>CM038676.1:288089618-289289618 GCA_021605205.1 Aegilops longissima
GAGGAGGCATACCCGAAGCTCTTCCGAAAGACATCTTGGTACTCAAGCGATCGAATCGAGAGATAGCATCCAATTCACCCTTCTCATTGAGAGAAAACAATCAATGGTTTCATCACGAAGCGCATAGATGATCACATCATTAGAAGAGCGAGTCAATTGAATTTCCCGGCAGCACAATCAAGTCGAGCTTTGTGCTGAGAAAGCCACCATCCCGAGAATAAGATCAATATCCGAGTCACCAAGGACAATTGGTTTAGCCAGAAATCTATAATCGCCATCTTGATACCGACATTCGAACCAAAACTCGAGAAGTCATCTCCTTAGCCGGAGAAACAATAGACAAAGGTCTCGGCAATACTTGAGTAACCAAATCATGCATAGCCACAAAAGGTCTTGAGATGAAAGAATGCGATGCACCAAAGATCAAATAAGACTTTTGCAGAATATCATTAATCGAAGATTACCCATAATCACATCGTAAGATTCTCCGCTTGAGCTGCATTCATCATATTCACCTTGCAGACTTGGGATTATGCTTGACCACCGCATTGCTTGAAGATTTCACAGAGGAGGAGGCGAAGGCGCTTTGGTTGAAGCACTTGTTCGATAGTGACCTTTCTCCGACACTTGTTGCAAGTCACGCCGAGAGCGGACGGTGGTAAGGAGCATTTGACCTTGGAGCTTGAGAATTAGACTTGTTCGATAGCCTGGTTGGGCGGTGGGAAGATCCACACCACCGAGCTCTTCTCACGATAAGGCCGACGGAATGAGGAGGAGGAAGGTAGAACTTCGCTGCTTAGCTGCCACTTGAGAGGAAGAAGAAGACTGAATCTGCATCCCCGATTCTCTTCTTAGAAGCCTCACATTTGAGCTGGGCAGCTTCTTGCTTCAAAGGCCATGTTGTAGAATTCATCATACTTTTCTCGCTCAAAAGCACAAGAGCTAATTGCAGATCTTCTCCGAGACCACCTCCGAATTGATAGATCATACTTTTTCATCGTGGACGCCTTGCTTAGCAAAGCGAGCGTAGTTTTTGAACTGGATATTGTATTGATACACGTACATGTTGCCTTGCTTGAGATTGCGGAACTCCTCACGCTTGTTCTCAACAACACTTTCGAATGTGGTGAGCTCAAATCTCATGAACTCATCCTGTAATGACACGACCTCCTCTCGAATCTTTGTATTGCTGGTACCACCAAAGAGCTTGGTCCTTGAGTTGAAACGGCAAACCTGACAAAGTCCTCGTGTCCGACATTGCTACATTCAAAACGCTTGCAGATGTCCACAAGCCAATCGTCGCGCCCTGTGGCCTCGGCTACGTAAACCGAAAGACTTCGCTGATTAGCGAGGAACCGATCGAGAGTAGCAAAGTGCGGCTGGTTGTTGCCTTGACCTTGATTTCCTTGATTGCCTTGCCCTTGGGTACGCTTCTGCAAGAGTTGCAAAATCATCTGAGCATTGGCATTGGTGGCTGCCATGATAGTTTCCATGCCTCCGGAGGCGGAGGTGGAGGTGGAGGGTCTGATCGATTCCCATCATTTCGCTCCGGATTCTCGACGCTACATGGAGCCATCCTCAAGAGGGTGACATCCGTTAGCACTTGATAGATGATAGACAAGTAGAATCACCGGATAGAAATTGCAACATATAGTCTTCACAATAAACATTCAACAAGGATGAACGAATGAATTCCAAAAGCTTAACATCACACGCCCATTAAGGTGAGAAGCCACTTGATTAAAGGTTGATGAAAAAATAACAAGGTACGATCGAACAAATAAGTGGTAAGGATTACCCAATCACAAACCAAATATCTCAAGGGAAGAAATGCTAAGAGCTACTTGAATCCCATTTATAAACTCCCAAACTTTCTGGTTATGCAACTGGTGTTGGGGATACAGGGACACAAAATATATCACCCAAACTAACAATACCTAGATCCAAATTGATCCATCCACAACACATAACCAAGAAACCTTCGAAATCGTGGTACCTCGACCTTCAAAAGCATCCGTTATACGAAGTCATGGCAATACTCCCGAGCTCGCCCAAAGATCGGGTTATCGGGTTATCTCACCAACAACTACACAAAAGAGATTTCGATGTCGGCAAAACTCGTATTCCAGAATCGCAACGATAAAATTGTGACGACAACACCTCGGAGCTCAACTCCCCGACACCGCCACAACCCCTAAATGTCGAGGCACCAAGAACAATGTTCTCACACAAAACCATCGGAACGATCCCAAGATACCCGCGTGATCCTAAAAATTTTTTAGTGAAAATTGAGGAGAGGAGAGTCAAAACTTCTACGCCAGAGACCTCACCAGAGCGACGAAGGACCGGGAGTAAAAAGAATCCTACTCCGATATATATAATCCTAAGACTCAAAACATTTTTGTTCTAGACTCAACAACGCCAAAGAAACAATCGCTGGGCTCCTAAGTCGGGAAGGCTCGACACTAACTTGTAACGCCTCGATGCGGCTATATCTCCCACGTGTCGGGCACGACTTAGAGGCATAACCGCATTGAAAGCAATGTCGCCAAGTGAGGTAATCTTCACACAACCCATGTAATACATAAGGGAAAGAGATACATAGTTGGCTTACAATGCCACTTCACACAATACATAAATTAACATCCATCATTCAGATTACACTCAAGGTCCGACTACGGAACCAAAATAAAAGAAGATACCCCAAATGCTACACAGATCCCCGATCGTCCCAACTGGCTCCACTACGATCATCGTGAAAAGACACATAGTAACGACCAAGTTCCTCATCGAACTCCCACTTGAGCTCGGCTATGCCACCTGACCGCATCGCCGACACCTGCAACTGTTTTGTAGAATCTGTGAGTCACGGGACTCAGCAATCTCACACCCGTGAGATCAAGACTATTTAAGCTTATAGGAAGGACAGAGTTGTGAGGTGGAGCTGCAGCAAGTTTACTAGCATATATGGTGGCTACATTCGCAAAAGAGAGCAAGAAGAGAAGCAAAGCACGGTCGTGAAGCTAGTAGCGATCAAGAAGTGATCCCGACTACTTACGCCAAACATAACTCCAACATCAGTTCACTTCCCTGACCACGAGAAGAGACCATCACGGTTACACACGCGGTTGATGTATTTTAATTAAGGTCAACTTCGGTTTTCTACAACCGACATTAACAAATTCCCATCTGCCTCATAACCGCGGGCACGGCTTTCAAAGATAATACCGCAGGGTGTCCCAACTTAGCCCATTATAAGCTCTCACGGTCAATGAAGGATATTCTTCTACCGAAGACCCGATCAGCCTCGAATCCTGACTACAAGACATTTCGACAAAGAATAAAACAAGACCAGCAAAGCCGCCTGATTGTGCCGACAAATCCCGATAGGAGCTGCACATATCTCGCTCGTGGCACATCCGGATGAGCAGTCCATACAACTAAAACCAGACCTCAAGTTTTGAGGGGCGCTGCAGTGGTTCTAGTTTGGGCCAGCACTCAAGGAGCACTCGTCCGGGGGTAAATAAAGATGACCCTCGGCTCGCGAAAACCCGGGGAAAAGGCTTAGGTGTCAAATGGTAAAACCAAAGTTGGGCCTTGCTGGAGGAGTCTTATTCAAAGCGAATCGTCAAGGGGGTCCCATAAATCACCCAACCGTAAGGAACGCTAAATCAAGGAACATAACACCGGTATGACGGAAACTAGGGTGGCAAGGGTGGAACAAAACACCAGGCAGATGCATTAATTATAGCAGATATATATTGTGATATCCCCAACAAGTAAACATGTTCCAACAAGGAACAACATCTCCATGTTCCAACAAGGAACAAACTTAATCTTCACCTGCAACTAGCAACGCTATAAGAGGGGCTGAGCAAAGCGGTAACATAGCCAATCAACGGTTTGCTAGGAAAGGATGGTTAGGGGCTGACATGGCAATATGGGAGGCATGATATAGCAAGTGATAGGCATCGAGCATAGGCATAGCAAAAGAGCGAGCATCTAGCATAGCAAAGATAGAAGTGATTTCGAGGGTATGGTCATCTTGCTCAAAAGTTCTCAGAGTTGTCGAAAGCTTGATCCTCGAAGCTGCTTCAACAGGTTCCTCATTCATGTACTCGCCTCCGCTCTACCCAAAGCAAGAACACAAACAAAGGAACCATAATAAATCACGTGCAATGCACAAGCAACATGATGCAAAACATGACATGATATGCAGATGTGATATGCAATGCGATGCCATTCCGAAGGAAAATGATGAACTAGGCATCAACTTGGCAAACCAAGTATGCCGCTGAAAGATGAGACGATTTTGGTTGAAATCGATATAAAGATCACCGAATCGGATGCACGGTTTGCAAATGACAAGCAAAACAAGAATGGCACAAATCATTAACAAAGATGATGCCACATAGCAAGCAACAAGAAATTAAGCTACTGCACCCAAACGTATCAACAAAGTATATGGCAGTGATCTATTCAAGATGCTTGACAAAAGTTGAACACTGAGCTACGGCTAAATCACATCATAACAGGTCCAAACAAGCATGGCAAAAGTGCAAAATATATCAGCTTCACAGACTTAGTGAAATTATCAACATGGCAAAATCAGCATCAGAAGCAATGTTCAGAGCAAGAAAACAACATGCTACAGGAAATTATAATAGCAAAACAAGGCATGTCATGAATCTACTCAAGCATAGAACAAAAGTCCCTTATCGACCATAAGCCAAAAGGATCGAAAATATAATAACACCCATGTCAATATAGCAAGTTTCATAATGATTCAGCAATGTGGCATGGCAAAACAGATAACAAGTAGGCATGTTTAAGAGCTCAATGCACTCACTACAGAGCATTACATGATAAACTAAGCATACATCCATCAAGAAGACATGGCATAGAAGATATACATGGCAAGAACAACATCATAGCATACACGGATCAACCCCAACAACCTTGGCAAAATTGAATAACATGTAAACAATCTGCCAGGAAACATTTTATAGCAAAAGTAGAGCTCGATTGACTCAAGCTATGGCACTCCATAATTGCAAACAAAGGCATGGATGGATAGAGCATAACCATATGTTCAAAACATCCTTATCAAGTATCTCAAAATAAGCATGGATATCTCAGCATCAAGTTAACATGGCATAAAAATATCAGCAAAACAGGGGCTGAAATCAGCAACATCAAGAAGCCTAGTTTGCATGCTTGTGCTAGTCACCACATAGATCACAAAAATACATGGCATACACCTCTGGAAATATGGCATGGCATATTACAAAACACCTGTAGGACTCAAGATCATAGGGTGCTCACATCAATCATGGCAAAAATGACAAAAGTGCATGTTCTGTTAAGAATCTGAAACTAACATCACATAGCCTTCTTATAACAGCATTTCGGGCATCACGATGAGCTCAAATGAAAATGACGCAATGATATGAAATGATCTACTCATCGAGATGAACATTTTGACATATTACAAGCACGAAACGGAGTTACGGGTGCAAAGTTATGGCACGATGAAAATGCAACAAATATCACCGAAAAAATGACTTAGAGGATTTCGGGGAGAAAGTCAACCTTCGAGGATCCCGATCGGATCTGGCTCGATGTCGCCGGTCGGAGCGGCGGCTCGCCGGAGGGAGGAGAGGCCGGGTCGGGGCCGGCCGGAGGAGGAGGCGACGGCGGCCGGGCGCGGCGGGAGGCGGCGATCGAGCGGCCGCAGGCGACGGGCGGCCGGCGAGGTCCGGCGTGTCGGCGGCCGGCGAGGCGACGGCGACCGAGGCGCGCGCGCGGGCGGCGGGCAGCGGCGCTGGCGCGGGCGGCGGGCGCGGGCGCGGCCGGGAGGCGGCGGCGATCGGGCGGAGGGTTCACCTGGCCTCGGCGGCGGGCTACGGGCGCGCGATGTGGGCGCTGCCCCACGCAGCAGCGCGCGAGGCGCGGGCGGCGGCGAACGTTGTCCGCCTGGCCTGACACGCCCCGCGCGGCGGATCTGGATTTGCTAGGGTTAGGGGAGAGGATCCGCGAATTTGGAATGTGGGGTGTATATATAGGCATAGAGGGAGCTAGGAGAGTCCAAATGAGGTGCGGTTTCACACACGATCGTGGGTCGAACGACGGAGAGCATGGAAGTGACTTAGATGGGTTATTGGACTATTTTGAGGGGTGTTGGGCTGCAACTTAAAAGAGGCCTTTGCGAGAGTGCGGTTAACCGCTGAGTACCAAACGAGCTCCAAATGACCAAACTTGACAGTAGTTCACCGTGGTATACCAAGGCCACTTGAAAACCTCGTCCATTCCGAGAAAGTTTAGTACCCGCCACGGAAAACGTAAAAGGGGACGCCGGGGACATAGGAGTGCCGGATTGCAAAACGAACAACGGAAAAATACTCGAATCATGAGACTAACACGTATGCAAATGCGATGCACATGATGATGATATGAAATGCGTGACATGGACAAAATGCAAAAATGAAGAAAACCCAACCACGGAGGGAATATCATATCACAATGCCGAAAATGGCAAGAGTTGGAGTTACAAATATGGAAAGTTACATCCGGTGTTACAAATGGGCGCACCATTTAGGCCATGTAATATATACATGTGTCGTCCGTAACTAGCACCGCTGTAGTTCATTTGAATGTAATGAAATCTGTCATGTTTGTATGAAAATCCGGTATTTTATATGATTCCCGTCGTTGTTTATATGAAGTATTAGTTTGTCTACGTGTTTCCGTGAATTTCGTATGGTTGGTTGAGTTGTTGTCATAATGTGTGCGGCTACGGTTGGATGGCGTAATTTGCGGGTCGCCGATCGGTCTGCGGGCGGCTCGGGTGGCGTTGTTGGACAAAAAACACAGCTCGTGAGCTCGCTCCAACGCGGCGCTACCGGAGGATGCATGAAAGCATGAGCACCGAGCCATTCTCGCTCATCGGTGGCAAAGGCACTGTGGACAAAAGGGTCGCCAATATTTTGGCTACCCCGACAAGATCCAAACAGCCCTCCCAACAGATTCAAATCCTCGCTCACTGTGGAATTTTGCCATGTGTTGTTTTCATGGACTAGTAAGATGCCCGCATTGCACGGAACATCAAGATGCATTTTTTACAAACTCCCACATGCATGCAAGGGATAATTAATGTCCTCCTTGTTAGTACCACGAGGCAAACACCATTAATATTGCATCGATTAGTGTTAGCCTTGTATATCTGCAAATTGTAATTTTGATAGTGGCCCTTGTATATAAAAATGGAGGAGAAAGATGAGAGATAAGGTGAGGAGGAGGCGGTGGTGACCGGTGGTCGGATCAAGGAGTCATGGGGATGGACTATGATTATGTCTAGGTTTGTATCTCTCTCACACACACCCACGTAGGTGGGGGACGGCACGAAGAGAAGAGGTGCACGACGGCGCACGCATTCCCACCTCTTTCCCAACCACACCCGCTGGGTACACGGTGGAGCTCAATTTCAGACAAAAAAGGCAGCCCACGTGGTGATTTGGCACGGTACTCGTTGTCCACTTGGTGGAGGGAGGATCGCCTACCACGGGTGAACAAACAAATTGCATTTGACGCGCTATGTTAAATTAAAAAAGAGGCAAACCATGGGGCCTACCTTAGAGGCAAGGCTCTATACACCGGAGTGCTTTTGATGTGTCCCACAACTCAGAGAACGAGGAGAAGCTTGCTTAGCACGCCGCCTCCCCTACCACTTCAGCGTGGTGGCTCGCAGGATGAGGTGAAGCTTGTTATGAGTAGTAGTATTACTACTACTACTACTACTACTGTACGCCTTTACGCCTCGCCTCCTCACCCATTTGAGCTGCTGTGGCTCGCAAAGACGAGGTGAAAATTTTACTACTCCTCTGCTTACTCTCGTCCCTACTACGCATTTTGGTTAGTACTCCTCCATTTACTTATACAAGGCCACTATAAAAAATACATTTTGCATCTATACAAGGCCACAAATAGTAATCGAGACAAAAGTTACTACTCCCTCCTTCCAGCTTTATGGCTCAATTTCAAAATCTCTCCAACCAAGGTAGACGGTGAGTGGTCGAATTAATTTCGAGTTTGCACAAGTAATTAGTATGCTCGCTTTTCTCAAGAAGTTATGTTTATCGAGGCATTAATTAGAACAAATGCATGAATGACCACTAAATTTCCATGAACTTGTACATGCATTGGTTAGTTTCCTCTTGACATCGCTTATGCTCGGGTGATCTAACGCACTCAAATCCAACATGTAATGGTACTACTACTAGTATAGTAGAATTGAGACTTATCAAACGGAAAAAGAATGTTTTTAGATGAGCCCTATAAACCCTAGTGGGTATGTAATTCGTAAAACAGATTTTTCCAAAACTAAGTCGCCCCTTTCATGAATTATGTAGTATACCTCCGCCAACGCCCCTTTCATGAATTCTGTACTTCGTCACGACATGTGGGACATATAGCAACCGGTCAACGGTCAAGCACCAAATAACAAAGGCAGTAACAGCAGGGGGACGACCCCACTGCATCAGCCCAAAGAGTAGTAATGAGCAATGAGACGCCAAATCACAATGCCGCACCTTCCTGCATTTGACGGCAAACCATTATTTCACACTTCGTTCGCCATCATCTCAAACCACGAGTATTGCTTCACTCTAGAGGAACACGCGCATCGCCTTGGTACATCATGACACGTGGGACCGCATGATGTGCCATGCTCCCCCACCGATCTCTCAAGAAATCACCTCATTTTTACTATATCTCCTCAGACGGTTTACTACATGGCATGCACATCGCTCTAGGTTGAGAATTTAACTGGCTATATATGTGATGAACAATACTGCCTTTTAAAAATGTATACTTTTGTATAGTAGTACTATCGATGATTGCGCCTATAGAGAAAAAATTGAAATAAAAAAGGTGGTACATATAGAGAGTGCTCACGCCAAATTATGCATATAGTACTATTAAAAAGCTAGTACGTGCTTAATTGGGGTGCTAAATTTATTAAATAAATACTAGTAGTATGTACATACAAGAGTTAAAGTAACGAGAAGAAACATAACATAGTTCTCGCTAGCTCAAAGACAACACACCCCTCAAATTAAACTAAGCACACCTAAAATTAAACTATGCAACTAATCCGTAGACACCGCATTAGAAGTTTAGAACCACCATGAGCAACGACATCGCCACCTTACTCGGAGTCCTCGCCCACGCCCCTCGACTTCATCCTTGTCCCTCTTCCTCTTGGCCGATACTTCTTTGCTTGAACCGCACACTTGGCTGTTGCTCTTCATCCAACCCTTGTAGATATTGAAACAAAGGTAGCCATCCATTGCGGCATAGTGGATGTGGTCTATATCTAGTACATTCCGCTGCCATGCATGACGATGGAACGTGTAATGAGGTTTCTCCAGTTTATGGTACTAAGGATGAACCATGGCTCTTGCCAGGGTCAGCATTGAAGGCTGACGAGAGGGCACCAGCCGATTCTTCTGGAGGTCGAAGGGGTTGCCTACAACGAGGCCTATCCGACCTGTGACTTCTTTTTCGCTCTTAAAGTCTACAAGAACGAATTTCACGGTTTTGTCCTTGAGGAAGTTCTTAAAATCCTGGCACTCAACGCCGGCATGGCATATGTGGTAGACCAAGCAAATGTTATGTACGCAAACCCGATCACGGCGGCTTCTTCCTCTCTTCGCCCTTAGATCCTTCTTCGCCCCGTGACTGTGGGGTACTCAACATCTAGCCTAGCGACCCACTCATCATCTGAGTTTTCGAACATGCATCTGAAGCGAGAAAGGCATCCTTTCACCGTCGCAGAAGAATGGGTGTAGATGACGTCGAACCCATCGCCGGTGATGGTTCTAACCTTGTAGTCACCGCCGATCATGGAGATTTGGGACGCCATGGATTTGGGAGGAGGGTTAGGATTAGTGGAACTGCCGTAATGCGAATGGACAGGACGACTAGGAGCGAACCGCCGTAGTATTGAAGGACGTGTAGGGACGAGTAGGAGCGAACTGCCAGCGTGCGATCGGCAGGTGTCGGTGTCAAAACCGGCGGATCTCGGGTAGGGGGTCCCAATCGCATGGCCTAGGCGATGGTAACAGAGACAAGGGACACGACAGTTTTACCTGTGTTCGGGCCCTCTCGATGGAGGTAAAACCCTACTCCTGCTTGATTGATATTGATGATATGGGTATTACAAGAGTTGATCTACCACGAGATCGTAGAGGCTAAACCCTAGAAGCTAGCCTATGGTATGATTGTTGTTCTTCCGTCCCACGACTAAACCCTCCGATTTATATAGACACCAGAGGGGCTAGGGTTACACAGTAGTCGGTTACAGTGAAGGAGATCTACATATCCTTATCGCTAAGCTTGCCTTCCATGCCAAGGAGAGTCCCATCCTACACCTAGACTAAGTCTTCAATCTTGTATCTCCATAGACCAACAAATCCGCCAAAGGTTATAGTCCGCTGTTCGGATACCCCTAATCCAGACTCCTCAAAGAGGTAGTGGCTTTCCATTCTCCCATGATACGGGCTTCGAGAGCCCTTGATCTGAGATCAAACGTTGCATGGCGTGATTCTAGACCTATGGGTGAATATCCTATCCTGGAGGGTTATTCTCGCAATTTTTAGCAACTTAGCATGCACCGCTTGATTCAGATCCAAGGGCTGCCAAGAGCCCATATCATGGTCGCGCTTACCACGATAAATATGTTGTTTCGCTTCTTGAGATTTAACACCGTATGCTAGGCTATCCGATGTTGGCATGTCATACATAGTCATCACTTAGTCACTCATACTACAACAAGGTTGGCTATAAGTGTATTTTTTTACTCTCTCTATCTCTTTTCAGATTTTCCGTCTCATATATAAGAACGCTTTTGACACTAGTGTAGTGCCAAAACGTTCTTATATTATGGGACACCGAATACTAGTATTTATTGCATTTTCCAAGGAGTGGCCTCTTCCAATGAAATGGTGTTGCTAAGTTTGCTTCATATAATTAGCTATAGACTCAAAATTGTCTTTTCACCTAGGTACATGCGCTTAGAACCGCTTTCTTCCTTGGGTCACCAAACTAGTCTCTCTTTCTGATTAACTTGCCACATCGACTTTATGCCTATGTGGCAATCTTAAGCACCAGAGGAGCAAGTAAAAGTAAGTACAATAGTGCGCTTACATGGCATTTTGCATATGTGGAGGAAAGAGAGGCAAGAAAAGGTGGAGAAGTGGGCTCATGCAAGAGCCAGCCTCTACTACATGGTGGAGCATTGGGAGAGGCACCTGCATGGAGGTGTTCAAGAATCGAGACTCACACCAACAGAAGGCCAGAGTTAAAATTATAATGGCAAGTCAAATCACGGGCCCACCTGTCCAGCAAGAACTCAATGTCAAATCACACAGCCCCACGCTTGCAAAGCAGCCTACTCCCTCGCCTTCTCGCCTCTGTTGAACCGACTAGGCGGAACTGCCCCGCCACCAAGCAGAAAAGCCCCGCCGACTTTTAAATACAAATACATCCGCTTAAGAATCCAATGATATAATTTTGTGACATAGTAACTCATATTTAGTTAGTCAAATGGATGACCGAGAACTACGCAGGCCCTATAAACCGAGACGCCTAAAAATAAAAATAAAACCGAGATGGAGAGGGTAGTTCAAGACGATCTTTTAGATCAATATAGTCGGGATTCACCAAGGAGCAAAACCAAGTGGTAGGCTGCTCCTGCCGTGTTGGCATAGCAACTCAAGTAGGGTCAGTCCGCATACCTAAATGGCGACACACTTAACAGACCCTTTGGCCGACATGTGGCTCATCCACCGCCTTGTTCCACGTATGATGCACCAAATTACAGTTCAAGCAGCGTTGAATTGAGGCACCCCGGTCGAAGCGCCAAAAGAGTAGAAAATGAGTGATGAGGGGTCAAATCACAAAGCCCCACCTTTCCCGCATTAAGTCGGACGGACGGCAACCATCATTTCACTCTAGGACGCAAGAGCATAAAGAAAAGAGAAAACAATGATGCGTATGCAGCTACCTAGGGCACCCTAGGTAGGGTCTCCACTACGCATCCTTTTTTTTGAAAGCACCTCCACTACAAATCAGCTTCTCCTCGCCCTCTTGAAGAAAACCGATGATGAGTGCGGCGGTAGGTTTGTAGGAGTACTACAGCGTGAGGGGCCACGTCGTAGTAAACGGGTTCGAGTCGACGCCTTAAATATGTGTGGGCCGCTTGGTTTTACGGGAACGAGTCAGCATTTTGGGTTCGGGGACCAGTGGAGATATAGTACGTACAAAAAATTGTGGACGTAGGTTCGACCGAGAGGCAATGATGCATGGGGACGTAGGTTCGATTGAGAGGCAATGATGCATGGGCCCTGCATTTTGATATACCCGGGGCTGCATGAAATTTGCTACTCTACTCAAAACTAGTAAGGTACACATGTATTGAACGCATGAGATTTCGAAACCAAATTAAGAATAAATACACACTATAGCATGTAAAGCTTTGAGTCATATATGCATGATGTAGATGTTCGCTTAGTTCTTATAGTTCATCTCATTCAAAATCAATTAGTTTTATAAAATATTAAGATTCATGGGGTTGTGCATTGTAAATCATAAAGTAAAAACAAATAATGGCAATTCATTTATAAAAAATAGTCAATTATGATACGTAAGATTCTAGAACAAAGGAGAAGTGCTTGTGTTTTGAGGTTTGTGCATTATGCTTAAGTTCAACCATGGAGTCTTCTAAATTGTACATGTGGCAGATCCGTGGAATGTTGATGATATCCAATGGCCAAGAGTGCTCGGATTTGCCTATCCGATGAGGACATCAATACCATTGTTACACCCACAGCCCTCATCGTTATATATATCGACCAATTACTAGAGTCACAAGACGCCAATTGAATTACCAGTACTTTCGCTTTCTTGGTAATGATTCTAATGTTCATGAGAATATGATACGCTTAAATTGGATACATTTGTTTTGCTTACAAATGAAGGGCCGAGCTTGGAGAAGGATGAACATTGGAGCAAGAACACGCATGGAGTTGATGGCATGCTAAGGGATCAAGGACGGAGTTACAAGTGATGATTTCAGGACTTTGAAGCCACCATAAGGAGTGCATGAAGCCTTGACGAAATATACAAGATGCCACTTCATAATATTCGCCCATAGGCTCTTCTAGGTGCTGTGTCACTTTATTATTGGGCCAAAGCCATTCTAATTTCGAAATACTTAAGTATAGGCTATTTTAGAGTCCGATGTGTGGGGAAACAAGAGTTAAGGTTGGTTTCTGACCCCACCCTCAAGGGCCACGACATTCCTCCTCTTCCTCCATATATACAGCCCTTAGGGCGCTGCTTAGACTTTGGGTTTTGTTTAGATTAAAAGTTCGCCATAGCTGCAACTTCACAGATTTCGCTTGTGTTCAACGACTGCACCAAGGCGCCACGTAACCCCACCTTCATTAATAAAGCTTTCTCTTATATTCGCAATAGACAGATTGCAATCTTAGTTTCTTGCTTGTTCTTCGCTTGCTCGCAGGAAACAGCCCTCGTGGTCGTTGATCGTGTTCGCGTGGTCAATAACCCTCGAAAGTTGGTATAGCGATTGCTAAGGCGCCGACGCCTCGCGACGCTCAGAAGTCGGATCGCCAAGGTCGACTCCCACAGAAACGATAGCCACCATCTCATCGAAACATCGGGACACCTTTGCCTCTATCAAAAGGTATCGATTTGTGTTGCTCGGTGAGATTTTACAGCTTTTTCGACATTAGATCGAGTCCGTTCTTCATACCTACAGTCCACTAAAAAGCCACACAAAAAATTAGGGTTAGTTCATCATATCCGAACCAATCTGAGCCTTTGCATAATCTTTTTAGGTTTTTGCTTTGTTGAATTTGGCGGTTGCATCATCGTGTCAAGTTGCTGGTCTTAGAGTCTTGTCTTATAGAGTTTCGAAGTTCGGTCATAAGTTGTCACGCCACCGCACCATCATCATCGCCTTGCCATCTACCACCATTGCTTATCCGCCACCGCCTCAATCCGTATCCATATACCACCACCAATCCAGTATCCATATACCACCACCAATCAGTATCCATATACCACCACCGCTACCATATACCACCACCGCTGCCATATACCACCACCATATATCCACCACCAATCCGAGTTCTTCTCATATTAGGTTTGTTTTCGAGTTCCATCTAAATTCCGATTCGTGTTTCCTTGCCTACGCAGGTCTCGGAAAAAAAAAGAGTCTGGAGACCCCCGGGCAGTTTTTAGGCCAAAATTTCGCATCAAATTATTTTTTCCCTATCCTATTTTTAGTTTGTTCGAGTATTTTGAGACACTCGCCATCATAGTGATTTTTGGTCGACTTTTTCGCCGCACGCCCTCGATTTCAAAAAAAATGTTAAAAAATTTCATACCCATCCCGTCATTGACCTGGAAGAGTTTTGAGACACTCGCCATTATAGTGATTTTTCAAAAAAGAGGAGCGCTTAAAAAAGAGAGCGCCTAAAAAAAAATAGAGCTAAAAAATTCCAGAGTGTGCTTTTTCCTTGTTTCCGCAGCGCGTGATTTTGTTAGTGTTCTAGGCTCGCCTCTAGCACGGTTCAGCCTAGGACCAGCACAAGATCGTCGTTGAGCGCTTATTCAACTTTGCATCTCTGAATTGATTATTGATGACCTTTTGCTACCATACTATAAGCCTTCCCAGCTCCACATACATCTACGCCGTATGCTTGACTCTCCCCGCAATCGCTTCTATCCAAGCTTTTGAGAGTTTTGACTACAACGGTTGCCGATCACCGCCGCCACTGGGTAAGAACCGTAAGAATTTGAGATTTGCTTCACGGATTTGTGACACCCGCCACCACCACCACTTGTTAGTAGTCCGTAGGATCATATTCTTGTGTGTTTCTATTGCTGCTAACCATGCCAGATCATGTCGACGAGACTGACCGGGAGAACTTGACTAACAAGGAGCTTCATGATAAGTTTCAGCAAATGATGAGTGGACAGTGCAAGATGTGCTAAACAGATTTGAAGAGGCCATGGAGAAGATAGATGGCATGGAGAGGACGTTCGAAACAAAGCTCGATGACAAGTTTAATGAATTTCTCGCGCGTCTTCCACCACCACCACCGGCTGCTCCTAACGCACCTCTACAACAACAACAACAACAACAACAACAACAACAACAACAACAACAACAACAACAACAACAACAACAACAACCACGACAACTACCTCCACCTCGTGAAACAGCCCTCCACCGAGCGAGCCGTGTTCCTCTTGCGCTTGGCCAAACTGTTGGTGCTGCTGTTGATACTTCAGTGGCTCCTGCTGCTGATACGGAGGAGGATGATTATTTGGGAGATTACGAGTATGAGGTTGATCAAAATCAGAACTACGTGCAACCACCAGCACCACAACCACCAGGTCGTCCACATGCAAATAATGGCAACTTTAGGGCTCCCCCTCAGGTACGAGATCATGACCATCTCCCTAAACTGAAATTGAATATTCAACCATTTGAGGGTAGATATGTTCCTGATATATTTCTTACTTGGGAGTTAGAAACTGAACAACGATTTACATGTTTACAATATCCTGAGGAGAGACGTGTTCCTGCTGTTGTTTGTGCTTTCACTAGCTTTGCATGTGTTTGGTGGTCTGAACATTGTCGATTATATCCTGTTCCAGCTACTTGGGCTGCTTTGAAAACTGCTACGCTGCACTGCTGGGTTCCACCATATTATCAACGTGAATTACTTCAAAATTGCAGCGCTTAAGACAAGGAAAAATTCTGTAGAAGAATATTATCGTGAATTACAAACCGGCTTGATTAGATGTGGTATTGTTGAGGAGAATGAAGCTATGCTTGCACGCTTTTGGGTGGATTAAATAGAGAGATTCAGACCATTCTAGACTATAAGGATTATAATAATATCACTGCTTATTCCATCTTGCTTGTAAAGCTGAACGTGAAGTGCAGGATCGACAGTGCATTGGCACGGACTAACTTTTCTACAGGTCGACCTTCATCATGGACACCACGGCATCATCTACTTCCACACGCTCGCTACACCGCACCTCCGCCGGCTGCCACCTCCAACCATGATACAATAAAGCAGGCACAATCACCACTATCTGCCAAGAGCACACCTTCCGGGCCTGCAAAGAGCTCTTCTTCATCCATGGCATCAACAGGCAAACACATGATATTATTTGTCGACGCTAAAGGGTGGAGGTCATTATGCAGAGAATGCCCATCTAAGCGCAGATGATTGTTAATGAGGATGGTGGGTATGAGTCCGCTTAGTGACTATGATGAGGAGACTTTGGCTCTTATTACACATGAAGAACACGGTGGAGATGATTCTGATCATGAGACGCAATACATGGCTGTCAAGATGCCGACAGTATGAATGTTTAGTTGCTCAACGTGTTTTGAGTGTGCAGGTTACACAAGCTGAGCAAAATCAGAGGCATAATTTGTTCCAAACAAAGGGAGTTGTGAAGGAACGCTCTATTCAAGGCCATCATAGATGGAGGAGCTGCAACAACTTGGCTAGCATGGAGATGGTGGAGAAGCTATTTCACCACAAGACCACATCCACATCCTTACTACATCCAATGGTTCAACAACAGCGCAAGGTTAAGGTAACACGACTGCTCGTGTGCATTTTAGTATCTCTACATATGCTGATTATGTTGATTGTGATGTGGTACCTATGCAAGCATGTTCCTTATTACTTGGTAGACCATGGCAATTTGATAAAAATTCTGTACACCATGGTAGAAACAATCAGTATACTCTTGTTCATAAGGATAAAATATTACTTTGCTTCCTATGACTCCTCGATTCCATTTTGAAAGATGATATTAATAGAGCTAATAAAGCAAAACAGAGAAAAATAAGAGTGAAAATCAGATTGTGGCAAAAGAATTTGAGCAACAAATGAAGCCTAATGATAAACCATCTAGTGTTGCTTCTGAAATTAAATTGAAAAGTGCATGTTTACTTGCCACCAAATCTGATATTGATGAGTTAGATTCGCAAATCTGTTTGCTATGCTTTGTGTGCAAAGAGGCATTATTTTCATTCGAGGACGTGTTTTCCTTCTTTGCCCCTCGCTGTCACTAACATTTTGCAGAGTTCACGACGCCTTCCCACAAGACGTGCCACCGGATTACCACCTATTCGAGGGATTGAGCATCAAATTGACTTAATTCCTGGTGCATCGCTACCCAACCGCAGCACCATACAGCACCAATCCAGAGGAGACGAAGGAGATTATGCGCCAAGCACAGGAGCTGCTCGACAAAGGTTATATACGCGAATCTCTTAGTCCTTGTGTTGTTCCTATTATACTAGTGCCTAAAAAGGATGGTACGTCACAGATGTGTGTTGATTGTAGAGGGATTAATAATATTACTATTTGTTATCGCCATCCTATTCCTAGGCTAGATGATATGCTTGATGAATGGAGTGGCTCTACAATATTCTCCAAAGTTGATTTATGAGTGGATACCATCAAATTCGTATGAAATTGGGAGATGAATGGAAAACAGCATTTAAAACTAAGTTTGGTTTTATATGAGTGGTTAGTCATGCCTTTTGGGTTAACTAATGCACCTAGTACTTTCATGAGACTAATGAACGAAGTTTTACGTGCTTTCATTGGACGATTTGTGTAGTCTATTTTGATGATATACTGATTTATAGCAAATCTTTGGAAGAACATTTGGAACATTTATGTGTTGTTTTTAATGCTCTACGTGATGCACGCTTTTTTGGTAACCTTGGGAAGTGCACCTTTGCACCGAATTTAGCATCTTTTCTTGGCTATGTTGTTACTCCACAGGAACCAAGTTGATAAAGCCAAGATTGAAGCTATTGAGAGTTGGCCGCAGCCCAAAACGGTCACACAAGTGAGGAGTTTTCTTGGACTCGCCGGTTTTATAGGCGCTAGAGAGATTTTAGCACCATTGCTGCACCTCTCAATGAGCTTACAAAGAAGGATGTGCCTTTTGTTTGGGGTACCGCACAGTGAAGAAGCCTTCATGGTATTGAAAGATAAGTTGACACATGCCCTTTACTCCAACTTCCCGATTTTAATAAGACTTTGAGCTTGAATGTGATGCTAGTGGAATTGGATTAGAGGTGTGTATTACAAGATGGCAAACCTGTTGTATACTTTTCTGAAAATTTGAGGGCCTAGTCTGAACTATTCTACTTATGATAAAGAATTATATGCTCTTGTTCGACTTTAGAGACATGGCAACATTATTTATGGCCCAAAGAATTTGTTATACATTCTGATCATGAATCTTTGAAACACATTAAAAGTCAAGCTAAACTGAATCGTAGACATGCTAAATGGGTTGAATTCATTGAGACTTTCCTTATGTCATTAAACACAAGAAGGGTAAAGAAAATGTTATTGCCGATGCTTTGTCTCGTCCGCTATACTATGCTTGTGAGAAAAACCTTGCCTCACCCCTTTCTTACAAAGAAATCCGCATGCACCCCATTTAGTAGAACAGATGATGTCCCAAAGAGAGAGAAACCGCTGCACTCCTGTGAGATCCATTTCTGATTGAAACCTTTGAACTTGAGGATTTTGTATAGCTTCATGCTCAATTGAGTCAAAAGCCTTTTCAAAGTCAAGTTTAAGAATTATGATAGGCCTCTTGATTGATGACACTGATGCAAATACTCCGAGACCAACCAATACAAATCAATAGTCCCGCCTTAATAAAACCATACCGATTCTTATGTATACATGCCATGATGATCTTCTGGAACCTGTTAGCAGCCATTTTAGATAAAAACTTAAGCCCCATCCATGTCAAAGAAATTGGCATGTAATCTCCAACTTCTTCAGGAGCCAACTTCTTAGGGATCAGAGTAATGTAGGAGCCATTAATATTATGTAGATTAGCATTTCCAGAATGAAAAGACTCAGCCAACTCATAAAAATCCTGACAGATGATGTGCCAAAGACTTTCAAGAATAATCCATTAAACCATCGTGTCCAGGGGCTTTGTCAATGGGCATATGCTTGACTGTGTCATCCATTTCCTCCTTTGTGAAAGGCTCAGTAAGAAAGTCCAACCCATCAACAGGTTTTAGCAAGGTACTGAGGTCAAAACCCATGACTATACCAGAAGAAACTCCCATACTGTTCTTGAAACAATTCTAGATAATTGCCTCCATCTGAGAATGCTGAGAGACCACTGACCCATCAATGTCTTTCAAAGAAGCAATAGAGTTTCTTCTATGCCTCTCAGTGGCCATTGCATGGAAGAATTTTGTGTTCTCTCCTGCCAGTTTAATATACCTAACTGTACATCTTTTTTCCAATAAAGAAACTGGAGGTGTAAAAGGTTTTCCACATGCAGTTTAACCACTTTTCTGAAGTTGAATTCAGGTCTAAATAAAGGCCTTAACTCCTCAAGACCATCAAGACAAAGTATGACCTCATTGCATTTGGAAATCAAACTTTCAGCTTAGAAATATTCATTTGCCACTTTTTCAGAGCACCTCTCAAACACTTAAATTTATCGCCTATCCCGGCAAGGATATGAGGTTTATTAGAAGGTTTCGCCATGAATTCTGCACAAATTCCATAAACCCTCAAGCTCCACCCAATAATTTTCAAAACAAAATATTTTAGATTTAGGATAGAGGTTTAATTCAGACCACATGGCACATGATCGAGGCAGTTCTGCCATGGGCAAAACTTCATTCATAGGATATGAAGTGATCCAATCAATGATGTGAAGAATCAGTCCACTGCCTAATAAAGGGTTATCTTGCATATTAGACCATGTGTAAGATCTTCCTTAAGAGGCAGCTCCAGCAGTCCTAAGTGAGCAATGATTTCATTGAAAATAAAAATGTCATTTAGATCCCCCCGGCAGATTCCTGTTATCAAGTGACCTTATGAAATTGAAATCACCCACCAGAGCCAATTTTCCCCAAAGGTATTTGCAAATTATACAGCCAATCGACAAAGTTATCCTCGCTTCCTTGACAGGCCATACATGATATTAAGACCATTTCTCATTATTCGCTTGAAGTGAACTGAACTAGGATCGCAAATGGCTGTATCTCAATCACAGCCTCGTAAAGTAAAGGAGTTCCAAACAACCAAAATTCCCCATAAGCTCCAATGTAAGGGAGAAGGCAAAACTCTCAAATCTCTTAGGGAAAAGGATCTAACTGATCTAAAATCAAAAGAGTCACACTTAGTTTCTTGAAAGCAAGCAATAACACGCCATTCTCATCCACTTCTGCCCGATGCCCTTTGTCTTGCATCCGAGTTCAAACCTCTAACATTCCAGATAACACACTCAGCTTCTTACATGCATTACTCATTAAAACATATATGAGTAGACAGAAGTTTGATGGCACTTAATGCCAGCAATAATAAAAGTAGCATAGGTCCAACATAGCAAAAATAAACCATTACAGGCTCAAAAGAACACAACCCTCGACATATGAAGACCAAAATAAAGCAGCTGCCACCCCCACTCACTAAAAGGCCATTACACATTTGCACCATTATTAGAGTAGCAGAGGGATCAGCCATAAGCTTCTCCACAAGAAGAAGATTATCCTATGTTAGCTCATTTCCAACTGCTATAACTTGCCGATTGGAGTTGGAGGTGGAGATCTTCGTTGTTCATCCCGGTGTTATCTCGACAGAGTTGCGTAAAACGGCTTGACTTGGGCTTCTCCTCTTGACTGCATGGGCAGCTCCTCAAAATTGGCTTGAAACCGCCCCTCAGCAGTGATCCTCTAGTACACCTCCCAACAGACGCTCCACAATTGAGGGGCCAAGGTCTTCCTTGGCCTTCTACTCTTTCTCGCTCCCGAGTTGGTGTACCATCGCACAATGTAGGATGGTCAGCTAGCTCTCCGCCGAGGAGCCTTCATTAGATGGAAAGGGCCCTTGCCATGCATATGCTCCTGCTCAGTGCCTCGATAGGTCACTTTGGCACATCAAAAGCCAAATCCCAACTCCTCTGAGAGCACATTAGACCAATAGGCAGATGTCAATGGACCTCAGATAGCTGAAAACTAGCATCGCATTGTAGGAAAGATTCAAATTCCTTCTAAAAGCCAAATCGAGGTAAAATCAGCCCAAAGAGCACTTTGGGCACATCAAAGGTGGCAACAAAAGGAAACAGCAGCTGTCGGGCTGCAGATTCAGATAAGTTCTCATCCCTTATCATGCTTTCACAGGACTGAGGGATGAAACCTCGCTTTATCCTTAGGCTACTGTGCTTCCCTCATTCCGGACCAGACCTCGCCAAGGGCGTGAGAAAGGTCGAGCGATGGGGGACGGCAAGGCCTGCTGCGGCGAGAAAACATTTATCTTAAAGGTAACAAGGATTTACTCCTTGTCGGGTTTTACCTATGAATGAAAACCCGGAAACATCCTTTTTCATTAAAAACATCCTGCATAAGGCAGCTTCATACTAAATGAAAACATGAACAAGGATTACAAGTTTTAAATTCAACAAAGGCCCCAAGGCTTACAAGACTAAAAGAGATAAGATGCTCAGAATCCTTTTCTTGTCCCTCCTCGTGGAGGCAGTCAAGGAGGCGGTAAGGAAAAGGGCGCCTAGGCGAACACAGAGCGCAGAAGACGCCGAGAGAACATCTCTGCGGCCGCCATGGGCAGACCGGTGATGACAAGGCTGGAAAAGAGCCGAAGACGAGGCGGCAGGACTGTGGTACACGATGAAGGCATCGGTGTTCACAGACAACGAGTTGACGGCCTTGCCGCCCCGCCTCTTCCTCTTCCGCAGCCTCCCGACGCCAGCCCCAAGGAGGCCCCGAAGTTCAAGGAGCTAGCCCCGACCTCGGCAAACCCCGCCGAGGAGAGGCTGTGCAGATGTTGCTACTACCGCACCCGCTTAGGAGCGGGCGTCTGACGCCTAGTCGGCCTTGTCCCCGCTATCCTCCCCGCTGTCCTCCTGGTTCGCCGAGGAAGAGCTTCCATTGTCGTAATCTCCTCGAGGAGCTCTCCACGGCACTTCAGGTGAGTCCCAACCCTCAAGACCTTGACAGAGTAGCCGCCCTCCATCAATTTGAAGTAGAGGATGAGCCTCCATCGCTGTGGATGCAGCGAACGCCTTCCACCCACGACGGAGGTACATGACTCGAGGATCGGGAAGTCGACGCCGACCCACGCGGCTCTCTGCCTCAGAACCCCTCATGTGCAATCTGAGGGATTGGGGCCACACGCCCATCTCCCAAGCAAACAGGAGGGAAGACGGACGGCGACAAGTGAGGCCAGCAGCTTAATGAAGAACTCAAGGGCTGGTCTCCGACATGGCCTTCCATCGAAAGGCACCATGGCGGGGCTGATGGCCGCCTGCCTCCTCTTCCCCAGCATCAGCGACCTCTGCCTGCCTCGCCACGGCTCGCCACCTTCCTCGCGGCCGGCTCGCCACCACGAAGCGCAGAAGAAGGAGGGACGATTGTCGAAGCGGCGACCGCCGCCACCGTCAAGGACCGGATTCCTTTCTCCGTGATTTAATGGAAGGAAGGAGCGGAAGAGAAGGGAGGTAGAAGATGAAAGAATGCAGGATGCCATCTCCTTCCCGCCTTTTATAAAGGAACGGGTTAGCTCGCCGCCTGGCCGGCCAATCAAGACACGGGAGGCGCAGGAACCAGAGCGCCCGCTGCCCCAACCAGCGACGGCCCGTTTCCGCCTCCACCGCTTGCCACCCCGAGCGCATGAAAGACGCGTGGCAGACGGTAACCGAGGGGATAGGTACGACCTCTCCCCACCCCGTGATCGTGGAGTGGACGCCTTTGAAGACCGCACTCGCCCCATTCAAGAAATGAGCCGCGCCCATGCCTCCCTCCTTTACGGGAAGGCGCGAGCCGCTTTTATCGCGATGTGACGCATGCATGTGAAAAACCGCCACGCATGTCACCACGCCACGGACGCCCACGCTGGGCGCTGGTCGTGGGAAGCACAACTCGCGAAAATCTTACCGCGTAAAACCGGCCTACCGCTCAGACACCGCTTTGGGCCTGACCCAACAACGGTCGCGCTTATGTATGGCCAGTGCCCGGGCTCTCTGTTGTACAAAACAAGGCACATTTTTGTACCCTTTAATCACGGCAATGAGCTGCACCACAACCACACCGGCAGAGCGAGGAGGTGAGCCAAGGTAAGACTGCCTAAGACGCCAGAGCAACACCAATGCCAAGGCCACAAAGGCAAGGGCAGCAGTTCCCCGCAGAGACCTTGCCGGGGCAGCTTGCTAAGACAGCTCGCTTTACACTAACAGAAAGCGAAGCCACCTTGAGCCCACGGCCGCCAACGCCATCAACGTGGGGCTAGGGCTCGGAAGGCACTCTGTGGTGGCATGCGATCTTTGTGAAGACATATCCAAGAATAGACGAGGATTAGAAGACGACGACTCGCAAGACCGCTGCTGGACAACGGTACCACGGCAAGACCCTTGTTGACGCCATACACACGGTAAGACCCTTGCCGCCACCCAAGCAAGGCCCTGCCGCATACAGGCCACCGCACGCCCGCACCAGCCATGTCTCCGCCATGTTCGCGATGCAGCTGCCGACCCAACCAAAGGTGCACCGCGTGGCAACATGCAGCCCTTGTGGAGGCTCCACCACAAGGCCACCTCAGCCACCACTACATGGCACCGCATGCATCGCGGCTGGCGCAGGTCAAGCTTGGAGGAACGGCGACGACGGACGGCCTCGCTCGCCCCCGATAAAGTGAAGGGACACCTAAGCTTCACATTAAATGCGCTTGTCTCAGAATACCAGGATAACCTCGCAATACTATTGCCTTCCATTCTCCTCAGGCGCCCACTGTGGCAACCCCTTTTTCTATAAAAGGAGGCCCAAAGCGACGAGGAGAAGGATTCGCTTTTGAGCTCGTTACACTCCGTAGCTAGTTCAAGAACTCAGAATACATCCACCAAAGCAGGACTAGGGTTTTATCCTCGCGTCTAACCTCGATAAACGAATCGCTCTCCGTTAGACCCGCTTCTTCAACCTCGCTACCAAGAACCGCAGGGATTCTTAGATCCCTAGGTGTCGTCACCGACACGAATACTAGGAGACCACCAAAGGAAAACACAATCGCAATGACAATGAAACAAAAAATAGAGTGAGGATCGGTTATCGCTTTGCAAAAGTTCTTTTTTTCTCCGAACGAAAATATACCAACATCACGGATCCGCTACCTTCCCTTCGCTCAAGAGAAGAACAAGGGCAGATGCGAGTGTTGGTTTTCTTGAAGATGGTGAGGGAGAAGGATTCAGCGAAGAGTGAAATGATGGTTGCTTCGCCCATCAAACTTAGACCAAGGGAGGTGGGGTTTCGACACGACGGCTCAAGCTGCCACGACGGGGTGACTCTCCGCCTCCATACCGCCTTCTAATTTGGTGGATGGTATTTGGGCTCACACTGCATGGCCCATGTTGGTGAACAAAAGTATAACGGCATTCAAGAGAGGGAGACGTTCAGTGACCTAGGAGGAGCCAAGCGTGTAGAGTGTCTCCACTGTACTAGTAGTAATTGTTTTCCGGTAGCTATAGAGTGTCTCCACTGTACTAGTGGTAATTGTTTCTCCGCCCAAGACAAAACAGCCCATCCACACTAGTAAATAGTAAAATCAATTCAAAAGCCCATATATTTATCGAATGAGAGGCGCCTACCACACCCAAAGACCTCCAAAAAACTCGGGTGCTCTTCTTCCTCCTCGCTCCCACCCACTCACGTTAGCTCGCTCCACTGCACCCCAAATTGCTCACCCACTCCTACAGAAACCCCAGCTCCCTCTACCTCACTCCTACAGAAAACCCCAGCCCCCTTCTTTTTCGTCAGACTACAACTAGGCTCATCATTCATTCGCTTCAAACTGGAGGCCACGACGCCTCGAGGAAAATGGAGTCGGCTGACCCAAGCCAAGAAGATGAGGCTCCGCCAGCGGGCGACGCCGTCTAGATCCCGCACCAAGCAGCTGGGAGAAGCGCCACCTCCCCACCGGATCCCAGAACCAGAGAATCTCGGTGGACCGCACGATCTCCCTGACGGCCCTGGGGAGATCATCTCGCCTCCCCACCAAGGATTGCTGCCGCACCCAAGTCCTCTCAATCTGGTGGCGCCTCTATGGTGCGCCGTGCCCCTTAATCTCACTGTCGCCACCATCTCTTCAATGATTTTGAAATCCCCAGAGCCATCATCTCTCCCACCAGGTCTGCTCAAAGCCTCTCATCCCACATGCTACTCGGCAAGCATACCATGCCCTGCATGGTGGACGCCTGCTGAAACTCGAATTCATGTAACTACAGCTGCTTGACTTCTACTATTCCCCGAAATCACATACACATACCGAACGCCATGAACGGTGCCTCAAAGACCGATGTCCATCTCATGTTTTCATCCTCTCCACACCGCCACCTTTGCTTGCAGGCTACCTACCGCATAACTGTACTAAACCTTCGACTCCCATTTCTCAAAACTTTCACTTATGCGGTTCAGATATCGGAGGCCTTATTGCACATCATCCACTCCAGCGTTCGCCGGAGTGCTTGGTGCTTGTTTTCACAGCTAGAATCGTTATCTCCAAATAAAGTCGCCTAACCTTGTAAGAATTGGAATTCTTTTTGACGGAAGGTAGCTCATCGTCCAAGATGCCCCTTCACTTCAAGGTTGATCCTTGATTCTAGTTATTCACCGCTGTAAATAACCGCCCTCTGCGCCTAGACTGAGACCTTGGGTGTAATACATGATCTCGTGCTCATTTCAATATGGTGTTTGGCTCCACAGCTTCTTCGTACTTTATATTATCATCTACACTTTTAACCATAACCTGCATTTTAAATTTCTCACATAATTTATATATCATCTTGGAGTACACATTTTGTACTAATATTATGTTCTATGCTCAATGAAGAGTTTCTCCGTGGATGGCCTATCAATGGTGCCGGATTCGCTCAAGATCTTATATATCCAAATGAATAGTTTTGATCTGAACAAGATTATTGGCTTGTTGCAATGCTTTCCATGTCCGGAGAAGTTGTATATAAAGGTGATAATTTCACGCATATCGAAGCCCGATATAGTGTACTAGAATTAATCGCTCAGCTGTTTTCGACACTCTTCTTTAGACCTTAACTGTTTTCAATCTTCATGTCTATTTAGGCAACAGGACGGGTAAGAAAGTTATAACCAATCGGTGGATTCGTAAGCATCGATTTTCTTCACTTCTCATGAGATTATTGAAGACAATAACACTAGAACAATATGTAGCCAACCGTGCAAACACAAGATTTGTCACATTCTTCCGCTGGCGAGGTTACTATTGTCCATCGTGCTTAAGTTTATCAGCAGATGGTTTTGATGGATGGGTATGTCAAGAGCAAAAAAGGAGTTTCTGTGGGCAAAAGAGCTTCAACGTGTCGGACTTCTATTTACAACATATTGTGGTCATAATCAGTAAATTTTACGACCCAGATGTTCATTTTATGGACCTGACGATCCATTTGATCGTGATCGCCAAAACAAAGTTGTTAGATGTTTTTTTCAATCTGGTTTTTTTGTAAACCTGATGAACAATTAACCTCGTGCTTTTGTACAGTTTGTAAGGTGGAGTTAGATATTCCGCTTTTTCAACTCGGCTATGATCATATTTTGAAAATGGCTTGCCATTCGCTTAATTTAGAGTGAAATATTGTAACAAATCCCAACCAAGGGAAATAACATCACTCGCCTGCTTGAGCTCACCGGCATTACACAAGTGATTAGCCCCACCACACCCACAAACTTATTTCAACTAGCACATCAAATGGGCTGTAAATTTTCATAGGAAAGGCTGCATGACCGTGATGATTTGGATTCACAATTGGGACCCGCAGGAAATAGCCTATCCAAGGAGGTGTCGATTTACTAGCCACCAACAAATGATTCGTTTACCACCGTTGGATTGACATCCAACATCCGTCGGTATCTTATATCTCTTGTCTTTCTTCCTCCAAATTACCTAAACCAAACCACCTCTGCCGGCTCCTCCGCCTCCCGCCCTATGGTCTGGTTGCGCCCGCCGCCTTCCCGCACGCATTCTCCAATGTTGGCCAGTCCCTCCTCTATTCCCCAACATGTCCTGTTATTCTCCCACGTTAGCCCCAACACGCACTGCTGCAACCAGCCAACCTCAGATTCGCCATGCATCGAATCACACACCTTCAACGCCTCGCTCGCCTGGCCCGAGGCCTCGTCGTTGCCCTCCTCCTTGTGGCCTTGGTTCGCTGCCGCGCAAGGCCGCCTCTTGCGTTGTCAACGCTATCAACAACCGAGAGGAACAAGGAGATGATCGTGACGAGGATGACAGGACCCACTAGCTGGCGGCAGACGCAAGCAATCGCTTCATAATACAAGCCCAAAAATATGGTTCCTCCTAATGGTTGGACATCCGGGGCTCACGCCATTGTCAATGTAGTCAATAAACCAGAGAATTACACTACGAACACACATGTGGACCCAAAGAAGTCGCCAGCTTTTTTTTGAGGAACAAGCAGCTGTTATTTATACTAGTTTTAGCGACGGATCAGGGTAACAACGGGTTAAAGGGGCTGTGGCCCGTTTGCCAGGGTTTTATTTATGTTTACCACATAATGAGCCCGTTGTGTTTTTTTTTCTGCTGAAATGGCTAGCCCATTTATTTTTTTTAAGAAATACCCAAACAAGGCCTACTTGCTTTATCGGTTCTTTGGGCTGCAAATCTTTCAAGACGAGGAGAGTTTCATTCGGTTTGCCTGAAATGGCTGTACATTTTAAAACACATCAAACCGGGAATTAGTTTCAATTTTTTTCATTACAAGATCTTAAATTCCATTGATTCTTATGTGACAATTATTTGGATTTTATATTTATATAAATTATTTTTCAAAATAGTTTGAATGTGAATCGATATTCATGGATCAAAAATAGTTGACCGCACTAAATATGCAATATTTTATACTTTTTAACCGTACAATATGGGGTGTAATGCTAACAAAATGAAGATGGGCTCCAAAAAATTCTTAAGAATTAGCAATGGGCTGTATTATTAGAAATAATGGAAGATGGGTTGTATGCTGTTTTCAGATTTGAGGCTGACTTGTGCTCACTACAAAGTTGACGCAGTATGCTTTATAAAAAAGGTTGACGCACACAACGCTCGTCAACTTAGTCAACACACGAGAGCAAAGGATCTGGATGTCCATCCAACGGCCGTCGTTCTTCAATCTTCGCTTCATGCTCCACCGCCAAAAAGCAATCGCTGGACTGCTCGCCCCTTCTCCCCGTGTCGGGTTATTACGCAGGCCTCACGATTTCACCATACTCCTATCGCTACCAGCCATCCTCTACTCATCCACACACGCTGTTATTCTCCAAATGATGGGCAGACTAACCAAGAAACCTCGCTCTCCTCCGGGAAACAACGCCAGTATTCTCGCCCGTGTCGTTCCTTCCTAGGCCTCGCCGCCTTCATCACCGGTGCTTCTCGGCGCCGCTCGGTCAACGTGGTCAATGAACGACATCCATCGGAAGTGGATCTGACGGAGAGGCCGATACCGTCCACAATGCACGCAAGGAAATGCCTCCTTATTACGCAAAATAATGATTTCCACCGACAGCTAGGACCCACTGTGAAGGGCCTCAGATTTCATGAAAAAACGCCTTCACGACAAAAGTCGGACCCACCAGCTATATCTTCGCACGCAAGGAAGTGCCTCCACGCCCAAAAATGAATACCCTCGCTAGATGGGACCCACCATATTGTTGGGCTGACTTAGGGCCTACTAAGTTGACGGGACGGAGGGCTTTGTCAACTTAGTCAATACTCCAAGGACCGTGATGATGTCCATCCAACGCCATAGTGCTTCTTCAACCTCGGTCTTTTGCTCCAAATACCAGCAAATACGGTCGGTCGTCCCGCCCTCGCCCCGTGGGTCGACCGTATACCACGAAGGCCTCACCACCCCCATACTACTCCCACCATCGGCTAGGACATCCCTCCACTCACCCACACCCGTTATTCTGGGCGACGGCAGCCTCACACCGCACCAACCATGAACGCCAGATTCTCCGCAGGCATCCACGCCGCTGGTTTGCACGGCTCCGCCCCTTCCTAGGCCTTCATCGCCGCCCACCGCTGGTGCTCTCAAGGTATCAATGTGGTCAACGTAATTTCCATCGAGTATCAGACGTGGAGAGGTCGATACCGGGTCCACGGCAGCCGCAAGGAAGTGCTCCTTATTACACGGAAAATAATTATTCTCCACTCGACAATGGGACCCATGGACGGCCACCAGATTTTTTAAAAAAATCGCTTTCTTGACCTGGTCCCACCGGACGGCCACCATTTCGTGAAAAAACATTCCGCCACGACCTACCGAAGTGCCTCCTTATTACGCACAAAAATGAATACCCCGACTAGTCGGGACCCACCTTGGTGGGAGGCTGATTTAGGGCTACTAAGTTGACGGGACGAAGGGCTTTGTCAACTTAGTCAATATGAACGATTCTAGCTCTAGTGACCGTGACGATGTCCATCCAACGGCCAGAGTGCTTCTTCAACCTCTCGGTCTTCTTGCTCCAGCCGCCCAAAGCAGCGCCGTCGTACACATGCTCGCCTGTGGACGGCCGTATGCCGCAGAGGCCCACCGCCTTTACTATTCCCACCGGCACAGGCCTCGCGGGCGACGGCAGCCCCACACCGCCAACCAGTGAACCTCGTGATTCTCTCCACGCTGGCTTCCATCGCCGCTGTTTTCCCGCTCCACGCCATCCCCTTCCTAGGCTCGCCGCCGCCCACCGCCGTGGTGCTCCGCGGGCGCGGGTCAACGTGGTCAAGGAACGACTTCCATCAAGAGTAACTGAGATGGAGAGGCCGATACGGTCCACGCCACGCCCAGTTTTTTGTGATTTGCCAAGTAAGTCGCTTTGTCAGCCCGCTAATGCAAATCTTTCAAGACGAGAGCTTATCTGGCCGGCCGAGAAAATGGCCCATCAAGAATGAGAAATGGGCTGTACATTTTAAAAAACATCAAACCGCAATTAGTTTCAAATATCTTTTCTTTTCATTTCAAGATTTTAAATTACATTAATTTTATGCGAAGAATTTGTTGATTTAATATTGATATACATTTATTTTAAAATCAGTTTGAATGTGAGTTTAAATTTCGGGATTAAAACAGTTCGACCACAATCAAATATGCAAAATTTCAGATAATTTCAACTGCACAATATGGCTTGTAATGCTAACAAAAGAATATGGGCTCCAAAAAACCTTAAGAATTAGCAATGGGCTGTAAATTATTAGAAATAATGGCAGATATTGTATGTCAAGCTTCACATGATTTGAGGCTTCCTAAAATAGGTTGACACACAAGCACGATCGTTGATGTCCATCCAAAGGTCAGCCGTGTTTCTTCAATCTTCCGCTTTTCCCGCCAACAAGCGCCAAGCGGATCTGCTCGCTTCCTCCTCCCCGCTGCCGGGCAGTGTTGCCGCTACAGCCTCACCGCCCCACCGCATCCCATCGCTGGCCTAGCCATCCTCTACTCACCCACACCTGTTGTTATTCTCGCGCATTTAACCAAGAAACCTCGTAGACAACAGATTCTCCATGGGAAACAATCGCCAGTCTTCCTCGCTTCCATGTCGTCCCCTTCCTAGGCCTCGCGTCCGCCCACCGCCGTGGTGCTTCGGCGCTGGCGTGGTCAATGTGGTCATGACCGACTTCCATCGAAGAGTATCAGGTGGAGACGCCGATACCGGTCCACGGCCGCAGAAGGAAGTGCCTCTTATTACGCGGCAAATAATTATTTCCACTGACAAGGGGGACCCACCGATGGGCCACCGATTTCGCGAAAAAGCTTCGACCGCCGGGACCCACCAGCTACACCTTCGCACGCAAGGAAGCGCGTCCGGCAAAACAAAATGATTCGCCGACGGCCGACCACCAGCTACATCTTCGCACGCAAGGAAGTGCCCGATACCGGACCCACCGGTCAAGCGCACGAGATTGTTGTCCTCGTCGCGAACGGTACGCATATATACCGGTGGATGTAGAGGCTATTTGTCGAGTAGAGGCGCACGTAGCATGTACATGTTCGCAAACGCCAGGGTGCAAGAAAAGAAATATGGCCACGTGTGTACATACGGGCGGGTCTCGAACGCCTATTCGCATACGTATGGCGAGGAATCGCGATATGGCTGGTCGGAACGAGAAACAGCGCCGCTGTGTTCACGGGAGGCAACGGAATGTGTCGTGTTTGGGGGAGGCAACGAATGCGCCGTTCATCGAGTCAATGGAACGCGGGAGCCAACCGCTGGGTCAAGGAATGTGTGGTCGTTCATCGGGAGGGCTTGGACGGAACAGCGATGGAAACGAGGCCTAGCGCATCAACGGAGGAACGGCTTTGTGTTCGACCGCCACGCTCAAAACGGGATCCTGCTATCGGGAGGGGTCCGCGCATCGCAAAATGGAGGAAACGACCTCCCACGGTCAAACGGGGTCCTGCTGATCGAGAGGTGGTGTACCACAAAACGGACGTAAACGGACCTCCCACGGTCGTAAACGGGGTCCTGCATATAGAGGTGGCGACCAAAACGGGACTCCACGGATACCGCTCATCTCCCCATCGACCTCCTCCACTCCATCAGCCGACCTCCTCTAGCCTCCACGGGCCCTGCTCATCCAGCTCTCCACCGTGGCGCCACGCCACCGGCCATCGCTCAAACACCCTCCACGGGCACCCTCCACCGCTCATCGCTCATCCAGCCTCCTCACCACGGGTCCGCTCAACCACCCTCCACGGGCACCCTCCATCGCTATCTGCTCATCCAGCCTCCACACCATCGATCCGCTCATCCGCAGGCAACGCCACCGCCACCGCTCATCCAACCTCCTCCCCGCAACGCCACTATTCATCACAGCTTTGTACAAAGCGGTAGCGGACCACGAGCATAAATAATGAAGCGGTGCCCTAAGTTATAGCATGCATGCTAGGTCGAGTCTCGTCATTGGTTAGGGTTGATAGTGATTAGCGGCGACTAACCCCTAGCCTAGAGGTCGATTGCGTGTCTATTTGTTCCTTTCCTGTCCTCCTTTGGTTCGCAGGGTACATGAGCATTTCTGCTGAGCTACTTGGGAAGGAGGAAGCGGACGGCCTGACTGACAAACCAGAGTTGCCGGGGGCTACAAGAGCAAAGATCCACCCGCGGCAAGCCAAGGTTTTTTTTTTGACTGGGAACTGTAGGGGATCCCCCCACAGCATTTAACTTTTATTCAAATCAGAGGATACAATGTACAAGGATTACAAGGGGTAATCAAAACATAAAGGAAAAAGGGAAAATAACTAATCTACTGAGACAAGAAATAACCTCAAGGGGGTAAGAATGAAATCCATTTGAGCAGGTCCTCCTTGTATCTAGCCATCACTCTGTGCTGCATGAGTGTAATATCATGGATGAAGGCACTTCTCCATTTATTAAAACTTTGTCTCTCATGCCTGAAGACTTTTGCATTCCTTATTATCCAGATGTTCCAGCAAGTAACAAAAACAACTTCAGTAAAAAAAAGGCTGAGCGAAATCCTGCTTGGCCTGCATAACAATGGCAGACATGTCATCCCCTGGTGTCCATGTAATTTGCAGGTAGCTCCATATTCTGACACTGAAGTTACATTCAAAGAACAGGTGATTTCTGGTTTCCCTAGTTCTCAAGGGACAAAGAAGGTAGTTAACCCCATCATCAAGATGCCAGTGCCTTCTTTCGACCATGCCCTTAGTATTAAGTATGTCCATGATTAACATCCAGGCAAACACTTTGATTTTCATTGTGCAGGAAGATTTCCAAATCCAAAGAAGAAGTGGATTGAAGGACATGTTAGAATGCATGAAAGAGTAGAATAGCTTTGGCTTGAAAGCATTGCATGTCCCCTACCAGAACCAAGTGTCCTTTTGCTCCACTTCTCTTCTACAGGAAGCCATAAGATCTTGTACAGTCAAGAACTCCTGATATGCCTGAGCAGATAGAGGTAGATGGAACATGTTAATCATATCCTATGACTGGAAGACCTCATAAAATGTGACCCATGGATCTTTCACATAGGAAAAGAGCCTAGAGAACCTTGATTGCAAAGGTGCAACTGAATCCCCAATCTCCCACTTACCAGACCAAAACAGAGCAGAGTTCCCAGAGTTTACTTGAATCCAAGTAGTATTTCTGTAATGATCCCTCAACTTGCAGATATTCTTCCACCAAAAGGAACCACAAATGTCAGTCCCCTGAGGAACAGAGGAGTGATAGTAGGTGTCCCAAATAAGAGAAACTCATGGTAGGTCAACTCTATTTAAAAACTTGTGCAAATGTTTTAGCAACAGAGCCATGTTCTGTACACCCAATTCAAAATCCCCAGCCCTCCTTTATTTTTAGGCCTACAAATGAGGTCCCAAGCTACCAAAGATGGTGAAGGCTCATCCCTGTGCTTTCTCCATAGACACTGCCTCTGAATCCTCTCCAATTTCTTTAAAATTCCTGCAGGGGCAAGCAAACTACCAAGATAAAAGATGGGCAAGGAGGACAGAGCAGAATTGAGGAATTGAAGCCTTTCCCCTTGATTTAGAAATGAAGAACTGGCTGTCATCCTCCTTTCCATACAGCCCACAACTGGCATGAAATCCACCATTTTAGGCCTGGTAGTACCAACAGGCAGGCCCAAATAAGTGAAGGGCATTTTACCCACTTGACATCCAAAAGCAGCAGCCAAACCATTGATAAAGTCCTCATCAACATTAATGGGCACCATGGAGGACTTGTGATAATTAACCACTAAACCAGTTGATGTGGAGAACACATGTAACATGTCTTTCAGTGCCAGAAGCTGAATTTTGTGTGCAGGTAAGATGATTAGAGTATCATCAGCATATTGCACTATTGGATAATCATGATCATGGCATGGTATAGGCAGCTGTAGAATTCCCCTCCTGAACATATCATTAACCACTAACTGTAACAGATTAGCAGCAATAACAAATAGTAAAGGTGAGAAAAATCCCCTTGCCTCACCCCTTTCTTACAAAGAAACTGCCTACCAGGCACCCCATTTAGTAGAACAGATGATGTCCCAGTAGAGAGAAACTGCCAGACCCAGGAGATCCATTTCTGATTGAAACCTTTGAACTTGAGGATTTGCAGAATAGCTTCATGCTCAATTGAGTCAAAAGCCTTTTCAAAGTCAAGTTTAAGAATTATGATAGGCCTCTTGGATTGATGACACTGATGCAAATACTCCAGAGACCAACCAATACAATCCTGAATAGTCCTGCTCTTAATAAAACCATACTGATTCTTATGTATACATGCCATGATGATCTTCTGGAACCTGTTAGCAGCCATTTTAGATAAAAACTTAAGCCCCATCCATGTCAAAGAAATTGGCATGTAATCTCCAACTTCTTCAGGAGCCAACTTCTTAGGGATCAGAGTAATGTAGGAGCCATTAATATTATGTAGATTAGCATTTCCAGAATGAAAAGACTCAGCCAACTCATAAAAATCCTGACAGATGATGTGCCAGCACTTTTCGAAGAATAATCCATTAAAACCATCAGGTCCAGGGGCTTTGTCAATGGGCATATGCTTGACTGTGTCATCCATTTCCTCCTTTGTGAAAGGCTCAGTAAGAAAGTCCAACCCATCAACAGGTTTTAGCAAGGTACTGAGGTCAAAACCCATGACTATACCAGAAGAAACTCCCATACTGTTCTTGAAACAATTCTAGATAATTGCCTCCATCTGAGAATGCTGAGAGACCACTGACCCATCAATGTCTTTCAAAGAAGCAATAGAGTTTCTTCTATGCCTCTCAATGGCCATTGCATGGAAGAATTTTGTGTTCTCTCTGCCCGATTTAATATACCTAAGCTGTACATCTTTTTCCAATAAAAGCGGGAGGTGTAAAAGGTTTTCCACATGCAGTTTAACCACTTTTCTGAAGTTGAATTCAGGTCTAAATAAAGGCCTTAACTCCTCAAGACCATCAAGACAAAGTATGACCTCATTGCATTTGGAAATCAAAACTTTCAGCTTAGAAATATTCATTTGCCACTTTTTCAGAGCACCTCTCAAACACTTAAATTTATCAGCTATCCTGGCAGTGATATGAGGTTTATTAGAAGGTTTCTGCCATGAATTCTGCACAAATTCCATAAACCCCTCAAGCTCCACCCAATAATTTTCAAAACAAAATATTTTAGATTTAGGGATAGAGGTTTTAATTGTGACCACACATGGCACATGATCAGAGGCAGTTCTGGCCATGGGCAAAACTTCATTCATAGGATATGAAGTGATCCAATCAACAGATGTGAAGAATCAGTCCAGCTGCTCTAATAAAGGGTTATCTTGCATATTAGACCATGTGTAAGATCTTCCCTTAAGAGGCAGCTCCAGCAGTCCTAAGTGAGCAATGATTTCATTGAAAATAAAAATGTCATTTAGATCCCCCCCCCCCCCGGGCAGATTCCTGTTATCAAGTGACCTTATGAAATTGAAATCACCCACCAGGAGCCAATTTTCCCCCAAAGGTATTTGCAAATTATACAGCCAACTGACAAAGTTATCCCTGGCTTCCCCTTGACAGGGGCCATACACAGATACTAAGACCATTTCTCATTATTCTGCTTGGAAGTGAACTGAACTAGGACTGCAAATGGCTGTATCTCAATCACAGTTCCCCAGAAAGTAAAGGAGTTCCAAACAACCAAAATTCCCCCATAAGCTCCAACAGAAGGGGAGAAGGCAAAACTCTCAAATCTCTTAGGGGAAAAGGATCTAACTGATCTAAAATCAAAAGAGTCACACTTAGTTTCTTGAAAGCAAGCAATAACACAGTTACTCTCATCCAATTTCTGCCTGACAGCCCTTTGTCTTGCATCTGAGTTCAAACCTCTAACATTCCAGCATAACACACTCCAGTTCTTACATGCATTACTCATTAAAACATATATGAGTAGACAGAGAAGTTTGATGGCACTTAATGCCAGCAATAATAAAAGTAGCATAGGTCCAACATAGCAAAAATAAACCATTACAGGGCTCAACAAAAGAACACAACCCTGACATATGAAGACCAAAATAAAGCAGCTGCCACCCCCCACTCACTAAAAGGCCATTACACATTTGCACCATTATTAGGAGTAGCAGAGGGATCAGCCATAAGCTTCTCCACAGTAAGAAGATTATCTGCTATGCCAAGCTCATTTCCAATCTGCTATAACTTGCTGATTGGAGTTGGAGGTGGGAGATCTTCAAGTTGTTCATCCTGCAGGTTATCTGACAGAGTTGCAGAAAACGGCTTGGACTTGGGCTTCCTCCTCTTGGACTGCATGGGCAGCTCCTGGAAAATTGGCTTGAAACCGTCCCTCTGCAGTGATCCTCTAGTACACCTCCTAACAGACGTCTCCACAATTGGAGTGGGCGCCAAGGTCTTCCTTGGCCTTCTACTCTTTCTCTGTTCCTGAGTTGGTGTACCATCAGACAATGTAGGATGGTCAGCTAGCTCTCTGTCAGAGGAGCCTTCATTAGATGGAAAAAGGGCCCTTGCCACAGGCATATGCTCCTGTTCAGGTGCCTGATAGGTCAGTCTTGGCACATCAAAAGCCAAATCCCAACTCCTCTTGGAGAGCACATTAGACTGAATAGGCAGCATGTCAATGGACCTGTATAGCTGAAAACTAGCATCAGATTGTAGGAAAGATTCAAAATTCCTTCTAAAAGCCAAATCTGGAGGCAGCTCAGGCCCAAAGAGCACTTTGGGCACATCAAAGGTGGCAACAAAAGGAACAGCAGTTGCCGGGGGCTGCAGATTCAGATAAGTTCTCTATCCCTTATCATGCGTTTCGTTATGGACTGAGGGATGTGAAACCTCGTTTTATCCTTAGGCTACCGTGCTCCCTCATTCCGGACCCTAGGACTCGTTTCACGGGACCGAGTTTGAGTCGTGGTCGCGGTAGCAAGGAAATGAAACGAGGAGCCTAAACCCACCTCATCCCTGCCTCCGCCAAGGGCGTGAGAAAGGTCGGCGAAGTGGGGGACGGCAAGGCCTGTTGCAGGCGAAAACATTTATCTTAAAGGTAACAAGGATTTACTCCTTGTCGTGGGTTTTACCTATGAATGAAAAACCCGGGAAACATCCCTTTTTCATTAAAAAAACATCCCGTACAGGTACAGTTCATACGAAATGAAAAACATGAACAAGGGGATTACAAGTTTTAAATTCAACAAAGGCCCCAAGGCTTACAAGACTAAAAAGAGATAAGATGCCCGTAATCCTTTTCTTGTCCCTCTCCTCAGGAGGCAGGTCAAGGAGGCGAAAAGGGAAAAGGGGCGCCTAGGCGAGCTACGAGCAGCAGAAGACGCCGAGAGAACACCTCGGCGGCCGCCCATGGGCAGAACCGTGATGATGGATCTTTGGGAAAAGAGCTTTGGAAGGCAGGCGGCAGGACCGGTGGTACACGATGAAGGCATCGGTGCCCGCGTACAACGAGTTGACGGCCTTGCCGCCCGCCCTCTTCCTCTTCCGCAGCCTCCCGACGCCAGCCGCCCAAGGAGGCGGCCCCGAGAAGTTCAAGGAGCTAGCCCCGACCCCGGCAAACCCCTGCCGGAGGAGAGGCCAGGTGCAGATGCTGCTACTACCGCACCCGCCTAGGAGCGGGGCGTCCGACGCCTAGTCGGCCTTGTCCCCGCTATCCTCCCCGCTGTCCTCCTTGTCACTTTCGCTCGAGGAAGAGCTTCCATTGTCAGAATCTCCCTCGGAGGAGCTCTCCACGAAGCACTTCAGGTGAGTCCCAAACTCCCCGAAGACCTTGACAGAGAGTAGGCCGTCCTCCATCAATTTGAAGTAGAGGATGAGCCCCTCCATCAGGCTGTGGATGCGAGCGAACGTCTTCCACCCACGACGGAGGTACATGACTCGAGGATCGGGGAAGTCGACGTCGACCCACGTGCCCCCGTTCCCGCAACCCCTCATGTGCAATCTGAGGGATTGGGGCCGGTCACGCTCCATCTCCCAAGCAAACAGGGAGGGAAGACGAAGACGGCGATGCGGAGGCCGGCGCAGCCTAATGAAGAACTCGCGGGGCTGGTCTCCGACATGGCCTTCCATCGGGAAAGGCACCATGGGCGGGGGCGAAGCTGGCGCGTCGCCCCGCTCTCCTCTTCCCCGAGCACTGCGACCTCTGCCCCGGCCTCGCCCACGGCCTCGCCCCCTCACCCTTCCCCTCGCGGCCGGCTCTGCCACCACGAGCGCAAGAAGGGGAGGGACGCATTGTCGAGCGGCGACCCTCGCCGCCACCGTCGAAGGACCGGGATTCCCTTTCTCCGTGACGAATGGAAGGAAGGAGCGGAAGAGAAGGGAGGTAGAAGATGAAAGAATGCAGGATGCCATCTCCCCTTCCCGCTCTTTATAAAGGAACGGGGTTGGGGCTCGGCCGCCCCGCTCGGCCAATCAAGACACGGGAGGCGCAGGGAACCAGGAGCGGCCCGCTGCCCCAACCAGCGACGGCCGGTTTCCGCCTCCACCGTTTGCCACCCCGAGCGCATGAAAGACGCGTGGCGGCGTGCGAACCGAGGGACGGGTGGCGACCTCTCCCCACCCCGTGATCGTGGGGAGTGGGCGCCTGAAGACCGCACCCGGCCCCATTCGAGAAATGAGCGGCGCCTCCATGCCTCCCTCCCGCTTTACGGGAAGGCGCGAGCCGCCTCTTTCTGCGATGTGGCGCATGCATGTGAAAACCGCCCCACGCATGCCGCCCACGTCACGCACGCCCCTCCACGCTGCGCCGCGCGCGCGGGTCGTGGGAAGCACAACTCGCGAAAAAATCTTACCGCGGTAAAAACCGCCCGCCGCTCAAGACACCGCTTTGGGCTGACCCAACAACGTGTCGCGCTTATGTATGGCCCAGGCCGGGGCTCTGTCGGTGTACAAAACAAGGGCACATTTTGTACCCTTTAAGCGTACGGCAGGCGATCGAGCAGCGTCGCGACCACACCGAGCAGAGCGAGGGAGGTGAGCCAAGGTAAGACCGAAGCCTAAGACGGCCAGAGCAACACCAATGCCAAGGCCACAAAGGGCAAAGGGGCGAAGCAGGTTCCCCCGGCAGGAGACCCTTGCCGGGGGCAGTCTTGCCAAGACAGCTCGCCCCACACCAACAGAGCGAGCCACCCTTGAGCCCACGGCCGCCAACGCCGTCATCAACGTGGGGCTAGGGCTCGGGAAGGCACCTCTGTGGTGGCATGCAGATCTTTGTGAAGACATATCCAAGAATAGACGAGGATTAGAAGACGACGACCCCCGGCAAGACCGTTGCCAGGGACAACGGTGTACCACGGCAAGACCCTTGCCGGGGACGCCTGCGCGCCACGGCAAGACCCTTGCCGGGCCACCCGGCAAGGCCCTCGCCAAGCGCACAAGCAGGGCCACCGCACGGCCCGCACCAGCCATGTCTCCGCCGCTGTTCGCATGCAGCTGCCGACCCAACCAGCTGGGCAGGCACCTGCGTGGCAACATGCAGCCCTTTGTGGAGGCTCCACCACCGCGCCACCTCAGCTGCCTACCTGCCTACATGGCACCGCATGCATCGCTGGCCAGGGCGTGTGTCGAAGCTTGGAGGAACGGCGACGGACGGGACGGGCCTCGCCCCCGTCCCCGATAAAGTGAAGGGACACCTAAGCTTCACATTAAATGCGCTTTGTCCTGTAATACCAGGATAACCTCGCAATACTATTGCCTTTCCACCTCCTGTGCGCCACTGTGGCAACCCCTTTTTCTATAAAAGGAGGCCCAAAGCGACGAGGAGAAGGATTCGGCTTTTTGGAGCTCGTTACACTCCGTAGCTAGTTCAAGAACTCAGAATACATCCACCAAAGCAGGACTAGGGTTTTACGCATCCTCGCGGCCCGAACCTGGATAAACGAACTGCGTGCTCTCTGTTAGACCCGCTCTTCTCTCAACCCCGCGCCCGCAACCGCAGTAGGGATTCTTGTGATCCCCTAGGTGTCGTTTTCCACCGACACGAATACTAGGAGACCACTGAAAGGAAAACACAATCGCAATGACAATGAAACAAAAAATAGAGTGAGGATCGGTTACTGCTTTGCAAAAGTTCTTTTTTTTCTCTGAACGAAAATATACCAACATCACGGATCCGCTTACCTTCCCTTCGTTCGAAGAGAAGAACAGTGGCAGATGCGAGTGTTGCCTTTCTTGAAGATGGTGAGGGAGAAGGGGATTCAGCGAAGAGTGAAATGATGGTTGCTTCGTCCATCAAACTTAGACTGCGGGGAGGTGGGGTTTTCTGATACGACGGCTCGTTACTGCCGCGCTACGACCGGGGTGACTCTCCGCCTCCATACTGCCTTCTAATTTGGTGGATGGTATTTGGGCCCGCGCGCTGCATGGCCCACATGTTGGTGAACAAAAGTATAACGGCATTCAAGAGAGGGAGTTTGATGACCTAGGAGGAGCCAAGCGGTAGAGTGTCTCCACTGTACTAGTAGTAATTGTTTTCCGGTAGCTATAGAGTGTCTCCACTGTACTAGTGGTAATTGTTTCTCTGGGCCCAAGACAAAACAGCCCATCCACACTAGTAAATAGTAAAATCAATTCAAAAGCCCATATATTTCTTGAATGAGAGGCGCTACCCACACCCAAAGACCCCAAAAAAACCGGGTGCTCTTCTTCCTCCTCGCTCCCACCCACCTCACGTTAGCTCGCTCCACTCGCACCCCCAAATTGCTCACCTCACTCCTCTGAGAAACCCCAGCTCCCCTTCTACCTCACTCCTACAGAAAACCCCCAGCTCCCCTTCTTTTTTCGCCGACTACAACTAGGCTCATCATTCACTACTCTGCTCAAATCCGTGGCGCGACGCGACGCCTCGAGGAAAATGGAGTCGGTGACCCCAGCGCCAAGAAGATGAGGCTCCCTTCGGGCGACGCCTGTTCTAGATCCCGCACCCGGCAGCTGGGAGAAGCGGCGACCCCGCCCCCACCGGATCCCAGAACCGTAGAATCTCGGTGGACCGCATCAGCGATCTCCCTGACGCCGTCCTTGGGAGATCATCTCGCTTCTCCCACCAAGGATTGCTGCCGCACCCAAGTCCTCTCAATTCGGTGGCGCCCTCTATGGTGCGCCGTGCCCTTAATCTCGATGTCGTCCGCTATCTCTCTTCAATGATTTTGAAATCCCCAGAGCCATCATCTCCTCCCACCAGGCTCCGCTCAAAGCCTCTGCATCCCGTCATGCTACTGAGCAAGCATACCATGCCCTGCATGGTGGACGCCTGGCTGAAATCCCCTGAATTCACAGAACTACAGCTGCTTGACTTCTACTATTCCCCTGGAAATCACATACCACATACCGAACGCCATGAACGTGTGCCCTCAGCACCGATGTCCATCTCGCGGTTTTCATCCTCTCTCCACACCGCCACCTTTGCGCTGTGCTACCTACCAGACAATCTGGTACTAAACCTTCGACTCCCATTTCTCAAGAAACTTTCACTTATGCGGGTTCGTATATCGGAGGCCTTATTGCACAACATCATCCACTCCAGTTGCCCTGCGCTGGAGTGCTTGGTGCTTGTTTTCACAGTTAGAATCGGTTATCTCCAAATAAAGTCGCCTAACCTTGTAAGAATTGGAATTTCTTTTGACGGAAGGTAGCTCATCGTCCAAGATGCCCCTTCACTTCCAAGGTTGATCCTTGATTCTAGTTATTCACCGTTGCAAATAACCGTCCTCTCTGCGCCTAGACTGGAGACCTTGGGTGTAATACATGATCTCTGTGCTCATTTCAATATGGTGTTTGGCTCCACAGTTCTTCAGGTACTTTATATTATCATCTACACTTTTAACCATAACCTGCATTTTAAATTTCTGCGCATAATTTATATATCATCTTGGAGTACACATTTTGTACTAATATTATGTTCTATGCTCAATGAAGAGTTTCTCCGTGGATGGCCTATCAATGGTGCTGGATTCTGTCAAGATCTTATATATCCAAATGAATAGTTTTGATCTGAACAAGATTATTGGCTTGTTGCAATGCTTTCCATGTCTGGAGAAGTTGTATATAAAGGTGATAATTTCACGCACATCGGAAGCCCGCATATAGTGTACTAGAATTAATCGTTCAGCTGTTGCTCTTTCGACACTCTTCTTTTAGACCTTAACTGTTTTCAATCTTCATGTCTATTTAGGCAACAGGACGGGGTAAGAAAGTTATAACCAATCGGTGGATTCGTAAGCATCGGGATTTTCTCACTTCTCATGAGATTCGATTGAAGACAATAACACTAGAACAATATGTAGCCAACCGTGCAAACACAAGATTTGTCACATTCTTCCTGCTGAATGCGAGGTTACTATTGTCCATCAGGCTTAAGTTTATCAGCAGCATGGTTTTGATGGATGGGTATGTCGAAGAGCGAAAAAAGGAGTTTCAGGTGGGCAAAAGAGCTTCTGAACGTGCCGGACTTCTATTTACAACATATTGTGGTCATAATCTAGTAAATTTTACGACCCAGGATGTTCATTTTATGGACCTGACCGATCCATTTGACTGTGACTGCCGAAAACAGTGTTGGAGTTAGATGTTGTTGCCCTTTTCAATCTGGTTTTTTTTGTAAACCTGATGAACAATTAACCCTCGTGCTTTTGTACAGTTTGTAAGGTGGAGTTAGATATTCCTGCCTTTTTCAACTCGGCTATGACTGTCATATTTCTTTGAAACAAGGCAAATGGCTTGCCATTCGTTTAATTTAGAGTGAAATATTGTAACAAATCCCAACCAAGGGAAATAACATCACTCTACTTTCTTGCTTGAGCTCACTTTGTGCATTACGAAGCCAAGTGATTAGCCCCCACCAGCACCCACAAACTTATTTCGAACTAGCACATCAAATGGGCTGTAAATTTTCATAGGAAAGGCTGCATGACCGTGACAGATTTGGATTCTGACAATTGGGACCCGCAAGGAAATAGCCTATCCAAGGAGGTGTCGACTTACTAGCCAGTCAACAAATGATTCTGCCTACCAGCCGTTGGATTGACATCCAACATCCGTCGTGTATCTTATATCTCTTGTCTTCTTCTTCCTCCAGCCGCCCAAACCAAACCACCCCGTCGGCTCCTCCTGCTCCCGCCTCCCATGGCTGGCTGCGCCTCCGCCGCCCTTCCCGTACGTACCCTCCAATGTTGGCCAGTCCCTCCCTCTATTCCCCAACATGTCCTGTTATTCTCCGGCGACGTTAGCCCCAACACGCACCGCGCCCGAACCAGTCAACCCTCGTACTCCCCTCCGCTTGCGACTGAACCGACACACCTTCAACGGCTCCTGTTCGTTCCGTCCGAGGCCTCGTCGTCGTCCTCCTCCTTGTGGCCTTGGTTCGCTCGCCGTACGCGGTGCGCCGCCCTCTTGCGTTGTCAACGTCATCAACAACCGAGAGGAACAAGGAGATGACTGTACGTGGAGAGGATGACAGTAGGGACCCACCAGCGTCATGGCAGTACGCAAGCAACTGCCTCTATAATACAAGCCCAAAAATATGGTTCCTCCTAATGGTTGGACATCTGGGGCTCACGCCATTGTCAATGTAGTCAATAAACGAGAGAATTACACTACGAAAGCGGACACGAGGGACCCAAAGAAGTCGCGCAGTTTTTTTTTGAGGAACAAGCGGTTGTTATTTATACTAGTTTTAGCGACGGATCGTGGTAACAACGGGTTGTCTTGAGGGCTGTGGCCCGTCTAGCCAGGGTTTTATTTATGTTTACCACATAATGAGCCCAGTTGTGTTTTTTTCTTGCTGAAAATGGCTAGCCCAGTTCTATTTTTTAAGAAATACCCAAACAAGGCCTACTTGCTTTATCGGCCTGTTTGGCTGCAAATCTTTCAAGACGAGGAGAGTTTCATTGGTTTGCCCGAAATGGGCTGTACATTTTTAAAACACATCAAACCGGGAATTAGTTTCAATTTTTTTCATTACAAGATCTTAAATTCCATTGATTCTTATGCGTGGACAATTATTTGGATTTTATATTTATATAAATTATTTTTCAAAATAGTTTGAATGTGAATCGATATTCATGGATCAAAAACAGTTGACCGCACCGAAATATGCAATATTTCATATACTTTTTAACCGTGGCCACAATATGGGGTGTAATGCTAACAAAATGAAGATGGGCTCCAAAAAAATTCTTAAGAATTAGCAAATGGGCTGTACATTATTAGAAATAATGGAAGATGGGTTGTATGCTGTTTTCCACAGATTTGAGGCTGACTTGTGCGCCTACTACAGGTTGACGCGTATGCTTTCATAAAAAAAAGGTTGACGCACACATAACGCCCTGTCAACTTAGTCAACACACGAGAGCAGTGACTGTTGGATGTCCATCCAACGGCTGTCGTGCTTCTTCAATCTCTGCTCTTCATGCTCCAGCCGCTCAAACAAGCACCGGCGGGACTGCCTGCTCCCTTCTCCTGTGGCCGGCTATGCTGCCGCGCAGGCCTCACGACCCCACCATACTCCTATCGCTGGCCTAGCCATCCCTCTACTCATCCACACACGCTGTTATTCTCCAGCGATGGCAGACGAACCAGTAAACCCTCGTTCTCCTCCGCGTGGGAAACAACTGTCGAGTATTCCCTGGCTCCGTGTCGTTCCCTTCCTAGGCCTCGTCGTCGTCTACCGCCCTGGTGCTCTCGGCGCGGCCTGGTCAACGTGGTCAATGAACGACATCCATCGGAAGTGGACTGTACGTGGAGAGGCTGACAGCTGGGTCCACAGTCGCACGCAAGGAAATGCCTCCTTATTACGTGCAAAATAATGATTCCTCCACCTGACAGCTAGGACCCACAGGAAGGGCCTCGATTTCATGAAAAACGTTCCCCGGCGACAGTCGGACCCACCAGCTATATCTTCGCACGCAAGGAAGTGCCTCCTTATTACGCCCAAAAAATGAATACCCCCTGCTAGATGGGACCCACCATATTGTTGGGCTGACTTGTGGGCCTACTAAGTTGACGGGGACGGAGGGCTTTGTCAACTTAGTCAATACTCCAAAGGACCGTATGATGTCCATCCAACGGCCATAGTGCTTCTTCAACCTCTGGTCTTCTTGCTCCAATTACCCAAGCAGCGCCGGTCGTGTCGCCGCTCTCCTGCCTCCCGTGGCCGACTGTGCTACCACGAAGGCCTCACCACCCCCATACTACTCCCACCACTGGCTAGGACATCCCTCCACTCACCCACACCCCCTGTTATTCTGCGGCGACGGCAGCCTCACACCGCAGCCGAACCAGTGAACGCTCGTACTCCTCTCCGCGTGGGCATCCACTGCCGCGTCTTGCACGGCTCCGCGTCGTCCCCTTCCTAGGCCTCATCGTCGTCCACCGCCGTGGTGCTCTCAGCGCGGCGTGGTCAATGTGGTCAACGACCGACTTCCATCGGAAGAGTACTGTACGTGGAGAGGCTGACAGCTGGGTCCACGGCAGCCGCAAGGAAGTGCCTCCTTATTACACGGAAAATAATTATTCCTCCACCTGACAGCGGGGACCCATCGGACGGCCACCAGTATTTTGCGAAAAAAATCGTTTCCCCTTGACTGCTGGGTCCCACCGGACGGGCCACCGTATTTCGTGAAAAAACATTCCCCCCACTGTCAGCTCGGACCTACCGGAAGTGCCTCCTTATTACGCACAAAAAATGAATACTCCCCCGACTAGCTGGGACCCACCTTGGTGGGAGGCTGACTTGTGGGCCTACTAAGTTGACGGGGACGAAGGGCTTTGTCAACTTAGTCAATATGAACGATTCTAGCTCTAGTGACCGTACGATGTCCATCCAACGGCCGTAGTGCTTCTTCAACCTCTGGTCTTCTTGCTCCAGCCGCCCAAAGCAGCGCCGGTCGTGCCACATGCTCCTGCCTCCCGTGGGCGGGCTGTCTTTGCCGCAGAGGCCTCACCGCCCCCTACTATTCCCACCGGTGGCCAGGCCCTGCGGCGACGGCAGCCCCACACCGCAGCCGAACCAGTGAACCCTCGTACTCCTCTCCACGCGGGCTTCCACTGCCGCGTCTTTCCCGGCTCCACGTCATCCCCTTCCTAGGCCTCGCCGTCGTCCACCGCCGTGGTGCTCTCCGTGCGGCGTGGTCAACGTGGTCAAGGAACGACTTCCATCGAAGAGTATCAGATGTGGAGAGGCCGACAGTGGGTCCACGCCACAGCCCAGTTTTTTGTGATTTGCCAAGTAAGTCGCTTTGTCGAGGCTGTTGGGCTGCAAATCTTTCAAGACGAGGAGAGCTTTCATTGGTGGCGAGAAAATGGCCCATCAAGAATGAGAAATGGGCTGTACATTTTTAAAAAACATCAAACCGGCAATTAGTTTCAAATATCTTTTTCTTTCATTTCAAGATTTTAAATTACATTAATTTTTATGCGTGAAGAATTTGTTGGATTTAATATTGATATACATTTATTTTTAAAATCAGTTTGAATGTGAGTCGAAATTTCGGGATTAAAAACAGTTCGGACCACACCGAAATATGCAAAATTTCGTATAATTTCTTAACCGTGGCCACAATATGGCTTGTAATGCTAACAAAAAGAATATGGGCTCCAAAAAAACCTTAAGAATTAGCAAATGGGCTGTAAATTATTAGAAATAATGGCAGATGGGCTGTATGCTGTTTTCCACAGATTTGAGGCTTCCTAAAAATAGGTTGACACACAAGCACTGACTGTTGGATGTCCATCCAGTGGCCGTCGTGCTTCTTCAATCTCTGCTCTTCCTGCTCCAACCGCTCAAACAAGCGCCGGCGGGACTGCCTGCTCCCTCCTCCCATGGCGGGCTGTCTTGCCGCCACAGCCTCACCGCCCACCGTACTCCCATCGCTGGCCTAGCCATCCCTCTACTCACCCACACTGTTGTTATTCTCCGCGGCGGCAGACGAACCAAGAAACCTCGTGCAACAGTACTCCCCTCCGCGTGGGAAACAACTGGCGAGTCTTCCCTGCCTCCATGTCGTCCCCTTCCTAGGCCTCGCCGTCGTCCACCGCCGTGGTGCTCTCGGCGCGGCGTGGTCAATGTGGTCAATGACCGACTTCCATCGGAAGAGTACTCTGCGTGGAGACGCTGACAGCTGGGTCCACGGCCGCAGCAAGGAAGTGCCTCCTTATTACGTGCAAAATAATTATTCCTCCACCTGACAGTGGGGACCCACCGGATGGGCCACCGTATTTCGCGAAAAAAAGTTTCCCCCCTGACTGCTGGGACCCACCAGCTACACCTTCGCACGCAAGGAAGTGCGTCCGGGCAAAAAAACAAAATGATTCGCCCCCCTGACTGCTGGGACCCACCAGCTACATCTTCGCACGCAAGGAAGTGCTCGGCGATCGGGACCCACCTGGTCAAGCGCACGTAGAGTTGTCATTCTGGTCGCGAACGTACGCGTATATATATCGGTGGATGTAGAGGCGCTGCGCAATCGTAGTAGAGGCGCCGCACGTAGCATGTACATGTTCGTACAGCGGCCAGGGTGCAAGAAAGAAAATATGGCCACGTATGTGTACATACGGGCGGGGTCTCGAACGCCTATTCGCGCATACGTATGGCGAGGAATCGTTGACATGGCTGGGTCGGAACGGAGAAACAGCGTCGTCGTCGTGTTCACGGGGAGGCAACGGAATGTGTCGTGTTCATGGGGAGGCAACGGAATGCGTCGTGTTCATCGGGAGTCAATGGAACGCGTGGGAGCCAACCGGCTGGGTCGGAAAGGAATGTGTGGTCGTGTTCATCGGGAGGGCTTGGACGGAACAGGCGATGGAAACGAGGCCTAGCGTACCGCAGAACGGAGGAAACGGCCTTGTGTTCGACCGGCCACGTTCAAAACGGGATCCTGTTCATCGGGAGGGGTCTGGCGTACCGCAAAATGGAGGAAACGGACCTCCTACGGTCAAAACGGGGGTCCTGTTGATCAGGAGGGGTGTGGTGTACCACAAAACGGACGAAACGGACCTCCTACGGTCGAAACGGGGGTCCTGTTCATAGGGAGGGGTGTGGCGTACCGCAAAACGGGACTCCACGGGATACTGTTCATCTCCCCCATCGACCTCCTCCAGCCTCCACGGGCTACCGTCGACCTCCTCTAGCCTCCACGGGCTCCTGTTCATCCAGCCTCCACCGTGCGCTACGCCACCGGCTACTGTTCAAACACCCCTCCACGGGCACCCCTCCACCGCTCTCTGCTCATCCAGCCCTCCTCACCACGGGTCCTGTTCAACCACCCTCCACGGGCACCCTCCATCGCTCATGCTCATCCAGCCTCCACACCATCGATCCTGTTCATCCGAGGCAACGCCACCGCCACTGCTCATCCAACCCCCCCCCCAACGCCACTATTCATCACAGGCAGCATCAATCGGCTTCAGCTGGCTGCGATGGCGAAGAATCGCCGATCGGGTTCGATTAACAGCCATCGATCGATCGCCGGGTTCAATAACGCGTAGCTGCGCAGGCAATCGCTCGGGTTCGTTAGAGCCCAATGCCTCGCTTCGGGTTCGCTAGAGCCAACGCCGCACACACGCCGCAGCACGTGTCACGAGAAAGCGCGATCGCTTCAGCCCCGACCTCCCACCGTGAATCGGAACTCCCGAAATTTTCTCGCCCTCGCTTCTACCACGGTTTTTTCCGTCATGGACGGCCCAAAGAATGTCATGCAGCTGCGTCTCCGCCCGCCCAGACGAAAAGCCCATTTTCTGTCATGATTTTTGTCATAGAAGTAGGAGCCCACCACATCTATGATGATACCGGGTTTTTTCACAATTATCGTCATAGAAGTGTCATATGTATGACAGAAAAAAAATTCATTCGGCCCAAAATGTCACGGATGTGTCTTTTTTTGTAGTGGGGACTCTGTAAGCTGTCGGGCATCAACCTATGTATATAAAGGGGTGACCCCGTGATGACCCACAAGTATAGGGGATCTATCGTAGTCCTTTCTATAAGTAAGAGTGTCGAACCCAACGAGGAGCAGAAGGAAATGATAAGCGGTTTTCAGCAAGGTATTCTCTGCAAGCAGTGAAATAATAGGTAACAGATAGTTTTGTGATACGATAATTTGTAACGAGCAACAAGTAACAAAAGTAAATAAAGTGCAGCAAGGTGGCCCAATCCTTTTTGTTGCAAAGGACAAGCCTGGACAAACTCTTACATAGAGAAAAGTGCTCCCGAGCACACATGGGAATTATCGTCAAGCTAGTTTTCATCACGTTCATACGATTCGCGTTCGGTACTTTGATAATTTGATATGTGGGTGGAACGGTGCTTGGGTTCTGTTCTTACTTGAAAAAGCATCCCACTTATGATTAACCTCTACTGCAAGCATCCGCAACTACAACAAAAGTATTAAGGTAAACCTAACCATAGCATGAAACATATGGATCCAAATCAGCCCCTTACGAAGCAACACATAAACTAGGGTTTAAGCTTATGTCACTCTAGCAACCCATCATCTACTTATTACTTCCCAATGCCTTCCTCTAGGCCCAAATAATGGTGAAGTGTTATGTAGTCGACGTTCACATAACACCACTAGAGGATAGACAACATACATCTCATCAAAATATCGAACGAATACCAAATTCACATGACTACTAATAGCAAGACTTCTCCCATGTCCTCGGGAACAAACGTAACTACTCACAAAGCATATTCATGTTCATACTCAGAGGGGTATTAATATGCATATAGGATCTGAACATATGATCTTCCACCAAATAAACCAACTAGTATCAACTACAAGGAGTAATCAACACTACTAGCAAACTACATGTACCAATCCCAGACTTAGAGACAAGAATTGAATACAAGAGATGAACTAGGGTTTTGAGAGGAGATGGTGCTAGTGAAGATGTTGATGGAGATTGCCCTCTCCCAATGAGAGGATCGTTGGTGATGACGATGGCGATGATTTTCCCCTCCCGGAGGGAAGTGTCCCCGGCAGAACAGCGCTGCCGGAGCCCTAGATTGGTTCCTCCAAGGTTCCACCTCGTGGCGGCAGAGTCTCGTCCCGAAAGCTTGCTTATTATTTTTCTTCGGGCGAAATAATTCATATAGCAGAAGATGGGCATATGAGGGCCAACAGGGGGCCCACAAGGTAGGGGGGCGTGCCCAGGGGGGTAGGGCGCGCCCCCCACCCTCGTGGCCAGGTGGAGGCCCCCCTGACGTATTTCTTCCGCTCAATATTTTTTATTATTTCCAAAAATAACTTCCATGGAGTTTCAGGACTTTTCGAGTTGTGCAGAATAGGTCTCTAATACTTGCTCCTTTTCCAGCCCAGAATCCCAGCTGCCGGCATTCTCCCTCCTTATGTAAACCTTGTAAAATAAGAGAGAATAGGCATAAGTATTGTGACATAATGTGTGATAACAACCCATAATGCAATAAATATCGATATAAAAGCATGATGCAAAATGGACGTATCAACTCCCCCAAGCTTAGACCTCGCTTGTCCTCAAGCGAAAGCCGATAACGAAAAATATGTCCACATGTTTAGAGGTAGAGGTGTCGATAAAATAAAATACGGACATGAGGGCATCATGATTATTCTCATAACAACAACATATATGGATATTGTCATATGATTTCTTGTGCTCAAGTAATAATCTATTCACAATGCAAAGCTTGAATCAGAAACTTTATTGAGAACTAACAAACTATAATCTCAGTCATTGAAGCAAATGCAATTTATCATAACATCAGAAAGAGTCTATGTCAAAGCTTTCTAGCAAGTCCACATACTCAACTATCATTTAGTCTTTCATAATTGCTAACACTCACGCAATACTTGTGGTTCCGAAGTTTTAATCGGACACGGAGAAAGATAGGGGCTTATAGTTTCACCTCCCAACCTTTTACCTCAAGGGTAATGTCAACAATAATAGTTCATGCTACCCTACATCCAATTGGGTATATATATCAGGATCTTTCCAACACCCTGTGCTTGCCAAAGGATAAAATATAAAAAGGAAAGGTGAAGATCACCATGACTCTTGCATAAGGTAGAAGATAATATAAGATAGGCCCTTCGCAGAGGGAAGCAGAGGTTGCCATGCGCTTTCAGGGTTGGATGCACAAAATCTTAATGCGAAAGAACGTCACTTTATATTGCCACTTGTGATATAAACCTTTATTATGCAGTCCGTCGCTTTTATTTCTTCCACATCACAAGATCGTATAAAGCTTATTTCCTCCACACCAATCAATCATACATATTTAGAGAGCAACTTTTATTGCTTGCACCGATGAAAACTTACTTGAAGGATCTTACTCAATCCATAGGTAGATATGGTGGACTCTCATGGCAAAACTGGTTTAAGGATTTTTGGAAGCACAAGTAGTATCTCTACTTAGTGCAAAGAATTTGGCTAGCATGAGGGGGAAAGGCAAGCTCAACATGTTGGATGATCCATGACAATATACTTTATCTCAGATATAAGAAAACATAACCCATTACGTTGTCTTCCTTGTCCAACACCAACTCTTTAGCATGTCATATTTTAATGAGTGCTCCCAATCATAAAAGATGTCCAAGATAGTATATTTATATGTGAAACCTCTCTTTCTTTATTACTTCCTATTAATTGCAACGATGACCAAAGCTATGTTTGTCAACTCTCAATAATTTTTAATCATCATACTCTTTCTATGTGAAGTCATTACTCTCTCAATAAGATCAATATAATCTCTTTTTATTTCTTTTTATTCTTTTCTCTTTTCTTTTATTCACTCAAGATCATGGCAAAATAATCAAGCCCTAGACTCAACACTAATCTTTATTATATAGCTCACAGACTCGATTACATAGAGAGATCATAAAGTAAAACTCAAAACTAGATCAAGATACTACTAATAGGATCGAACTAAGAAAAACGGTAAAGATAGGAGATGTGATTGTGATACGATACCGGGGCATCTCCCCCAAGCTTGGCAGTTGCCAAGGGGAGTGCCCATACCCATGTGATTATGTCTCCTTTGTTGGTGAAGGGATTGTTGATGATGTAGGCTTGTCGTTCATCTTCCAAGGCATAGGCTCACCATCATAGAAGGATGATCGAGTCTCCGGGATCCTTAAATCTGCAGCCAAACTCATCCTCTTGAATATATATTCATACTCACAGTTTTGGTTTTGCAGGTCATAGATTTGGGCTTGGAGGTGCTCGATTTTCTCGTGAAGCTTGAAGATGGCCTTCCCAATGTCCTTGGCATCCAGCTTGTGGTTGTTGGTGAACTCCGTGATCATTATGTGATTGGAGTCAAGTCCACGCTCCACCATCTCCTGGCACTTGAAAACTTGTTGCTCCATTGCTTCAAGCCTTGTCTCCACGCTTCCGGTCCTCTGTGGTCCCTCAACATCGTGGATGTGCAGCGCCCCCTCATGCATCTCAATGGTTTGAGGGTGTTGCAGCACCTCCGCGAGGTAGGGATTGATGACCTTCTCGAAGAACTTGTCCTTGGGAGCACTTGGAGACGTCATGATGATCTAGATCTGTCAAAAAAACAGCTCGAAACAAGAACAGAGGATATTTGCGTGATACAGGAGTCAAAACCTTCGGGAGATTATATAATGAATTTTTACCGACCAAAATACGTATCGTGCAAGAAAACAGAGTCCAGAGGGCACACGAGGTGCCCACGAGGTAGGGGGCGCGCCCAGGGGGGTAGGGCGCGCCCTCCACCCTCGTGAAGCCCTTGTGTCCTTCCCGTCCTTCCCGGACCGCTTCTTATTTTTCTATTTTTCTAAATATTCCAAAACGGAGAAATATTGCCATAAAACTGTTTTGGAGTCGGTTTACTTACCGTACCACATACCTATTCCTTTTTGGAGTGTGAAACGTTCCGGAAAGTGTCCCTTATGTGTTCCTCCGGGGTTACGGTTTCAATAACATTGGTTTCAACATTTATGGGATTACCTGAGATATAATGTTTGATTCTTTGACCATTAACCACCTTCGGATTTGTGCCTTCGAAGTTGTTGATTTTTATGGCACCGGAACGATAGACCTCCTCGATAACGTAAGGACCTTCCCATTTAGAGAGAAGTTTTCCTGCAAAAAATCTTAGACGAGAGTTGTATAGTAATACATAATCACCTACATTGAACTCACGCTTTTGTATTCTTTTGTCATGCCATCTTTTAACTTTTTCTTTAAACAACTTGGCATTTTCGTAAGCTTGGGTTCTCCATTCATCAAGGGAGCTAATATCAAATAACCTCTTCTCACCGGCAAGTTTGAAATCATAATTGAGCTCTTTAATAGCCCAATATGCCTTATGTTCTAGTTCGAGAGGTAAGTGACATGCTTTTACATAAACCATTTTATAAGGAGACATACCCATAGGATTTTTATTTGCAGTTCTATAGGCCCATAATGCATCATCAAGTTTCTTGGACCAATTCTTTCTAGATCTATTAACAGTCTTTTGCAAAATTAATTTGAGCTCTCTATTACTCAATTCTACTTGACCACTAGATTGCGGATGATAAGGAGATGCAATTCTATGATTAACATCATACTTAGCAAGCATTTTACGGAAAGCACCATGAATAAAATGTGAACCACCATCAGTCATTAAATATCTAGGGACTCCAAACCTCGAAAAAATAACTTCCTTAAGCATCTTAATAGAGGTGTTATGATCAGCACTACTAGTTGGAATAGCTTCTACCCACTTAGTAACGTAATCAACAACAACTAAAATATGTGTATATCCATTAGAGGCAAGAAAAGGTCCCATATAATCAAAGCCCCAAACATCGAATGGTTCAATAACAAGTGAATAATTCATAGGCATTTCTTCACGTCTACTAATGTTACCAATTCTTTGGCATTCATCACAAGATACGACAAACTTACGGGCATCCTTGAAGAGAGTAGGCCAATAAAACCGGATTGCAATACCTTATGTGCAGTTCTATCTCCAGCGTGGTGTCCTCCATAAGCCTCGGAGTGACACTTGCGTAGGATCTGTTCCTGTTCATGCTCAGGTACACAATGTCTAATAACACCATCTAATCCTTATTTATAAAGATGTGGGTCATCCCAAAAGTAATGTCTCAAATCATAGAAAAACTTTTACTTTTGCTGGTATGTGAAACTAGGTGGTATAATTTAGCAATGATGTAATTAGCATAATCAGCATACCATGGAGCAGTACGAGAAGTATTTATGATATTTAATTGCTCATCAGGAAAGCTATCATCAATAGGTAGTGGGTCATCAAGAACATTTTCTAACCTAGACAAGTTGTCTACAACGGGGTTCTCAGCTCCTTTTCTATCAACAATATGCAAATCAAATTCTTGTAGCAAGAGAACCCATCTAATAAGTCTAGGTTTAGCATCTTTCTTTTCCATAAGATATTTAATAGCAGCATGATCCGTGTGAATAGTTAATTTAGAATCGACAATATAAGGTCTGAACTTATCACAAGCAAATACAAATGCTAAGAATTCCTTTTCAGTAGTAGCATAATTTCTCTGAGCATTGTCTAGAGTTTTACTAGCATATTGGATAACATTTAATTTCTTATCAACTCTTTGCCCTAGATCAACACCTACAGCATAATCACTAGCATCACACATAATTTCAAAGGGTAAATTCCAATCAGGTGGCTGAACAATAGGTGTAGAGATCAATGCTTTCTTAAGTATTTCAAATGCTTCTACACAATCATCATCAAAGACAAAAGGAATATCTTTTTGTAAAAGGTTGGTCAGAGGCCGAGAAATTTTTGAGAAGTCCTTAATGAACCTCCTATAAAATCCGGCGTGACCAAGGAAACTTCTTATACCTTTGATGTCCTTGAGACATTGCATCTTTTAAATAGCATCAACCTCGGCTTTATCAACCTCAATACCTCTTTCAGAAACTTTATGCCCCAAGACAATACCTTCATTAACCATAAAGTGGCACTTTTCCCAATTCAGGACAAGATTAGTTTCTTCACATCTCTGCAAAACTCGATCAAGGTTGCTCAAGAAATCATCAAAAGAGGATCCATAGACGGAAAAACCGTCCATGAAAACCTCACAAATCTTTTCACAAAAGTCAGAGAATATAGCCATCATGCATCTTTGAAAGGTAGCAGGTGCATTACATATACCAAAAGGCATACGTCTATAAGCAAAAGTACCAAAAGGGCAAGTAAAAGTAGTCTTTGATTGATCATTGACTGACACAAGTATTTGAGAGAAACCAGAATAACCATCTAGAAAGCAAAAATGTGTATGTTTGGATAATATTTCTAGCATTTGATCGATAAAATGCAAGGGGTAATGATCTTTTTTAGTAGCCTTATTTAATTTGCGGAAATAAATTACCATCCTATAACTTGTAATAATTCTTTGCGGGATCAACTCATCTTTATCATTAGGAACGACGATAATACCTCCCTTCTTAGGGACACAATGGACAGGACTTACCCACTGACTATCAGCAACGGGATAAATTATACCTGCCTCAAGGAGCTTTAGTATTTCTTTCCTTACCACTTCCTTCATCTTAGGATTCAGCCATCGTTGATGACCATGAACCGGTTTGGCGTCTTCCTCCAAATTTATTTTGTGTTGACATAGAGTGGGACTAATGCCCTTAAGATCATCAAGAGTATATCCAATAGCAGCACGGTGCTTCTTCAGAGTTTTCAATAATCTCTCTTCTTCATGCTCTGAAAGGTTAGCACTAATAATAACAGGATATATCTTTTTCTCATCAAGATAAGCATATTTAAGATTATCAGGTAACGGTTTAAGCTCAAACACGGAATCTCCCTTGGGTGGAGGAGGATCCCCTAGGATTTCAACAGGCAAATTGTGTTTCAGGATAGGTTCCTGTTTAAAGAATACTTCATCTATTTCCCTTCTTTCATTCATAAACATATCATTTTCATGGTCTAGCAAATATTGTTCTAAAGGATCACTAGGAGGCACGACAATAGAAGCAAGACCAATAATTTCATCCTTACTAGGCAATTCCTCTTCACGGTGTTGTCTACTAAATTTAGAGAAATTAAACTCATGAGACATATCACCCAAACCAATAGTAACAACATCCTTTTTGTAGTCTATCTTAGCATTAACGGTGTTCAAGAAGGGTCTACCAAATATAATGGGACAAAAGTTATCTTGTGGGGAACCAAGAACAAGAAAATCAGCAGGATATTTAGTTTTCCCACACAAGACTTCAACATCTCTAACAATTCCCATTGGTGAAATAGTATCTCTATTGGCAAGTTTAATTGTGACATCAATATCTTCTAACTCAATAGGTGCAATATCATGCTTAATTTCGTTGTATAAGTCAATAGGTATTGCACTAGCACTAGCACTAGCACCCATAGCACATAAGCCATGATAACAATGATCTCCTTTTTAACAGAAATAACAGGCATGCCTACCACAGGTCTATGTTTATCTTTAGCACAAGGTTTGGCAATTCTAGTAGTTTCATCACAGAAATGCATAACATGCCCATCAATATTATCAGACAAGAGATCTTTAACAATAGCAATATTAGGTTCAACTTTAATTTTCTCAGGAGGTGTATAAGTTCTAATATTGCTTTTACGGACCACAGTTGAAGCTTTAGCATGATCCTTTATTCTAATAGGGAAAGGTGGTTTCTCAACATAAGAAGTAGGAACAATATGATCATTATAAGTGACAGTCTTTTCTTCAACTTTAATAGGTGAATCTACTTTTACTTCTATGGGAGGATGATATTTAAACCACTTCTCCTTGGGGAGATCAACATAAGTAGCAAAAGATTCACAGAAAGAAGCTACTATCTCAGAGTCAAGTCCATATTTAGTGCTAAATTTACGGAAAACATCGGAATCCATAAAAGATTTAACACAATCAAACTTAGGTACCATACCTGACTCCTTACCTTCGTCGAGGTCCCAATCTTCAGAGTTGCGTTTAATTCTATCCAATAAATCCCATTTGAATTCAATAGTCTTCATCATAAAAGAGCCAACACAAGAAGTATCGAGCATGGTGCGATTGTTATCAGAAAGCCGAGCATAAAAACTTTGAATAATTATTTCTCTTGGGAGCTCATGATTGGGGCATGAATATAACATTGATTTAAGCCTCCCCCAAGCTTGAGAGATGCTTTCTCCTTCGCGAGGCCAAAAATTATATATATAATTGCGATCACGATGAACAAGATGCATAGGATAAAACTTCTGATGAAATTCCAATTTCAAACGTTTGTAGTTCCATGATCCCATATCATCACATAGCCTGTACCATGTCAATGCATCTCCCTTCAAAGATAAAGGGAAGACCTTCTTCTTAATAACATCATTGGGCACACCTGCAAGCTTAAATAATCCACAAACTTCATCCAAATAGATTAGGTGCTCATCAGGATGCATTGTTCTGTCTGCTGCAAAAGGATTAGCTAGCATTTTTTCTATCATACCCGAAGGAATCTCAAAGTAGACATTTTCATCTTCAGTAGGTTCAGTAGGTTTAGGAGCACCTCTTTGCTCTACTGGTCGGGGTGAAGATACCCCGAACAAGCCCCTCAGGGGATTACTTTCCATAGTAACAAGTGACAGTAAATTTCAGCACACTATATAAATTTTTCCTTACCAAATTCCACCTACCAAAGGTGCTTCACTCCCCGGCAACGGCGCCAGAAAAGAGTCTTGATGACCCACAAGTATAGGGGATCTATCATAGTCCTTTTGATAAGTAAGAGTGTTGAACCCAACGAGGAGCAGAAGGAAATGATAAGCGGTTTTCAGCAAGGTATTCTCTGCAAGCACTGAAATAATAGGTAACAGATAGTTTTGTGATAGGATAATTTGTAACGAGCAACAAGTAAAAAAGTAAATTAACTGCAGCAAGGTGGCCCAATCCTTTTTGTTGCAAAGAGCAAGCCTGGACAAACTCTTATATAGAGAAAAGCGCTCCCGAGGACACATGGGAATTATCGTCAAGCTAGTTTTCATCATGTTCATATGATTCGCGTTCGGTACTTTGATAATTTGATATGTGGGTGGACCGGTGCTTGGGTGCTGTTCTTACTTGAACAAGCATCCCACTTATGATTAACCTCTATTGCAAGCATCTACAACTACAAAAAAAGTATTAAGGTAAACCTAACCATATCATGAAACATATGGATCCAAATCAGCCCCTTACGAAGCAACGCATAAACTAGGGTTTAAGCTTATTTCACTCTAGCAACCCATCATCTACTTATTACTTCCCAATGCCTTCCTCTAGGCCCAAATAATGGTGAAGTGTTATGTAGTCGACGTTCACATAACACCACTAGAGGATAGACAACATACATCTCATCAAAATATCGAACGAATACCAAATTCACATGACTACTAATAGCAAGACTTCTCCCATGTCCTCAGGAACAAACGTAACTACTCACAAAGCATATTCAAGTTCATAATCAGAGGGGTATTAATATGCATATAGGATCTGAGCATATGATCTTCCACCAAATAAACCAACTAGCATCAACTACAAGGAGTAATCAACACTACTAGCAACCTACAGGTACCAATCCCAGACTTAGAGACAAGAATTGGATACAAGAGATGAATTAGGGTTTTGAGAGGAGATGGTGCTGCTGAAGATGTTGATGGAGATTGCCCTCTCCCGATGAGAGGAGCATTGGCGATGACGATGGCAATGGTTTCCCCCTCCCAGAGGGAAGTCTCCCCGACAGAACAGCGCTGCCGGAGCCCTAGATTGATTCCGCCAAGGTTCCGCCTCGTGGCGGTGGAGTCTCGTCCCGAAAGCTTGCTTATTATTTTTATTCGGGCGAAAGACTTCATATAGCAAAAGATGGGCATCGGAGGGCCAACAGGGGGCCCACGAGGCAGGGGGCGCTCCCAGGGGGTAGGGCGCGCCCCCACCCTCGTGGCCAGGTGGAGGACCCCCTGATGTATTTCTTCCGCTCAATATTTTTATTATTTCCAAAAAAACTTTCGTGGAGTTTCAGGACTTTTGGAGTTGTGCAGAATAGGTCTCTAATACTTGCTCCTTTTCCAGCCCAGAATCCCAGCTGCCGGCATTCTCCCTCCTTATGTAAACCTTGTAAAATAAGAGAGAATAGGCATAAGTATTGTGACATAATGTGTGATAACAACCCATAATGCAATAAATATCGATATAAAAGCATGATGCAAAATGGACGTATCACCCCGCGGTGGGTGACCTCAAGAAACAACAAGTCAAGAACTAGGTCAAGCGGATTGGTAATCGAAACCCAAGCAATACAACCCCAAACAGGAGTAAACCTTTACCTCATTGCGAGGTGCCGAACCAGTATAAACTCTCTGTGTCCTTTGTCCCGATTAACCCCTTTAAGCTAACCTAGTTGCGATGGCTCCACACCTAAGTCCTTGTGCTAGGACATCTGCTGCTACCTCTTGAGCTTGCGTTGGATTTCCCTGAAGAGGAAAGGATGATTCAGCAGAGTAGCATAAGTATTTCCCTCAGTTTTTGAGAACCAAGGTATCAATCCAGTAGGAGGCTACACGCAAGTCCCTCATACCTACACAAAAACAATAGCTCAACGCAACCAACGCGATTAGGGGTTGTCAGTCCCTTAACGGTCACTTACGGGAGTGAGATCTGATAGAGATGATAGATAATATTTTTGGTATTTTTAATATAGAGATGCAAAGTAAAAAGTAAAAGGCAAAGTAAAAAAGCAAAGCAAGATTAAAGTGATGGAGATTGATATGATGAGAATAGACCCGGGGGCCATAGGTTTCACTAGTGGCTTCTCTCAAGAGCATAAGTATTCTACAGCGGGTGAACAAATTACTGTTGAGCAATTGACAGAATTGAGCATAGTTATGAGAATATCTAGGTATGATCATGTATATAGGCATCACGTCGGAGACAAGTAGACCGACTCCTGCCTGCATCTACTACTATTACTCCACTCATCGACCGCTATCCAGCTTGCATCTAGAGTATTAAGTTAAAAACAGAGTAACGCCATAAGCAAGATGACATGATGTAGAGAGATAAATTCATGCAATATGAAATAAACCTCATCTTGTTATCCTCGATGGCAACGATGCAATACGTGCCTTGCTTCCCCTTCTGTCACTGGGAAAGGACACCGCAAGATCGAACCCAAAGCTAAGCACTTCTCCCATGGCAAGAAAAACCAATCTAGTAGGCCAAACCAAACTGATAATTCGAAGATACTTGCAAAGATAACCAATCATACATAAAAGAATTCAGAGAAGATTCAAATATTATTCATAGATAGACTTGATCATAAACCCACAATTCATCGATCTCAACAAACACACCGCAAAAAGAAGATTACATCGAATAGATCTCCACGAGAGAGGGGGAGAACATTGTATTGAGATCCAAAAAGAGAGAAGAAGCCATCTAGCTACTAACTATGGACCCGAAGGTCTGAGGTAAACTACTCACACTTCATCAGAGAGGCTATGATGATGTAGGAGCCCCCCGTGATGACGGCCCTCTCCGGCGGAGCTCCGGAACAGGCCCCAAGATGGGATCTCGTGGATACAGAAAGTTGTGGCGGTGAAATTAGGTTTTTGGCTCCATATCTGATCGTTTGGGGGTACGTAGGTATATATAGGAGGAAGGAGTACGTCGGTGGAGCAACAGGGGGCCCATGAGGCAGGGGGGCGCGCCCCCCACCCTCGTGACCGCCTCTTTTGTTCCTTGGAGGAGGGTCCAAGTCTCCTGGATCATGTTCGGTGAGAAAATCACGTTCCCGAAGGTTTCTTTCCGTTTGGACTCCGTTTGATATTCCGCTTTCTTGAAACACTCAAATAGGCAAAAAACAGCAATTTCAAGGCGGGGCCTCCGGTTAATAGGTTAGTCCCAAAAATAATATAAAAGTGGAAAATAAAGCCCAATATAGTCCAAAACAATAGATAATATAGCATGGAGCAATCAAAATTGTAGATACGTTGGAGACGATCGCATCCCCAAGCTTAATTCCTGCTCATCCTCGAGTAGGTAAATGATAAAAAGAGAATTTTTGATGCGGAGTGCTACTTGGCATAAGTTCAATGCAAATATTCTTAATTGTGGTATGAATATTCAGATTCGAAAGATTCGAGACAAAAGTTCATATTGACATAAAAATAATAATACTTCAAGCATACTAACAAAGCAATTATGTCTTCTCAAAATAACATGGCCAAAGAAAGTTATCCCTGCAAAATCATATAGTCTGGCTATGCTCTATCTTCACCACACAACGTATTTAAATCATGCACAACCCCGATGACAAGCCAAGCAATTGTTTCATACTTCAACATTTTCAAAACTTTTTGATCTTCACGCAATACATGATCGTGAGCCATGGATATAGCACTTGTATGTGGAATAGAATGGTGGTTGTGGAGAAGACAGAAGGAGGGGAAGATAGTCTCACATCAACTAGGCGTATCAACGGGCTATGGAGATGCCCATCAATAGATATCAATGTGAGTGAGTAGGGATTGCCATGCAACGGATGCACTAGAGCTAGAAGTATATGAAAGCTCATCAAAAGAAACTAAGTGGGTGTGCATCCAACTCGCTTGCTCACGAAGACCTAGGGCAATTTTGAGGAAGCCCATTGAGGGAGTCCTGGATTAGGGGGTGTCCGGATAGCCGAACTATCACCGTTGGCCGGACTCCTGGACTATGAAGATACAAGATTGAAGACTTCGTCCCGTGTCCGGATGGGACTTTCCTTGGCGTGGAAGGCAAGCTTGGCGATACGGATATGTAGATCTCCTACCATTGTAACCGACTCAGGTAACCCTAACCCTATCCGGTGTCTATATAAACCGGAGGGTTTTAGTCCGTGGGGCGACCAACAATCATACCATAGGCTAGCTTCTAGGGTTTAGCCTCTCGATCTTGTGGTAGATCCACTCTTGTACTACCCATATCATCAATATTAATCAAGCAGGAGTAGGGTTTTACCTCCATCGAGAGGGCCCAACCTGGGTAAAACATCGTGTCCCTTGTCTCCGTTACCATCCGCCTAGACGCACAGTTCGGGACCCCTACCGAGATCCGCCGGTTTTGAGACCGACATTGGTGCTTTCATTGAGAGTTCCTCTGTGTCGTCGCTGTTAGGAAGGATGCCTCATCCCGTCTTTAAAGACGGCACCGTTGCTGACGGAGCTTTGGCCACCGCCAAACTCTCCGCTAGGCCGCTTTGTTATGACCGCTGTTCGTCACAGCCGACGATGACTTCTCGGGTCATCGAAAGCAATCTTCAGTTAACTCGAACTCGCCGAGCGCTTAGATCCGATGGAGCTCTCTTCCTTAAACGAGCTCTTGGATCGCATCGCCGCCATCGAGTCGCCATGACTACGATCGATTGAGCCTAAAACCGATCTGAGAGAGATCAACTCTCCCCAGGCTACCCACCACGTTGCTGTGTTAGAGGAACAATACGGACTCTTCTCCTACCTTAATGACCAGCTATGTCCAGATTCCTGACCCCTCCATGCCAGATTCCCGCAGAGGGGAGGACACCACTCAAGCCCTGAACTTAAAGTCAGGAAGCGGGCTAGATTCATTGGACAACCTCCAAGAACCCAAGCTTCCAAGTTCGGAAACTTCTTGGCCCCTGAATCTTAGATCGGACGGGGTTCGAAATTTAATTCCACCCACCCACCCGAACATAAGCGATCTATCCCAAACCCGGCAAGAGCCCAAAGTGAAACAAAGACATCATTATCGGGCCGATTCCTCCCGGTTATGGACAGGATAAAGGATTGCCGCGATGAGGACGCAATCTCATTCTTCTCGCAATAATTGCACGGACAAGGGAATCCTAAACGCCATAAGTCGTCAGGATATTACACGCCGCTGACTTGGTGTCCATAGTACGAAAATCATCGCGATGGAGAGCGCTGGAAAACCGAAATCAAATTTTGGGATAATCCGCCCCAATACGACCCTGGTCCGAAATAAAAGGGTGCATCATCACCGCACCTGGGTTACATACCAAAAGCAAAAACCCCAAAGGGCATGGAACCGTCTCGAGGGATGGCTCAATGGCCCTACAAAATTCATAGCACGTAGGGCGCCACTCCAACTCATAGCCTTAGAGCATGTTGGATACTACGGCAGTGGCCAAAAGTGGCGAAGAGCTCTTAGCTCCAGAGCACTAGCCCAGCAATACCAAGACGGTATTAACAGTCTTGAGACTTTCGATCAAATAATATGCGGAAACAAACACTCCATGAGCCTTGCGAAGTCTACCAGATAGCAACAATAAATCCATGGAGGACACGGCTATTACCTTTAACGCCAAATGACGAACCTAAATTCAACAGCCCGAGCACCACCGCATTGGTCCTCAATCCAATAGTGGACGGCTTTCCGCCTTACCAAGGTACTCATGGACGGCGGCAGCGGATTAAACCTCATCTACGAGGAAACCCTTGGAAAAATGGAAATAGACTGGAGCCACATTGAGCAAAGCAGCACAACCTTTAGAGGAATAATCCCTAGTCGGGAAGCATGCTGTACAAGAAAGATCACACTAGATGTGGTGTTCGACACGCCGGACAATTATAGGTCCGAGGAGGTCACATTCCAAGTGGCCATGCTCAGCAGCGAATACCACGCTCTATTAGGGCGAGATGCATTCACAATTTTTCAAGCTATACCCCACTACAGGTACATGAAGCTCAAAATGCCCGGACCCAACGGAATTATCACTCTCGCCCGAACATAGCGCTCCGCGCCGAAAATAAAACAACTGCACTTGCCCTTGAGGCACTATCCGAAGCCCTAGCGGCAGAGGAACTCATCGCTACAAGGCCCATGGTGAATAGGGACGATGTGATACTCGATAAGAGATCCAAGTCCACCTCTTTTAAACCGCCAGACGAAATAGTCAAATTCCAAGTCCATCCAACGGACCCTACAAAAATGGCCTCCATCTGGGCACAATAAAACCCTGATGTGGACGCCGCATTACGAGAATTCCTACGCGAAAATTGGGACATTTTTGCCTGGCACCCTTCAGACATGCCAGGAATCCCACGCCGGCTGGCAGAGCACAGCCTAAATATCCTAAAAGGATTCAAGCCATTCAAACAAGCTCTTCGGCGTTTCTCCGAACCCAAGAGACAGGCCATGGGAGAGGAGCTAGCTAAACTATTGGAGGCCGGATTCATCAGAGATATTAAACATCCGGACTGGCTATCAAACCTGGTAATGGTACCAAAGAAGGACAAATCCTGGCGCCTATGTGTCGATTTTAAGGACCTTAACAAGGCTTGCCCAAAGGATCCCTTCCCCCTCCCCCGCATCGATCAAATTATCGACGCTACCGCAGGACACGATTCATTGTGTTTCTCGACGATACTCCGCTACCACCAAATTAAGATGGCAGAGCTGACCAAGCCAAGAACGGCATTCATCACTCCATACGCCCATTCTGCTTCAACACAATGCCCTTTGGGCTCAAAAACATCGGCGCAACATATCAGCGCATGATTCGTATATGTCCGCAAACCAGATCGGCAAAACAGTGGAGGCATACGAGACGATGTGGTCGTCAAATCCAAGCATGTCGAAACCCTAGTCGACGACTTGAGGCTCACATTCGATAATCTCCAACATATGACATCAAGCTCAACCCGAAAATGCGTTTTGCATCAGCCGAAAGCTCTTGGGCTTCATTGTATCCGTAGAGGAATTGAAGCAAACCTAGCCAAGATCCGAGCTCTCACACAATTGGATATCCCCAAAGACCTCAAACAAATACAAAATTGATCGATGCGTGGCGGCTCTAAGCCGCTTTATCTCCCGCTTAGGAGAAAAGGCATTACCCTTTATTGCCTCCTCCGGCAAGACCGAACACTTCGAGTGGACGGATGCTGCCACGGAAGGACTCAAGAAATCAAAGCCATATTGGCAACAACCGTCTGGCAGCGCCCAACATGGGCGAACCAATGCTATTATACATCGCAGCAACCCATCAAGTTGTAAGCGCGGTGCTCGTTGTCGAACGAGAAACGGACGGACACAAGTTCCCTCTCCAAAAACCAGTTTACTACGTGTCCACTGTCCTAACTCCATGCAAGTCACGGTACCCGCATTATCAAAAGATAGCATACACGGTGTTCATGGCATCCCGGAAGCTGCGACACTACTTCCAAGAGTGTTCGATAACAGTAGCCTCCGAAGTACCTCTTAATGACATTATAAACAACCGCGACACAACGGGCCGGATTGCTAAATTGGCCATTGAGCTCCTCCCATTCGACATAACCTACAAGCCACGGTGAGCTATTAAGTCGCAAGTTTTGGCTGACTTCATCGCCGAATGGACTGAAGCCGAACTCCCTAAAGAGTATGGCGCATATTCCAACTGGATCATGCACTTCGATGGCTCCAAAATGTTGGCGGCCTGGGGCTGGCGCTGCTCGACGCCCCCAACCGGAGATACAGTCCAATACGTATTTCAAATAATGTACACGGACTCCAACAATGCAGCCGAATACGAGGCCCTTCTACATGGTCTCCGGATGGCGCTCCATGGGCATTCAACGCCTAGAGGTGTGCGGGGATTCAACCTCGCGATATCCCAAATAAATGGGGACTTTGATGCCAAGGATCCGAAAATGGCAGCTTATCGCAATGCCGCCCTAAAATGTCAGCTCAATTTGAGGGCTCGAATTTCACCATATAGCCCGGCTAACAACCAGCAATGAGACGTGTTGGCACGCATTGGCAAAGCGCGATGCCGCCCCCCCAACATCTTCCTAGAGAGGCTTTTCAAGCCATCCGCATTATGGGAGGAGAGTCCGAAATAACAACCCGGACCCAACCACACCGCCCACACCAACATTCCGACATAGTTGGTGGTCTCGCCAACGAAATAACACCGTCAGCCCACGTAATAATGGCAGTCATCGCCCCGTGGACAGAACCATTCCTAGCCTACCTAACTAGGCAGGAACTTCCCGAGGACCAAAACGAGGTCCGCTGCATAGTGCGGCAGTCTAAAGCCTATAAGGTCCATGAGGGAGAGCTTTATAAGAAAAGCACAACTGGAGTCCTTCAAAGGTGATCTCCGAAGAGGAAGGGCGGAATCTCCTGGCTGAAATTCATGCCGGACTCGGTGGGCACCATGCCGCAGCCCGGGCCCTTGTAGGCAAGGCCTTCCGTACAGGATTTTATTGGCCGACGGCCCGGGCATATGCTCAGGACTTAGTCCAACGATGCGTCGGTTGCTAGCTCTTTGCTAATCAAAGCCACATGCCACCCACCGCCCTCAAAACTATACCCATCACCGCCCTTCATGGTTTGGGGCTTGACATGGTTGGACCCTTAAAGGAGGAACCCACAAGCAAAAATACCTATTGGTCATGGTGGATAAATTCACCAAATGGATAGAGGCCAAGCTCAGAAGACGGCGAATCCGGACCGGTGATAGACTTCATATCGGGGTAGTACACCGCCACGGCGTCCCCCATAGCATCATCACCGATAACGGCACGAACTTCACGGCCGACAAGGTCAAACTCTGGTGCAAAAACATGGGCATCAAGCTCGACTACGCTTCAGCCTATCACCCCCAAACTAACAAATCAAGTCGAGTGAGCAAACGGTCTAATCATGAGCGGCATTAAACCCAAAGCTAGTGCAGTCCTCAAGGAATCTAACATGCACGGGTAGAGGAGCTCGACCAGACTGGGGCTGCGGACCACGCCGAATCGCACTACCGGATTCACACCATTTTTTATGGTATACGGCGCAGAGGCAGTTTTGCCCTGCGACATAATTCATGACTCACCTCGCGTGCGCATGTACGAAGAAAGAGAAGCCGAGATCGATCGGCAGGACAACTTGGACGCCTTGGAGGAGGAGCGTGACATGGCAAAAGCTCGTTCCGCATTCTATCAACAGCAGGCTCGAAGATATCAAAGCAGGAAAGTACGGGCCAAAGCTTACAATGTTGGCGAACTAGTTCTACGCCTGCCGGACAAGAAAAAGGATAAACTCAAGCCCAAATGGGAGGGTCCCTTCATCATCGACCAAGTCCTGACCGGCGGAGCGTACCATCAGCGAAACGCATCGGATAACCGACTCGAGCCGAACCCATGGAACGCAGCCCGTCTCCGAAGATTCTACGCCTAGCGCCGGATTCTGAGTTCGTCTCCTTCCTCCGTCTATATTTTATACTTTAAGCTGTCTTTTATTTCTCTCCTTCTCCTCCTTTTTCTCGAAGCCGTTAAAGGCTCGCTTATGCATTGTTCGCACACACTTGACGCGCTATCCGCGCCATTATACTGGGGGCTTCTTTAATGAAGCTTATTTATACGGGCTTTATGCCCAACACATGTGTCACACTTCCGCATGTACCTTTTATTCACCATTATATGCATCGATATGACTTAAGTTTTGGCCAAGCTGGGTTGCTGGCTCCCGTGCTTACCCCTCGCTCCCGATTGTTCGGCTAGGTGGTAAAGGAGCACCTCTGTGATTGTTACCGCCCGGTCAGCGGACGTGTACCTCGACCGGGTGAAGCCGAAAGCTAGCGTTCTTAAGGGAATATTCGGTCGGTGAACTAAAAGACGATTTTTATTTTTCATTTATCTGCCCCGGATGCTTTTCTGCTTTTTTCAGTCCGACATGCACTTTAGGGCATGCCTCCTGTGGAAAGGAACCCCTACCGGAACTATTCTCCCTGGAAGATGTTTCTTACTAACCATGTAATATAACATAACTAGTTGGGCACTTGTCTGATAAAGCACTCATGACCCCTACGCCTGGTCTCCACGCATGCCCCGGTTTTTACATAACCGCGAGGGTATTCGGACACACTCCGGACTATTGGGTCCCGAGGTTGAAGCGAAAAGGTCTGCTACGACAAACGATCTACAATCCGGCTAGAAGGCATTTTACATGTCATTTTAAATTACATAGTCAAATTGACTGATTGTATTCCTCTTCAATGCCATCTAATAGGCTGTCTAGTTTACAGTCCTGCTGGGAATACTTTATGCCAACTCTACTTGGCCGCACACTAAGCTCACAGGATCTCCTTCCTGTCGGGCCCCACAGTCCGACCTCGCCATGTGGTTTGGGTCCGCCTTGTACCGCTTCTTCACCATGGCCCGGCCTCCTGGCGCCTTGACGACAGCCGATATCTTCCATAGTCGGAAGCGCCGCCGTGCTCCCTGAAGCTTCTCTACAAGCTCTCCAAGGCCTTCGGGCAGGGAGATAGATGGCCACAAGGCCTGGGCAACGCCTTTCATCACCTGCCGAACTTGTTCATGTAGTTGCAATAGCTCGAAGAAGGTCACCCGTAGAACTGGCATTTCTCTGCAGGACGACCCGTGAGCATACCTACGACATAACTTTGTTAATTGACTTCCTCGCGAACTCTTTTTCAAAGTTCGCCAAGCACTTACTATAAATGCCGCGACGAAGTCGCCGATTCTCCTTCACGGAGTCGCATACCGGGCACGAACATCCTTTAGTTCCTCACCCAGCTGGGTGTTGGCATCTTGGAGATTATTTTCTCTTGCCTCACCCTTGTAAGCACATTCTCGCCGCCTTCAACCGCGCAAGAGCTGTTGCTTGTCCGGATCTAGTCCGCGCCATCTGCAATATTATTGTCGATTTACACACACGCCGCACTTCACAAACTACCTGCCTTCAAGCATATATTACCGAGGGGGTCTCTGTGGCTCCCCAGAGCGGCTAGTGCGGACCTCAAGTTGGGCCTTGCATTCTTCAAGCCCCGGGACAGTCGGGTATTCTTTTTGTAAGATCCTCAGATAACAAATGATCCTTAAATCAGTTATTCTAACTATTTTAAGTCTCGAGGGCTACCGCATATATAACCATCAAATTTCTCACCAGATGTCCTTTACATACTTTGCTCGTGGCTCGCTAGACCATCTTGAGCGGCACGGAGGTGCGATCTCCCAATTGAAGGCATTCAATGCCTCTTGGGAGAAACATGCGCCACGAAGAACTGTCGGCGGCGCCTTTGTGATTCATGGCGCTCTCCACCTCGGAGTTGGTGGCGCATAATCTGTCGGCATCCTCTGTCGGAGGAGCGTCCGACGACGCGCCTCGTGCTCGCCTCCGCTTCCGACCCGGCTTTGGAGCCTGGGCTGGCGGAGGCTCGATTATAACCTCTCCGGACACAGTCCGCGAGCGCTCTTTTTCCTGAAAAGGGCACCAGCGTTAGTACGCCTTCCGTGAATCAATCCTGGGAACATGGTGACGCGCCATACCGTTGGGCGGCGTTTGATCTGGACCGCACTTTTTTTAGCTCAAGGGCCGTGCCGCCCTTGTTGGCTAGCCGCTGGCTCGGCCTCCTGCCTCGAAGGCACCCCGTGAAACACCATTGGTATACGGTGATAAAAATAAGCACGGATGGGTCATTATCGAGTATTGGGACCTCGGTCTCGCCACTGTGAGGCTGGAAGTATTCCGAGGTAATCGGCCGTAATGGCAACCAAGGCATTATCGATGCTCAGTTGGTGAAATACCCCATCAATCAGCTCCACCAATATGTCCGGATCCTCTAGGGAGGCCGGATCGAGGAGCCGTTCCGGATCCTTGGGTTGTGGAGGCGGGCTGTTTATGTCTTTCGCGGCCTGGCGCAGTTCCTACGTCAAAATCACAAAATGAGATACCTAACCATGGGAATGCGGATCGGGTGTAAAAAAAAAAGAAATGTCCGCTTACCCAGCTTCGAGGATTGTTCATAGAAAATCCGTTCAATGGACTGACGCGGAGAAAATCCTCCTCTTCTCCCTTGTACAGCGCGGACAAGATCTTCACCAGATCGGTGACCGATCCCGCCTCTTCGGCCATGACGGTGGCATCGCCCTCCCCATTGAAATCCGTGGCCCCTATATCGGGCGGCTGCACCCCGCATAATACATGTGGCAATCGACACCGATCATGGTTAGTCCGGAATGAGCTAACAATCTTATTCGCTCATCGTAAAGGACGCCCCTCGTCGCCTTCCCTCTGGGGCTCATGGCGCCAACTCAGCGTTTCTTCAAACGAGCATTGCTGAACTCCGAGACTGATCCGAACAGGATCCGGTAGCGGGACGTCTTCTATATAAAACCATTCCGAAGGCCAATCTTCGGACGCCTTCTTCGGGGTTCCGGATAGATATCCGGTCCCGGCGATGCGCCACTGCTCGGCTCCGCCACTTGATATATTGACCCCTCATGAGAACGGGGTACAAGGCAGAATAATCTCTTCCATAGCGCAAAATGAGCCTCGACGCCCAAGAACAGTTCGCAAAGGGCCACAAAGCCCACGATGTGCAAAATGGAGGCAGGCGTAAGGTGGTGCAACTGGAGGCCGTAGAACTCCAAGAGCCCCCGGAGAAACGGATGAATTGGAAATCCGAGTCCTCTTACTAGATAAGATACAAAGCATACCCGCTCTCCTTTGGAGGGATCGGGGACACTCTCCACTTGCTTTCTGCCCTTATAGGTGGCGAGTCCGGCTCGAACCAGAACCATGAAGGTCGGGGGAAGGAATACCTTGGTTTGGAGTGTCACTAGCTCGCTATGCGGGACTGAGCATCTCTCCCAATTCCCAGGCCGAGGGCTGGGAGCGCGAGAGGAGGAGCCGCGTCGACTGTCCATGATGGAATGGATTTTTGTCGGAGGCGCTCCGATGAAAGCTCACGAAGGGAGGATGGTGTGACTCAGATCTAGATCCTCGTCCCTTTTATAGACAACTCATTTGCGCGGCTAGGGGGATAAGTGTAAAAATACCCTGGCTTTTCGCATTCATTAAACACGTGGAAGATGGCCATTATTGGGCGTGGAAGCCAAGGAGCGCAGCATTTATCATAAGCCGGACACTATTCGACAAGTATATGGAATTTGGAGAAGAACCCGCCTCGCAATGCCGAAGACAATCTGGCTACGGACTCGCGCCATTGAAGCCTGGATCGGGGCTACCGAGGAGTCCTGGATTAGGGGTGTCCGGATAGTCGAACTATCACCGCTGGCGGACTCGGACTATGAAGATACAATATTGAAGACTTCGTCCCCGTGTCCGATGGGACTTTCCTTGGCGTGGAAGGCAAGCTTGGCGATACGGATATGTAGATCTCCTACCATTGTAACCGACTCAGGTAACCCTAACCCTATCCGGTGTCTATATAAACCGGAGGGTTTTAGTCCGTAGGACGACCAACAATCATACCATAGGCTAGCTTCTAGGGTTTAGCCTCTCTGATCTCGTGGTAGATCCACTCTTGTACTACCCATATCATCAATATTAATCAAGCAGGAGTAGGGTTTTACCTCCATCGAGAGGGCCCGAACCTGGGTAAAAACATCGTGTCCCTTGTCTCATGTTACCATCCGCCTAGACGCACAGTTCGGGACCCCCTACCCGAGATCCGCCGGTTTTGACACCGACACCCATCATTGGAATATACAAGCCAAGTTCTATAATGAAAAATTCCCACTAGTATATGAAAGTGACAAAATGAGAGACCCTCTATCATGAAGATCATGGTGCTACTTTGAAGCACAAGTGTGGTAAAAGGATAGTAACATTGTCCCTTCTCTCTTTTTCTCTCATTTTTTTATTTGGGCCTTTTTTTATGGCCTCTTTTTTTCTTCCGGAGTCTCATCCCGACTTATGGGGGAATCATAGTCTCCATCATCCTTTCCTCACTTGGGACAATGCTCTAAAAATTGATGATCATCACACTTTTATTTTTCTTACAACTCAACAATTACAACTCGATACTTAGAACAAATATGACTCTATATGAATGCCTACGGCGGTGTACCAGGATATGCAATGAATCAAGAGTGACATGTATGAAAGAATTATGAACGGCTTTGCCACAAATACGATGTCAACTACATGATCATGCAAAGCAATATGACAATGATGGAGTGTGTCATGATAAACGGAACGGTGGAAAATTGCATAGCAATATATCTCGGAATGGCTATGGAAATGCCATGATAGGTAGGTATGGTGGCTGTTTCGAGGAAGGTATATGGTGGGTGTATGATACCGGCGAAAATTGCGCGGTATTAGAGAGGCTAGCAATGGTGGAAGGATGGGAAAACGTGCATATAATCCATGGACTCAGCATTAGTCATAAAGAACTCATATACTTGTTGCAAAACTGTAGAAGTTATCAAAGCAAAGTATTATGTGCATGCTCCTAGGGGGATAGATTGGTAGGAAAAGACCATCGCTCGTCCCCGACCGCCACTCATAAGGAAGACAATCAATAAATAAATCATGCTCCGACTTCGTCACATAACGGTTCACCATACGTGCATGCTACGGGAATCACAAACTTTAACACAAGAATTTCTCAAATTCACAACTACTCAACTAGCATGACTCTAATATCACCATCTTCATATCTCAAAACAATTATCAAGCATCAATCTTTTCTTAGTATTCAACACACTCAAAAGAAAGTTTCAAATCTTGAATACCAAGCATATTATTATTAAGAAAATTACCATGCTATTAAGACTCTCAAAATAATCTAAGTGAAGCATGAGAGATCAATAGTTTCCTTAAAAAAAATCCACCACCGTGCTCTAAAAGATCTAAGTGAAGCACATAGAGCAAAATTATAACGCTCAAAAAGATATAAGTGAAGCACATAGAGCAAAACTACATAGCTCAAAAGATATAAGTGAAGCACATAGAGTATTCTATCAAATTCCAATTCATGTATGGCTCTCTCAAAAGGTGTGTATAGAAAGGATGATTGTGGCACACTAACAAACAAATACACAAATAATACAAGACGCTCCAAGCAAAACACATATCATGTGGTGAATAAAAATATAGCTCCAAGTAAATTACCGATGGAAGTAGACGAAAGAGGGGATGCCTTCCGGGGCATCCCCAAGCTTTGAATTTTTGGTGTCCTTGGATTATCTTGGGGGTGCCATGGGAATCCCCAAGCTTAGGCTCTTGCCACTCCTTGTTCCATAATCCATCAAAAGAATTCACCCAAAACTTGAAAACTTCACAACACAAAACTCAATAGGAATCTCGTGAGCTCCGTTAGAGAAAGAAAACAAAAGACCACTTCAAGGTACTGTAATGAACTCATTATTTATTTATATTGGTGTTAAACCTACAGTATTCCAACTTCTCTATGGATTATAAACTATTTTACTAGCCATAGATTCATCAAAATAAGCAAACAACATACGAAAAACAGAATCTGTCAAAAACAGAACAGTCTGTAGTAATCTGTAACTAATGCAAACTTATGGAACTCCAAAAAATCTACAAAAATTGGAAGACCTAGAAAATTTGTTTATTTATCAACATCAATTGGAATCAGTATTTTATCACGTCCTGGTGATTTTTAATAATTCGGGCACTGAGCGCAAAGTTTCTGGAAATTACAGCAAGATCAAATAACTATCATCCAAGAAGATCCAATAGGTCTAACTTGGCACCAACACTAATTAAAACACAAAACCACATATAAATAGAAGGTAGATGGATTATTTATTCCTAAACAGAATAAAAAACAAAAAACTAAAAATAAAATTGGGTTGCCTCCCAACAAGCGCTATCGTTTAACGCCCCTAGCTAGGCATAAAAGCGAGGATAGATCTAGGTATTGTCATCTTTGGTAGGCAATCCATAAGTGGCTCTCATGATAGTTTCATATGGCAATTTTATTTTATTTCTAGGAAAGTGTTCCATGCCCTTTTTAATGGAAATTGAGATCTAATATTCCCTTCCTTCATATCAATAATCGCACCAACCGTTCTAAGGAAAGGTCTACCAAGAATAATAGGGCAAGAAGGATTGCAATCTATATCAAGAACGATAAAATCTACGGGCACATAATTCCTATTTGCAACAATAAGAATATAATTAATCCTTCCCATAGGTTTCTTAATAGTGGAATCCGCAAGATGCAACTTTAGAGAGCAATCATCAAAATCACGGAAATGTAGCAAATCACACAAAGTTTTGGGGATAGTGGAGACACTAGCACCCAAATCACACAAAGCATAAAACTCATGATATTTGATTTTAATTTTAATAGTTGGTTCCCACTCATCATAGAGTTTTCTAGGGATAGAAACTTTCAACTCGAGTTTTTCTTCATAAGATTGCATCAAGGCATCAACAATATGTTTGGTAAAGGCTTTCTTTTGACTATAAGCATGAGGAGAAATTAGCACGGATTGCAACAAGGAAATACAATCAATTAAAGAGCAACTTTCATAATTAAATTCCTTGAAATCCAATATAGTGGGTTTAGCAACATCTAGGGTTTTATTTCTTTCAATCCCACTTTCATCAATTTCATCATAAAGATCTAAATACTCCGAATTTTTGGAACGCCTTCTAGGTAAAGGAAGATCATATTCAGTTTCGTCAAGATTCATATTGCAAAACAAAGATTTGATAGGGGACACATCAATAACTTTTATATCTTCATCTTGATTTTCATAGGAATTCGGTTTACCAGCCATCTTATTGACCAAGGTAGCTTGCATATCCGAAATTTCAGCAGTCATCTTTTCAAGACGAGCAATTTGAGATCTTATACCATCAAATTCTTTAGACATATCATCGAGCTCTTTATTCATATAACTCATAAAACTTTTTTGTTCCTTAAGCTCATTTCTAAAGAAATTATTATGCTCAAATTGAAAAACCGTAAACTTCCTAACGTTGTTTTCGATCTCCTCTAACCTTTTATGGTGAAGATCACCAAATCTAGGTAGAGCCATCGCGACAAACAAGCAATCCAACACACGAGCAAACAAAAGGCAAGCGAGAAAAAGGCAAACGGAGAAAGAGAAGGAGAAGGAGATTGGGAAAGAGAGGGCGAATAAAACGGCAAGGGTGATGTGGGGGAGAGGAAAACAAGAGGCAAATGGCAACTAATGTAATGCAGGAGATAGGGATTGTGATGGGTACTTGGTATTTTGACTTTTTGCGTAGACTCCCCGGCAACGGCGCCAAAAATTCTTCTTGCTACCTCTTGAGCTTGCGTTGGATTTCCCCGAAGAGGAAAGGATGATGTAGCAGAGTAGCGTAAGTATTTCCCTCAGTTTTTGAGAACCAAGGTATCAATCCAGTAGGAGGCTACACGCAAGTCCCTCGTACCTACACAAAAACAATAGCTCAACGCAACCAACGCGATTAGGGGTTGTCAGTCCCTTCACGATCACTTACGGGAGTGAGATCTGATAGAGATGATAGATAGTATTTTTGGTATTTTTTATATAAAGATGCAAAGTAAAAAGTAAAAGGCAAAGTAAAAAAGCAAAGCAAGATTAAAGTGATGGAGATTGATATGATGAGAATAAACCCGGGGGCCATAGGTTTCACTAGTGGCTTCTCTCAAGAGCATAAGTATTCTACGGTGGGTGAACAAATTACTATTGAGCAATTGACAGAATTGAGCATAGTTATGAGAATATCTAGGTATGATCATGTATATAGGCATCACGTCCGAGACAAGTAGACCGACTCCTGCCTACATTTACTACTATTACTCCACTCATCGACCGCTATCCAGCATGCATCTAGAGTATTAAGTTAAAAACAGAGTAACGCCTTAAGCAAGATGACATGATGTAGAGAGATAAATTCATGCAATATGAAATAAACCCCGTCTTGTTATCCTCGATGGCAATGATGCAATACGTGCCTTGTTGCCCCTTCTGTCACTGGGAAAGGACACCGCAAGATTGAACCCAAAGCTAAGCACTTCTCCCATGGCAAGAAAAACCAATCTAGTAGGCCAAACCAAACTGATAATTCGAAGATACTTGCAAAGATAACCAATCATACATAAAAGAATTCAGAGAAGATTCAAATATTATTCATAGATAGACTTGATCATAAACCCACAATTCATCGGTCACAACAAACACACCGCAAAAATAAGATTACATCGAATAGATCTCCACAAGAGAGGGGGATAACATTGTATTGAGATCCAAAAAGAGAGAAGAAGCCATCTAGCTACTAACTATGGACCCGAAGGTCTGAGGTAAACTACTCACACTTCATCGGAGAGGCTATGATGATGTAGAAGCCCTCCGTGATGACGGCCCTCTCCGGCAGAGCTCCGGAACAGGCCTCGAGATGGGATCTCGTGGATACAGAAAGTTGCGGCGGTGGAATTAGGTTTTTGGCTCCGTATCTGATCATTTGGGGGTACGTAGGTATATATAGGAGGAAGGAGTACGTCGGTGGAGCAACAGGGGGCCACGAGGCAGGGGGCGCGCCCCCCACCCTCGTGACCGCCTCTTTTGTTCCTTGGAGCAGGGTCCAAGTCTCCTGGATCACGTTCGGTGAGAAAATCACGTTCCCGAAGGTTTCATTCCGTTTGGACTCCGTTTGATATTCCGTTTCTTGAAACATCAAATAGGCAAAAAACAGCAATTCTGGGCTGGGCCTCTAGTTAATAGGTTAGTCCCAAAAATAATATAAAAGTGGAAAATAAAGCCCAATATAGTCCAAAAAAGTAGATAATATAGCATGGAGCAATCAAAAATTATAGATATGTTGGAGACGTATCATCTTCCGTGACAATTCCAAGACAGTTGGCGCCCGCCGTGGGGCGAGCGGACGTTGGTTTTGAGTTCTTAAAGGGCAACTTCGCAGGGATCAAGGGATACGTTGTGGGCCGGATGACCAAGCGTCGTCGCGCCAAGCTCTACATCAACGTCGCAGGCTGGGGCCCCGAGGCTCGCTCAATCGAGTACGGGTACCGGGTCCCCTTTTGGCGGAATCCACGTCTTCATCGGCAAGATCGGCGAATCGGAGCCCTGAGCCAGACACCTGCACCAACATCATCGAGACGGCTCAGCATGCACAACCCACCAAGGCTCAAACCACCGTGAAGCACGCCTTTGTGAGTTTCATCCATGGGGTGGAACTTGAGGAAGGATCTGTGTCTGGTGGTGAGACGGCCATCTACTCTGATGGTGAGTCGTCAACCGGTGAGACCGATTCATTGTATCAACTACAGAACGGCCGGCTTGGAGACTGTTCCGATGGTGACAGTATTCCGGACCCCTATGAGCCGCCGAACAGGGTTGCAATCTTCATGGCTGGCACGCAACCAGTGCTTGGTTCGACGACCTCCGCGGCCATGACCTCCAGCTCGGTGGATGCGGCGATGGCTGCGGCTGGCGGCTCTACGCGCCCGCCGGCTCAGGTTCTGACCGACCAGATGGATGCTTTGGCGGCTTTGATTGGGGTGGAGGTGACCCGGGACACTCAAGAACAACATAAGGTGGATGTTGCGAAGCTACGAGATGAGATAGCTCAAGCCAAGGAAGAGCTGGCGGCTGAAAACGCTAGGATGGCCACGGAGCGAGGTTCTTTGGATGCTCAGGCACAACAGATTCATGCAGACTCTTTCCGGCTTACCTTGGATCAAAACGCTTCAAATGCCATCATGAGAAGGAGGCACCAGAGTCGCTTACCTCCGATTTACGATGCGAGAAACCTCTTCAACACACCTGGGGTAGGGACCAGTTACCCGCCTGTGGTGAGCTGGGCGGTTGAGGCACCCGTGACCGGAGCACCGGTTCAGCCGTGTACTGCGGATCCGCCTCGTTTGGATATGACTCTGCCTCAGCATGTTCCGACACCGCTGGGTCATTATTCTAACCCTCTGGATAATATGATTGTTGTGGCGACACGATTGGCGGCTCTCCCAGTTGAAGGCGAGTCTCCGGCGGCGATAGATACGTGGAGGGCCAGAGAGCTTCTTCAGGCAGCAGTGGCTCAATAGGCGGCTAATTCGTATAGCCGCGAACGGATTCACTCAACCCCTTGATGACCCACAAGTGTAGGGGATCTATCGTAGTCCTTTCGATAAGTAAGAGTGTCGAACCCAACGAGGAGCAGAAGGAAATGACAAGCGGATTTCAGTAAGGTATTCTCTGCAAGCACTGAAATTATCGGTAACAGATAGTTTTGTGATAAGGTAATTTGTAACGGGTAACAAGTAATGAAAGTAAACAAGGTGCAGTAAGATGGCCCAATCCTTTTTGTAGCAAAGGACAAGCCTGGACAAACTCTAATATAAAGGAAAGCGCTCCCGAGAACACATGGGAATTATCGTCAAGCTAGTTTTCATCACGCTCATATGATTCACGTTCGTTACTTTGATAATTTGATATGTGGGTGGACCGGTGCTTGGGTACTGCCCTTTCTTGGACAAGCATCCCACTTATGATTAACCCCTATTGCAAGCATTCGCAACTACAAAATAAGTATTAAGGTAAACCTAACCATAGCGTGAAACATATGGATCCAAATGAGCCCCTTACGAGGCAACGCATAAACAAGGGTTTAAGGTTCAGTCACTCTAGCAACCCATCATCTACTTATTACTTCCCAATGCCTTCCTCTAGGCCCAAACAATGGTGAAGTGTCGTGTAATCGATGTTCACATAACACCACTAGAGGAAAGACAACATACATCTCATCAAAATATCGAACGAATACCAAATTCACATGACTACTTATAGCAAGACTTCTCCCATGTCCTCGGGAACAAACGTAACTACTCACAAATCATATTCATGTTCATAAACAGAGGGGTATTAATATGCATAAAGGATCTGAACATATGATCTTCCACCAAATAAACCAACTAGCATCAACTACAAGGAGTAATCAACACTACTAGCAACCCACAGGTACCAATCTGAGGTTTTGATACAAAGATTGGATACAAGATATGAACTAGGGTTTGAGAGGAGATGGTGCTGGTGAACATGTTGTTGAAGATTGGCCCCCTCCAGATGAGAGGATCGTTGGTGATGACGATGGTGATGATTTCCCCCTCCCGGAGGGATGTTTTCCCGGTAGAACAGCTCCGCCGGAGCCCTAGATTGGTTCCGCCAAGGTTCCGCCTCGTGGCGGCGGTATTTCGTCCCGAAAGCTTGCTTCTGATTTTTTCTAGGGTAAAAGACTTCATATAGCAGAAGATGGACACCGGAGGCCTGCCATGGGGCCCACGAGGCAGGGGGCGCGCCCAGGGGGGTAGGGCGCACCCCACACCCTCGTGGATGGTGGGTGGCCCCCCTCTGGTACTTTCTTCGCTCAGTATGTTTTATTAATTCCAAAAATAACTTCTTGGAGTTTCAGGACTTTTGGAGTTGTGCAGAATAGGTCTCTAATATTTGCTCCTTTTCCAGCCTAGAATTCCAGCTGCCGGCATTCTCCCTCTTCATGTAAACCTTGTAAAATAAGAGAGAAAAGGCATAAGTATTATGATATAATGTGTAATAACAACCCATAATGCAATAAATATCGATATAAAAGCATGATGCAAAATGGGCGTATCAACTCTCACAAGCTTAGACCTCGCTCGTCCTCAAGCGGAAACCGATAACGAAAAATATGTCCACATGTTTAGAGATAGAGGCGTCGATAAAATAAAATACGGACATGAGGGCATCATGATCATTCTTATAACAGCAACATAAATATATATTGTCATATGATTTCTTATGCTAAAGTAACAATCTATTCACATTGTCAAGTATGAATCGGAAACTTCATTGAGAACTAACAAACTATGATCTCGGTCATTGAAGCAATTACAATTTATCATAACATCGGAAAGAGTCAATATAAGATCTTTTCAGCAAGTCCACATACTCAACTATCATTTAGTCTTCTATAATTGCTAACACTGATGCAATACTTGTGATTATGGAGTTTTAATCAGACGCAGAGAAAGATAGGGGCTTATAGTGTTGCCTCCAAACCTTTTACCTCAAGGGTAATGTCAATAATAATAGTTCATGATAACTTACATCCAATTGGATATATATATCAGGATCTTTCCAACACCATGTGCTCGCCAAAGGATAAAATGTGAAAAGGAAAGGTGAAGATCACCATGACTCTTGTATAAAGTATGAGACAAGAATAAAAGATAGGCCCTTCGCAGAGGGAATCAGAGGTTGTCATGTGCTTTTATGGTTGGATGTATGAAATCTTAATGCAAAAGAACGTCACTTTATATTGCCACTTGTGATATGGACCTTTATTATGCAGTCTGTTGCTTTTATTTCTTCCACATCACAAGATCGTATAAATCTTATTTTATCCATGCTAATAAACCATACATATTTAGAGAGCAATTTTTATTGCATGCAACAATGACAACTTACTTGAAGGATATTACTCAATCCATAGGTAGATAAGGTGGACTCTCATGGCAAAACTGGGTTTAAGGATATTCGGAAGCACAAGTAGTATCTCCACTTGGTGCAGGGAATTTGGCTAGCATGAGGGAGAAAGGCAAGCTCAACATGTTGGATGGTCCATGATAATATACTTTATTTCAGATATAAGAAAGCATAACCCATCACATTGTCTTCCTTGTCCAACATCAACTCTTTATCATGTCATATTTTAATGAGTGCTCACAATCATAAAGATAGTATATTTATATGTGAGAACCTCTCTTTATTACTTCCTATTAATTGCAACGATGACCAAAACTATGTTTGTCAACTCTCAACAACTTTTATTCATCATACTCTTTATATGTGAAGTCATTACTCTCCATAAGATCAATATGATCTCTTTATTTCTTTTTATTCTTTCTTTTTCTTTTATTCCCTCAAGATCATAGCAAGATAATCAAGCCCTTGACTCAACACTAATCTTTATTATATATAGCTCACGGACTCGATTACATAGAGGGATCATAAAGCAAAACTCAAAACTAAATCACACAAAACTTTATTCTACTAGATCAAGATATTACCAAAAGGATCGAACTAAGAAAAACGGTAAAGATAGGAGTGTGATGGTGATACGATACCGGGGCACCTCCCCCAAGCTTGGCAGTTGCCAAGGGGAGTGCCCATACCAGATACTCAGTTCTCCTTTGCTGGTGAAGAAGATGGTGGTGATGATGGATAGTCGCACATCGAGCGTAGGAGATCCTCCAATTTGCGGATAATGCCCTTGAGTGCGATGATATGCTCCTTCAACAAAATATTTTCACGTGTGAGATACTTGTTTTGTATGCGAGCCAACTCAATCATCTTGAAAGCTTCAATATCAATTGGGGTAAGAAGATTGTGATGAGGTTGAAGGATGTCTTCTTCTTCTGCTGCCGGAGCTTGATCCTCCATGGCCTTCTTGATCCTATCCTCCTTGTTGATCTCCTCGGGTTCTTCTCTCTTCAGCTCTATCTTCATTAGCCAAGCATCATTGCATTCATTGTTGGAGGAAGGGGACGTCATGATGCCTGGCCTTGACAACTCTGACAGAAAACAGCTCGAAACAAGAATAGAGGATATTTGCGTGATGTAAGGGTCAAAACCTTCGGGAGATTATGTAATGAATTTTTACCGACCAAAACATGTATCGTGCAAGAAAACGGAGTCCGCAGAGCACACGAGGTGCCCACGAGGTAGGGGGCGCGCCCAGGGGGGTAGGGCGCGCCCTCCACCCTCGTGGAAGCCTCGTGTCCTTCCCGGACTATTTATTTTCCTATCTTCTTAAATATTCCAAAACGGAGAAAATTTACCATTAGAACTGTTTTGGAGTCGGTTTACTCACCGTACCACATACCTATTCCCTTTCGGAGTCTGAAACATTCTGGAGAGTGTCCCTTATGTATTCCTCCGGGGTTACGGTTTCAATAACATTAGTTTCAACATTTATAGGATTACCTAAGATATAATGTTTGATTCTTTGACCGTTCACCACCTTTGGATTTGTGCCTTCGAAGTTGTTGATTTTTATGGCACCAGAATGATAGACCTCCTCGGTAACGTAAGGACCTTCGCATTTAGAGAGAAGTTTTCCTGCAAAAAATCTTAAACGAGAGTTGAATAGCAACACATAATCACCTACATTAAACTCACATTTTTGCATCCTTTTGTCATGCCATCTTTTAACTTTTTCTTTAAACTGTTTGGCATTCTCATAGGCTTGGGTTCTCCATTCATCAAGTGAGCTAATGTCAAATAGCCTCTTCTCACTAGCAAGTTTGAAATCATAATTGAGCTCTTTAATGGCCCAATATGCCTTATGTTCTAGTTCGAGAGGTAAGTGACATGCTTTTCCATAAACCATTTTATACGGGGACATACCCATAGGATTCCTATATGCAGTTCTATAGGCCCATAATGCATCATCAAGTTTCTTGGACCAATTCTTCCTAGATCTATTAACGGTCTTTTGCAAAATTAATTTGAGCTCTCTATTACTAAGTTCTACTTGACCACTAGACTGTGGGTGGTATGGAGATGCAATTCTATGATTAACATCATACTTAGCAAGCATTTTACGAAAGGCACCATGAATAAAATGTGAACCACCATCAGTCATTAAGTATCTAGGGACTCCAAACCTCGGAAAAATAACTTCTTTAAGAATCTTAATAGAGGTGTTATGATCAGCACTACTAGTTGGAATAGCTTCTACCCACTTAGTAACATAATCAACAGCAACTAAAATATGTGTATGCCCATTAGAGGAAGGAAACGGTCCCATATAATCAAAGCCCCAAACATCAAATGGTTCAATAACAAGTGAATAGTTCATAGGCATTTCTTGACGTCTACTAATATTACCAATTCTTTGACATTCATCACAAGACAAGACAAACTTACAGGCATCTTTGAAGAGAGTAGGCCAATAAAAACCGGATTGCAATACCTTATGTGCAGTTCTATCTCCAACATGGTGCCCTCCATAAGCCTCGGAGTGACACTTGCGTAGGATCTGTTCCTGTTCATACTCAGGTACACAACGCCTAATAACACCATCTACTCCTTCTTTATAAAGGTGTGGGTCATCCCAGAAGTAATGTCTTATATCATAGAAAAACTTTTTCTTTTGCTGGCGTGTGAAACTAGGTGGTATAAATTTAGCAACAATGTAATTAGCATAATCAGCATACCATGGAGCAGTACGAGAAGCATTTATGACAGCTAATTGTTCATCAGGCTGGTCATAGTGGGGAGTAACTTAGACTAGTAACATGCATATGTTACTAGTCTATGTTGCTACCTCTATAGTGCATAGTATCATAGATTAGTATCATAGGTGGTCTCATTTATTGCCATGCATGACACATAGTAGCTTCACATTTATTATATTACAATATCTAACTATGTTACTATAACCATCTCTCTCTTCTTTAATTGTCTGCCACATAAGCATGTTTACGAGTTCCAAGTGCATGATACTACTTATGTTACCCCCACTATGGCCAGCCTCAGGAAAGCTATCATCAATAGGTAGTGGGTCATCAAGAATATTCTCTAACCTAGACAAGTTGTCTGCAACGGGGTTCTCAGCTCCCTTTCTATCAATAATATGCAAATCAAATTCTTGTAACAAGAGAACCCATCTAATAAGTCTAGGTTTAGCATCTTTCTTTTCCATAAGATATTTAATAGCAGCATAATCAGTGTGAACAGTTACTTTGGAATCAACAATATAAGGTCTGAACTTATCACAAGCAAATACAACTGCTAAAAATTCCATTTCAGTAGCAGCATAATTTCTCTAGGCACTGTCTAGAGTTTTACTAGCATATTGGATAACATTTAATTTCTTATCAACTCTTTGTCCTAAAACAGCCCCTACGGCATAATCACTAGCATCACACATAATTTAAAAGGGTAAATTCCAATCAGGTGGCTGAACAATAGGTGCAGAATCAAAGCTTTCTTAAGTATTTCAAATGCTTCTACACAATCATCATCAAAGACAAAAGGAATATCTTTTTGTAAAAGGTTGGTCAGAGGCCTAGAAATTTTAGAGAAGTCCTTAATGAACCTCCTATAAAAACCGGCATGACCAAGGAAGCTTCTTATACCTTTAATGTCCTTGGGAAACAGCATCGTTTCAATAGCATCAAATTTAGCTTTATCAACTTAAATACCTCTTTCGGAAATTTTATGCCCCAAGACAATACCTTCATTAACCATAAAGTGGCACTTATCCCAATTCAAGACAATATTAGTTTCTTCACATCTCTGCAAAACTCGATCAAGGTTGCTCAAGCAATCATCAAAAGAAGTTCCATATACGGAGAAATCATCCATGAAAACCTCAACAATCTTTTCACAAAAATCAGAGAATATAGCCATCATGCATCTTTGAAAGGTAGCAGGTGCATTACATAAACCAAAAGGCATACGTCTATAAGCAAAGGTACGGAAAGGGCAAGTAAAAGTGGTCTTTTCTTGATCCTCTTTTGACACAGGCATTTGAGAGAAACCAGAATAACCATCGAGAAAGCAAAAATGTGTATGTTTGGATAATCTTTCTAGCATTTGATCAATAAAAGGTAAAGGGTAATGATCCTTTTAGTAGCTTTATTTAGTTTACGGAAATCAATTACCATCCTATAACCTGTAATAATTTTTGTGGGATCAATTCATCTTTATCATTAGGAACAACAAGAATACCTCCTTCTTAGGGACACAATGGACAGGACTTACCCACCGACTATCAACAACGGATAAATTACACCTGCCTCCAGAAGCTTTAGTATTTCTTTTCTTGCCACTTCTTTCATCTTAGGATTTAACCTTCATTGGTGATCAACAACTGGTTTAGCGTCTTTCTCCAATTTTATTTTGTGTTGGCATAGAGTGGGACTAATGCCCTTAAGATCATCAAGAGTATATCCAATAGCAGCACGGTGCTTCCTCAGAGTTTTCAATAATTTATTCTCTTCATGCTCTGAAAGGTTAGCACTAATAATAACAGGATATATCTTTTTCTCATCAAGATAAGCATATTTAAGAGTATCAGGTAATGGTTTAAGCTCAAACACGGGATCACCCTTGGGTGGAGGAGGATCCCCTAGGATTTCAACAGGCAGGTTATGTTTTAAAATAGGTCCCTGTTTAAAGAATACTTCATCTATTTCCCTTCTTTCATTCATAAACATATCATTTTCATGGTCAAGCAAATATTGTTCTAAAGGATCATTAGGAGGCACGGCAATAGAAGCAAGACCAATAATTTCATATTTACTAGGCAATTCGTTATCACGGGGTTGTCTACGAAATTTAGCAAAATTAAACTCATGAGACATATCTCCCAAACCAATAGTAACAACATCCTTTTCGAAGTCTATCCTAGCATTAACAGTATTCAAGAAGGGTCTACCAAATATGATGGTACAAAAGCTATCTTGTGGGGAACCAAGAACAAGAAAATCAGTGGGATATTTAACTTTCCCACACAAGACTTCAACATCTCTAACAATCCCAACTGGTGAAATTGTGTCTCTATTGGCAAGCTTAATTGTAACATCAATTTCTTCTATCTCAGTAGGTGCAATATCATGCATAATTTCTTTGTATAAGGAATGAGGTATTGCACTTGCACTAGCACCCATATCACACAAGCCATGATAACAATGATATCCTATTTTAATAGAAATAACAGGCATGCCTACCACAGGTCAATTTTTATTTTTAGTGTCGGGTCTAGAAATTCTAGCTGCTTCATCACAGTGTAAATAACATGCCCATCGATATTATCAGCCAAGAGATCTTTAACCATAGCAATACTAGGTTCAACTTTAATTTGCTCAGGGGGTTTGGGTGTCCTAATATTACTTTTGTTGACCACAGTTGAAGCTTTAACATGATCCTTTATTCTAACAGGGAAAGGTGGTTTCTCAATATAAGCAATAGGAACAACAGGATCATTATAAGTGATAGTCTTTTCTTCAACTTTAATAGGTGCAACTACCTTTACTTCAATGGGAGGATGATATCTAAACCACTTCTCCTTAGAGAGATCAAGATGAGTAGAAAATGATTCACAGAAAGAAGCTACTATCTTAGAGTCAAGTCCATATTTAGTGCTAAATTCACGGAAAATATCGGTATCCATAAAAGATTTAACACAATCAAACTTAGGTGCTATACCTGACTCCTTACCTTCGTCGAGGTCTCAATCTTCAGAGTTGCATTTAATTCTTTCCGATAAATCCCATTTGAATTCTATAGTCTTCATCATGAAGGAACCAGTACAAGAACTATCGAGCATGGAGCGATTATTGAGAGAAAGCCGAGCATAATTTTTTTGAATAATCATTTCTCTTGAGACCTCATGATTGGAGCATGAATATAACATTGACTTAAGCCTCCCCCAAGCTTGAGCGATGTTTTCTCCTTCGCAAGGCCAAAAAATATATATATAATTACGGTCACGATGAACAAGATGCATAGGATAAAACTTCTGATGAAATTCCAATTTCAATCGGTTGTAGTTCCATGATCCCATATCATCACATAGCCTAAACCATGTCAATGCCTTTCCCTTCCAAGATAAAGGGAAGACCTTCTTCTTGATAACACCCTCGGGCATACCTGCAAGCTTAAATAATCCACAAACTTCATCCACATAGATTAGGTGCAAATCGGGATGTAATGTTCCATCTCCTGTAAAAGGATTAGCTAGCAGTTTCTCTATCATACCCGAAGGAATAAATAAACATTTTCAGTAGTTTCAGTAGGTTGAGGAGCAACTCTTTGCTCTAATGGTCGGGGTGAAGATACCCCGAACAAGCCCCTCAAAGGATTACTTTCCATAGTAACAAGTGACAGTAAATTTCAGCACACTATATAAATTTTTCCTTACCGATTTCCACTTACCAAAGGCGCTTCACTCCCCGACAACGGCGCCAGAAAAGAGTCTTGATGACCCACAAGTGTAGGGGATCTATCTAGTCCTTTTGATAAGTAAGAGTGTCGAACCCAACGAGGACCAGAAGGAAATGACAAGCGGTTTTCAGTAAGGTATTCTCTGCAAGCACTGAAATTATCGGTAACAGATAGTTTTGTGATAAGGTAATTTGTAACGGGTAACGAGTAATGAAAGTAAACAAGGTGCAGCAAGATGGCCCGGTCCTTTTTGTAGCAAAGGACAAGCCTGGACAAACTCTTATATAAAGGAAAGCGCTCCCAAGGACACATGGGAATTATCGTCAAGCTAGTTTTCATCACGCCATATGATTCGCGTCACATACTTTGATAATTTGATATGTGGGTGGACCAGTGCTTGGGTACTGCCCTTTCTTGGACAAGCATCCCACTTATGATTAACCCCTATTGCAAGCATCCACAACTACAAAATAAGTATTAAGGTAAACCTAACCGTAGCATGAAACATATGGATCCAAATCAGCCCCTTACGAAGCAACGCATAAACTAGGGTTTAAGCTTCAGTCACTCTAGCAACCCATCATCTACTTATTACTTCCCAATGCCTTCCTCTAGGCCCAAACAACGGTGAAGTGTCATGTAGTCGATGTTCACATAACACCACTAGAGGAAAGACAACATACATCTCATCAAAATATTGAACGAATACCAAATTCACATGACTACTTATAGCAAGACTTCTCCCATGTCCTCAGGAACAAACGTAACTACTCACAAATCATATTCATGTTCATAATCAGAGGGGTATTAATATGCATAAAGGATCTGAACATATGATCTTCCACCAAATAAACCAACTAGCATCAACTACAAGGAGTAATCAACACTACTAGCAACCCACGGGTACCAATCTGAGGTTTTGATACAAAGATTGGATACAAGAGATGAACTAGGGTTTGAGAGGAGATGGTGCTGGTGACGATGTTGATGAAGATTGACCCCCTCCCGATGATAGGATCGTTGGTGATGACGATGGTGATTATTTCCCCCTCCCGGAGGGATGTTTCCCCGATAGAACAGCTCCACCGGAGCCCTAGATTGGTTCCGCCAAGGTTTCGCCTCGTGGCGACGGTATTTCGTCCCGAAAGCTTGCTTCTGATTTTTTCTAGGGTAAAAGATTTCATATAGCAGAAGATGGACACCAGAGGCCTACCAGAGGGCCCATGAGGCAGGGGGTGCGCCCAGGGGGGTAGGGCGCGCCCCCCACCCTTGTGGATTGTGGGTGGCCCCACTGTGGTACTTTCTTCGCTTAGTATTTTTTATTAATTCCAAAAATAACTTCCGTGGAGTTTCAGGACTTTTGGAGTTGTGCAGAATAGGTCTCTAATATTTGCTCCTTTTCCAGCCCAGAATTCCAGCTGCCGGCATTCTCCCTCTTCATGTAAACCTTGTAAAATAAGAGAGAAAAGGCATAAGTATTGTGACATAATGTGTAATCACAACCCATAATGCAATAAATATCGATATAAAAGCATGATTCAAAATGGATGTATCACCTCTCGACCAAGCCAGAGTTATAGCAGGCATATTGACTCGCCAGCAGTTTCGAGCAGTGAACGGCGCCGTAATCAGCCTTGTAGGCATGACCCGCTGCGCGCTGGCAATGATGTGCAGGCTTTGGTGGACCAGGGCAGGGCGCAGCGTGAGGCCGAGCTGGTGGATCAAGAACAATCTCCGGCTTATCCGTCAATGTCTGTGGGGGGGGGGGGGGCAGGAGTGACCTCTAGAACGTTGGGTGTGCCATGTTTAGTGCTGGCTCTACGCAACGAGCGCTTGCCTAAGGATTACAAGGGCCCCTGTAAGGTGCCTAACTACACAGCGGATCAACCCCCAGAGGCTTGGATTGAGAGCTATGAGCTGGCTATGGAGATGTTGGATGTCAGTGATGCTGCATGTGCTAAGTATTTCACCATGATGTTGGACAGGCCGGCTCGTAACTGGTTGAAAGGGTTGCCTGCTAACTCCATTGGTTTATGAGCTGAATCGAAGTCTCGTTTCATTCAGAATTTCAAGGATACATGCAAGAAGCCCATGTTGGTTCTTGATTTAGACACTTGTGTCCAGGGCGAAGGAGAGTCAAGAACCCATTGGGTGCGCCGGATCTCAACCATTATTCACTCCTCAGACAGTATTAACGCCGGCTTAGTTGTCCTCATGTTAGAGAAAAACTGTCGTTTCCTTCCCCTCAAGCAGAAGTTGGGGCGGCTTAAACGCCACTGTAATGATATGGGGAGCTCATGGGCGGCTCTCGTCAAGTACGCCGACTCGGATAGTACCAAGGATCCAGAATCTGATGAGGAGAAGGCTGGAAAGGGGAAGAAAAATGGCGAGGGGCAGCAACAGAATACGGCGGGTCAAGGTAACAATGGTAAGCGCAAGCACACAGACGGTGGCTTAGATTTTGTGGCTAACACTAATGTGCAGAACAATGATCGCTACCGCAAGGGGAGGTTCCAGCCCCAATCTACAGGGTCAAGGTCTAGTCTAGAGGTGATGTTGAACCAACCCTATCCAAAGCATAGCCGGCCTGATAGACCAGCAACGCACCTGTGGAAGGATTATAGCATCATGAGGGAGTACAGGAATTACAACCTCAACCAGGACCACAATAATGGTAATGGACCGCACGACGGAGCAGGCTCCGGCTCACATGGACCTGGCTTTGGAGGTGGCGGTTCAAGTTCCGGTTTTCAAGGATAAGGTGGTCAGGGGGCTTTAACCAGCAGTCCAACCAGGGGAATCGGCAGCAGCAGTCAGGGTATCAGAGCAATCCGAAGCAGTTGAATAGTGGGCAGTATCATGTGTTCACCACGAGTCTATGCAAACGAGACCAGAAGATTCATAAAAGGGCGGTGAACACAATTGAGCTGGCGATTCCTTGTTATTTGCGATGGTCTGAACATCCTATTATTTGGAGCCGTGAGGATCACCCGCCCCGGGTTGACAATCCGGGTCAGTTGGCTTTGGTGGTCGCACTGCAGGTTGGGGGGTACAAGTTTACTAAAGTGCTCATGGATGGAGGCGGCAGCATCAATATCCTTTACTATGACGCTTCTCGTCGTATGAATTTAACTGATAAAGATCTTAAGCCGCCTAATATCAAGTATCCATGGTGTGGTGCCCGTAAGTCGCAGATCCGATGGGTAAGATAGCTTTGGAAGTGGCTTTTGGTGATGATCGTCATTACAGAGCTGAGACATTGACTATTGAGGTGGTCAAGATCCAGAGCCCTTATCACGCTTTGTTTGGGCGGTCACTTATGCTAAGTTCATGGCAAGACCTTGTTATGTTTACCTATAGCTTAAGTTGTCGGGTTATAAGGTACCATCACAAAGGCATGGGAATAAGAAGATAGCCTTTGTGAAGAAGGAGATGCTTCTTATGCTGAGTCTGTTTGTGCAATAGAAGAGTTGAAGTTTTATAAAGATAATGTTGACCCTGCAGATATGACACCTTTGAAGAAGCCGACCACAGAGCATGACCCTCTGTTGAAGTTTAAGTCGGCAGATGACACCAAGATGGTTGACTTTGTTCCTGGCGATTCATCCAAGCAGTTCAGTATCAGTGTAATATGGACCCAAAATGGGAAAGCGCGCTCATCAAGTTCATCCGTGAGAACCGGGACATCTTTGCATGGAAACCTTCTGACATGCCAGGTGTACCGAGGGAACTCGCTGAGCACACTCTTTAATATTGATCCAAAGTTTAAGCCAGTCAAGCAATTCCTTCGTTGTTTCAATGAGGAGAGGCGCAAGGCCATTGGTGAAGAAGTGGCCCGGCACTTGGCGGCCGGGTTTATTATGGAAGTTTTTCATCCTGAGTGGTTGGCTAACCCGGTGCTGGTACTCAAGAAGAACGGTACTTGGCGGATGTGTGTAGATTACACAGACCTTAACAAAGCCTGTCCGGCTGATCCTTTTGCTCTCCCCCGTATTGATCAGATTATTGATGCTACGGCGGGTTGTGAGCGTTTGAGTTTTTTGGATGCTTACTCTGGTTATCATCAAATCAAGGTGGCAGTTAAAGACCAGGAGAAGACAACTTTCATCACTCCCTTTGGAGCCTTCTGCTCTGTGTCTATGCCTTTTGGGCTCAAGAGCGCCCAGGCGACTTATCAACGATGTGTTCAGAATTGCCTCCATGACCAGATTAGGCGCAATGTTCATGCTTATGTGGATGATATTGTTGTGAAGTCCAGGAGGAAAGAGACTTTGATAGATGATTTGAAAGAGACCTTTGACAATCTCCGGGTCTACAAGATGATGCTTAACCCGGCCAAAGTGTGTTTTCAGTGTGCCAGTAGGCAAGCTTTTGGGTTTTTTGTTTCTGAAAGGGGCATTGAAGCTAACCCGGAGAAAATCAAGGCTACCACTTCTTTGGCTAAGCCGGCGTGTATAAATGATGTCCAGCTCCTGGCGGGTCACATTGCGGCCTTAAGCCGATTCATAAGCCGGCTAGGCGAGAAGGCTATCCCTCTCTACCATATGATGAAGAAAACAGATCACTTTGTTTGGAGTGCTGTTGCTGATCAAGCACTTGAAGCATTGAAAAAACAATTAGCTGAGCCGCCGATCCTTGCAGCTCCTATTGATAAGGAGCCCTTATTGTTATATGCGGCTGCTAATAGCCGAGCCGTAAGTGTAGCAATTGTGGTGGAACGAAAGGAGGCAGGCAAGGAATATCCGGTTCAGCGGTCGGTTTATTATATCAGTGAGGTCATCATTGAATCCAAGCAGAGGTATCCACATTGGCAGAAACTGGTGTATGGAGTGTTCATGGCTAGTCGTAAGCTGAAGTAGTATTTCTTTGGTCATTACATCACTGTGGTCAGTTCTGCCCCCTTGGGGGATATTATTCAAAATAGAGAAGCCACAGGTCGGGTAGCCAAGTGGGCCATTGAGCTTGGGCCCCATGGTTTGAAATATATTCCTCAGACAGCTATCAAGTGTCAAGCACTTGTGGATTTTATCAATGACTGGACCGAGTTGCAGATGCCTGAGGAGAAGCTGGATATCACATATTGGACTATTCACTTTGATGGATCCAGACAGTTGGAAGGCTCGGGGGCAGGAGTTATTTTGACTTCCCCACGAGGTGATAAATTTTGTTATGTTTTAAGGTTAATGTTCCCTTGTACTAACAATGCAGCTGAGTATGAGGCCTTGCTCCATGGTCTTCGGATTGCTAAAGAGATGAATCTAAGCAGGGTGAGGTGTTTTGGCGACTCAGATTTGGTGGCATAGCAAGTTTCAGGCACTTGGGATTCTAAAGATCCACTCATGGCGGCTTACCGCCGAGAGGTCGATGCTATTGTTGGTCATTTCAAAGGTTATCAAGTGGAACATGTTGATCGCAGGAAAAATGAGGCGGCTCATGCTTTAAGCTAGCTAGGGTCTCAGCGTAAGCCGGTATCACCTAATGTTTTCCTTGATATTCTGCATAATCCTTCAGTCAAATTGCCTTCGGAGGAAGATCTTGTTGTTCCTGACCCGGAGGCGCAGTTGGTGGCGGCTCTTCGTGTTATTCATGTTTGGACAGTTCCATATTTGGCTTATATGACCCGGGGCGAGTTACCTGAAGATGAAACTTCGGCTAGCCAGATAACCCAGCGATTTAAGCCAATGACTATTGTCAATAGAGAGTTGCACCAAGGTAGTGTCACATGGGTGTTTCAACGTTGTATTTCTCCTATGGAAGGCCGTGAGATTCTATGAGAGATTCATGAAGGAGATTGTGGTCATCATGCCGGCTCTAAGTCTCTCGTGGCCAAGGCTTTTCATCATGGGTTTTATTGGCTGACGGCTCATGCCGATGCAGAGGATTTGGTCAGTAAATGTGATGGTTGTCGGAAATTTTCAAGACGAGCTCATGTGCCGGCTCAAGAATTGAAGATGATTCCAATTACTTAGCCGTTTGCAGTCTGGGGGCTGGATATGGTTGGACCTTTTAAAAGATACAAGGATAAAAAGACCGACCTTTTGGTGGCGGTTGACAAGTTTAGTAAGTGGGTTGAGGCAGAGCCAGTCAGTAAGTGTGATGCGGCCAATTCATCAAAAAGGTGATTTTCCATTTCAGCTACCCTCACAACATTATAACTGATAATGGCACTAATCTGTCTAAAGGTGCTATGAAAGAGTTTTGTCAACGAGAGCATATTCGTCTTGATATGTCATCAACGGCTCACCCCCAGTCCAATGGCCAAGCTGAAAGAGCCAATCAAGAAATCTTGAGAGGCATAAAACCCCGGCTTATGGTCCCCTTGCAAAGGATGCCGGGTTGTTGGGTTGAGGAGTTACCTTCAGTGCTTTGGAGTATCAATACCACCCCAACAGATCTATAGGTTACACACAGTTCTTCATGGTTTATGTGTTGGAAATATGCCCTAGAGGCAATAATAAAATGGTTATTATTATATTTCCTTGTTCATGATAATTGTCTATTGTTCATGCTATAATTGTGTTATCCGGAAATCGTAATACATGTGTGAATACATAGACCACAACATGTTCCTAGTGAGCCTCTAGTTGACTAGCTCGTTGATCAATAGATGGTTACGGTTTCCTGACCATGGACATTGGATGTCGTTGATAACGGGATCACATCATTAGGAGAATGATGTGATGGACAAGACCCAATCCCAAGCATAGCACAAGATCGTGTAGTTCATCTGCTAAAGATTTTCTAATGTCAAGTATCATTTCCTTAGACCATGAGATTGTGCAACTCCCGGATACCGTAGGAATGCTTTGGGTGTACCAAACGTCACAACGTAACTGGGTTCCTATAAAGGTACACTACAAGTGTCTCCGAAAGTGTCTGTTGGGTTGGCACGAATCGAGACTGGGATTTGTCACTCCGTATGACGGAGAGGTATCTCTGGGCCCACTCGGTAATGCATCATCATAATGAGCTCAATGTGTCTAAGCAGTTAGTCACGGGATCATGCATTACGGAACGAGTAAATTGACTTGCCGGTAACGAGATTGAACGAGGTATTGGGATACCGACGATCGAATCTTGGGCAAGTAACATACCGATTGACAAAGGGAATTGTATATGCGATTGATTGAATCCTCGACATCGTGGTTCATCCGATGAGATCATCGTGGAACATGTGAGAGCCAACATGGGTATCCAGATCCCGCTGTTGGTTATTGGCCAGAGAGATGTCTCGGTCATGTCTGCATGATTCACGAACCCGTAGGGTCTACACACTTAAGGTTCAATGACGCTAGGGTTATAGGGAAAGTTTGTACGTGGTTACCGAATGTTGTTCGGAGTCCCAGATGAGATCCCAGACATCATGAGGAGTTTTGGAATGGTCTGGTGATAAACATTTATATATGGGAAGTCCTTATTCGATCGCCGGAAGTGTTCGGGGGTTTATCGGTATTGTACCGGGACACCGAAAGGGTTCCGGGGGTCCACCGGGAGGGTCCACCTGCCCCGGAGGGCCCTATGGGCTGAATATGGAGGGGAACCAGCCCCTAGGTGGGCTTGGCGCAAAAGCCCCTTAGGGCCCATGCGCCTAAGGTTTGGGGGAAACCCTAAAGGGGGCGCCCCCTTGGCTTGGGGGGCAAGCTTCCCCCCTTGGCCGCCGCCCCCCTCTAGATCCATCTGGAGGGGGCCGGCCCCCCTCTCCCTTGCCCCTATAAATAGAGGGGAGGTGGGAGGGCAGCCGCAGCACATCCAAGTTGCAGCCCTCCCCCTCTCCAACACCTCCTCCTCCTCCTCCCGCGGCGCTTGGTGAAGCCCTGCCAGAGTACCACGCTGCTCCAACACCACCACGCCGTCGTGCTGATGCTGGAGTTGTCTTCCCCAACCTCTCCCTCTCTCCTTGCTGGATCAAGGCGTGGGAGACGTCATCGGGCTGCACGTGTGTTGAACGCGGAGGTGACGTTGTTCGGCGCTTAGATCGGAATCAACCGCGATCTGAATCACTACGAGTACGACTCCTTCATCCGCGTTCTTGTAACGCTTCCGTATCACGATCTTCAAGGGTATGAAGATGCACTCCCCTCTCTCTTGTTGCTAGTCTCTCCATAGATTGATCTTGGTGATGCGTAGAATTTTTTTAATTTCTGCAACGATCCCCAACAATGGCATCATGAGCTAGGTCTATGCGTAGTTTCTATGCACGAGTAGAACACAAGTTGTTGTGGGCGTTGATTTTGTCAATTTACTTGCCGTTACTAGTCTTATCTTGATTCGGCAACATCGTGGGATGAAGCGGCCCGGATCGACCTTACACGTACGCTTACGTGAGACAGGTTCCACCGACTGACATGCACTAGTTGCATAAGGTGGCTAGCGGGTGTCTGTCTCTCCAACTTTAGTCAGATCGGATTCGATGAAAAGGGTCCTTATGAAGGGTAAATAGAAATTGGCATATCACATTGTGGTTTTGGCATAGGTAAGAAACATTCTTGCTAGAAACCTATAGCAGCCACATAAAAACTTGCAACAACAATTAGAGGACGTCTAACTTGTTCTTGCAGCATATCCATGTGACGTGATATGGCCAAAAGGATGTGATGAACGATATATGTGATGTATGAGATTGATCATGTTCTTGTAATAGGAATCACGACTTGCATGTCAATGAGTATGACAACCGGCGGGAGCCATAGGAGTTGTCTTAATTTATTGTATGACCTGCGTGTCAATGAAAACGCCATGTAATTACTTTACTTTATTGCTTAACGTTAGCCATAGTAGTAGAAGTAACAGTTGGCGAGACAACTTCATGAAGACACGATGATGGAGATCACGGTGATGGAGATCATGGTGTCATGCCGGTGACGATGATTGAGGGAGTCCTGGACTAGGGGGTGTCCGGATAGCCGAACTATCATCTTTGGCCGGACTCCTGGACTATGAAGATACAAGATTGAAGACTTCATCCCGTGTCCGGATAGGACTTTCCTTGGCGTGGAAGGCAAGCTTGGCGATACGGATATGTAGATTTCCTACCATTGTAACCGACTCTGTGTAACCCTAACCCTATTCGGTGTCTATATAAACCGAAGGGTTTTAGTCCGTAGGACGAACAACAATCATACCATAGGCTAGCTTCTAGGGTTTAGCCTCTCTGATCTCGTGGTAGATCTACTCTTGTACTACCCATATCATCAATATCAATCAAGCAGGAGTAGGGTATTACCTCCATCGAGAGGGCCCGAACCTGGGTAAAAACATCGTGTCCCTTGTCTCCTGTTACCATCCGCCTAGACGCACAGCTCGGGACCCCTACCGAGATCCGCCGGTTTTGACACCGACATTGGTGCTTTCATTGAGAGTTCCTCCGTGTCGTCACCTATAGGCCCGATGGCTCCTTCAATCATCAAGAACGACGCAGTCCAGGTGAGACTTTTCTCCCGGACAGATCTTCGTATTCGGCGGCTTTGCATGCGGGCCAATTCGCTAGGCCATCCGAGCAGATCGAAGCTACGCCCGCCATCAGGTCAGATTTGGAAGCTTGAACTATACGGCCGATGTCCGCGGAGACTTGATCTTCGACGGATTCGAGCCACGACCGAGCGTGCCGCCTTGTCTCGATGGGTGCGATCTAGCTCTGCCGCGAACAGTGCCTCGAGGCCGCACCAATGCCGCTCCGACCCTTAATTCGAACCGGTTTACGATCGAGGGCGGTTGGTTGGACACCGCCTCGGGGCTGAAATCTCTCTGGCGATTGAGCGAACACCATCCCTGTCCTTTGCAAAGCTCGTGACTCCAGTGTGCCGGACTCCTTCCGGACTCGAACCTCCAGCGCCCCTACGGTCGAATCCGGTGGGCTACGATTATGGAGTTCACCGCCGCGACATCTTTTCAAAGACTCGCCCTTTGGCGATATCCTGAACTCATTAAATTCTCTCTTTTGTCGAGAGCCCTGGCGAACTACGATCGGGAAGGTTGGGATTCGGACACAAAGAAATTCAACGCCCACCCACCACCCACTTTGTAGCCACCGCCGATGACTTAACGGACATGCTCGACTTTGACTCGAGGACATCGGCGATATGGACGACGACGCCGGAGCGACCAAGAACCAGCGCCCACAGGGCAATCGGATAGCCACCTCAACTTACGATATATATATGGTGGACACACCTAAGGGAAGCGATAACGAGGAACGACGAGGCGCTGCGAAAGAAAATTCCCTCGAAGCAGTCAAAGCGGTGGCGTGGCGCCGCTCAAAACCCCACTCGACAAAGATAGCGCCCACACAGCACCCAGCCATAGAGCAGGGTGAGCCGGTCGACGGCGAACATGCCATTGAGCAACCATCCAAACAGGCCAACTTGGACAAACAACCCGTCCCGGCAAGGACAACGATCGGAAGATCTCACGCCGGACACGTCATTGGATCATAAGAACCTCCACAAAGAGCTCCTCGCTCTGCGTAGCTTGAAAAAAGCAAAACAGAGGCTCGTAACAGCGGAAGACGACCAATGAGATGGAGTAAATTACTCAACACTGCAGACAAATATGGCGACGTACCGCCAAGCAAGGAGCTACCCAAAGCGCAAACTACGCCCGACGATGAGGAGGCCATAGAGCCCCACGGTCAAAAAACAAAGAGGCCGCCGGGTGGATAGAGCGACCACATGGCAAACGTGAGCGCAAGCGGCGCCGCTTTACAAGCCGCACGCGATCCGCATAAGGATTCGCACTAAAAGGATGGCCCATTAGATCTATCTACGGGCCAAGGAAACAAGTTACAGCGAGCAATACAGCACGTCAAATATCCAAACATCACGGCACACCCAAATACAGGGCGCGCGCACCCTCTATGTTTCACCGATGAGGTCTTTGGATCATAATTTCCAGCGGGATTCAAGCCCGTAAACATAGAGGCATACGACGGAACGACAGACCACAGTCCGGATTGAGGATTATATCCTCCACACACATGGCCGAGGAGATGATCTCCACGCCATAAAATACCTACCCCTCAAGCTCAAAGGGCCAGCCCGGCATTGGCTTAAAAGCCTCACCGAAAACACCATTGGTAGTTGGGAAGAGCTTGAGGATGCTTTTCGGGCCAATTTCCAGGGAACCTATGTCCAACCTCTGGACGCAGACAATCTAAGTCACATAACCCAACAGCCCGGAGAGTCAGCTCGAAAATTCTGGAACAGGTTCCTCACCAAAAAGAACCAAATAGTCGACTGTCCAGACGCCGAAGCCTTAGCAGCTTTTAAACACAACGTCCGAGACGAATGGCTCGCCAGACACCTTGGCCAGGAAAAGCCAAGAACAATGACCGCACTAACAAGCCTCATGACCCACTTTTGTGCGGGAGAGGATAGCTGGCTAGCAAGATGCGATACCAATGACCCAAGTACATCCAAGTCGAGGGATGGGAATGGGAAACCACGACGCAGCAAGGACCAGCGCGGATTAAGAGAACGGTCCAAAGAGCACGGCGATCAACGCCGGATTTAAAAGCTCACGCGAGAACAATAAAAACTGCCCTTAAGGACAATAGCGATGAGCTATCCAACAAACAAAATCTTGGACAAGATATGCCAAATCCACAGTACTCCTGGAAGCCCGCAAACCATACCCACGAGATTGTTGGGTCTTCAAGCAGTCCGCAGACTCAATGTCGAACACAAGGGGCTCGACACACCAAGTGAGGATGATGACGAGCACCACAAGCAGAGCCCCTAAAACAAAAGAATTTCCCACAAGAGGTCAAAACAATAAACTTACTTCAAGTAACAAAAGGGGAAAATAGAGCGGCACCCATTGAGTTACGCGCCGCACAATCTACCCCAGCGGAGTCCCAACACTGGTTGTCAAAACCAATTACCTTCGACCATCAGGACTACTCCGAAAGTATCCGGAACGCAGGATGGACTGCCTTGATACTTGAACCTATAATCGACGGTCTTCAATTTACGCAAGTCCTAATGGACAGCGGTAGTGATTTAAACCTGCTATTTCAGGACACAATCCGCAACATGGGGATAAACCCAAACAGGATTAGCCATAGCAACACTTCCTTCCAAGGAATAATGCCAGGCACATATCCCATTGTACGGGCTCCCTACTATTGGAAGTTATGTTCGGCTCACCCGACAACTTCCGTCGGGAAAAGTTGGTCTTCCACATCGCCCCATTTAAAAGTAGCCATCAAGCACTCTGGGACGAAGCTTTCGCCCGCTTTAACGCAATACCGCATTATGCATCTCTTAAACTTAAAATGTCCGGTCCACGAGGCATCATTTCATTAAAGGGAAGCTGCGCGTGTCCTCAAGGAAAGAATGTGAGACTGCCTTAACAGCCTCACACTAATACGGCCTTGCTGGCCAAAAGCGTCTAAAGCAGGTCGTTCAGACCCCGGACACGGTTAGGCGAGTCCGGCATAAATAAACATGATGCTTACTAGCCGCGTACCCCCCTTACAAGGTGCTCCACGCATGTACAACAAGAGATAATAAAGCTCAATTTTACTCATTTTGAATCATACTCTATTTTATTTACAATTACATTTTAGCGATCTTTTTCAAACTAAGTTCCTCTCTTTACGAGATGAACGCCATGCTATACCCGTCCCAGGATACGGACTGCGGAGACACAGCGCAGACGCGTGCAGCAGGACCCGTTGCAAGGATTCTTTTCAGATTAAGACCCCACGTAAACCTTTTTCACTGCTCTCTTGTTGTTACTCATCCCCGGTCTCTTATTATAACCGAGGAGGAGGGCGTTTTGGCATCGGCGCGTCGAAATTTGCACGCACTGACACGGGGCTTGTTACCAAGGGCATTGTTCGGACCGCTTATAAAAGACCGAATACCTTAGGGAGTGTTCGGCGTCTCGAGTTAGGCCTTATATGCATCAGCTCGAATCATGTCTTTGGTCAAATGTTGGGTTTGCCCGCTCACGTGTTTTGCTGCCTTATGTTCCGTTCTATCGGCTAACGCGGCACCGGAGAACTACTCGCGATTGTGCCCGGTTCGCCGGGCGAGCACCTCGAGAGAAAGCCGAAAACTGATCATCATGATATAGCGAGAGACTGGTCAACCACTCGATGACTCACCGGAATGTTTAGAATTCCTCCGCATTAACGAAGGACCGTTTTCCGGTCAGGCACATATGCACCCCGAATTCGGGAGAGTGCGATGCCCCCAGGGGCTATATAGTAGCCCCACCATCGAACTCCTATGGCTAAGTGAAAGTGATAAAGCATTATAGTCCGGTTGCCTAGTTTGCTACGCCACCACCTCCTTTATAGGACCAAGACGTTAGATTAAGTGTGAAAGCGCGACTTCTTTGCAAACACCCCCGCACTATGTGCGTGGGGGCTGAAGCCGAAGACTGCCATCTTTCAGGTTATATACATATATACGTCACCGGCCGCACAGGAGGTAGTTTGCTACTTGAAGGCACAAGTATAAAAAGCTCTTACATTAAATTGAAACATTGTTTCATAAAATTATACATGTCATTCAAACATAACATCCTTCGAGCACTGCGTCTCTATTAAACGAGCGCCCGGAAGAACTTCCTCAAAATAGCGCTCGACTGGTACTCGGCTGTCGTCCGAGTCTGGGGACGCAATATTGGTGGCCTTCATCTCAGCCCAGTATGCCTTGACACGGGCAAGAGCCATCCGCGCCCCCTCAATACACGCCGACCGCTTCATTGCGTCGATACGCGGTACCGCACCAAGGAACTGCTGCACTAAGCCAAAATAACTCTTCGGCTGGGGTCCGCCTGGCCACAAATGAGTCATGACATGCTTCATGGCAAGTCCGGATAATCGATTCAGCTCGGCCCATTCGGCCAATCGATCGGTCAACGAAAGAGGACGCTCCGGACTATGGAATTGTGACCAAAATAGCTCTTCCCTTCTGTGCCCCTTCTGGCCTCGGAAGCGCTCAATCGCGTCTGCAGCGCTCGCCGCTAAGTCCAGATAAGCATCCTCCAAACTCCACAGCTTGTCCAACTGAGCATACTTCGGATCCGTATATTTCCTCGGCAGTAGAAACGGTTTTCGGCCGCAATATCCCGGCCGACTCAGCTCCTCCTTGGCAGCTCTCATAGCGGAACGGGCATCCTTGGATTTGGCGGTGGCCTTTTCAGTCCTCTTGTTCTCGCTTGACGTTCTTTTTCAAGAACCTCGCAGCGGTCGGTAGTATTCTTCGGCCAGGGCCAAATCGGCCATTTCCTCTTTACTTGGCAAGGAGCAGCCCGTTCGACTTTCAGCTCTTGATGCGCCTTTAAAGCGGCCGCATTACTCTTTCGGGCTTGCTCTTTAGCTCGGGCAAGTTCCGCCCGCAGCCTCTCCACAGCAGCGGCACCGTTTTCATCAAAGCATACAAGTAGCAAGGCATGGGCGTCAAGCTCCCTTACCAGGTGTCCGTGGAGAAGTCGCATACCTTGTGACTCGTCAAACCGTTTATTGACCAACTCGATGTCCGCATCCGCCTTGTCAAGTTGCCGCTTTAGTTCGGCAAATCCATCAGTCCGGCTAGCCACCGGACGCCCCGCCACCTACATAGGAACGGCGACATGTTAGTACTGAGATTATGATCCTCGACGCGCTGTCGGTTGACACAGATACCGAGTCTCGAGGGCTACTATCTATACTGGCGCATTCTATATGCATAACTCGCGGAAGGTACATCATTTTTTCAGACCTCAAACCCGTCGATAAACTTCGGCGGCTTCATGCAATCCGCTCTCGGCGGATGCAATTCTTTCAATTACCGTAGCCATTAGCGCACGGTGATCTTCTGAGATATCGCTTCGCCCGAGCAGGTCCTTCACTCCTCCGACCGCATGCCGGTTGGCGCGGACCGTCCGGCCCCGCGGACTCGGAAACTCTCGATGGCGACACTTCAGGTCGCCGCCTCGCACGAAGGCGCGATAGGTGGAGCGTTTAGCTCTCTATCATCTCGGACGAAGATCCTCAAGACGAGCTCACGAGAAGGGCTGAGATCCGAACTACAAGGTACAATTTGGTTATCTTCATAAATAAATACAGGATGTTCTTTATTCACAGGACCCTTCTTTTTACTTACGGCTCATTGGAGGGCTGATCCCCTTGGGGAAATAGTGCGGCTGGGTACTTCCCGGCGCGGACTTTCGACGAGACTTCTTTCCCGTCTTGAGGCCTTGGCTTCCGGGTCTTGAGCAGGTCCTCTTCTCCCCTTGGAGGGAGGATCCTGATCCCTCTTCCTTGAAAGCCTCCTTCATGAGGCGGTTGCTTCCCGCTCCCCTTCGCCTTCTTTAAAAGGCGCGCCTTCAACATCTTGGTCAAGCATGGGATCCGGCGTGGTCTCAGGGAGGGAGCCGGACACCTTATCAACTTTGCCTTGGCTATCCACTCCTGTTCAAGAAACGGCTCCTTAAAGGGCATATATATGATAAATGAATGAACAGCCTGTCCGATTCTGAGGTTACTTACTTGAGTATCACGGGTGATTGCAGCTTAGACCTGCGTCCTCGGTCAAGTCCGGACACTTCTCTTGTGATCCGAAGAACAGTTTGTACATCTCCTTGGGCGTCGCGCCCATAAAATGTTGGAGAGCTCGTGGTCCCTCCGGATTAAACTCCCACAGACGGAGGGGGCGTTTGCAGGCCAGAAGGCACCGAATCAGCATAACCTGCGCCGCCACGACCAGATTGATCTCTCTTTCTTGGAGGTCTCGAATACGGCCCTGCAACAGAGGAACGTCCTTGGACGGCCCCCAGTCGAGCCCCCGGTTGACCCATGATGCCAGCCGCTGTGGTGGACTGAGCGAAGCGGGTGGCGCCACCCATTTGGTGCCCCTGGGAGCGGTGATATAAAACCACTCCCGTTGCCACAAACCAAGCTCCTCTTGAAAAGAGCCCTCGGGCCACGGAGCATCAACACACTTGCTTATGACCGCCCCTCCGCACTCTGCTTGTTGCCCCTCGATCATCTTCGGCTCCACCTTGAAGGTCTTGAGCCACAATCCAAAGTGAGGGGTAATATGGAGGAAGGCTTCACATACGACAATGAATGACGAGATATGGAGGATGGACTCCGGATTCAAGTCATGGAAATCCAGCCCATAATAAAACATGAGCCCCCGCACAAAGGGAACCGTCGGGAAGCCTAAACCCCGAAGGAAGTGAGACACGAACACCACGCTCTCGCCGGGCTCGGGAGTGGGAATGACCTGCCCTGGAGCAGGTAGCCTATGCGAAATCTCGCGGTTAGATACGGCATCTCGCAGCTTTAGCACATCTTCTTCGTGGACGGAAGAAGACATCCATCGGCCGAGCTGGTCGGAGCGGACATCGTCAAGGTCCAAGCGCCTAAATCTGAAGCTTTGGGTGTTAGAACTTCGAAGCGAGGCGAATTCGATGGAGGTGGAAAAAGAAGAGGGCCTTGGTCTCATTATAAACAGGTCGAATACCAAGAGCCCTCCCGTGGTCGATTGGGACTCGCCGATAGAGGCGTGCCAGCGGGCACGGCCAGTTACCCACGTCCGTATTGATGAGAATCCCGGAATAAGGGGCATGATCTACGCTTTGATAAGATGTGCCAAGGAAACCGCCTTGCTAAACGCTTTTGAGGTGGGACAGTAAAACCATTCATATAAAGGCTGGGCCGTGGTGTGATGTCACGCCCGCGAATATCGTCAGCAGATCTGTGCAGAAATTATTCTCTCTACGGTGGTATGTGGAACTTGTTTTGAAGAGCGGACACTATCCTTGTGTTCAAAACCTTCTAAGTATTGAGTAGGAACCCGCCTTGCAATGCGAAGACAATATGCGCCCGGACTCGTCGTCATTGAAGCCTGGTTCAGGGGCTCTTGAGGAGTCTGGACTAGGGGGTGTCGGATAGCGAACTATCATCTTTGGCGGACTCACGGACTATGAAGATACAAGATTGAAGACTTCATCCGTGTCCTGGATAGGACTTTCCTTGGCGTGGAAGGCAAGCTTGGCGATCTGGATATGTAGATTTCCTACCATTGTAACCGACTCTGTGTAACCCTAACCCTATTCGGTGTCTATATAAACTGAAGGGTTTTAGTCCGTAGGACGAACAACAATCATACCATAGGCTAGCTTCTAGGGTTTAGCCTCTCTGATCTCGTGGTGGATCTACTCTTGTACTACCCATATCATCAATATCAATCAAGCAGGAGTAGGGTATTACCTCCATCGAGAGGGCCCGAACCTGGGTAAAAACATCATGTCCCTTGTCTCCTGTTACCATCCGCCTAGATGCACAGTTCGGAACCCCCTACCCGAGATCCGCCGGTTTTGACACCGACAATGATGATCATGGCGCCCCGAAGATGGAGATCAAAAGGAGCAAAATGATATTGGCCATATCATGTCACTATTTGATTGCATGTGATGTTTATCATGTTTTACATCTTATTTGCTTAGAACGACGGCAGCTTAAATAAGATGATCCCTCGCTATAATTTCAAGAAAGTGTTCCCCCTAACTGTGCACCGTTGGCGAAGGTTCGTTGTTTCGAAGCACCATGTGATGATCGGGTGTGATAGATTCTAACGTTCGAATACAACGGGTGTAAGCCAGATTTACACATGCAAAAACAATTAGGTTGACTTGACGAGCCTAGCATGTACAGACATGGCCTCGGAATACTAGAGACCGAAATGTCAAACATGAGTCGTATAGTAGATACGATCAACATGGAGATGTTCACCGTTGATGACTAGTCCGTCTCACGTGATGATCGGACACGGCCTAGTCAATTCGGGTCATGTATCACTTAGATGGCTAGAGGGATGTCTATCTAAGTGGGAGTTCATTAAATAATTTGATTAGATGAACTTAATTGTCATGAACTTAGTCTAAAAATCTTTGCAATATGTCTTGTAGATCAAATGGCCCATGCTAATGTTGCCCTCAACTTCAACGCGTTCCTAGAGAAAACCAAGCTGAAAGACGATGGTAGCAACTATACAGACTGGGTCCGTAACTTGAGGATCATCCTCATAGCTGCCAAGAAAGCATATGTCCTTGATGCACCGCTAGGTGAAGCACCTGTTTTCCCAGCAAATCAAGACGTTATGAATGCCTGGCAGTCGCGTTGTGATGATTACTCCCTGGTTTAGTGCGGCATGCTTTACAGCTTAGAACCAGGGCTCCAAAAGCGTTTTGAGCAACACGAAGCATATGAGATGTTCCAAGAGCTGAAAATGGTTTTCCAAGCTCATGCCCGAGTCGAGGGATATGAAGTCTCCGACAAGTTCTACAGTTGTAAGATGGAGGAGAATAGTTATGTCAGCGAGCACATACTCAAGATGTCTGGGTTGCACAACCGCTTGTCTCAGCTGGGAGTTAATCTCCCGGATGACGCGGTCGTTGACAGAATCCTCCAGTCGCTCCCACCTAGCTACAAGAGCTTTGTGATGAATTTCAACATGCAGGGGATGGAGAAAACCATTCCTGAGGTATATTCAATGCTGAAATCAGCGGAGCTAGAGATCAAAAAGGAACATCAAGTGTTCATGGTCAATAAAACCACTAGTTTCAAGAAAGGCAAGGGTAAGAAGAACTTCAAGAAGGACGGCAAGGGAGTTGCCGCGTCTGGTAAGCCAGTTGCCGGGAAGAAGCCAAAGCATGGACCCAAGCCTGAGACTGAGTGCTTTTATTGCAAGGGAAACGGTCACTGGAAGCGGAACTGCCCTAAGTACTTAGTGGATAAGAAGGCCGGCAATACCAAAGGTATATATGATATACATGTTATTGATGTGTACCTTACCAGCACTCATAGTAGCTCCTGGGTATTTGATACCGGTGTGGTTGCTCATATTTGTAACTCAAAACAGGAGCTGCGGAATAAGCGGAGACTGGCGAAGGACGAGGTGACAATGCGCGTCGGGAATGGTTCCAAGGTCGATGTGATCACCGTCGGCACGCTACCTCTACATTTACCTACGGGATTAGTTTTAAACCTCATTAATTGTTATTTAGTGCCAGCTTTGAGCATGAACATTGTATCTGGATCTCGTTTAATGCGATATGGCTACTCATTTAAATCTGAGAATAATGGTTGTTCTATTTATATGAGAGATATGTTTTATGGTCATGCCCCGGTGGTCAATGGTTTATTCTTATTAAATCTCGAACGTGATGTTACACATATTCATAGTGTGAATGCCAAAAGATGTAAGGTTGATAATGATAGTCCCACATATTTGTGGCACTGCCGCCTTGGTCACATTGGTGTCAAACGCATGAAGAAACTCCATGCAGATGGACTTTTGGAGTCTCTTGATTATGAATCATTTGACACGTGCGAACCATGCCTCATGGGCAAAATGACCAAGACTCCGTTCTCCGGAACAATGGAGCGAGAAACCAATTTATTGGAAATCATACATACTGATGTGTGCGGTCCAATGAGCGTTGAGGCTCGCGGTGGTTATCGTTATGTTCTCACCCTCACTCATGACTTAAGTAGATATGGGTATGTCTACTTAATGAAACACAAGTCTGAGACCTTTGAAAAGTTCAAGGAATTTCAGAGTGAGGTTGAGAATCAACATGACAGAAAAATAAAGTTCTTACGATCAGATCGTGGAGGGGAATATTTGAGTCATGAATTTGGCACGCACTTAAGGAAATGTGGAATCGTTTCACAAATCACGCCGCCTGGAACACCTCGGCGTAATGGTGTGTCTGAACGTCGTAATCGTACTCTGTTGGACATGGTGCGATCTATGATGTCTCTTACCGACCTACCGCTATCATTTTGGGGTTATGCTTTAGAGACTGTCGCATTCATTTTAAATAGGGTTCCATCAAAATCCGTTGAGACGACACCGTATGAATTATGGTTTGGGAAGAAACCTAAGCTGTCGTTTCTAAAAGTTTGGGGATGTGATGCTTATGTCAAGAAACTTCAACCTAAAAAGCTCGAACCCAAATCAGAAAAATGCGTCTTCATAGGATATCCTAAGGAAACTATAGGGTATACCTTCTACCTCAGATCCGAAGGCAAGGTATTTGTTGCCAAGAATGGATCCTTTCTGGAGAAAGAGTTTCTCTCGAAAGAAGTAAGTGGGAGGAAAGTAGAACTTGATGAGGTATTGCCTCTTGAACCGAATAGTAGCGCAGCTCAGGAAGATGTTTCTGTGGTGCCTGCACCGACTGGAGAGGAAGTTAATGATGATGATCATGAAACTTTAGATCAAACTTCGTAGGTCCACATGGACACGTTCCGCACCAGAGTGGTACGGCAACCCTGTCCTGGAAATCATGTTGTTAGACAATGGTGAACCTTCGAACTATGAAGAAGCGATGGCGGGCCCAGATTCCGACAAATGGCTTGAAGCCATGAAATCCGAGATAGGATCCATGTATGAAAACGAAGTATGGACTTTGACTGACTTGCCCGATGATCGGCGAGCCATGGAAAATGAATGGATCTTTAAGAAGAAGACATACGCGGATGGTAATGTGACCATCTATAAGGCTCGGCTTGTCGCTAAGGGTTATCGACAAGTTCAAGGGGTTGACTACGATGAGACCTCCTCACCCGTAGCGAAGCTGAAGTCCGTTCGAATCATGTTAGCAATTGCCGTGAGATATGGCAAATGGACGTCAAAACGGCATTCCTTAATGGTTTCCTTAAGGAAGAATTGTATATGATGCAGCCAGAAGGTTTTGTCGATCCTAAGAATGCTGACAAGGTATGCAAGCTCCAGCGCTCAATCTATGGGCTGGTGCAAGCATCTCGGAGTTGGAACATTCGCTTTGATGAGATGATCAAAGCGTTTGGGTTTACACAGACTTATGGAGAAGCCTGTGTTTACAAGAAAGTGAGTGGGAGCTTTGTAGCATTTCTCATATTATATGTGGATGACATACTATTGATGGGAAATGATATAGAATTCTTGGAAAGCACAAAGGCCTACTTGAATAAGTGTTTTTCAATGAAGGACCTTGGATAAGCTGCTTACATATTAGGCATCAAGATCTATAGAGATAGATCGAGACGCCTCATTGGTCTTTCACAAAGCACATACCTTGACAAGATATTGAAGAAGTTCAATATGGATCAGTCCAAGAAGGGGTTCTTGCCTGTATTGCAAGGTGTGAGATTGAGCACGGCTCAATGCCCGACCACGGTAGAAGATAGAGAAAACATGAGTGTCATCCCCTATGCCTCATCCATAGGGTCTATTATGTATGCCATGTTGTGTACCAGACCTGATGTGAACCTTGCCGTAAGTTTGGTAGGAAGGTACCAAAGTAATCCCGGCATGGAACACTGGACAGCGGTCAAGAATATCCTGAAGTACCTGAAAAGGACCAAGGATATGTTTCTCATTTATGGAGGTGACGAAGAGCTCGTCGTAAAGGGTTAAGTCGATGCTAGCTTCGACACAGATCTGGATGACTCCAAGTCGCAGACCGGATACGTGTATATTTTGAATGGTGGGGCATTCAGCTGGTGCAGTTGCAAGCAAAGCGTAGTGGCGGGATCTACATGTGAAGCAGAGTACATGGCAGCCTCGGAGGCAGCACATGAAGTAATCTGGATGAAGGAGTTCATTACCGACCTAGGAGTTATTCCCAATGCGTCGGGCCCGATGACTCTCTTCTGTGACAACACTAGAGCTATTGCTCTTGCTAAGGAGCCCAGGTTTCACAAGAAGACCAGGCATATCAAGCGTCGCTTCAACTCCATTCGTGAAAATGTTCAAGATGGAGACATAGATATTTGTAAAGTGCATACAGACCTGAATGTCCCAGATCCGTTGACTAAACCTCTTCCACGAGCAAAACATGATCAACACCAGAACTCTATGGGTGTTCGATTCATCACAATGTAACTAGATTATTGACTCTAGTGCATGTGGGAGACTGTTGGAAATATGCCCTAGAGGCAATAATAAAATGGTTATTATTATATTTCCTTGTTCATGATAATTGTCTATTGTTCATGCTATAATTGTGTTACCCGGAAATCATAATACATGTGTGAATACATATACCACAACATGTCCCTGGTGAGCCTCTAGTTAACTAGCTCGTTGATCAATAGATGGTTACAGTTTCCTGACCATGGACATTGGATGTCATTGATAACGGGATCACATCATTAGGAGAATGATGTGATGGACAAGACCCAATCCCAAGCATAGCACAAGATCGTGTAGTTTGTCTGCTAAAGCTTTTCTAATGTCAAGTATCATTTCCTTGGACAATGAGATTGTGCAACTCCCGGATACCGTAGGAATGCTTTGGGTGCACCAAACGTCACAACGTAACTGGGTGGCTATAAAGGTACACTACAGGTGTCTCCGGAAGTGTCTGTTGGGTTGGCACGAATCGAGACTGGGATTTGTCACTCCGTATGACGGAGAGGTATCTCTGGGCCCACTCGGTAATGCATCATCATAATGAGCTCAATGTGTCTAAGCAGTTAGTCGTGGGATCATGCATTACGGAACGAGTAAAGGGACTTGCCGGTAACGAGATTGAACGAGGTATTGGGATACCGATAATCGAATCTCGGGCAAGTAACGTACCGATTGGCAAAGGGAATTGTATACGCGATTGATTGAATCCTCGACATCGTGGTTCATCCTATGAGATCATCGTGGAACATGTGGGAGCCAACATGGGTATCCAGATCCGCTGTTGGTTATTGGCGGAGATGTCTCGGTCATATTCGCATGATTCCCGAACCCGTAGGGTCTACACATAAGGTTCGATGGCGCTAGGGTTATAGGGAAAGTTTGTACGTGGTTACCGAATGTTGTTCGAAGTCCCGGATGAGATCCCGGACGTCACGAGGAGTTCTGGAATGGTCTGGAGATAAAGATTTATATATGGGAAGTCCTTATTCGATCGCCGGAAGTGTTCGGGGGTTTATCGATATTGTACCGGGACCACCGAAAGGGTTCCGGGGGTCCACCGGGAGGGCCCACCTGCCCCGGAGGGCCCTATGGGCTGAATATGGAGGGGAACCAGCCCCTAGGTGGGCTGGGCACAAAACCCCCCTAGGGCCCATGCGCCTAGGGTTTGTGGGAAACCCTAAAGGGGGCGCCCCCCTTGGCTTGGGGAGCAAGCCTCCTGTAACGCCCCGGATTCGATGCGCCAGGTGTCCGCCAGTTATTCGCCGTTGTTGCCATGTCATTTGCTTGCGTGTTGCACTTTGCCATGTCATCATCTGCATTTCATATCATGTCATCATGTGCATTTCATTTTGCATACGTGTTCGTCTCATGCATCGAGCATTTTCCGTTGTCCGTTTTGCAATCCGGCACTCCTATGTCTCCGGCGCCCCTTTTACCTCTTTTTCGGTATGCGGGCGTTAAGCGGTCTCGGAATGGACGAGGTTTGTCAAGCGGCCTTGGTATAGCACCGTGAACCGCTGTCAAGTTTCGGATCATTTGGAGGTCGTTTGGTACTCAACAGTTAACGGGTAACCGCAAAAGCCTCTTTCTCCTTGCAGCCCAACACCTTTCTAAGTTGCCCAAAACCCACCAAACTCCCTCCATGCTCTCGATCGTTCGATCACGATCGCGTGGCAACCGCACCTCATTTGGACTCTCCTAGCTCCCTCTACCTATAAATATGCCCTCTCTCCGAAATTCGCGGTCTAACTCCCGAAACCCTAAAATCCCTCTCCGCAAGACCGGACATGTCCGTCAACCGCGGACATGTCCAGCCGCTCCTCCTAATCCGGAGATGCCATCTGTCCCGCCGCCGTCCCACGCGCGCGCCCGCCCAAACCCATCCGGGGCCAGCGCCACCAGCGCCGCGCCGCCCGCCCAAGCTTGGGTCGCCGCCCGCTGCTGCCCTGCCGTCGCCCGGCCATGGCCATGGCGCCTCCGCCGCCGCCTCCTCCGGCCGTAGCGCCTCGCCTCGCCGCCCGGCGACCCAGCGCCAACGCCGCCCGCTCCTTATGCGCCTCGCCGGGCGCCCATCGTCGGATTCGGCCAGCGCCGCCGCCGGCTTCTAAGCGCCGTCGCCCGGCCATCTTGCGCCCGAAGCCAGCCTCCGCCCACCGGCGCCGCCCGCCGTCGGCGCCCTCCGTGGCCGGATCCGTCCCTCTCCGGTCGCCCTGGCCCCGTCTTCCCCGCCTCCGGCCCCGTCCACTCCGGCAAAGTTCCGGCGGAGATCCGGCCTCCTCGTAAACCGTGCACGCAGGGTTGACTTCCCCCCCTCTAAAATTCTTCTAAGTCCCGAGCATATGTGTTATTTTGTGCCATTTTCGTTGCATCGTATCTCCATGCATGTAGCTCCGTTTTGCGCGTGTAATATGTCAAAATGTTCGTCTCGAAGAGTAGATCATTTCATCTCATTGCATCATTTTCATTTGAGCTCATCTTGATGCCCGAAATGCTGTTATAAGAGTGCTATGTGATGTTAGTTTCTGATTTTTATCAGAACTTGCACTTTTGTTATTTTTGCCATGATTGATGTGTGCACCCTATGGACTTGAGCCCTACATGTGTTTTGAAATATGCCATGTCTTCTTTCGAGTGGTGCTTGCTATGTATTTTTGTGATCTATGTGGTGACTAGCACAAGCATGCAAACTAGGTGTCTTGTTGTTGCTGATTTCAGCTCTGTTTGCTGTTATTTTGATGCCATGTTAACTTGATGATACCGAGAGTTCCATGCATATTTTGAGATACTTCAGTAAGGATGTTTTGTTAAGCATGTCTTGCTCTATCCATACATGCCCTTGTTTGAAATTATGGAGTGCCATAGCTTGAGTCAATCGAGCTCTACTTTTGCTATCAAATGTTTCCTGACAGATTGTATACATGTTATTCAATTTTGCCTAGATTGTTGTGGTTGATCCATGTATGCTATGTTATTGTTCTTGCCATGTATGTCTTCTATGCCATGTCTTCTTGATGTATGTATGCTTAGTTTATCATATAAGGCTCTGTAGTGAGTGCATCGAGCTTGTAAACATGCCTACTTGTTATCAGTTTTTGACATGCCATGTTGTTGAATCTGTTAACGAAACTTTCGATATTGACATGGGTGTTACTATATTTTCTGATCCTTTTTGGCTTATGGTCACTAAAGGACTTTTGTTCTATGCTTTGAGTAGATTCATTCCATGCCTTTGTTTGCCATGATAAGTTCCCGTAACATGTTATTTCATTGCTCTAAACATTGCAACCTGATGTTATTTCTGCCAAAGTCTGAAACTGTTATTAGTTGCAATCTTGCCTTGTCCTTTTGAGCATGTTCTAGTTGTTTCTGGAGATAGCTCAGTGTTCATGTTTTGCAATGCTTTACCTGTACATCATGCCCATGCCTTTTGTTTTCATGTTGAGATGCTGTAGCTTGTTGTTTTGATGCTTGCAATATGCTTAGTTGCTGTTTTGGGCAGATTGTTGCTATAACTTGTATAGGGTGTATGTGTTGAACCGTTGCTCCGATTTGAGTGTGCTCTATATGAAACTTGCTTGATTTTGCATGTAGTTTCATATTATCATGTTGCATCCTTGTTTTGAGAGTGTTTGCTTGATGTTTGTATGCATTTTGCATCAATGCCATGTTTATCTTGTTTTGCTCATATCTTCTAGGCCGTAGCTCCGAATCTAATGAACTTTATATGTAACTTGACTAGAATTTCGTGTAGATCATCGTGGTGCATCTTAACTTGCTGTTTAACAACTCGAACATAAAGTTATCCAGATCTGGACCAATTTCGAAATTTGCATATGAGGACTTACCGGAATTGTTCTATGTTGTTCCCGGCCTCATTTAAACTTGCCTTGTTGTGTTGCTCTTGTTTGCATCATCCCTTGCCATGAGTAGCTTCATGTAGCTTGTCATGCATCATGCTTGGTTGTGCATCATGTCTTGTTCATGTGTGGTGTGTTTACTATGTTGTGTGCTTCTTCTTGTTAGTTCCTGTTTCGTTGCGATCGTGAGGATTCGTTCGTCTACGCTTGGTTCGGCTTCATCCGTTCATCTTCTTCATGGACTCGTTCTTCTTCCTTGCGGGATTTCAGGCAAGATGACCGCTACCCTGGATCTCACTACTATCATTGCCATGCTAGTTGCTTCATTCTATCGCTATGCTGCGCTACCTATTACCTGTTCCTCAAGCCATCCCAAATTGCCATGAACCTCTAACCTTTGACACCTTTCCTATGCAAACCGTTGTTTGGCTATGCTACCGCTTTGCTCAGCCCCTCTTATAGCGTTGTTAGTTGCAGGTGAAGATGAAGTTTGTTCCTTTTTGGAACATGGAGATGTTGTTCCTTGTTGGAACATGTTTACTTGTTGGGATATCACAATATATCTTATTTAATTAATGCATCTATATACTTGGTAAAGGGTGGAAGGCTCGGCCTTATGCCTGGTGTTTTGTTCCACTCTTGCCGCCCTAGTTTCCGTCATATCGGTATTATGTTCCCGGATTTTGCGTCCCTAACGCGGTCGGGTGATTTATGGGACCCCTTGACGATTCGCTTTGAATAAGACTTTTCCAGCAAGGCCCAACATTGGTTTTACATTTGCCTCACCTAGCCTTTTTCCCTTGGGAGTCGCGCATCCCGAGGGTCATCTTTATTTACCCCGGGCGAGTGCTTGTCTAAGCGTTGGTCCAAACTAAACACCGTCTGGGACCATCCCTTGGCAACTTGGGTTACGTCGGTTCTGTCGCTTGCTTATCCGGTCGTGGCACGAGGCGAGATCTGTGCAGCTACTATCGAGGTGTCGGCACGCGGGAGGTCTTGCTGGTCTTGTTTTATTGCTGTGAAATGTCTTGTAGCCGGATTCCGAGACTGATCGGGCTTCCGGGAGAAGGTCTATTCTTCGTTGATCGCGAGAGCTTATCATGGGCTAAGTTGGGACACCCCTGCAGGTTTGAACTTTCAAAGCCGTGCCAGCGGTTATGTGGCAGATGGGGATTTGTTAATGTCCGGTTGTAGAAAACCCGAAGTTGATCTTAATTAAAATACACCAACCGTGTGCGTAACCGTGAGTGTCTCTTTTCGGGGTTGATCAATAGGAGAACACGGTTTCTGGGTTATGTCTGACGTAGGTAGGAGTTCAGGATCACTTCTTGATCATTACTAGTTGACGACCGTTCCTTTGTTTCTCTCCTCGCTCTCATTTGCGTATGTTAGCCACCATATATGCTTAGTCGCTGCTGCAACCTCACCACTTTACCCCTTCCTTTCCCATTAAGCTTTGCTAGTCTTGATACCCATGGTAATGGGATTGCTTGAGTCCTCGTGACTCACAGATTACTACACCACCGATTGCAGGTACAGGTTTGTGATGATCATGACGTGAGGCGATGTTAAGCTTGTCTTGGAGTTTTTCTTACGCTTCTTCTTGATCGGGGATAGGTTCGGTCGGCAGCCTGGGCTAGCGGGTGGATGTCGTTAGAGCTTACATTTATGTTTCATCCGTAGTTAGATGTTGATCTCTTGTATATGATGTTGATGTATTCTTGTGGCATTTGTGCCTTATGTATGTATCCCTATGTATTATGTAATGTTGATGTAATGATATCCACCTTGCAAAAGCGTTTCAATATGCGGGTCTATCCTTGGTGGGACCTTCGAGTTCCTTTTGGATAGGGTCGCATATTGGGCGTGATACCTCCCCCCTTGGCCGCCGCCCCCCTCTAGATCCATGTGGAGGGGGCCGGCCCCCTCTCCCTTGCCCTTATAAATAGAGGGGAGGTGGGAGGGCAGCCACACCACATCCAAGGCGCAACCCTCCCCCTCTCCAACACCTCCTCCTCTTCCCGCGGCGCTTGGCGAAGCCCTGCCGGAGTACCACGCTGCTCCAACACCACCACGCTATCATGCTGCTGCTGGAGTTGTCTTCCCCAACCTCTCCCTCTCTCCTTGCTGGATCAAGGCGTGGGAGACGTCATCGGGCTGCACGTGTGTTGAACGCGGAGGCACCGTTATTCGGCGCTTAGATCGGAATCAACCGTGATCTGAATCGCTACGAGTACGACTCCTTCATCCGTGTTCTTGTAACGCTTTCGTATCGCGATCTTCAAGTGTATGAAGATGCACTCCCCTCTCTCTCGTTGCTAGTCTCTCCATAGATTGATCTTGGTGATGCTTAGAATTTTTTAATTTCTGCAACGATCCCCGACATTATGGAGTAGAGGCGGTTCTCCCAAAAGACATCCGTCATGACTCGCCCCGTGTGGCGGCTTATGTTGAAGCTGATAATGAAAAAGCACGTCAGGATGCTCTTGACCTTTTGGATGACGAGCGTGACCTTGCAGTTGCTTGTTCGGTGATTTACCAACAAGATCTCCATCATTATCATAGTCGTCGGGTTAGAACCAGGACCTTTCAAGAAGGAGATTTGGTGCTCCGGCTCATCCAAGATCAAACTGACATGCACAAGCTATCCCCGCCTTGGGAAGGGCCCTTTGTGGTCAGCAAAAAGCTGAACAATGGGTCATACTACCTTATCGATGTTTGAGACCATAAGAACTCATGCACGTCCGAGGAGGAGACCCGCTGGTCGTGGAATATTGCTCATCTTCGGCCTTATTACACCTGAGCCACCGGCTCTTGTGATGTACATATTTAGACCAATGTATATATCATGATTCAGTTTAATAAAGCTGGCACCCCTAAGAATTCGGGGCCTTTGTCGTTTCAGTTTCCAGCAAAATTGAGTCTTTGTTTCCTGATTCATTGGTCTCATTGGGGCTTCCTGCTCATTGAGCATAGTTGTTCACACCCATGAGATCCGGTTCTCAAGCCGATTTATTGGACATTTGGGGGCTTCCTGTTCAATGAACATAGCTCGCTCACCCATCTTGATCCGGCCTCCAGCCACCTTATTGGACATTTGGGGGCTTCCTGTTCAATGAACATAGCTCGCTCACCCATGTTGATCCGGCCTCCGGCCACCTTATTGGACATTTGGGGACTTCCTGTTCAATGAACATAGCTCGCTCACCCATCTTGATCCGGCCTCCGGCCACCTTATTGGACATTTGGGGGCTTCCTGTTCAATGAACATAGCTCGCTCACCCATCTTGATCTGGCCTTCGACCACCTTATTGGACATTTGGGGGCTTCCTGTTCATTGAACATAGCTCGCTCACCCATCTTGCTCCGGCTTCCGGCCACCTTATTGGTCACATGGGGACTTCCTGCTCCCCGAGCATAGTTGTTCACACCCATGTGATCCGGTTTCCAAGACGAACATTGAGTTAAACCTGCCTGTTTGCTTGATGCTACTCCGCTAGGTGACCCGCCGTACTCTTGACAGTTACTCTTTTAATAAGACCCTGAAATTGTCAATGTTAAAATGGCGGCCTTTGTCACGTGAGAGCCGGCTTACAGAGAGCTAGGACAAACTCACTCGTTGTCGCAGTCTCTCCGCAATGTGGCCCGTTGTACTCTTGACCAGTTACTCTTTTCAATAAGACCCTGAACTGGTTAACGTTAAAACAACAGATTTATGTCACGTGAGAGCCGGCTTATGGGATAAAAAAGATTTTTTTTTTCAAAAACAGAATCGAGCTGCACTCTTTTGGATTTATATCAAGCTTCCGACATGCAAACTTACATATTTACAGCACCGATATGCTATTGGTCTACATGGCACATGTTATTTGTTTCGGTGCAGGAAATATGATCACTATGATCTGCATAATTTGAGGACATTATAAAGCATAAGTGCCAGATCTTCAAACATCAGATCGGCGGTTCAAGAGTGTTATGCAAATCGACATGCACGATGGCATGGCAGATCGTTGTTTTCAACTAGCCTATTACAAGGCATTTTACGACCCAAAAGGATAAGTGTTTTTTGAGACACACATCATCTGAATGCTATGGCTGGTACACCGGTTCATGAATTAAGACTTCTACTCTTGGCGAGTCAAGGCTTCCGGGTCATCATTGTCGGGGAAGCTGATCGTGGCCCACGAACACCTATGGGACCGGGTCCCTTGTGGTTCGGAGGGGGGCGGAGATTGCACAAAGAAGCGGATCGAAGCAATGCACACGAGCAGATTTACCCAGCGAGCTCTCGGAGAGATAACCTCCTCTGCTGCTTGGTGGATTATATTGTGTCCTTGCTAGGGAGCAATGGGAGCTACAAAACCTAGCCTAAGTGAGTGTAGTCTCGAATGAGTCGAATGAACTGAACCGGGCGAACCCTTTCTACGTTGCACTTGGGCCTCCTTTATAGGTACAAGGGGTCACCACAAGTGGCAAGTAGACAAGGGTAAAATAGGAAAAACAGAGGTTGGTACACGCTTTGTACAGTGTACACATGATCATCATGCGACTCGGCGGCAAGGGACAAAAGCCATAAATGTCCGTCCACTGCGCTGAAGAGTGCAACGAGGACCGTCAAGTGCGCCTCCGTTTGCCACGATGGTAGCTTGTCAGCGCCGCTTATCGCCGCTCCCGCTGGCTGCACAGCCCATTGACACAGCGTGCACAGGAAAGCCCCATGGCGACACGTTGGCGGATGGTGGAGCGGAGATGAAGAGGTTACTGCCGGCAAGCGCCTTGCAGCGGCAAGGTCCTGTCGGCTTCGGGGCTTGTCGCTCACCAAGCCTTCCGGCAAGCTCCTCTTGCGGGGTCTTGTTTCGCCGTGCCTTGAGTGGCCTTCGGCAAGCTCCTCTTGCGGGGCCTTGATTACTTTGTTCTTGAATGGCTCCAAAGGGCACTGAGAACTTGGCGGTCACCAGGCCAACCCTGCCGGGGTTACTGCGACTTGTCCGTGCGCGAGTTCGGGATACTAGGGTACCCTACTCTAGTACACGATAGGAGCCCGAACTGGGCCACCTGCGGCGCCAAGCTCTGTTGGGCCAGGCCCAAAACAATCTGCAGACACGCAGCGGCTGGATCATGCGATTATTAACCGGACCCACCACGTCCCCCACAGGCAGCACGTTTGGACATGGCGTCATGGGAGAGATCGTGGGGGCTTTCTTTAATGGGAAAACCGGAGCCGTCCCTCTCCCCTTTATAGGCAGGGAGAGCAGGGCAGGGCAGCCCACTTGCCATTCTGTCACATCGTGAAACCACCGCCGCCCCCTTCTTCTCAAGTCCATAGAAGCGGCGCTCCGCCCCCCATTGCCACCGGCGCCACCAACACCGTCGACCTCCTCCACCACCTCCCCCATGGCTCCAAAGCCGACAAGGGAAAAGCGTGAAATCGGCCGGCGCGGCGGCTAGCGGCGCTGCGAAGGCCAGGCCCTCTTTGATCCCAGCTGCAGGGGGAAGGAGCTGCGGGAGCTGTATTACCTTTTACGGTCGTGAGCGCGGGAGCACCAGCGCAGAGGTGATCTCCGCCGCCACATCCGAGAGGTTTCCATCGGGTACCCTTTCTTGGCGCTTTTCTTCAGCTGCGGGCTCTGCCTTTTTTCTAATTCTTTTGCGATGACATGAACACATATGGCCTCCGCCTCCTTGATTTCACCCCAAGCGTCGTCCTCACCATGGCGTTTCGCACACCTCTGCGAGAACTTTGTTGGGGAATCCACCAAATGTAGCACTTTTCGCCATTACTTCATGCCCAGCGTAGAGAGAGAGAGCCGCTTGGGAGGGATTGCATGGGTCTCCGGGATCGGCAAGAAGGAAGCATATCTTGACGGAGAGCTGCGCGACAAGTGGGAGGAGTGGAGAGCTGGTGGTGTTGGATCTTAGAGGAGGAGCCACAGCCTTTCACTGCCTGCGCAAACTCCCATAGTCTTGCGGCAATGATTGGAGCAACTTGGCGGGAGGGCGACAAGTTGAAGATTGCCGTGACCAGGATCTTGCGCCTCCGGCAAGCAGGAGCTTACCGTGGGAAGCGGTTAAGCGCGAACTTCCTTCGCCGCCGCATTGCGCCCTTGCGAGGAGAGGAGGAGGCCTGCTTGGGAATTCCAAAAGCGGCCGGACATCATGAGGCTGCGCCCGGTGCTGAGCCGGAACTTTCTTTGTCTTGGAGCTGGATGGCATGTTGCGGGAGCTGTTCAAGCGATCACGAGATCACCCAGTGGTTTATGTTGCCGAGAAGTCGTGCTGCCCCAATGCAACAACTTCGCTAAGCAGACAGCATCCAGCGATGATGATGCCGTTGTGCGATTCCCATGGAATCGTTCCAACTGGCGCGGAGCCCGCCGACGGCGGCGTCGTCAGTAGTTCTTCGACAACTTGGCGGAAGTGCGATCCGTGCCGACGGCGAAGCGGCTCACCCGCGACACCACCGAGCAGGGAGATGGCGCGCGCCATACAAGGTTGGAGGAGGCGGCGAAGCTGCCGCCGCCGGCAACAGGTTCTCCGTCGAGGAGGCGAGAGGCAGCCGAGCGGCAAGCCTTGCCGATCGAGAAGAGTTCGTCGGTGAGGAGGAGCGGCCGAGCCCGGCGGCCGACCGAGCTGCAGGCGCCCCCTCCGCCGTCAAGTAGCTTGCGCGGGAAGAGTCAGCTGCCCCGCCAAGAGCGCCTCCATAAGACCGAGAAGTGGCGGGGCAGACGACAACAGCCGCCTACGCCGCCCGGCCGCTCCACCGCGACAAGCTTTGTTGCCCGGAGGCGCCTCCTGTCGCCAAAGACAGCGGGGCGGGGCCTTACGAGCCCGGCCCCGCACCCGCCAAGCGTCCGAGGAGCCTACTCCTCCAGCTAAATGCGCGCCGGGCGGGTTTGACTTCTCCGCTCTCAGCTCCGAGGAAGAAGAGAAGAGTAAGTTCTTGTCGCTGCTACTTGTTAATTCTTCAATTCTTGCCGTCTTATGTCGACTTGCTTCATTACGAGCTCTTTCCTTCTTGAGGCGCTGGCTCGGAGGGCGTCGAAAATGGCCAAGACTCCGGTGGTCGTTGTCGAAGCGATTCCCTTAATGGCGACAGAGCACGTCTGAGACTTCCTTGCGGATCCGGCAACCCTTCATGAGCAGCCCCAGCAGCCCCCAGGCGTAAGTGTTTGGATTATCTCTTACGGTTCGGTGTGCTTGGGTGCTCCTTCTTCTTGATATCGACTTGTTGAACTGCGGGAAGCGAGCAGCCTCATCGGGGAGGCCGGAGGTTACTCCTGAAGTTTGTCTACTTCAACTCACGCCACAGGAGAATTCTCCGCCAAGGGGCGCTCTCCGGCAAGGGAGGCCTCTCAGACAAGGGGCTTCTCGACAAGGAGCTTCTCCGACAAGGGGCAGCGCCGGCGACCCTCCGGTGGTGGAGACCATGACTCTAGACCCCATTGCAGGTAATCTTCTTGACTGAAAATTTCCCAGGTATTTTCTCTTCTCGCTCTTCTCTTGAACATTTGCTTGACTTGTTCTTTTCTTTTTCGATCAGCAGATCCATCTGCGGAGGCCGATGGAGGCCGAGGTTGCCTTGAGGAGGATGCTCGCAGCAACAATGACGACCCGCCAACATGGAGGAGGAGGCCGGGCGCCCGACAGGTCCTTGTGAGGAGGCCGCCAAGGCTGCAGGCCGCAGAGGCTGGGAGGGGTTCGGTGATCATCTTGGCGGCCACAGGGCCGCGAGGCGCCAGGCGCTGCACCGACCGCCGATCCCCCGCCACCGATGCCGCACCCGACTCCGAAGAGCCCCAGCCCGGCGCCTATCTGAAGGCCGGCAAAGGTGTCTTTATCAAGCTTCCATGGGCGTCAAGCTCCAGGGCGCCGGTCGAGGGAGAGACCTTGACGTGGAGCTGCTTGCCTCTGTTGGGCTGTTGCTGCTTAACGCACCAAGCAGCGAAGTGGCGAGTCGAGGAGGAGCAGCTCTTTGAAGAAGCTCTTGTCGCTCTACTGCGCCCGACAAGCTAAGCTGGAGTCATGCGGAAGCTCTTGTCGCGAGGCGGAAGCTGACATGGAGAAGCCTTGCGAGAAGAGCTCGTGGCGTAACAAGGAAACTCTCGGGACATAGCGAGCCTTGCGGGCAGCTTGCTGAGGCGCGCGGCCTTCATCTTGGAGAAGGCCGAGGTCGAGGAAGCAAAAGGCTTGCCGTGAGAAGCTCTCTGCGCAAGAAGGTGAGTGGCGCAGCGGGAAGATCAACCTCGATAGCTCGAGGAAGATCTTGCAGCGGCCCGACAATCAATGGCGGAGCACTCAAGGAGGAGGCAAAGGGCGCTGCTGCGACCGAGAGCCGCCAAGAAGGAATTAAAGCGAGGTGACCAGCTGGAGGCCACCCTCGGAAGAAGCAGCGAAGAGGTCACCTTGAAGCATGGCCTTGAAGGGCGCCTACACTCTTGGTGAGTTGCAGGTCGTCTCATTGAGAAGATCAAGGATATCGGCCGCCAAGGACTCCAAAGCGGATCTGGAGCTGGCCCGACCACCCAGCGGAGGCAGCTGAAGCGGCTCCAAGGATCGAAAGCGGGCAGTTGGAAGATTAAAGCCAGCGAGGAGCTGTTGTCGAATCTTTGGCCTTGAGAATAATCTCGAGAGACAGCATAATGCCTTTGGACGAGAAGGTCTTGTGGACACTGCCGCCGCCATCCACCTTTGGTGATGGAAGTGGGGATGGTAGATCTTGGGTACTCCACCGCGAGAACCTCCAACCCAGCGCCAAGCTCAGCCTGTTTTCAAAGGCGTGTTGGCGGGTCTCCAGCGGCTCGGGAGGAGATCCCAGCGCACTAGGCGAGTCGCGCCAAGTCTGCTGCGGGGCCCTCGGAAGGTCTTGATGAAGGTGGCCTTCCGCAATCCAGGCGTCAACTTCACCAATGTCCTCAAGTCCCTGCCTCCAACTGCCCGGCGTTAGGCGCTCAAAGCCCTTATCGCACCCATCGTGGACAGGGTGAGCAAAGTCAAGAGGCTCGATGGCGATCGCGTGGACTAGGCCGCCAAGTTTATCTTTCCCTTGTCGCTGCAGACCATATTTAGAACAACTTATTAGATCTGCGACAAGTTATTTTGTAATATACTCTATCTTAGGCAATCGAATGCAATGTTATTTCCTTTATTCGATTTCTTCCCTTGTATGTTTATGCCCTATGCTTTTAGGGGACTTGTCGGTGCAAACACCTTTGTCGCGAAAGCCCGAGTGCGGAACGTCGACCTTCTTTGGCGATGCTGCCTCAGACAAGCAACCTTATCGCAACTAGTTGCAGCACGCTTAAGTTGTTGGCGGACTCGAAACAACGTAAGGCGCAAGTTAGCCGCGAGTTGGTTCCTCCGCCGCAGGTTTTCCATACAAAGTACTATCGTTCGAGGAAGATAACTTGAAAATTTAAAACTGATTGCTTAAACTTAACAACAGCTTTTACATTGTTTGCTTCCGGCAAGGTGATACTTCCTCGGCGACACTTGGTGGCCCATACCATTATCTTCTCCTTCCCCTCGGTTAACTTGTGGATGGATGAACCTTGCTCTCTTTTGAGAGAAAAGAAGAAAATAAAGTTATGGAGCCTAGTGGCTCGTTATAAACTTACGGTGTGGATGCTGCACAAAATGTCGGATAATACATGCATAATAATGGCAAAGCATGAAATTGACAAATTGTGCACAACACATAAGCTTTATGGATGCAGGGATCTGCGCCCGGCTTTGTACAAAGGATTACATGCAACAGCGGCAAGACTTGTACAAAGGGTGGTTGCTTGAGCAGGTTCGGCAACAGCGCTATCAGGTAAAACTTACAAGGTGCTCTATATTCGAGAGTTTCTCACGGGCGCCATCTTGATCTCAAAGCGGACAGCGCCAGGCCTAGTGACTTCGTTTCACCCGATAAGGGCCTTCCCTTTCGGCGTCAACTTGTTGGAATTCTTGGCGGATTGAGCAGCGCCAAAGAACAAGGTCGCCTTCCTCGAAACTTCGGCATTAACTGCGGCTATGGTAGCGGCGCAAAGCTTGCGATAACTAGCAGCTCGTCTGGCAGCTGAAGGCGATCCTCCTCAAGGAGCAGCGTCATCTTATCGCAGCTGCTCTTGCTCAAACTCATCATAGCGAGCACTTTCGGCGATCCGTATCTGAGTTCCGTGGGGAGAACTGCCTCTGCTCCATAGACTAGAGCGAAAGGTGTGCGGCGGTGGCTCGATTTGGCGTCGTCTGATCGACCAAAGAACCACGGCAGCTCCTCAATCCAGTTTCTTCCGCGCCGCGCAGCTTTGCCGAAAGTTCGGTCTTGAGTCCCGCAGCACTTCAGCGTTTGCTCTCTGCGCTTGACCGTTGCTTCTCGGATGAGCAGCGAAGCAAAGCAGATCTTGGCGCCAAGATCTTAAGCGTCTTGCATGAAGGTGCGGCTCGTGAACTGTGTGCCGTTGTCGGTGATGATCTGTTAGGAATCCCAAAACAGCAAACAATTGACTGAAGAACTTGATTCTTGACTGTGCTGTCACCTTCCTCCTTGCTTCCACTTCCGGCCACTTTGTGAACTTGTCGATTCACGACGTACAAGTACTCAAAGCCCCGACAGCTCGGGGAAGGGCCGAGATGTCGAGCCCCAGACGAAAATGGCGGGGATAAAGGGATCGTCTGGAGAGCTTGAGCTGGCTGGTGTATCTGTTTTGAATGGGCCGCACGCTTCACACTTGGTTACTTGTGCGGTTGCATCTGGAGGGCTTCGGCGGAAGAAACCTTGCCGGAAAGCTTTGCGGCAAGTGCTCTTCGCCAATGTGGTGACCACATATGCCTCCGTGTATCTCGCCAGCAACTTACATCCATCTTCGGCAAATACACTTCAATTTCACACCGTTGAGTCTTCTTACATGCGGATGTTGTCAACAAACTGGTACATAGCTATTCTTAGGGCTACTCTTTCCGCTTCTTCTTGCTCTTGGGAAGTTCTCACGTCTCAAGGAAATGAGCGATCTGTTGTGCCCATCTTTGGAGCTTGCGGCTCGACAACAAGGACTAAAGGCACATCTGCCGCTGGGAACATCAGCTTCTCGGAAGAACACGTGGCTCAGTAGGAGCTTGATGATCCCGACAAGCTTGCCGGAGCAAAACTTGTCGGGGCGTGCTTCAGCAGAAACAAACCCAGGGGTTTGTCGGAGCAGACTGCTCCCCAACGATATCTGCATTGATCTTGGGGACCTTCTTGGCGGCGGCTTCAGGGAGCCTGCGGAAAGTAGTCACCGAGACCAACTTCCTCTTCTTGTTCTGCCCGATTGATGGTGTTACGGTTGGTTGAGTCAGCTTGAGCACAAAATTCCTGGTTCCACAGTAACAGGAGTGCAGCACACTTTGACAGCCATCGGCAATATCATTTTGAGCTCTTGGAACATGTTCCATTTGCGAGGCCTTCAAAGTGTTCTTCTAGCTTTCTCACTTCATCAACATAGGCTTCCATCAGCGGACTCGATAATCTTTGTTTACTTGGCGGACGACAAGTTGCGAGTCCCCGACAATGAGCTTCTTGATCCCAAGGTCTACCGCGATCTGAGACCGGCAAGCAAGCCTTCATACTCTGCAGTATTGTTTGTTGCTTGTTCCTTGGGAAAGTGCATCTGGACTATGTACTTGAGGTGCTCTCCGGTGGGTGCGATAAGCAACTGCTTGACACAGCGCCTTGCAGCGAGAAGGCACCATCAAAGTACATCAGCCACTCTTTATTTGTCTCCTTGACGGGATGCTCGTCTCGGAATTTCTTCATCTTGCGTTGGCGTCCACTCTGCTATAAACTCTGCGGTGCTCTGCTTGGGATAGTTGAAGTGCTTTCAAACTTGAGGCCAAAGCTTGGCAGTTCTAGTGCCCACTCGACAATCCTGCTGTTGTACGGATTTTGCAATATCCTCTTTAGCGGAAAGCGGTGACAACTGTTATCTCATGCGCTTGGAAGTAATGGCGCAGCTTTCTAGAGGCCATGAGAAGGCCAGAAAGCAGTTTCTCACACGCCGAGTACCTTGATCTAGCCCCTGCGAAGGGCCGACAAAAGTAGGTAGGCGCTGCACCATCCTTTTCTGCATCTTGTCGCAATCCTGCCAGATCCGTCCTTATCGGGACGAGCTTGACGGCGAAGCCCCCGCTTGTCGCTGGATGCATCTGCCTCGGTTGCGGCTCATCATCCGCCTCCCTCTCCGCTACTAATGCAGCACTAACCACTTGATTGGTTGCCGCTATATCTGCAGACAACTTCTCTTGTGGCCTAGGTGCGACAAGTATTGGAGTGGAGGACAGTACCTCTTCAAGTCTGCGGTGCAGCCTCCGCTTCGGGAGTCCATTTCATAGGACCTGCCTTTTTCAAAATCTTGAAAAATGGCGGGGCGCTCAATGACTTAGAAATAAACCTCTTGAGAGCAGCCACACAACCGCAAGCCTTCTTACATCCTTGGCGCGCTTGGTGCTTCAATCTGCTCAATGGCCTTGATCTTGTCGGGATTGGCTTCAATTCCCGCCGAGATACAAAGAACCGAGAAGCTTGCGGAAGGGACTCCAAACACGCACTTCTCGGGGTTGAGCTTGAGGTTGATCTTCGCAGATTTGCAAAAGTCTCATCAAATCTTGAACCAGAGTTGCTTTGTCCTTGCTCTTGACCACTATGTCATCCATGTAGGCTTCTACATTTCTGTGTATTTGTGGCTCAAAGGCGTCGTGGACTACTCTTGCAAACGTTGAACTAGCATTCTTCAAACCGAAAGGCATCCGTATGAAACAGTAAGTGCCACATGGTGTAATGAATGCGGTTTTCTCTTCATCCTCCTCTGCCATGAAAATCTGATGATATCCTGAATATGCATCAAGAAATGAAAGCAAATCACATCCAATTTGTGGAGTCAACAATCTGGTCTATCTGCTGCAAGGGAAATGGGTCTTTGGGACAAGCTTTATTAACATCTGTGAAGTCAATACAAAGTCTCCATTTCCCATTACCTTGCATACAACTACGGATTGGCCAACCACGTGGGATGAAGCACTCCTCTGGCAAGGCCTCTTGCTTCCAACTTCTTGATTTCTCTGCTATGAATTATTGGCGCTCCTTTGCCTTCCTAACTTTTGCTTGACGGGCGGCGTGAGAGGACACTGACTAGGTGGTGCTCAATTACTTTCACAGGAACACCGGGATGTCGGATGGTTGCCATGCAAACACATCGACATTCGCCGCAGAAAGCAATGAGCTCGCCTTCCTATTTAGGGTCAAGCGTGGCAGCGATGGTGAAGGTACCACCGTGCCGTCCTCCTTGGCGGGCACCTTCTTGGTCTTGGCGGAGCTGCCATCATCTTCTTGCACTTGCCGGTGGAGCTCGATGGTGTGTCCTCGGCGGTAGCGCAGCACTCAAGAGGTGCGCTTGCCGGAGTGGGCATCGAGCTCTTGCGGACTCGGTCTTCTTCTTCCCCGGGAGCTTCAGCGGCAAGTGATTTGCTATCTGTCGCAGCTCTGCATCCGGTAAATCTTGTCGGCGCAGATAAGCGCATCCTTCTTGTCGCCATGAACGAAATGGCGCTTATCGGGCGGGCATCTTGAGTAGGTTGTAGGCGTAATGAGAGGCTGCCATGAACTTGGCGAGTCTGGACGACCAAGGATCCCATTGTAGGGCAATGGGAAATCAGCAACTGTCGAATGTGACCCTCTCGGTCCTGAAATTCAGCTCAACGCCAAATGTTACCGCAATGTGATCTTCCCTTTCGCTTGCTCCTTCCTGGGTTGATTCCTTGGAAAGTGCCGGTCTCTTGAGTTCGCCGTCGAGGATTTGAACCTTATGGAGCACCGCGAGAGGAGATCAGGTTCAGGCCGGCCCGCCACAACCAACATCTTGGTGACCTTGAGGTTGCGGATAGTTGGTGAGACCAACATCGGCAAGCACCCGACCGTGAGTTATCTGATCGGGGTGGTCCTCAATGTCAAAGATGATGGGCGTCTGGACCACTTCGAGGTTTGCGTGACTCCACGGATGGTTCTGCTGCATTAACCTCTCGCATCCATTGCTTGAGTTGGCGGTCACGAGGTATGCGAGAAGAAGCACCTCCGTCAACGCAGAAGAACTTCTGTTGCCTTACGAAACTCTTGCTCATCAGCCTCGTCATCCTCCATATCTTCATCATCTTCTTCGTCTTCGTCCTTGTCGCGGCCGCGGGGAGGTCTGTCTCCTTGCCGCTGCTTTGCCTTGCCACGGCGCCCTCCCCGGCCGGGTCTCTTCTTGTTTGCTGCCCCTGCACCTTCCTGGGCTTTCTCCTTGTCTCGCCGTTCATATTCTGCCTTCTGCAGTTCAACAAGCTGCTCGACTTTCTTGCAGCTCTGGAGATCGTGGCCCTTGGTGCGGTGAATCTTACAGTACTGTTTGTTGGAGCTGTCAGGCTTGTCGGCGGCCGCCACATCTTGGCGGTCGGTGTCAGCGGCAACCTCCTTGCCAGAGCTACCAGCCTTAGCTTTGCCGGCGCCACCTCCGTTGCCGGACTGCTCGACAACTAGTACCTCTTTGTTCTTCTTCCTTCTGTTGTTCCGCCGCCGGCTCTTCTTTGCCGGGGTGGTCTCCTCACTGTCAGATTCTGCTCCCACATTCTCTCCTGGGAGTCTTCTTCCCTCCTCAGCGCGTGCACACTTGTCGGCCAAGGCATACAACTCATCGCGTCCTTGACTTTGCACATCGCCATCTCCTCCCTCATCCTGCGGTTCCAAGCGTTCGATGGAACGCTACCGATCACCGCGGCAGGTGGACATCCGGGATGTTGTAATGAACACGGCTGAATCTCTGGATAAACTAAGCGCAGGACTCTCCTTCCTTCCGGGCAAGCAGGTGAAGGTCACTCTCACAGCCATGAGGCTTGTGGCGCACCGTGAAGGCGCCAACAAACTGATGACACAAATCTGCCCAAGAAGATATGGAGCTGTCCGGCAAGTGCATGAGCCAAGATCTGACGTTTGGCTTGAGCACCAGAGGGAAGTAGTTGGCAAGGATCTTGTCGTCTCGTCCCCCCGCAGCTTGCACCGCGATGGTGTAGATGCTGAGGAACTCCGATGGGTGTGTCCTGCCATCATACTTCTCTGGTACATCTGGCTTGAAGTTTTTCTTGTCGGGCCACTGGACTTGCCGCAGCTCACGAGTGAACGCAGGGCAACCTACCGCGTACGGCAAGTCGCCTGGTTCCCCTGGCGCATGCATATCGACAGTGGGCCCAGCGCGCTGGTCGGATTGACGCCGCGCTTCTCTTCGGCGCTCGATGCGGGTTCGAGCGTCTTCTTCTTGTCGTTCCTTAAGAACTTGGCGCTGATCACGGCGAGCTCGTGGATCCGACGACGCGGTGGAGTCGCTGTCGAGGTGGATCCGAGGAGCTGGTGATCTTGGCCTTCGGGAAGGGGAGTGCATGGTGGTGTCACCCCGAGGTCTCGCCGCCACCGGCTCGTGCCTTATCGCCTCTCCGCGGCAAGGACGCATTGGTTGCCGCGAACGTCGCCGTTAGCAAAGCCGATGAGACTACGGATTGTGGCCCTCCATTACGCCGACCTTTGTCGGCCGTTGGAGGGTAGTCTAAAGTAGTTGAGCTCTCGCCAAGGCTTCCGCTAGAGTGGTGGGTGGCAAAGGCGTACGGAGCGAGGAACGGGATGTGCTCGGACTCCTAACCAAGTTAGGAGGAGCAGCATCCCGCCCAAGCGACCGTACTCATTTCGTCTTAAACATCTTTGGCGTGCATCGCGGTCTCGAGGCCTCGGGATCCTCCAGCTTTGCCTTGATCCAACGGCGTATGGTGCTGCGAGCATCATGACGCTTGTCGGTCCCGCGCCCCGAGAAGGGCGCGTGCGGACTCGACGCCGACGCTGCGCCGCCTTGTCCTTGGACTGGCGGCGTCGTGGGCTCTCTCGACGCGCCGTTCCTCCGCCAGCGTCTTCCCCACGCGGACGGCTCTACTGCCGCCGAAGACTTCTTCTTCGGTGCCATGTTGATGAAGATGATGATGAAGTCGCTCGTGTGACCGCTGGATCAGGTTCACACAGCCTCGACGCCCCCTACCTGGCGCGCCAAAGATGGCGGGAAGTCGATCGTGGCCCACGAACACCTATGGGACCGGGTCCCTTGTGGTTCGGAGGGGGCGGAGATTGCACAAAGAGCGGATCGAAGCAATGCACACGAGCAGATTTACCCAGCTTCGAGCTCTCCGGAGATAACACTCCCCGCTGCTTGGTGGATTATATTGTGTCCTTGCTAGGGAGCATTGGGAGCTACAAAACCTAGCCTAAGTGAGTGTAGTCTCGAATGAGTCGAATGAACTGAACGGGCCGAACCCTTTCTACGTTGCACTTGGGCCTCCTTTTATAGGTACAAGGGGTCACCACAGTGGCAAGTAGACAAGGGTAAAATAGGAAAAACAGAGGTTGGTACACCGCTTTATGCAGGTGTCTGATGATCTGTGCGACTCGTGACAAGGGACAAAAGCCATAAATGTCCGTCCTGTCGCTGAACGATTTCTGTGAGGGACCGTCAAGTGCGCCTCCGTTTGCCACGATGGTAGCTTGTCGGCGCCGCTTATCGCCGCTCCCGGCTGCTGCACAGCCTGACCGACACGTGCTGGGAAAGCCCCATGGCGACACGTTGGCGGATGAGCTGGGCGGAGATGAAGAGAGTTACTGCCGCGGCAAGCGCCTTGCCGCGGCAAGGTCCTTGTCGCGCTCGGGAGCTTGTCGCTCACCAAGCCTTCCCGGCAAGCTCCTCTTGCCGGGGTCTTGTTTCCTTCGTGCCTTGAGTGGCCTTCCCGGCAAGCTCCTCTTGCCGGGGCCTTGATTACTTTGTTCTTGAATGGCTCCAAAGGAGCCGCTGAGGACCTTGGCGGTCACCAGGCCAGCCCTGCCGCGGGGTGCTGCGACTGTCCGTGCACGAGTTCGGGATACTAGGGTACCCCTACTCTAGTACACCGACAATCATGCACTGGTTCTTCTCTTCTTCATCACTTGTTGGCTGGAAGTCAGGGGTGGCCCAATTGATTCCAGTCAAAGCTTTGAACACAGCCTCATGATACGTCTCCAACGTATCTATAATTTTTTATTGTTCCATGTTGTTTTATTATCAATCTTGGATGCTTTATAATCATTTTATATCATTTTTTGGTACTAACCTATTGACATAGTGCCAAGTGACAGTTGCTATTTTCCCATGTTTTTTACATCGCAAGAAATCAATATCCAATCTAGACACCATCACGGAGGGGTTCACCACTTCCGTTGGTGCCTCTCCGATGATGCATGAGTATTTCTTTGTAGACCTTCGGGTCCGTAGTTAGTAGCTAGATGGCTTTCTCTATCTCTCACTGAATTCTCAATACAATGGTCTCTTGGAGATCCATATGATGTAACTCTTTTGCGGTGTGTTTGTTGGGATCTGATGACCTTCGAGTTTATGATCAGTTATATCTTTTTATATCCATGAAAGTTATTTGAGTTTCTTTGATCTCTTATATGCATGATCTCTTATAGCCTCGTGTTTCTTCTCCGATATTTGGGTTTTGTTTGGCCAACTTGATCTATTTATCTTGCAATGGGAAGAGGTGCCCGGTAGTGGGTTTGATCTTACAATGCTTGATCCCAGTGACAGAAAGGGAACCGACACAAATGTATCGTTGCTACTAAGGATAAAAATACAAGATCTATATCTACCGCCATATAGATAAACGGATCTTGTCTACATCATGTCATCATTCTTATTGCATTACTCCGTTTTTCCATGAACTTAATACACTAGATGCATGCTGGATAGCGGTCGATGTGTGGAGTAATAGTAGTAGATGCAGGCAGGAGTCGGTCTACTAATCTTGGACGTGATGCCTATGTAATGATCATTGCCTGGATATCGTCATAATTATTTGAAGTTCTATCAATTGCCCAACAGTAATTTATTTATCCACTGTTTGCTATCTTTCTCGAGAGAAGCCACTAGTGAAACCTACGGCCCCCGGGTCTTCTTTCTCATATATTCGCTTTGCGATCTATTTTATTTTCTCTTTTCATTCAGATCTATTAAACCAAAAATACAAAAATATGTTGCTGCACTTTATTTTATTTGCAATCTATTATTTCAATCTATTACAACTTTCTCCCGTCAACACGCAATTTCTGGCGCCGTACCCCGAAAGGGATTGACAACCCCTTTAACACGTCGGGTTCCGAGGTGTTGTTATTTAATGTGAGGGTTGTTTACGTTGTGTTGCTTGGTTCTCCTACTAGTTCGATAACCTTTGTTTCATTTAGGAAATACCTACCGCTTGTTGTCTGCATCATCCCTTCCTCTTTGGGGAAATACCGACGTAGCTTCAAGCGACATCACCTCATCATCAATAAGTGTTAACGAGTAAATATCAGGGGCAAAGGTGTGCTTACGAGTTGGCGGAATAAGGTCCTGGGCTTCATGAACCGGTGCTTTGACCTTCTTGTTGTCAGCATCATAAACCGCCTGGTACTAGGACAGGTCCGTCTCTTCAGCCAGCTTACTTGCTAATGGACGCATTCCCCTTACTATTTGGGCAAAGTCCTCAGCACTTAAGGGAGACCCGTCTTCCTTGACGCTTGGGCAGCCATTGGCCAATTCTTCTGGATCAATATCTGCTTGCCACGCCTTCGCACGGCTTAAGGCTGTCATGGCACTGGCTCTGGCGGATGATCGATTTAGCTCTTCCACCTTTGCGGGATCACGGACAGTTTTCCTAGCACTTCCTTGATAAGGGAAGGTGGCTGGTTTTTACGGGAGGCGGCGGAAATTTCCCGTTGGGCGCCAGTGTACAGCTGCTCCACAAGGGTATACACGGCTTTCAGCCTTATGCGCATGTCATCACCTAGTTTGGAGCTTCTAGAACCTACATTGGCAAATACGTTTGTGAACCAGCTCAATGGATGTTCAACTTTGATGGAGAGATGTTAAAGTACACTTTTACTTACCAAAGATGGCCACTGTCATGCTGTTGATTTGGTATTTTAAGCCGAACAATTCGTCGGTTACCGGCTTAAGGGTAGTTTCACCGTCTTCTGCTCTTTTAAGAAGAGCTGCCTTCTCGGTTTCCCAGCCGTTTTTGGCAGCACTAAAATCTTGTTTAAGCTTCTCAATGTTTTCCAAGGCAGTCTTCAGTTCTGATTTGGCTTATGTAGTCTCAGATTGCTGGGTTTGGATGTTGGCTCTCAGATCCTAGACTTGGGATTCTTTCATATTTAATTCTGCCTGCAACATGCACACGATAGGAAGCATTATTTGAAGTCCCAAGCACAATACAAGTATTTTACTTGGCACTTGGGGCCTAATGTATAGTGCTCTTTTTTAAGACAATTCTATGATGACCCGGCTATACTATTATGACTATAGCCGAATCATGGGGGCTACATACTTGGATTTTATTTACAAATATGGTGATAAGTCCCCGCTTATCCATGCTGATTAAGTCGGCCCTTGGGGGCTACATGTGCACACTTGATCGTTCTTATTGGAAGTTCCGGCTTACCTTGTTAATTTAAGCCGGCCCTGGCGAACTATATATGAGAAACTAAAAGCTATATTTGAAGACCCGGCTTTAGCTATGCTGCTTAAGCCGACCCTTGGGGGCTACTTGTTGACTATGCAGTTCTAACATGCTATGACATGGATATCAAGTTCAGCAAGAATGTTTAAAGTCTACAGCATATTCAAGCTTATCGTATCCATTAGACTTGGCGGCTGACAGAAATGTATATGGAGAAAATGGCAATGTTTACCTCAAAGCGCTCTTTCATCATGTTGACCAAGTCGGCTTCAAAGTAGCGGCTGGTGTGGAGGCGGTTCAAATAGCCCGCATGAAGCTCCTGGGCGTTAAATTGAGCATAGTTCTCCAAGTCCAACTTCCACTTACCCTTATCAACACCAGAAAATTCTTTCTTGGCACTATGTTTTGATAAGAAAGTAGGGTTACCTGGGCTTGGTAAGCCGTCCCAGTAATCATTATATCCTCGGTTTCCTGAGCCGGCTAAGCGGGACTGGGCGGCTTATCATTTTTCGGATCAATGTCCATGGCGTCTTGGGTAACGGGGTGGTCCTCTGGAGGGGGGGGGGGTCATCCATAGCAGTTTCTGAAACCTAATGCAAAGTCTTAGATGTGGCATGTTTCTCCAGATCAACAATCTTGGGTTCTTCAGCCGGTTTATCAACTTTCTTCTTCTTGCTGGGCTTTGCCATAGTGCTGAAAAGGAAGCATAAGACAGAGTTAATACGGCAATTAAAGTGCATAATTCAAAGCGGATAGACTTAACATTCTCACCCATGCACGATCTTGAAGGCTGGGATTTGGGTCCCAGTTGAGTCGCCAGAGGAGGAATGAGATGTTCCCTGATAATTTGAATCAGGCGGGTTAAGAGGTGGTCGAATAAGACCCACCTTGGGATAAGCTAAGTCAGAAATATTTGAAACCTCCAGTTGACGCTTGCGAGGCGCTGGTGTGTTTGGTAAGCCGAAGGAAAGAATTCCGCCGCCGCTGTTCCGGGTCGTGCCGCGAGCTTCATGTTTCTGCTTCTTCAAAATAAAGTTGGGATCCAAATAAGCTAAAGGATGAGAAAAAACCTTACTTTCCGGCTCGCTTGACGAACTTTTTGTCTTGGCAGAGGTTTAGAGTCGGAGGAAAGGATAGTTACCTCTTCAACATTGGTTTGGCTTCCTTCCGCATCATCCTGATAGTGATCATTATCAATAAGATGTACAAAAAATGAGCCAAGGGAGTCAAGTGTTACCTCCGACTCATCATTATCATCCAAGTCAAATAACTCAGAAGGATTGGGCTTCTTCTTGGCAGGCTTTTTAGTAGCCTTGGTCTTTGTCCGAGGTTTCTTGGTCGGCTTATCCTGTAGCTTCTTACTTCAAAAGGGTGAACCGGCCTGCAGAAATCAAATGGGTATGAAAGGGCAATTTAAGTAAATTATGATTCAATTGCGAAGTTGGTTAAAAACTTATAGCTGGCGGTTTGTTAAGAATGCAGAAAGGATTCAATCCGTTTTTGCTGCAATCTTCCAAGCTCTCGTTTAACAGAGACTTGGTCATGTTATTGATGTCTTCGTCAGTCAATTCAATCTGACAGTGGCGTTGTGGATCTTTTAAATCGTCGGTGTACTCGCACATTAAGCCGGGGCGGTGGTTTAAGGGCAAGACTCTCCAGGCAACCCAGCATCGAACCAGATCGATTCCAGTCAAGCCATTGGCCATCAAGGCTCGGATCTTTGAAAAGACTAGCATATATTTCTTCTGTTCTGCTGTACTAATACGGTCTGGAAGAGGATGCCTGTTGCTAAGCCGGTTAGCGCGATAACCCGGCTGATAGAGGCAAAGGTGTCCCGTCTTTCGATGAGATATGGTTTTCGCTTTGGAGGAAGTCGACTTTGACGATCCGACTACGAGCGTCTTGAGGGCGTCGCGCCTTAGCAATCGCTAAACCAACTCCGAGGTTATTGACCACACCGAGCACGATCAACGACCACGAGTGCATTTCCTGCGAGCAAACGAAGAACAAGCAAGAAACTAAGATTGCAATCTGGATATTGCGAATATAAGATGAAAGCTTTATTGATCAAGGTGGGGTTACTGTGGCGCCTTTATGCAGTCGTTGAACACAAGCGAAATCGCGAAGTTGCAGCTATGGCGAACTTTTAATCTAAACAAAACCCCAGGTCTAAACGGTGCCCTAAGGGCTGTATATATGGAGAAAGAGGGGAATTTCGTGGCCCTTGGTGGAGGGGTCCAAATCAACCCTAACTCTTGTTTCCCCACACATAGGGACTCTAAAACAGCCTATACTTAAGTATTTCGAAATTACATGGGCTGGCCCAATAATAAGGTGACGCAGCACCTAGAATAGCCTATGGACGAATATTATGAAGTGGCATCTTGTATATTTCGTCCAAGGCCTTATGCACTCATTAGGGTGGCTTCAAAGTCCCGGAATCATCACTTGTAACTCCGTTCTTGTTCTCCTTGCGCATGCCAACATCTCCATGCTTGAACTTGCTCCAAGGTTCATCTTTCTTGTCCATGGTAGGCCCTTCATTTGTAAGCAAAACAAATGTATCCAATTTAGGCAGCATCATATTCTCATGAACATTGGAATCGTTACCAAGAAACGAAAGTACTGATAATTCAATTGGCGTCTTGAGCTCTAGTAATTGGTCCAATATGTATAGCAGCAGGGCTGTGGGTGTAACAATGGTATTGATGTCCTCATCATCCTCCCTTCTTGAAATGAAGTCGTCCTCGACGAAGCTCATCTTCCTCACCCAAATAAGGCTTCAAATCTGCAATGTTAAAAGTGGGACTAACCCCAAAATCTGCAGCAGCTCAAGTTTATATGCATTATCATTTATTTTCTCTAACACCTTAAATGGACCATCGACGTGGCATTAGCTTTGATTTGCGCAACTTAGGAAACCTATCCTTACGCAAATGTAACCAAACAAGATCTCCGGTGCAAAGACAACATGTTTTCTACCCTTATCTCCAAAGAAGTTTATATTTAGCATTCATACGCTCAATGTTTTCCTTAGTTAACTCATGCATTTTTAAAATCAATTCAGCACGTTCTTTAGCATCAAAATTAACCTTCTCCGAAGATGGAAGAGGCAACAAATCAATAGGTGCACGAGGTAGGAAGCCATACACAATTTCAAAAGGGCACATCTTAGTAGTAGAATGCAATGAGCGATTATAAGCAAATTCAATATGAGGCAAGCATTCTTCCCACATTTTCTTATTATTCTTCAAAACAGCCCTAAGCATAGTAGACAATGTTCTATTGACTACTTCAGTTTATCCATCGGTTTGGGGTGACAAGTAGTACTAAAAAGCAGTTTAGTCCCCAACTTAGCCCATAAACATCTCCAAAGTGGCTAAGAAATTTAGTATCACGATCTGAAACAATAGTATTTGGCACACCATGCAAGCGAATAATTTCACGAAAGAACAAATCAGCAACATTAACAAAGATCATCGCTTTTATGACATGGTATAAAGTGTGCCATTTTAGAGAATCTATCCACGACAAGAAATATGCTATCCTCCCTTCTTTGTTCGAGGTAAACCTAAAACAAAGTCCATAGATATATCCTCCCAAGGAACACTAGGCACAGCAAAGGCATATATAAACCATGAGGATTGAGTCGTGACTTAGCTTTTTGACATGTAGTGCAGCGAGCTACAAAGCGCTCAACATCCGTCTTAACTTTGGCCAAAAGAAATGTGTAGCAAGTATATCCTCCGTCTTCTTCACGCCAAAGTGTCCCATTAATCCTCCTCCATCGCCTCCTGCAACAACAAAAGACGAACAGAGCTAGCAGAGAATGCATAGCTTGTTAGCACGAACACAAAACCATCATTAATAACGAACTTGTTCCATGTTCTTCCCTCTTTACAATTCTGCATTACATCTTTAAAATCAACATCATGCACATATTGATCTTTGATGGTCTCCAAACCAAATATTTTGAAGTCAAGTTGTGAAAGCATAGTGTATCGACGAGACAAAGCATCAAGAATAACATTTTCTTTACCCTTCTTGTGTTTAATGACATAAGGAAAGTCTCAATGAATTCAACCCATTTAGCATGTCTACGATTCAGTTTAGCTTGACTTTTAATATGTTTCAAAGATTCATGATCGAAATGTATAACAAATTCTTTGGGCCATAAATAATGTTGCCATGTCTCTAAAGTCCTAACAAGAGCATATAATTCTTTATCATAAGTAGAATAGTTCAGACTAGGCCCACTCAATTTTTCGAAAAGTATGCAACAGGTTTGCCATCTTGTAATAACACACCTCCTAATCCAATTCCACTAGCATCACATTCAAGCTCAAAAGTCTTATTAAAGTCGGGAAGTTGGAGTAAAGGAGCATGTGTCAACTTATCTTTCAATACCGTGAAGGCTTCTTCCCGTGCGGTACCCCAAACAAAAGGCACATCCTTCTTTGTAAGCTCATTGAGAGGTGCAGCAATGGTGCTAAAGTCTCTCACAAAACGCCTATAGAAACCAGCGAGTCCAAGAAAACTCCTCACTTGTGTGACCGTTTTGGGCTGCGGCCAACTCTCAATAGCTTCAATCTTGGCTTTATCAACTTCAATTCCACGTGGAGTAACAACATAGCCAAGAAAAGATACTCGGTCGGGCAAAAGGTGCACTTCCCAAGGTTACCAAACAAGCGTGCATCACGTAGAGCATTAAAAACAACACGTAAATGTTCCAAATGTTCTTCCAAAGATTTGCTATAAATCAGTATATCATCAAAGTAAACTACCACAAATCATCCAATGAAAGCACGTAAAACTTCGTTCATTAATCTCATGAAAGTACTAGGTGCATTAGTTAACCCAAAAGGCATGACTAACCACTCATATAATCCAAACTTAGTTTTAAATGCTGTTTTCCATTCATCTCCCAATTTCATACGAATTTGATGGTATCCACTACGCAAATCAACTTTGGAGAATATTGTAGAGCCACTTAATTCATCAAGCATATCATCTAGCCTAGGAATAGGATGACGATAACGAATAGTAATATTATTAATGCCTCTACAATCAACACACATACGCGACGCACCATCCTTTTTAGGCACTAGTATAATAGGAACAGACAAGGACTAAGAGATTCACGATATAACCTTTGTCGAGCAGCTCCTGTACTTGACGCATAATCTCCTTCGTCTCCTCCGGATTGGTACGGTATGGTGCGCGGTTGGGTAGCGATGCACCGAATTAAGTCAATTTGATGCTCAATCCCTCGAATAGGTGGTAATCCGGTGGCACGTCTTGTGGAAAGACGTCGGCGAACTCCCCGCAAAATGTTAGTGACAGCGAGGGGCAAAGAGGAAGGCACGTCCTCGAATGAAAATAATGCCTCTTTGCACACAAAAGCATAGCAAACAGATTTGCTAGAATCTAGCTCATCAATATCAGATTTGGTGGCAAATAAACATGCACTTTTCAGTTTAATTTCAGAAGCAACATTAGATGGTTTATTATTAGGCTTCATTTGTTGCTCAAATTCTTTTGCCACAATATGATTTTCACTCTTATTTTTCTCCTGTTTTGCTTTATTAGCTCTATTAATATCATCTTTCAAAATGGAATCAGAGTCATAGGAAGCAAAGTAATATTTTTATCCTTGTGAACAAGAGTATACTGATTGTTTCTACCATGGTGTACAAATTTTATCAAATTGCCATGGTCTACCAAGTAATAAGGAACATGCTTGCATAGGTACCACATCACAATCAACATAATCAGCATATGTAGAGATACTAAAATGCACACGAACAGACGTGTTACCTTAACCTTGCCGTTGTTGTTGAACCATTGGATGTAGTAAGGATGTGGATGTGGTCTTGTGGTGAGAGAAAGCTTCTCCACCATATCCATGCTAGCCAAGTTGTTGCAGCTCCCTCCATCTATGATGACGCTGAATAGAACGTTCCTTCACAACTCCTTTGTATGGAACAAGTTATGCCTCTGATTTTGCTCAGCTTGTGTAACCTGCACACTCAAAACACGTTGAGCAACTAAACATTCATACTGTCAAGATCTTCATAGCCATGTATTGCGTCTCAGGATCGTAATCATCTCCACCGTGTTCTTCATGTGTAATAAGAGCCAAAGTCTCTTCATCATAGTCACTAGCGGACTCATACCCACCATCCTCGGAGCAATCATCACACGCTGAGATTGGCATTCTCTCAAAAATGTCCTCTTCCCTTACAACGACGACAAATAATATTACTTGTGTGCCTGTTGACGCCATGGAAGAAGAAGAGCTCTGTAGGCCCAAGCAGGTGTGCTCTTGGCGATAGTGGTGGTTGTGCACCGCTTTCTTGTATCACGGTTGGAGGTGGCAGCCGACGGAGGTGCCGGTGTAGTAGAACGTGTGGAAGTAGATGATGCACGTGGTGTCCATGATGAAGGTCGACCAGAGAAAAGTTAGTCCGCGCCAACGCCTGTCGATCCTGCACTTCACGCTCAGCTTTACAAGCAAGATGGAATAATCGAGTGATATTATTATAATCCTTGTAGTCTAGAATGGTTTGAATCTCTCTATTTAATCCACCCGAAAACGTGCAAGCATAGCTTCATTCTCCTCAACAATACCACATCTAATCAAGCCAGTTTGTAATTCCCGATAATATTCTTCTACCGAATTTTTCCTTGTCTTAAGCGCTGCAATTTTTGAAGTAATTCACGTTGATAATATGGTGGAACCCAACGAGTACGCATAGCAGTTTTCAAAGCAGCCCAAGTAGCTGGAACAGGATATAATCTACAATGTTCGACCACCAAACACATGCAAAGCTAGTGAAAGCACAAACAGCAGCAGAACACGTCTCTCCTCGGGATATTGTAAACATGTAAATCGTTGTTCAGTTTCTAATTCCCAAGTAAGATATATATCAGGAACATATCTACCCTCAAATGGTGGAATATTCAATTTCAGTTTAGGAGATGGTCATGATCTCGTACTGAAGGGGAGCCCAACATCGCCATTATTTGCATGTGGACGACCGGTGGTTGTGGTGCTTTGGTGGTTGCACGTAGTTCGATGTTGATCAACCTCATCCTCGTAAGCTCTCACATAATCATCCTCCCCGCCGCAGCAGCAGGAGCCACGTAGTATCAACAGCAGCACCAAAGCTTGGCCAGTGAAGAGGGACACGGGAAGCTCGGCGGAGGGCTGTTTCGCGATGTGGAGGTAGTCCGTGTTGTTGTAGTAGAGGTGCGTTAGGTGCAGCCGGTGGTGGTGGTGGTAAACGCGAGCAATTCATTAAACTTGATATCGAGCTTCGTTTGAACGCCTTCTCAATGCCATCTATCTTCTCCATGGTCTCTTCAAATCTATTTAGCACATCGTCCACCTGCCCACTCATCATTTGTTGAAACTTATCATGTAGCGCTTTGTTTGTCATGTTCTCCCGGTCGGTCTCGCCGGCTTGTGATCCTGCCATGGTTAGCAGCAATAGAAACACACAAGAATATGATTCGACAGACTACTAGGAAGTGGTGGTGGTGGTGTGGTGGACGATCACAAATCCGTCAAGCAAATCTCAAATTCTTACCAGTTCTTACCCAAAGAAGAAGCGGTGATCGGCAACCGATGTAGTCAAAACTCTCAAATCTTGGATAGAGCGATTACTGTGGGAGAGTCAAACGACGATGTAGATGTATGTGGAGCTGGAAGGCTTATAATATGGTAGCAAAAGGGTCAGAATAATCAATTCGAGATGCAAAGTTGAATAAACGCTCAACGACGGTATCTTGTCTGGTCCTAGGCTAGACCGTGCTAGAGACGCGAGCCTAGAACACTAACAAAATCACGGCGCTGCACGGAAACAACGGAAAAGCACACTCTGAATTTTTTTTTCGCTTTTTTTTTTTTGCTGCTTTTTTTTTTTTGCTCTTTTTTTTGCGAAAAATCACTATAATGGTGAGTGTCTCAAAACTCTTCCCAGGTCAAACTGACAGGATGGGCACGATATTTTTTCGACCAAATTTTTTTTTTGACTGCCCGGACCCAAAAACTGGAAACGGGTCAAAAAAAACTTTCTATAACGGCGACTGTCTCAATCCACTTAGAAACACCTAAAAATAGGGTAGCCAGAAATTTTTTTGACAAGTACGTTTTTGGAAAATTTTGGGCCTAAACGGAGGGTGGTTTCAGACTTTTTTTTCCGAAACCTACTCCGGCAAGGAAACACGAATCGGAAACTAGATGGATCTCGAAAACAAACCTAATATGAGAAAACTCGGATTGGTGGTGGATATATGGTGGTGGTATATGACAGCGGTGGTGGTATATGGTAGCGGTGGTGGTATATGGATACGGATTGGTGGTGGTATATGGATACGGATTCAGAGCGGTGGCGGAAAAGCAATGGTGGTAGATGGCAAGGCGATGATGATGGTGCGGCAACAAGCGTAACAACTTATGACCGTAACTCAAACTCTAAAAGACTAGACTCTAAGACCAGCAACTTGACACGACGATGCAACCGCAAATTCAACAAAGCAAAAACCCTAAAAAGATTATGCAAAGGCTCAGATTGGTTCGGATATGATGAACTAACCCTAATTTTTTGTGTGGCTTTTTCGTGGACAATAGGTATGAAGAACAGACTCGATCTAAACTACGAAAAACTGGAAAATCTCACCGAGCAACCCGGAAATCTGATACCACTTGATAGAGGCAAAGGTGTCCCGCCTTCGATGAGATATGGTTTTCGCTTTGGAGGAAGTCGACTTTGACGATCCGACTACTTAACGTCTTGAGGACGTCCGCCTTTAGCAATCGCTAAACCAACTCCGAGAGGTTATTGACCACACCGAGCACGATCAACTCCGACCACGAGGGTCTGCTTCTCCTGCGAGCAAACGAAGAACAAGCAAGAAACTGAGATTGCAATCTGGATATTGCGAATATAAGATGAAAGCTTTATTGATCAAGGTGGGGTTCTGTGGACGCCTTTGTCCGGTCGTTGAACACAAACGGCACGCGGAAGTTGCAGCTATGGCGAACTTTTAATCTAAACAAAACCCAGGTCTAAACGGTGCCCTAAGGGCTGTATATATGGAGAAAGAGGGGGAATTTCGTGGCCCTTGGTGGAGGGGTCCGAAATCAACCCTAACTCTTGTTTCCCCACACATACGGACTCTAAAAACAGCCTATACTTAAGTATTTCGAAATTACATGGGCCTGGCCCAATAATAAGGTGACGCAACACCTAGAATAGCCTATGGACGAATATTATGAAGTGGCATCTTGTATATTTCGTCCAAGGCCTTATGCACTCATTAGGGTGGCTTCAAAGTCCTGGAATCATCACTTGTAACTCCGTTTTGTTCTCCTTGCGCATGCCAACATCTCCATGCTTGAACTTGCTCCAAGGTTCATCTTTCTTGTCCATGGTAGGCCCTTCATTTGTAAGCAAAACAAATGTATCCAATTTAGGCAGCATCATATTCTCATGAACATTGGAATCGTTACCAAGAAACGAAAGTACCTGATAATTCAATTGGCGTGCGCGAGCTCTAGTAATTGGTCCAGTATGTATAGCAGCAGGGGCTGTGGGTGTAACAATGGTATTGATGTCCTCATCACCGGCAGAGGATTTTCCCCTTTTGGAGAAGCGTCTTTGCAATAAAACCAGGTTTGGTTCCAGTCTTTGGGATGACTGGGCAAAGTGGTGGCTGGGAAAGTGGCTTCTTTCCGTCGCTGTATAGAAATGCCGCCTAACTCTAGGCTAGGCCCGTCCGTGAACTTGTTCTGCCGGTTAAAATAATAAAATTCCATGAATAGTTCTATGGTGGGCTCCTGTTGAAGGTACACCTCGCAGAATACTTGAAACTTGCAGATGTTTGAAATGGAATTTGGTCTGATATCTTGCGGATGGAGCTTGAAAAAATGCAGCACATCACGAAAGAATTTTGAGCCGAGAGGGCTGAAGTCTCGGAGCATATGATCAGTGAAGACAATCACTTCACCATACTTGGGCTCAGGAGGGGTTTCTGTGCCTGGGACCCTCCAATGGATGACATCTTTTTGGCCAGGACGCCTGTTTGAACATATTCGTTCAAATCTTCCTCGGTGACCCAGGAAACGACCCAGTTACATGCAGTGACAGTCTTAGGCATTTTTAGGCTAAAGGCCTAAAATAAAGAAATATTGCCGGTTTAAGATCAAGCTGTTAAGTCGGAAGATGGACACTAAAGTACGCGGATGTTCATATTGGCGGCTTAAAAAGAGGACTAATGTTATATGGCGACTCACGGTTTATAGTATAAGCCGCCATGACAGTTATGGTACTTCTGATCTATCAGTAAAAATTTGGCTAAGTGCTGGACAAACAAGATTTTGCAGATTGATTCTATAATTTTGGATCTACCGCAGTTTGGAAAAGAAAAATAAATTCTAGACCTAAAGGTTGTGACAGCGGAGGAACTTGTTTGCTTGAGGATTTTCTGTATAAAAAGGACGATTCCTATGATTGAGAGGGGTGCCAAACAACTTCCTCGTGCTTTCAATTCCATTTTCAGATTAAAACGAGCGCGCTACAGAGGAATTGTGAAGAGCGAAGAACACCGATGAACTAAAGAACCCTAGTGCATATCTGAGGCATGGGAAGGTGAGTACTTACGGATGTTGATGAACAACGGTGGTGCGTCGGCGTTCTCTGGTCCAATTAGGTTGATGCAGCGGGCTGAGTTGGTGCAGCGGACGAAGGTTGACGGCGGCAGAGCTCGGGACTGCAGAGGAGTTGCGAGAGGAAGACGAAGGCGAGGAGGCAAGGGAAAAAAATGAAAAGGACCCATGCCCTATTTATAAGGAGATGGATAACAGGCATGCACGGGAATCGAGGAGGCCAAAAAGTGACTATGTGGCTGCATGGGCGCCTGAATTTCGGAAAGTCCCTTAAAAGATAAAGATCTGTTGAGATGTCTTGAGCTTTGTGTGAAGTTAATGCAAGATGACGTCATGGCAGGTTAACACGATTCTGTGAGCTGACGTCATGGCGGGTTATATCAAGCTCATAAAATTTGACGATGCAAGATTCTACTAAGTCCAGTATTGAAGATTGATGTGAAAAAGTTCAAATCAACCTGGGGCCTAATGTTGGGGATATAACTATTAAGTATAACCCGCCCAGGATGGGCCTGGTAATACCACATGCGGCTTAAAGATGAAGATGGCGGGTCATGAAGCAAACCTATTGACGGCCCAAGACTCAGAGGCAACTTGAGGCCCAAGAGGATGAACTGCCATACGTGTAACTTGTATTGTAAGGCAAACTTAGTTAGTCACTGAGCCGGACACGTTGTGTATGAGCCGGTCGGGACTCTGTAAGTCGCCGGGCATCAACCTATGTATATAAAGGGGTGACCCGGCAGCGGGTGAACTCAAGAAACAACAAGTCGAGAACTAGGTCAAGCGGATTCGCTCCTTGGTAATCGAAACCCAAGCAATACAACCCCAAACTGGAGTAAGCCTTTACCTCATTGCGAGGGGCTGAACCAGTATAAACTCTCTGTGTCCTTTGTCCCGATTAACCCCTTTAAGCTAACCTAGTTGCGATGGCTCCACACCTAAGTCCTTGTGCTAGGACATCTGCTGTGACAATTCCACGACATTCATGCTCAACGCTGGCACCAAATAACAATTATTCAGGTCTAAAACTAATCCCGAAGGTAGATGTAGAGGTAGCGTGCCAACGGCGATCACATCGACCTTGGAACCATTTCCGACACGCATCGTCACCTCGTCCTTAGCAAATCTTCGTTTAATCCGTAGCCCCTGTTTTGAGTTGCAAATATGAGCAACATAACCAGTATCAAATACCCAGGCGCTACTACGAGCATTAGTAAGGTACACATCAATAACATGTATATCAAATATACCTTTCACTTTGCCATCCTTCTTATCCGCCAAATACTTGGGGCAGTTCCGCTTCCAGTGACCAGTCCCTTTGCAATAGAAGCACTCAGTTTTAGGCTTAGGTCCAGACTTGGGCTTCTTCCCGGGAGTAGCAACTTGCTTGCTATTCTTCTTGAAGTTCCCCTTCTTCCCTTTGCCCTTTTCCTTGAAACTAGTGGTCTTGTTAACCATCAACACTTGATGCTCCTTCTTGATTTCTACCTCCGCAGCTTTTAGCATTGCGGAAAGCTCGGGAGTTGTCTTTTCCATCCCTTGCATATTATAGTTCATCACGAAGCCTTTATAGCTTGGTGGTAGTGATTGAAGAACTCTGTCAATGACACTATCATCAGGAAGATTAACTCCCAGCTAAGTCAAGTGGTTATGGTACCCAGACATTATGAGTATGTGTTCACTGACAAAACTGTTCTCCTCCATCTTGCAGCTATAGAACTTGTTGGAGACTTCATATCTCTCAACTCGGGCATTTGCTTGAAATATTAACTTTAACTCTTGGAACATCTCATATGCTCCATGACATTCAAAACGTCTTTGAAGTCCCGATTCTAAGCCGTAAAGCATGGCACATTAAACTATCGAGTAGTCATCAGCTTTAGTCCGCCAGACGCTCATAACGTCTCGAGTTGCTCTCAAGAAGAGCCTTGCACCTAGCGGTGCTTCCCGGACGTAATTCTTCTGTGCAGCAATGAGGATAATCCTCAAGTTACGGACCCAGTCCGTGTAGTTGCTACCACCATCTTTCAACTTAGCTTTCTCTAGGAACACATTAAAATTCAAGGGAACGGTAACACGGGCCATTGATCTATAACAACATAGATATGCAAAAACTATCAGGACTAAGTTCATGATAAATTTAAGTTCAATTAATCATATTACTTAAGAACTCCCACTTAGATAGACATCCCTCTAGTCATCTAAATGATCACGTGATCCATGTCAACTAAACCATGTCCGATCATCACGTGAAATGGAGTAGTTTTCAATGGCAAACATCTCTATGTTGATAATATCTACTATATGATTCACGTTCGACCTTTCGGTCTTAGTGTTCCGAGGCCATATCTGCATATGCTAGGCTTGTCAAGTTTACCCCGAGTATTCTGCACGTGCAAAACTGTCTTGCACCCGTTGTATGTGAACGTAGAGCTTATTACACCTGATCATCATCGGTGTCTCAGCACGACGAACTGTCGCAATGGTGCATACTCAGGGAGAACACTTATACCTTGAAATTTAGTGAGGGATAATCTTGTAATGCTACCGCCGTACTAAGCAAAATAGATGCATAAAAGGTAAACATCACATGGAATCAAAATATGTGACATGATATGGCCATCATCATCTTGTGCCTTTGATCTCCATCTCCAAAGCACCGTCATGATCTCCATCATCACTGGCTTGACACCTTGATCTCCATCGTAGCGTCGTTGTCGTCTCGCAAACTATTGCTTCTACGACTATTGCTACCGCATAGTGATAAAGTAAAGCAATTACATGGCGATTGCATTTCATACAATAAAGCGACAACCATAAGGCTCCTGCTAGTTGCCGATAACTTATACAAGACATGATCATCTCATACAATAACTTATATCACATCATGTCTTGACCATATCACATCACAACATGTCCCGCAAAAACAAGTTAGACGTCCTCTACTTTGTTGTTGCAAGTTTTACGTGGCTGCTACGAGTTTCTAGCAAGAACCGTTCTTACCTATGCATCAAAACCACAACGATTTTTCGTCAAGTGTGTTGTTTTAACCCTCAACAAGGACTGGCCGTAGTCAAATTCGATTCAACTAAAGTTGGAGAAACAGACACCCGCCAGCCACCTTTATGCAAAACAAGTTGCATGTCCGTCGGTGGAACCGGTCTCATGAACGTGGTCATGTAAGGTTGGTCCGGGCCGCTTCATCCAACAATATCGCCGAATTAAAATAAGACGTTGGTGGTAAGCAGTATGACTATTATCGCCCACAACTCTTTGTGTTCTACTCGTGCAAATCATCTACTCATATACCTGGCTCTGATGCCACTGTTGGGAAACGTAACATGCAATTTCAAAAACTTTCCTACGACCACGCAAAATCTATCTAGGAGATGCATAGCAACGAGAGGGGGAGAGTGAGTCCACGTACCCTCGTAGACCGAAAGCGGAAGGTTAGGTTAACACGGTTGATGTAGTCGAACGTCTTCACGATCCAACCGATCTAGTACCGAACGTACGACACCTCCGAGTTCAGCACACGTTCAGCTCTGACGTCCCTCAAACTCTTGATCCAGCAGAGGGTCGAGGGAGAGTTTCGTCAGCATGACGACATGATGACGGTGATGGCGGTGTGATCCGCATCCGCGCAGGGCTTCGCCTAAGCACTACGATGCTATGACCGGAGGAGTAAATTGTAGAGGGGGGCACCCACACGGCTAAGAGATCAACTGTTGTTCTTTGGGGTGCCCCTGCCCCCGTATATAAAGGAGGAGGGGAGGAGGCGGCCGGCCTAGAGGGGCGCGCCATGGGGGGAGTCCTACTAGGACTCCACTCCTAGTAGGATTCGCACCCTCCTTTTTCTTTTCTCATTGGAGGGAAAAGGAAAGGAGTGGGAGAGGAAGAGGGAAAGGGGGTGCCGCCCCCTCCCCTAGTCCAATTCGGACTCCCATGGGGGGGGGGCACCCCTTGTGGGCTGTCCCCTCTCTCTCTCTCTCCCGTGGCCCATGAGGCCCATGACTTCCCCCGGGGGGTTCCGGTAACCCCTCGGTACTCCGGTAAAATACCTGAACCACTCGAAACCATTCCGATGTCCGAATACCACCTTCCAATATATCAATCTTTACCTCTTGACCATTTCGAGACTCCTCGTCATGTCCGTGATCTCGTCCGGGACTTCAAACAAACTGCGGTCACCAAAACACATAACTCATAATACAAATCGTCATCGAACGTTAAGCGTGCGGACCCTACGGGTTCGAGAACTATGTAGACATGACCGAGACACATCTCCGGTCAATAACCAACAGCGGAACCTGGATGCTCATATTGGTGTTCCTACATATTCTACGAAGATCTTTATCGGTCAAACCGCAATAACAACATACGTTATTCCCTTTGTCATCGGTATGTTACTTGTCCGAGATTCGTTCATCGGTATCATCATACCTAGTTCAATCTCGTTACTGGCAAGTCTCTTTACTCGTTCTGTAATGCATCATCCCGTAACTAACTCATTAGTCACATTGCTTGTAAGGCTCATAGTGATGTGCATTACCGAGAGGGCCCAGAGATACCTCTTCGATACTCGGAGTGACAAATCCTAATCTTGATCTATGCCAACCCAACAAACACCTTCGGAGACACCAGAGAGCATCTTTATAATCACCCGCCACGCCAGTGACGCTTTGATAGCACACAAGGTGTTCCTCCGGTATTCGGGAGTTGCATAATCTCATAGTCAGAGGAATATGTATAAGTCATGAAGAAAGCAATAGCAATAAAACTTAACATCATTATGCTAAGCTAACGGATGATGGGTCTTGTCCATCACATCGTTCTCTAATGATGTGATCCCGTTCATCAAATGACAACACATGTCTATGGTCAGGAAACTTAACCATCTTTGGTTAACGAGCTAGTCAAGTAGAGGCATACTACGGACACTCTGTTTTGTCTATGTATTCATACATGTACTAAGTTTCTGGTTAATACAATTCTAGCATGAATAATAAACATTTATCATGATATAAGAAAATATAAATAACAAATTTATTATTGCCTCTAGGGCATATTTCCTTCAGTGATGATATGATCTCATAATATATCAATAGACTGGGTCTGTTCAACACCATCGTTCTTCCAACAATGTGTTCCCATTGTTGCAAACATCCTTGTTACTTTAATTATGCCCCATCAGGAAAACATGATCGTCATGCAACACATGGGCTAGTCTTAGAGGTGAGACTAGGAACAGTGACAGAGCCATGGGCGAGTGGGAGTCACGCCCCCGCAAGTTTGAAAATTTTGAGAAGGTAACCTACACATTTCCTGGAAAATTTGTCCCCCTTGGTTCATTGAGCCGTCTCTGTTAGGAAACTACTTGGTGTTTATTATCCCACATATGCAACTGGGTTTTCCTTTGCATCTCGTTTATATTGCAGACTCGATAACCATTGCAATTATAACACAGAAAATAAACATTAATTACAAACATGAAAATAATTAGTAACATTTATTATTGCCTTTAGGGCATAGTTTCTTCATATGCTTGCATTTTTTTCATGCATTTTCTTTTGTCTCAGTTGGAGCACCCTAGGTAAAAGAAAATCCTATCTACGCCTCAATCTAGCATGCCATGAAAATTCAACTCAAAACACTTAATAAGTCGAGGTAAGAAAAGTGGAAGTTCCATATGGAATGGAAGGTTCATACTTTCTTTCTCTCGAGTATAAGATTCATTGTGATTTTTATCTTTTTTATATCTTGTTGCGTAGACAAAATTGAGTTTTAGAATTTTATAGAAATACATCTTGCTACTATGTTATACAAAGAATCTCATTTTTTTTGTTTAAATTTTTTTGGTGGTGCTTATACACAGAAAAATATTGCGCTTAAACGGGACACACAAAATATCTCTCCTACGAAAGCATATCACCCATAAAAACCAGACCTCGTGAAATAAAGTGTTTTCCACATTTGATAATATCACATATAGTCAAAAGCCCCTGGTAAAACAAATAGATAATCGAATGCATCCTTCGATTGCTACTTCTTTTAACTATAATTCCTCGTCTACGATGATTTCGATCACCCTTTCTCCGTTTGTCACGATCGCGTTGGTGACAAAGGGGGGCACCTTCTCCGAGCTCACCAGGACACCGGGCTATGTGTTTTTAGCAACAAAAGCATCTTGTACGCCATCTACAGTCTGTAATATATGCTGGGAATATAATTGAGCATATATTTGGTGATACCAGAGTATATTAACTTGCCAAGTTGGCAAAAATGTCGAACTGGAAGGAAGGCCCCCACCGGTAGCTTCTCCGTTGCTTTTCCTAAATCTTATCGCCCAAGCCATGGCCGGCGCTCCCACGGCGTCACTTTGCCTGGACCCCACGAACGCAATGGAACCCAGACAACCACACTGACAATTCGGGCCAAACTAATGTCGGACCCACTGTCTGCCACTAAATAAAGCTTTGGCTATCGTATGACGGTATGAGCCCGGTAGCACACAGGTTTGCAGTAGCGAGGAGTCCATCCCACCAAGCTTAAATAACGGCCACCCATTCGCCTCGTCTCACCATCTCTCCCGTTGTCGTCGCCTCCTCCTAAACCACTTTCCCTATCCCCGTGTCCAGAAGCTACCCCCCGGCTCCAATGGCGGCGAAGGAACCGATGCGCGTGCTCGTCACCGGCGCCGCAGGTACAGCGTCGACCCCCCCCCCCCTCCCCCCCGATCCGTGCAGTCTCCGATGCGATCTCGCCTTGGTCGCCCCGGATCTGGCCAAGTCGCCAAGATCCACTCCAAGTGGGGTTTTGAGTGTGCTTTGCTAGCTAGATCTTACCTTACATGTCTTGATCTGGTCGGGTAGGGGTTGAACTGAAGTGGAAGTGGCAAATAGTGCCGGATCAGACTAGTGGGGGAGCTCACTGCTAGCTTGGTTCGTTGTCTGTAATTTGGCCCAAGTTGCGGTGTTTGCGCGATTTGATAGGCTGATCTGATGGGCTTTGGTAAGGATTTGCGGGTAGACTTGCCAATAGTCGCTTGATCTTACATATTCTAACATGGCATAGACGCTAAGGAGTTGGTGCACTTGTTGAACTGATTTGCTTGTTATGATATGATAACTTCTAGTCTGGCTGCATGGCTTTGGTGCAGATCTCGGGATAGTACCGTGATCTGATTAGGGATGTGAACTGTCTGCTGCTGTTAATTCGATAAGTGAGAGAGTATTGCACCAGACGAGTGGGTCTAGTTTGGTTGGGTTTAGAGGATCGATTTACTTTTTGTTGTCATAATAATATTGCCTGACGAGGTTTAGAGCAGTGCTATGCGTGTAAATAAGGTTGTATTTTTGCTTAGGCAGTTTTTACTTTGTGTATTGGCTTGTTTGGCGCCTCATTGCAACACATGGAAGTGTATTGGACAGCACGGTAGCTTAAATTAAATGGCTAGAATCTTGCTAAGTTAGGATGAATAACTAATAATTCTTGCGTGCTAGAATCTTGGTAATTTTAGTAAGTAGCATGAACTGACTTGTTCCTTTGTTGACCAGGACAAATCGGATATGCTCTTGTTCCCATGATTGCCAGGGGAGTTATGCTTGGTGCAGACCAGCCTGTTATTCTGCATATGCTGGATATTGAATTTGCTGCTGAAGCTCTTAAAGGCGTCAAGATGGAGTTGATCGATGCCGCATTTCCACTTCTCAAGGGTAAGCTGATTTGTTCAATTTGTTTCCTTTTAGACAGCATTACCTCTTTTTTTTGGACGATCATCTTTGCTGATGCTTAAACCTTCTGTTGGTACACTATAGGAGTTGTTGCAACAACTGATGTTGTCGAGGCCTGCACTGGTGTGAATGTTGCGGTTATGGTTGGTGGATTCCCCAGGAAGGAAGGAATGGAAAGGAAGGATGTTATGACGAAAAATGTTTCAATCTACAAAGCTCAAGCATCTGCTCTTGAAGCTCATGCAGCCCCCAACTGCAAGGTATGAATTAATTGCCTATATAGACTGTACCTTTTGTCTTACCAATGTTTGTCAGTGGCAACATGCATTCAGTTAGATGGTGATAAGACCATGATATAAATAGACTACTCAGCAAGTTATAACATTTCTTGGACAATTCATTCTTATCTTCACATGTGCCTTTGATGCATTAAGAAGTATCTCGAGAAAATACTGGCTTATTGAAGGGCAAACCTTAGCATGGTGATGCATTTTGTACTGAATGTGGCATAAGACCATAGTAAAATAGACTCACCCCTAACTTGTAAGATTAGTCGGACACTCCTCTTTATTGTTCACATCTGTATTTGGACGCATTAAGAAATACATAAATAGTGTGGACTTATTTAGGGACAAACTTGAGTCTCAGTTATGGTGTTCCTTTATTTTTGGGCTGTTTTTGTAGGTTTTGGTTGTTGCCAACCCAGCAAACACCAATGCTCTCATCCTGAAGGAGTTTGCTCCATCTATCCCTGAGAAGAACATCAGTTGTTTGACCCGCCTAGACCACAACAGGGCACTCGGTCAGATTTCTGAGAGACTTGGTGTCCAAGTTTCTGACGTGAAGAATGCTATTATCTGGGGTAATCACTCGTCCAGTCAGTACCCTGATGTTAACCACGCCACTGTGAAGACTTCCAGTGGAGAGAAGCCTGTTCGTGAACTTGTTCAAGATGATGAATGGTAAATGAGAAATCTGAAAATATTAAGTTTTGTTGTCAGATCCATTCTCATTCATAGGATCTAATAATGGTGTTATCCTCTTTCCGCAGGCTAAACGGGGAGTTCATTGCCACTGTCCAGCAGCGTGGTGCTGCAATCATCAAAGCGAGGAAGCTCTCCAGTGCTCTCTCTGCTGCCAGCTCAGCTTGTGATCACATCCGTGACTGGGTTCTGGGAACCGCCGAGGTCTGTTTCAGTCCTTGGGACCTTTTTGGTATTTGGCTTATTTACATGCAGCCTTTTAACACTGAGTTCATGGATCACAGGGAACATTTGTTTCCATGGGTGTGTACTCTGATGGTTCATACGGTGTGCCTGCTGGTCTTATCTACTCCTTCCCAGTAACGTGCAGTGGTGGTGAATGGACAATTGTTCAAGGTGGGTGTCCATGCAACACTCTTACCGCATGGCAGTTTTTTTGGTTCATATATTCTTCCCATGCTTCTACTTGTCCGTCATGCACATGTGTGACCACATTAATTTGTAGCCACTTGCCTAGTATTTATTGTATGTCATCTTGCAGGGCTCCCGATCGATGAGTTCTCGAGGAAGAAGATGGATGCCACCGCCCAGGAACTGTCGGAGGAGAAGGCGCTGGCCTACTCATGCCTCGCGTAAATCCACATTCGAAGGGCAGCTGCTCCTCTGATGTTTTGAATAAATGAAACCTTCCGCTCCTTAGAAACTCTCGTCTCCACCCAGAACAGCCGCACATCGCGATGCATGCTCCTTTTCGCTGGTTTTCCCAGTGTGTATGAATGAGGCTTGTAGCTCCCCTTTTGCCTGATGATTTACAGGACAGTACATTTGCTGGAAGGATGAAACAATTTGACACCTGATTAGAATCAACTTGTTTTTCTCTTAGAGCATCTACAACAAGTCACATAAAAACTCCCCAGAAACTGGTTATACCGGGTGTCAATTCAGGGGTGATTCTCAGGTGTGCATTTCCAGCATATCACAATATATCCCTTAAAACCAGTTTTTTCATGTCTCTTTAATAATAGGCATATGCAAGACTATTTTATTACCATAATAATTTAAATAATGTAATTTTGGACACATAATTGAACATCACTTCAAAACACAATTATGAAGTTTGATTTAGAATTTAAATTTAAATTAATTCAAGTTAAAAAACATGCAACATATGAGAGAACATCATAATTATAGAAAAAAAATCATTCCTACATCACCATTGCCATTTTCACCTTTGTATCCATCCATCCACACTGCCATGTGCTCTCGTACCTCTTGACATCTTTTTCTACTCACGATAGTCTCCATTTTGTTTCTGCCGCAACGCCTTCAATTAGGATAGATTCAACGGAAGCCAGGCTAGCAACTTCTTTTCTTTGGTTGCTGCCTCCTCACATGCAACTTTGCCCTCCGTCAGTGCCTTAACCTCGGACCATCTCAAGTCCTTGTTTTTTTGTTTCCTCCAACTTACCATTGCTTGCTGGGAAGCCTTAGGAGAGCCGCCGACTCCAACTATCGTCCATCTATGATCCGTCTTGATCATTATCGTTTCTTCATTCATTTCTTTATCTTTCTCACCTCTCCTTCCGGGTGGCCTATTCGCAATGATGATTGGAGTGAGACTTCATCAATATCATCATCGGTATTGTCAGTGTTGTGCACTAGTGCAACCGATGATGATTTAGCCTTTGGTTGGATTGGATAATCGTTCCCGTCTCTCCAGTTATCGTTGTTGTGGAGCAAAACCCAACAATGGAACATGACAAAAGCCCATAATTTTTGGCTCCCTCTGGCTGTATAACTCGTCTATGTAGCTGAGCTGTCAAGTTTATAATTTCACATAAGCAACCTGGGTGCAAACAATTTATAAATAAATTGTACAAGTAGTCACCAGCCTGTCCTCTGTTATTTCATTAGTTTTGCCATGATCTACTTGAGCCACACAACCTACCCAATGATTGCAAATTGCTGAATTAAGCTCAACAGATGTGCCAGCGACTTAATAGAGTGCTCGATGGAAACACCCACGCTGCGATGATAGTTGATGGCTCTATTTTATAAGCATTTTTAGAGCTCGTTTCTTGCATACCATTTCCATATATCATGTCCCATTGAATCAATACATGTCCATTATGCATGATTATCGGTTTTACTATTTTTATCATGAGCCTTGCGTAGGTTGTGGTTTTATTTAGTTTTTATTTGTTTCCTTTGTTTTGTTTTGCCTACATGTGTTTTGAAGCAACAATAGGCCAAGCACGATGAAAAGACTAAGGATGGGGTTCAACACAGAGGACTTCTAGCTAGGCACCAGACCTGCGCAATTGGAGTCTAAAAAATGATATTTTTTTTTCTAAAGTGCTCAAAATGAAGATCTAATACCATAGGTGCATCAACGTCGTTCACGCGATTCCAATGAGGCCAAGAATGTCAAAATTGGAGTCTGTACGAAGAAGTTATGCCCATTTTACTAAAGGGGTCCATGTCGTTTGATGACGCTAAGTACGACCACGCCGGGTCGTACCACCCCAGAAAAGCATGAAATCGCTTAGATCGGATGTGATTCTTCGTGGATTTCATCCCCGTTTGTTCATATGACTTTCTTGACCACCATGGGAGGTATTGAGATTGAATTTGGCTAATCTAGAGCCCTTGGATCAAAGGAGAGAACTACAACTACGTAGGAGGCTTTGGGAGAGCCCTTGTATATACACCTTTAACCCTAGCGTTCGTCATCATCCAACATTCATCAACGATCAGATCACATTACCTGCATTGCTGCTCCAAGACCACCTCTGAAAGGGCATTTCCCTCCTTAAGTGATTTTGGTGTTGATGATAACACAATTTATGGTCTAACCTTGTGATTAAGCTACACATGTATATTTCGGAAGTGGCACAAGATGGTTAGGTTCCCCTCTAAAAGAAAAAAAATCGAAGATGGTGTTCCGGCGATTTTATTTTATTTGGGCTGGAGGAAAACCATGCTATTAAGACCCCTTTGTTTGGGCTACAGATTCTTGGAAATCAGCTATGACTGAGATTCTAAACATCACTTGTCCATGCACGCGGCCTCCTGTGACGCCCCCGATTTAATCGTACACTAATCATGCACGCAAATGTGTACGATCAAGATCAGGGACTCACGGGAAGATATCACAACACAACTCTACAAATAAAATAAGTCATACAAGCATCATAATACAAGCCAGGGGCCTCGAGGGCTCGAATACAAGTGCCCGATCATAGACGAAGTCAGCGGAAGCAACAATATCTGAGTACGTACATAAGTTAAGCAAGTTTGCCTTAAGAAGGCTAGCACAAACCGGGATACAGATCGAAGAGGAGCAGGCCTCCCGCTGGGATCCTCCTAGGCTACTCCCGGTCGACGCCGGTGGGCTGCACGTAGTAGTAGGCACCTCCGCAGTAGTAGTCGCCATAGGCGGTGGCGTCTGGCTCCCGGCTCCATCGTCAGTTGCAGCAATCGAGTAGAGGTAGGGAAAAGGGGAACAAGGCAATCGTGAGTACTCATCCAAAGTACTCGCAAGCAAGGAGCTACACTACATATGCATGGATATATGTGTAAAGGCCATATCGATGGACCGAATCGCAGAATGCCGAATAAGAGGGGATAGCTAGTCTTAACGAAGACTACGCTTCGACACTGCCTTGCAACAGTAGAAGAGGACAAGCGAAATCCTCCAAGTAACATCACATAGCAATAATCCTACCCGCGATCCCTCCTCATATCCCGCAGAGAGAGCGACCACCGTTGTATCCGCACTTGGAAGGGTGTGTTTTATCAAGTATCCGGTTCTAGTTGTCATAAACTCAAGGTACAACTCCAAGTCGTCCCTGCTATCAAGATCACGGCTATTCAATAGATTAACTTCCTGCAGGGTGCACCATCTTACCCAAAGACGCTTGATCCCATTTGGCCGGACACACTTTCTCGGGTCATGCCCGCCGCTGAAGATCAACACGCCGCAGCCCCACCTAGGCACAACAGAGGCCAAGACGCCGGTCTAAACCTAAGCGCCAGCAGGGTCCGGGCCCATCGCCTCGAAGCGCACTTTTGACGCGTTGCGTGGCGGCCGGAAGCGACCTAGCCTAGCGTGCGCTCCAGCCAATCCGGCGCGCGCCGCCGTCACCGACGTCTCAAGTGCTTCGGTGATACCACGACGCCGGATACCCATAACTACTCCCGTAGATGGTTAGTGCTATAAGCTCAGAGCCAACTCAGATCAAATACCAAGACCTCGTTAAGCGTGTTAAGTATCCGCGAACGCCGAACAGGCCAGGCCCACCTCTCTCCTAGGCGGTCTCAACCTGCCTGCCGCCCGCCACAAGATCCATCCAGAGGGCCGTCGGGACAAAGGTCCTTTCAGCCCCCAATCTGTGAATCACTCGCTGGTGCTCCACCACCAACCCGACTTTAGTCACCACATGTATCATGTATAAGATATAGTATATACCCGTGATCACCTCCCGAGTGATCACGGCCCGATAGTATAGCACGGCGGACGGACAAGAATGTAGGGCCACAGATGAAAATGCTAGCATCCTATACTAAGCATATAGGATTGCGTAAAGGTAACAACAATAGTAACAAGGACAAAGCTATGCATCGGATAGGTATAACGAAAGCAAGAATATGCTACACTACTCTAATGCAAGCAGATAGAGGAGAGTAGGCGATATCCGTGATCAAGGGGGCTTGCCTGGTTGCTCCGCAAGAGAGAGGGGTCGTCGACACCGTAGTCGATCACAGGGGGTACCGCAGCCTCTCGGGTCTACCGGAAAAAGTAACGGAGGGGAACATAATAAATAACAGAGCAATCAAAGCATAACATGACAAATGCGGTGCTAGAGGTGATCTAACGCAGGGATAGGTGATACCGGTGAAGGGGAAAACATCCCTGTTTCGTGTTTTCAGGCGGAGGAGCCGGGGGAAAGTTGCGAGTTGGATATGTTAGGGTGCGTGGCGATTTAACGGATCATGTGTCCGGATTCGCCTCGCTGCTCGAGCAACTTTCATGTACAAAGTTTTTCCATCCGAAAGTTACGGTTTATTTAATATTAATTTTCAAAGTTTTTAATTCATTTCTAGAATTAAAAAATTGATTTAATTAGAAAATGCAATTATGACGTCAAGATTATGTCGTGGTGATGTCAGAATCAACTAGTCAGTTGACCTAGTCAAACTGACATGTGGGTCCCACTGTCAATGTCTGCTAACTAATTAACCATGTTAATTAGATTAATTAACATATTAGTTAGGTTGGTTATTTAATTAGGTTTATTAAACTTAATTAATTAAGTTAATTAATTTAATTAATTAATTAATTTTAATTATATTTTTATTATTATTAATATATTTTTTTTATCTCTCCCTTTTTTTTAATGTTACTGCTCATTGCCGGGGCACAATGTGCCCCTGCAGTGGTTGTGTGTATCGGGAGGGGGGAAGGAGACAGAGGACTCCGCCTCATCCAGAGCCGCGGCGAAGCTCGACGGGCGCGCGTTGGCTATTTAACGCAGCGACTGTGAGGCACACGAGGTGCGACGTGGTATGTGAGCGGGCGACGGGCGAGGCGCGGGCGGGTGCAGCGGACGGCGACGCTGCATGCATGGCATGAAGGCGGGCGGGGGGCTGGGGGCGGCACGGCTCGACGACGGAGGCGGGCACACGGCAGAGGGAGCCCTAAGCGGCGACTCACGGAGATGTAGGGTCCGGGCAAGGTACTGGGCGGAGGTCGGAGACGATTTATCGGGAAGGCAGCCGTCCGGGTGGCTCCGGTGGTCCGGACGGCCGTGGGCGTCGAGCGACGGGCGACGCACAAGGCGTCGAAGCGACGGGCGCCGGCTACCCTCGGGAGGAGGGTAGAGGAGGCGTGGGGAGGAGGCGAGGCGGCGTGGGAGGAGGCGAGGAGGCGCCGAGGGATGGGCGAGCTGTCCGGCGACGGGCGAGGGATGAGGCGGCGGGTCGGGCGCTGCTGGGCGAGCGCCAGTGAGGTAGGAGCGGGCGACGGGTCGGCAGCGGGCGCTGGCGTCGAATCGTTGCCCGATCCGCAGGGATCGGGAGAGTGGGGGGCGATGGATCGGGAGGCGTGGGGCGACGAGAGGAACCAGGGGAAGTGGGGATCGGGGTGGGATTAGGGTTTCCCAGGTGGGATATGGAGGAGGGGGGGGGTGCTGGCTGGGGCGGCTGGCGGCTCGATGGCTCTTGGGCCGTGGCCCAATGGGGGCTTTCTCTCCTTTTTTTTTTTTTTTGCCTTTTTCTGCTTTGTACTATTTTCTGCTCTATTTTAGTTACACCTATTTTATTATTTTCTTTTTATAAAAATACAAAACAAACTCCTAAAGTATTTTTATAATATAGGCCATTACCTCAAAAAGTTTGGTGTAGTAATAATTACTTGCTACATTTTTTATTATTTAAGAGGTATTTAAATATTTGATTTTAGCCACAATTTTCTTTACTTTAGTGCATCTAAATACTTTATAAGGGTGTGGCCTCTCCACCAACATGGTCTATGAATTATTTGACACATTAGGAACAATTTAGTTTTGACTTTTGAAAACCCCGATGGTTTTAACTTAAATTCAAATTTTGAATTCGAATCGTTTCGAACTAACGCGAGATTATCAACAGTAACCAAGGTGACGTGGCATCGTTAACGGGATTACTATAGCCTAATTATCCGGGCCACAATTCTCCACTGATTACAAGAAATCTCGTCCCGAGATTTAAGAGGGAGCAAGGGAAAGTTCTGGTTACGATAATCTAACGGATCTTCTCAAGAAGTTAATCCCTTTCGTTGATGTCTTCAATCCTTTATTCCGATGCATCATGATAAACTGGTCATCATTTCTTCGAACTCCATCGCATTTCTACGAAAGATAAGGGGCAGCTCACTACGACATAATGCTTTTGAGGGAAACAATCTGGGGTTAACCCATGAATTAGTATAAGATTATCTCTCGAGTTGAACATATGAAATACCTCGAGAGTAAGGTACGAAGGTACCATAATAGGCTCCAAGCGGGTAGGTAGTTGCTCGAAGCCTGAACCAGAGTGAGAAAGGGGTTCAGAGTAGCGAGAGTAAGTATCGCGTCTGATACCAGAATAGATCACTATGACGGTGGCCCGTGAATTACATACGAGGCCACGTCGAGGAATAACTTTGGGAATAGGGGTGTACAGGATACCGTGTTTCGATCCTGTGAAACTGTGGTTATGGGCCCACCATGTGGGATAGGAGCAAAGGATATCTTTCACGGCCATGATAGCATGGCATGTCCGAGAGTACCATGTCGCTTATGTCGGCATCAATGTTGGTACCAAGGGCGAGGGACGAAGAGAACCACTTTCCCTTTCGCTGAACGAGGCGGACCAATAGGCAAAGTTCTCGCCCATCGGTGGCTACCGAATGTCATCACAATAGTGACAAGGTCTTACCGACAGAGTTGTACATCGAGGTGTTTGCACAAGCAAAGGATTATTACTGCTTATATCATATAGATCATAGAAAAGGTTTAAACAAACCAAAGGATGGAAAAAATGATTATCAGATTAAACAGAACAATGGAAAGGAAAATATGTTTAAACACATATTTCAAGGGTATATCCTTCCCAAGGACAAGCAGAGCAAGATATCCACGACAGGAGATAATGTAGAAAACCCTTTAGGTAAGGGGAGAGAAATTTCATGACATTACCCATACAACGGTGTTCGGATAATTGAGCAAGAAACATTTAGCATTGGGCTTTGAATGTTCTTGTTGTAAATCAGAGTATCACAGACATGCTTCGAGATAGCATTGACATGGCCTTCAGGTGAAGATCAGACTTTGGAATCACGAAGGATCCATCAGAATAACTTGTAGAACCAAGATACAATTCCCTCATGGATGAATGGATAACCCTGCTGAAAAGGAATCTATTACGATAGGTCCTCCAAATTGGGGTGCTAGGCATGACATCATGCTACCGGTCATCAAAGGATCAACATCATAACTCTTGAAAAGTTGTCCCATCCATCATATCCGACCGAGATTCAGATCCGATTGGTGTCGGATACCTCGGACTTAGGATACCGAGAAGAAAAGGTGCAACGCAAATTGACAAGATGACATTGTAAGATTCTCGGGAAATGAACTATGAAGTGATTTCCGCTAACAAGAGTCCATCATTAACCCAAGGAGAGGACAAGGAGGTGTCTCGTGACTCAACGGCAATTCACCGAGATTCCCAAAAGATGGACTTCCACAATTAAGTGAACAAGGAGATAACATTTGTCGATCAAATGATATAAGGAAGTATGCTCGAGGAAACATACACAAGTAAACATTGGTTGAAAGGTGCGCCTGATGGGTTGGGTTGCACGACCAATGTCGTAATGGTGATTCAATAATCGATAGCCTAAGAATGAACCTTCACCATTAACTTCAAAAAATAGGGTTGCTAGAAGGAAAGAATCCAAACAACACCGCCCACTTGTTGGAATTAACACGGGACCAAGAAAGAATGGTGATGGTGAGAAGTATTTCTATGTCAAGAATTCTCAAGAGGTGGAACAAATCTCAGAACATTCTTGACATAAAGGATGGTAATACTCCAATGTAAAGAAGAACAATTGCTGGGTAGCTAGGAACTCAAGGTATAACACCAAACATGAACAAGCTTGTGTTGGTGGGAAGGCAATAAAGTGGTCGATGATAATACAATTCATCGAGGGCAAGGATGGTATTTCTCATCATAAATTCAATTGATATCCTGGATGAGCTCAGAGTGTTGATGATCACGACACCTTTGTCGCGAGAGTTCATGAAGATGTAATCGATCGATTTACTACATCAAGTCAAAGTAATGATGAAATGAAAGGTTATTGGAACCAAGGGTACGACACAAACTCGAAACCAAGCTTGTTGTTCAAGGCTAAATGATATGACGATGAGGATCGACGTAAGGTTAATTCATCGTCGAAAATTGTGCTCCGAGCGAAGGACCGGTAGCACAGCTTAAAATTTAGCATGATAATGATATAGCCGATCAGGCTAGGAATGATGTGATCGGGTACAAACTCGCACTTATAGAAGCTATCAAGAGTTGTTGAACCGTCGTGCGGTCTCGGTTCAGTTATTGGTGTCTTTGAGTGTTTAATAACTCGAGCCCGTGAAAAATTGGAACTGTGGGAAGGTAGCACTTGATGAAGAACTCATAAGAAGTTATGCGTTCCATGATAATCTCGAGATACCGGGGGTAATACTCGATGACATATCAAAGTAGAGGTTGGACGGGGTATTGCTTCACGTAAGACAAGTGCTAAAACTTGCACGAGAAATGGTATTTAAAAGAGAACATGGTCGGAACCACGATTGCAAAAGGCCAGATCCCTGATATAAGATGAACTTATACCAAAGGAATAACTAATTTTAAGAGACGCTTTAATGATAAGATCTACATCGTGTCCATGGGCATGGACACAAGTTCAAGGTCGACTCCCACTTCTCCAATGCATAACCTTTCATTCACTTCTCACGCTCGATGAAGTTGCAGTGTTGAAAATTTTATCCGCGAAGCACCGTAAGAGTATGATTCGTGAAAACTTTCGGTTCATACGGTTTGGTGAAGGCATATGTTCAACCCATAGGGGCTTCTTGGAATCATATACCAGAATCTTTAGAAATAATTAACTCAAGCTCGAAGGCAGAGCATGGTTGAGAAAGCAGAGGATACAATTTACCAAAGGCATTATGCATCAGAGGAAAGGCTCACAAGGTTATTGAATATGGAGGGCGTTCACAGATAAAATCCAACAAAGGATCTGGTGGTCCACAAGGGATCTGACGTGAGCATCAGTACTCAACTAGAGGAAGAAGAATGCAAGGAGATCAAACTATAGAAACAACTGACTAACTCAATTGTCAAATGCAAAGGAATTATGATTCCCAAATCAAGGGGTCAGAAGCAATGCTCCGATTAGGGATGGATAAGCTGAATAGCCTTAGGGTACAATCAACGACACTTGGATTGGTCAAGAACCGATTCCAGTTAGAAGAATGGCAGCTCAGCCAGAAAGGTAATTTATAAGGATCAATGATGATTGCGGGTATTCGCAACATATTGAGTCAACAGACTCAAAATGATAATGACAAGGAATGTCAATATGACTACGAGACTTATGGGATTAACCATAATGCAAGCAAGCAAGAATTTCAAGAGCCAAAGGCTCCAGAGGATTTTTGGAAGATCGAATAGTATTTTGAAGACTTTTGTGAAAAACATGAACAACTGGGGTTGAGCGGATACTCGACAAGGGCGAGGATTTATTTGAAGGGGTATTCATGTGGCAAAGAACTGCTAGGCAGTAGGCACAAAGTATTCTCGGAACAATAGAGAAAACTTCGGGGTATCTTGTAATAACCAGATCAATGGGGGATGATCGTATGAATGGCAAGTGTAAGTAGTTATACATACGGATTTATCGGTGGTCAGGAATAGCAAAAGTGATGGGCACAAAGTCTCGTGAGAACATCAGAGAGTATCTTCGGAATCTTCTGATTAGCAGACGATCATCTGAAGTGAGGGGCTCTCCGGGAGAAAGTACTTGCGAGAACCTAAAGTTAGTTTTGTTTTTAGCAAATTCATTTAACCCGAATAGAAGAGAGTTCAGAGTCCTAGAGTAAAGGTCGAGGAGTAAAAGAACCTAGTACCACCCGATGGCGACGTGGGCCCGTAAGGCACACAGCCAAGTTAGTAAAAGTTTTTGCAATGTCTAGACCCGACTTCGCCAAGGAGTGTGGAAGGGGATTCCTACAGCAATCGGCTCGATATTAACTTCAGACGCCTCGATTTAATCGTACACTAATCATGCACGCAAATGTGTACGATCAAGATCGTGGACTCACGGAAGATATCACAACACAACTCTACAAATAAAATAAGTCATACAAGCATCATAATACAAGCCAAGGGCCTCGAGGGCTCGAATACAAGTGCCCGATCATAGACGAAGTCAGCGGAAGCAACAATATCTGAGTACGACATAAGTTAAGCAAGTTTGCCTTAAGAAGGCTAGCACAAACCGGATACAGATCGAAGAGGAGCAGGCCTCCGCTCGATCCTCCTAGGCTACTCCCGGTCGACGCCGGTGGGCTGCACGTAGTAGTAGGCACCTCCAGTAGTAGTCGCCATAGGCGGTGGCGTCGCTCCCGGCTCCATCGTCTGTTGCAGCAATCGAGTAGAGGTAGGGGAAAAGGGGAACAAGGCAATCGTGAGTACTCATCCAAAGTACTGCAAAACAAGGAGCTACACTACATATGCATGGATATATGTGTAAAGGCCATATCGAGGACTGAACTGCAGAATGCCGTAATAAGAGGGGATAGCTAGTCTTAACGAAGACTACGCTCGACACCTGCCTTGCAACAGTAGAAGAGGACAAGCGAAATCCTCCAAGTAACATCACATAGCAATAATCCTACCCGCCATCCCTCCTCATATCCCGAGAGAAAGCGACCACCGGTTGTATCCGCACTTGGAAGGGTGTGTTTTATCAAGTATCCGGTTCTAGTTGTCATAAACTCAAGGGACAACTCCAAGTCGTCCCTGCTATCAAGATCACGGCTATTCAATAGATTAACTTCCTGCAGGGTGCACCATCTTACCCAAAGACGCTTGATCCCATTTGGCCGGACACACTTTCCGGTCATGCCCGCCGCTGAAGATCAACACGCCGCAGCCCCACCTAGGCAAACAGAGAGCCAAGACGCCGGTCTAAACCTAAGCGCCAGGGTCCGGGCCCATCGCCTCGAGCGCACTCAAGACGCTATGCGGGCGGCCGAAGCGACCTAGCCTAGCGTGCGCCCAGTCCAATCCGCGCGCCGCCCATCACGACGTCTGAAGTGCTTCGGCCGATACCACGACGCCGGATACCCATAACTACTCCCGCTTAGATGGTTAGTGCGATAAGCTCAGAGCCAACTCAGATCAAATACCAAGACCTCGTTAAGCGTGTTAAGTATCCGCGAACGCCGAACAGGCCAGCCCACCTCTCTCCTAGGCGGTCTCAACCTGCCCTGCCGCTCCGCCACAAGATCCATCCAGAGGGCCGCCGGGACAAAGGTCCTTTCAGCCCCAATCCGTGAATCACTCACCGGTGCTCCACCACCAATTCGACTTTTAGTCACCACATGTATCATGTATAAGTATATAGTATATACCCGTGATCACCTCCCGAGTGATCACGGCCCGATAGTATAGCACGGCGGACGGACAAGAATGTAGGGCCACAGATGAAAATGCTAGCATCCTATACTAAGCATATAGGATTGCGGTAAAGGTAACAACAAGAGTAACAAGGACAAAGCTATGCATCGGATAGGTATAATGAAAGCAAGAATATGCTACACTACTCTAATGCAAGCAGATAGAGGAGAGTAGGCGATATCCGTGATCAAGGGGGGGCTTGCCTGGTTGCTCCGCAAGAGAGGGGTCGTCGACACCGTAGTCGATCACAGGGGGTACCGCAGCGGCCTCGGGTTCACCGGAAAAGTAACGGAGGGGGAACATAATAAATAACAGAGCAATCAAAGCATAACATGACAAATGCGGTGCTAGAGGTGATCTAACGCAGGGGATAGGTGATACCGGTGAAGGGGGAAAACATCCCCGGTGTTTCGTGTTTTCGGGCAGAGGAGCCGGAGGGGGAAAGTTGCGAGTTGGATATGTTAGGGGTGCGTGGCGGACGAACGGACTGCGTATCCGGATTCGTCTCGTCGTTCTGAGCAACTTTCATGTACAAAGTTTTTCCATTCGAGTTACGGTTTATTTAATACTAATTTTCAAAGTTTTTAATTCATTTCTAGAATTAACAAAATTGATTTAATTAGAAAATGCAATTATGACGTCAGCATTATGTCAGGGTGATGTCAGCAGTCAACTAGTCAGTTGACCTAGTCAAACTGACATGTGGGTCCCACTGTCAATGTCTGCTAACTAATTAACCATGTTAATTAGATTAATTAACATATTAGTTAGGTTGGTTATTTAATTAGGTTTATTAAACTTAATTAATTAAGTTAATTAATTAATTAATTAATTTTAATTATATTTTTATTATTATTAATATTTTTTATCTCCCTTTTTTTAATGTTACGCTCACTGCCGTGGGCACAATGTGCCCTCGCAGTGAATTTGTGTGTACTGGGGTGGAAAGGAGATAGAGGACTCCGGCGGCCTCATCCAGGAGCCGCGGCGAAGCTCGGCGGCGCGCGTCGTTGGCCGAACGCAGCGACCAGAGGCACGCGAGGTGCGACGTGGTATGTGAGCGGGCGACGGGTGAGGCGCGGCCGGTGCAAGGGGCAGCGGCGCTGCGGGCGCGGGCGCAGGGCGGCGACAGGGGGGCCAGGGGCGGCACGGGCTCGACGACGGAGGCGGGGCACGCGGCAGAGGGAGCTCCAAGCGGCGACTCACGGAGGGATGTAGGGTCTGGGCAGTGGTACTTGGGGCGGAGGTCGGAGACGACGATCCGGCGGGGAGGCAGGCCGTCGGGGTGGCTCCGGGCGGGGTCCGGGACGGGCTGTGGCGTCGAGCGACGGGGGCGCCGGCTACCCTCGGGGAGGAGGGTAGAGGAGGCGGTGTGGGGAGGAGGCGAGGAGGCGGCGTGGGGAGGAGACGAGGAGGCGCCAAGGGATGGGCGAGCCGTCCGTGACGGGCGAGGGATGAGGCGGCGGGTCGGGCGCTGCTGGGGCGAAGCGCGGTGAGGTAGGAGCGGGCGACGGGTCGGCAGCGGGCGCCGGGCGCCGAGAATGTTGCCCGATCCGTAGGGGATCGGGAGTGGGGGCGGCGCGATGGATCGGGAGGGCGGGGGCGACGAGAGGAACCAGGGGAAGTGGGATCGGGTGGGGATTAGGTATCCCGGTGGGGATATGGAGGAGGGGTGGGGTGCGGCTGGGCGGCTCGGCGGCTCGATGGCTCTTGGGCCGGGCCAGGCCAAGAGGGGGGGCTTTCTCCTTTTTTTTGCCTTTTTCTGTTTTTACTATTTTCTGCTCTATTTTAGTTACACCTATTTTATTATTTTCTTTTTATAAAAATACAAAACAAACTCCTAAAGTATTTTTATAATATAGGCCATTACCTCAAAAAGTTTGGTGTAGTAATAATTACTTGCTACATTTTATTATTATTTAAGAGGTATTTAAATATTTGATTTTAGCCACAATTTTCTTTACTTTAGTGCATCTAAATACTTTATAAGGGTGTGGCCTCTCCACCAACATGGTCTATGAATTATTTGACACATTAGGAACAATTTAGTTTTGAATTTTGAAAACCCCGATGGTTTTAACTTAAATTCAAATTTTGAATTCGAATCGTTTCGAACTAACGCGAGATTATCAACAGTAACCAAGGTGACGTGGCATCGTTAACGTGGGATTTCTATAGCCTAATTATCCGGGCGTCACACCTCCTCCCTATGGCCTCGGCGTCCTTGCACATGGCCCTCGGCCTGGTCTCCTCCTGCAGCCTCGCAGGCCATGGTGTCATAGCTAATACCGATGGATCTCGGTTAGAGGGTCCCGATCTCGTAGTGTTAGCTAGATGGTAACGAGGACACATGGTACATGGTGTTTACCCAGGTTTGGGCCCTCTCGAGGAGGTAAAACCCTACATCCTACTCTGTTGTATTGATTATGGATGGGGTACCAAGTACAAGTGATCTACCTCGAGATCTGATGTCAATGTGTTGTCCTCTCTATGTCCCCGGTCCCTCTGTTTATATAGATACCGGGGGTACCTAGGGTTTGCACATAGTCGATTGCATCAAGGGTAAGCTTGCCAAGGACAACTTTTATATCTTTGAGTACACACAAAGTCTTTTGATGATATCTTTGAGATGCTTCAGGACCCGACTGAGGCCCATTAATGACAAGCTTAGGGGGTTCCTCAACACAATCCTAGGGGTGGCTATTCGACTAGCCTATGACCCCCTAATCCAGGACTCCTTCAGTAGCCCCTGAACCGGTCTTCATGCCGAGGACTCTCCTGGTTCCCCGAACTGCTGGGTTTCTTTGGTCTCCGGTCTTGCAAACTGGGTCAATCTTGTGCATACTCCCCCAACTGGTTGTGTCTCTCTGGCCAAGGAGAAGCATACCTCGGGCATCTGAGGTGTCTCAGTGTCTGAGCAATAATAAAAAGAATAGATCCCTTAGCAACAAAGCTTTTTCGGTCAAGGATAAGGTTTGTGTTAGATCCAACCCTAACAAACCGACCGGACTAAAGCATCACCACCCCTATCACTGTTGTATGGTCAGCCTCAAGGGTCATCATGATGTGTGAATGCAGTTCGAGACCCTGCTCATTGATATGTAAAATCAATAGAGATCGTGCGCCAGTTTCTTAGCAACACGATCAACCAAATTCCTCGTTCCTCACACACGCTTAACACACGACGCTTGGGGAACTAGCGAGATTACTGCAACACGCCGCGCTGGGCTGGTGACTGCCAGTTATAAAAGGTATAAGAAAGGCGAGCATTGTGGTTTTACACCCTCAACCCCCTTGCCTTCGTCTTCCTCGATATCCAACGTGTGAAATCTTTGAGCCCTTTCCAACTTCTCATCCTCCTTGCCGACTCGAGGGCTAGCGAGGGTTCCGCAACCGCCACAACCGCCACAACCGCGAAGGGGCAGGCACCGTCAAGTCCCTAGGGCTTTGGAAGCCTTCTGTTGTAACAGAGGGGGAGATCAATTCTCTCTGGGTCAATGGATATGTGCCCCCTTTCGATGTCACCGTCACCCGTTCTCTTCCGGTAAGTGGGTCATCTTCCTCTCCCATCTCCTCCGTGGCCTTGGATTTCCAATCCACCCCTTCCTGCTGGGATTGCTTTATTTTTATGGCCTTCAACTCCACTATCTTGCCCCAAACTCCATTTGATGGAAATATGCCCTAGAGGCAATAATAAAATGGTTATTATTATATTTCCTAAATCATGATAAAGGCTTATCATTCATGCTAGAATTGTATTGACCGGAAACTTAAATACATGTGTGGATACATAAACATATATATACCGTGTCCCTAGTGAGCCTCTACTAGACTAGCTCGTTGATCAAAGATGGTTAAGGTTTCCTAACCATGAACATGAGTTCTCATTTGATAACGGGATCACATCATTAGGAGAATGTTGTGATGGACAAGACCCATCTGTTAGCTTAGCACATTAATCGTTCAGTTTATTGCTATTGCTTTCTTAATGTCAAATACATATTCCTTCAACTATGAGATTATGCAACTCGAGGAATACCTTATGTGCTATCAAACGTCACAACGTAACTGGGTGATCATAAAGATGCTCTACAGGTATCTCCGAAGGTGTTTGTTGAGTTGGCATAGATCAAGATTAGGATTTGTCACCCCGAGTATCGGAGAGGTATCTCTGGGCCCTCTCGGTAATACACATCATAAGAAGCCTTGCAAGCAAAGTGACTAATGAGTTAGTTGCAAGATGATGTATTACGAAACGAGTAAAGAGACTTGCCGGTAACGAGATTGAACCAGGAATGAAGATACCGACGATCGAATCTCGGGCAAGTAACATATCGATGAACAAAGGGAATTATGTATGTTGTCATAAGGTTCGACCGATAAAGATCTTCATAGAATATGTAGGATCCAATATGGGCATCCAGGTTCCGCTATTGGTTATTGATCGGAGAGGTGTCTCGGTCATGTCTACATAGTTCTTGAACCCGTAGGGTTCGCACGCTTAACGTTCGTTGACGATATAGTGTTATATGAGTTATATGATTTGGTGACCGAATGTTGTTTGGAGTCCCAGATGAGATCACGGACATGAAGAGGAGTCTCAAAATGGTGAAGAGGTAAAGATTGATATATAGGACGATGGTGTTCGGACACCAGAAGAGTTTCAGAGTGCACTGGGTAGTCATCGGGTCACCGGAAGGGGTTCCGGACACCCCCAGTAAGTGTATGGGCCTAATGGGCCAAAGCGCGGGGGGCAGACCAGCCTGCTAGGGGGCTGGTGCGCCCCTCTACATGGCCGGCCTGACCTAGGGGAAGGAAAGGGGAGGGGTGGCCCCTCCCGCCTTTCCCTCCCCAGGAGATAAAGGAAAGGGGGGGGGTGCCACCTCCTCCATCCTTCCCCCCGCACTCCAATAAGGAAGGGGGGGGGGGGTGGCACCACTTGGGAAGGACCCCGACCCAAGTAGGATTTGGCCTACTTGGGGGCGCCTCCTGGCTGCTCCCTCCTCCCCCACCTATATATATGTGGGAGGTGGGCGCCTAACACAACCATAACATTTGCTTAGCCGTGTGCGGCGCCCCCTCCACCGTTTACACCCTCGTTCATATTTTCGCAGTGCTTAGGCGAAGCCTTGCGGAGATCACTTCACAATCACCGTCACCACGCTGTCATGCTGCCGGAACTTATCCACTACCTCGCCGTCTTGCTGGATCAAGAAGGCGGAGGACGTCACCGAGCTGAATGTGTGCTGAATGCGGAGGTGCCATACGTTCGGTACTTGATCGGTTGGAGCGCGAAGAAGTTCGACTACATCAATCGCGTTAACAAACGCTTCCGCTTACGGTCTACAAGGGTACGTAGACACACTCTCCCCTCTCATTGCTATGCATCTCCATGGATATATCTTGCGTGTGTGTAGAATTTTTTTTGTTTTCCATGCAACGTTTCCCAATAGTGGCATCCAAGTCAGGTCTATGCATAGATGATATGCACAAGTACTCCGACTGACATGCATAGCAACGAGAGGGGAGAGTGTGTCTGTAGAACACAAAGAGTTGTGGGCGGTGATAATCATAGTGCTTACCACCAACGTCTTATTTTGATTCGGCGGTATTGTGGGATGAAGCGGCCCGGACCAACCTTACATGTCCATGCAGATGAGACCTGTTCCACTGACTGACATGCAACTAGTTTTGCATAAATGTGGCTGGCGGGTGTCTGTTTATCCTACTTTAGTTTAATCGAATTTGACTATGTCCGGTCCTTGAAGAAGGTTAAAACAACAAACTTGATAAATCACCGTTGTGGTTTTTGCGTAGTTAAGAACGGTTCTTGCTAGAAGCCCGTAGCAGCTACATAAAACTTGCAACAACAAAGTAGAGGACGTCTAACTTATTTTTGCAGGGCATGTTGTGATGTGATATGGTCAAGATATGATGTGATATATGCTGATGTATGAGATGATCATGTTTTGTAATATCGACAACCGGCATGAGCCTTAGGGTTGTCTCTTAATTATAGTATGAAATGCAAGCGCCATGTAATTGCTTTACTTTATTGCTATGCGTTAGCAATAGTTGTAGAAGCAATAATTGGCGAGACGACCCCGACGCAACGTTGGAGATCAAGGTGTCAAACAGGTGACGATGGAGATCATGACGATGCTTTGGAGATGGAGATCAAAAGCACAAGATGATGATGGCCAAATCATGTCACATATTTTGATTGCATGTGATGTTTATCCTTTATGCATCTTATTTTGCTTAGAACGACGGTAGCATTATAAGATGAACCCTTCACTAAATTTCAAGATAAAAGTGTTCTCCCTGAGTATGCACCATTGCCAAAGTTCGTTGTTTCGAAGCACCACGTGATGATCGGGTGTGATAGACTCTACGTTCACATACAACGGGTGCAAGACTGTTTTGCACATGCAAAATACATGGGTTAAACTTGACGATCCTAGCATGTACAGACATGGTATCGGAACACTGGAGACTGAAAGGTCGAACATGAGACATATAGTAGATATGATCAACATAGAGATGTTCACCATTGATGACTACCCCATCTCACGTGATGATCAGACATGGGTTTGTTGATTTGGATCATGTATCACTTAGATAACTTGAGGGATGTTAATTTAAGTGGGAGTTCACTAGTAACTTGATTAATTAAACTTAAATTTATGAATTTAGTCTTAATAGTTTTTGCATATCTATGTAGTAGATCAATAGCTCGCGATATAGGTCCCCTATTTTTGATATGTTCCTAGAGAAAACTAAGTTGAAAGATGATGGTAGCAATGATGTAGATTGGGTCCGTGATCTGAGGATTATCCTCATTGCTGCACAGAAGAATTATGTCCTTGATGCACCGCTAGGTGACAGACCTATTGCAGGAGCAGATGTAGATGTTATGAATGTTTGGCAAGCTCGATATGTTGACTACTTAATAGTTTAGTGCGCCATGCTTTATGGCTTAGAACAGGGACTTCGAAAATGTTTTGAACAACACGGAGCATATGAGATGTTCCAAGAGCCGAAATTGGTATTTCAGACTAATGGCCATGTCGATAGGTATGAGACCTCCGACATATACTTTGCCTACAAGATGGAGGAGAATAGCTCAGCAGTGAGCATGTGCTCAGAATTTCTGGGTACTAGAATCGCTTGAATCAAGTAGCTCAGCCAGTGAGCATGTACTGGAATGTCTGAGATAGTGATTGAAAGAGTTCTCTAGTCACTATCGTCAAGCTAATAGAACTTCGTGATGAACTATAATATGCAAGGGATGACGAAAACGATTCCCGAGCTCTTCGTGATACTGAAATCAGCGAAGATAGAAATCAAGAAAGAGCATAAAGTGTTTATGGCTAACAAGACCAATAGTTTCAAGAAAAAAGGGCAAGGGAAAGAAAGGGAACTTCAAGAAGAATGGCAAGCAAGTTGCCACTCCCGGGAAGAAGCCTAAAGCTGGATCTAAGCTTGAAACTAAGTGCTTCTACTGCAAAGGGAATGGTCACTAGAAGCGGAATTGCCCTAAATACTTGGCAGATAAGAAGGATGGCAATGTGAACAAAGGTATATTTCATATACATGTTATTGATGTGTGCCTTACTAGTATTCATAGTAGCCCCTGGGTATTTGATACCCGTTCAGTTGCTGAGATTTGTAACTCGAAACAGGAGTTGCAGAATAAACGAAGACTAGTTAAGGGCGAGGTAATGATGTGTGTTGGAAGTGTTTCCAAGATTGATATGATCACCATCGCACACTCCCTCTACCTTTGGGATTAGTATTGAGCCTAAATAAATGTTATTTGGTGTTTGCATTGAGCATGAATATGATTAGAACATGTTTATTGCAATACGGTTATTCATTTAATTCAGAGAATAATTGTTGTTCTGTTTACATGAATAACACCTTCTATGGTCATATACCCAATGTGAATGGTTTATCGAATCTCGATCGTAGTGATACACATATTTATAATATTGATGCCAAAAGATGCAAAGTTGATAATGATAGTGCAAACATACTTGTGGCACTGCCGTTTAGGTCATATTGGTGTAAAGCGCATGAAGAAACTCCATATGGATGGACTTTTGGAATCACTTGATTATGAATCATTAGATACTTGCAAACGATGCCTCATTGGCAAGATGACTAAAACTCCGTTCTCTGGAACAATGGAGCGAGCTAATGACTTATTGGAAATAATAATACATACCGATGTATACGGTCCAATGAGTGTTGAGGCACGCGGCGGGTATCTTTATTTTCTAACCTTTACAGATGATTTGAGTAGGTATGGTTATCTCTACTTGATGAAACACAAGTCTGAAACATCTGAAAAGTTCAAAGAATTTCAGAGTGAAGTAGAGAATCATCGTAATATCTGATCGCAGAGACGAACATTTGAGTTACGAGTTTGACCTTCATTTAAGAAAATGTGGAATTGTTTCACAACTCATGCCACCTGGAACACCATAGCGTAATGGTGTGTCCGAACGTCATAACCGTACTTTATTAGATATGGTGCGTTCTATGATGTCTCTTACCAATTTGCCTTTATCATTTTGGGGTTATGCATTAGAGACAACCGCATTCACGTTAGATAGGGCACCATCTAAATCCGTTGAGATGACATCGTATGAACTGTGGTTTGGCAAGAAACCTAAGAAGTCATTTCTTAAAAGTTTGGGGATGCGACGCTTATGTCAAAAAGGCTTCAGCTTGATAAGCTCGAATACAAAGCGGAGAAGTGCGTCTTCATAGGATACCCGAAAGAAACTATTGGGTATACCTTCCACCATAGATCCAAAGGAAAAATCTTTGCTGCTAAGAGTGGGTCCTTTCGAGAGAAGGAGTTCCTCTCGAGAGAAGTAAGTGGGAGGAAAGTAGAACTTTATGAGGTAATTGTACCTTCTCTCGAATTGGAAAATAGTACATCAGAAAAAGACGTTCCCGTGATGCCTACACCAACAAGAGAGGAAGCAAATGATGATGATTATGAAACTTCAGATCAAGTTACTACTGAACGTCGTAGGTCGACCAGAACACATTTCACACCAGAGTGGTACGGCAATCCTGTCCTGGTAGTCATTGTTGGACAACAGCGAACGTACAAACTATGAAGAAGCTATGATGAGCCCATATTCCGATAAATGGCTTGAGGCCATGAAATCTGAGATAGGATCCATGTATGAGAAAAAAGTATGGACTTTGGTGGACTTGCCCAATGATTGGCAAGCCATAGAAAATAAATGGATCTTCAAGAAGAAGACTGACGCTGATGGTAATGTTACTATCTACAAAGCTCGACTTGTTGCGAAAGGTTTTCAACAAGTTCAAGGTGTTGACTACGATTGGAGTTTTTCACCCATATCGATGCTTAAGTGTGTCCAAATCATGTTAGCAATTGCCGCATTTTATAATTATGAAATCTGGCATATGGACGTCAAAACTGCATTCCTTAATGGATTTCTTAAAAAGAGTTGTATATGATGCAACTAGAAGGTTTTGTCGATCCTAAAGGTGCTAATAAAGTGTGCAAGCTCCAGCGATCCATCTATGGACTGGTGCAAGCATCTCGGAGTTAGAATATACACTTTGATGAGGTGATCAAAGCATATGGTTTTATACAAACTGATGGTGAAGCCTGTATTTACAAGAAAGTAAGTGGGAGCTCTGTAGCATTTTCGATATTATATGTGGATGACACATTGCTGATTGGAAATGATATAGAATTTTTGGATAGCATAAAAGGATATTTAAATAACATTTTTTCAATGAATGATCTCGGTGAAGCTGCTTACATATTAGGGCATCAAGATCTATAGAGATAGATCAAGACGCTTGATAAGATTTTCAACGAGTACATAGCTTGACAAGATTTTGAAGGAGTTCAAAATGGATCAGTCAAAGAAGGAGTTCTAGCCTGTATTGTAAGGTGTGAAGTTGAGTAAGACTCAAAGCCCGACCATGGCAGAAGATAGAGAGAGAATGAAAGTCATTCCCTATGCCTCAGCTATAGGTTCTACAAAGTATGCCATACTATGTACCAGACCTATTGTGTACCTTGCCATGAGTTTGGCAAGGGGGTACAATAGTGATCCAGGTGTAGTTCACTGGACAATGGTCAAAATTATCCTTAGTTACCTAAGAGGACTAAGGAAAATTTCTCGGTTATGAAGGTGATAAAGAGTTCGTCGTAAAGGGTGACGTTGTTGCAAGCTTTGACACAGATTCGAATGACTTTGAGTCTCAATCTGGATACGTATGAAAGTGAGAGCAATTAGCTAGAGTATCTCTATGCAGATCATTATAGACATAGAAATTTGCAAAATACATATATATCTGAATGTGACAGACCCGTTGACTTAACTTCTCTCACAAGCAAAACATGATCACACCTTAGTACTCTTTGGGAGTTAATCACATGCCGATGTGAACTAGATTATTGACTCTAGATAGCCCTGGGCGAGCAATGTGCCCGCACGCGTCATACTAGCTTGATGTTCGTTCTATGCTAAGTTTGCATTAATTGATAGCGTTTTATGAACACGCCACCATTTATCGTTGTTTCCTCACTGGTTTCCTGCCGCCACCCAGCGATATTGGGTATAAACCTAGGCGGCGCGCGACGCACCGAGGCAGCAAGTGTAGCCTGTAGCACATCGACCTTTTGCAAGCTTGACAACCCACTGAAGCGCCGCCTCTGCCATCAACCTGCTTGAGGAGGAAAACGAGAAGGCGCCACGGCTCGTCGAGGCCGAGGCGCTCCCTAACAACGTGATGGACGACGTCGTGCTGCACGTCATTGCTAGGTTGAGCAGAACCTTAACGCATGACGCTTCAGCGCTGCAGATCAAGATAGGCATGTTAGCACCGAGAGGCTGCAGCTCGCCGCATAACATGATCGATGGTGCGCCACAGAGCAAGCTAGGCGCGTCTACACCGATAGGCTGCGGCTCGCCGCACAGAGAGACCGTTGGAGCATCGTAGAGCAAGAGGCACGGCGTGCCACACAGCAAGAGTGGATCCATCGGCGCTTGCCTGATGTTGACAGGGCGTCACAGATGGGTACACGTCCCGTTAGTACGCCCATTCCTCGCCAGGAGTGGGCAGAGGCCGTATGTGTCATACATGCACGAGAGGCCGGCCACGCCATACTTGCACCAGACACCCGCCGTGACGTTCGCATGGGTCGCGCCATTCGCCTTGTCCGCGGCCCACTTGATGCCAACATGCTAGTCGCTAGGCTCGACCACCTCCTTGGCCCAGGTGTCCACCTGGGCGCAGTAGAGGAACATGGCCGTCGCATCCTTGAGCTGGTGATCTCCGATAAAATAGCCTACTTGGAGCTCGATATCATGCTCCAGATGTTCCGCGAGCGGGTCGACCTCTTGGACGAGCGCCCGCACGAGTTCAGGCAGAGCCAAGAACTACTGTAGGCAAGGGCTGCTGGTCATGGACGCATTTTATCTTGTTGAGTCATTTTGACGTGGATCGCTATGTATTCACAACAATCATAATATTGCTCTATTTTTATTGCTCTGTTTCAATATGTGTACTCTGTTTTCTGTTCTTATATGTCCTGTTTGAATGTATGTATATTTGCTTTCCAATTGTATATGTGGATGATAACAGCTAGATACAAATTAGTATACAAAAATAGATAGAAAATGGAATTCATAATAGAATATATATATAATAATTATTCATTAGTTCATCATAGAATATATATAATATCATGACATGAACCCACTCCGTCCGGCGCCAGCGCAGCAAGAGCAGAGCTGTCAAGAGGTCCCTCGCCCACAAGAAGCTTCCCGAGTGCTCCCTGCACCGGCTCGTCACGACCACGCTCCTGCTCCAGCACGCCAAGACCCCGCGCTGCTCCCAGCTGCAGCGCAAGGCTCTTCGTCACCAAAGGCCTCCCGTGGCCACAGCAGGCTGCCGCGCCTTCACCATCGAGCTGCGCAGCGTCGCATGGCCCGGCAAGTTCAAGCCAGACCTGCCTCCTCGCTACGACGGCACGGCCGACCCTGCGGAGTTCCTCCACCTCTACGAGCTGGGCATCGAAGCCACCAACGGGGACGAGAAGGTCATGGCGAACTGGTTTCCCATGGCACTCAAGGACGGAGCCCGCACCTGGCTCCTGAACCTGGCTCCTGGCATGATCTCCTCCTGGGACGAGATGCGCACCCGCTTCATCGCCAACTTCCAAGATACTCGCGACCGGCCTCCTGCCGTGAGTGACATGGGGCATCAAGCAGCAACCAGGGGAGACCCTGCAAAAGTACATCCAGCGCTTCAACAACGCATGCCTCAAGATTCCCAAGGTGAACGAGAAGGCCATCATCTCTGCCTTCTCCGACGGTGTGCGTGACGTCAAGATGAAGGAGGAGCTGGCGATGCATGAAGATCTGTGCACTTCCTTGGAGTTGTTCAACTTGGCGACCAAGTGCGCCAGGGCTGAGGAAGGGCGCCTTTCCCTCCTCGAGCTGCCAGCCGCAGACCCAAAAGAGAAGAAATCCAAGGCCAAGGACGTGAAGCGCAAGGGGGCTGCCGTGCTCATGCGTAACCCGACACTAAGCGGGCGAGATCAGCCCGAGTCTTCCAAGGGCAGTCGGTACTGTGTGTACCACGACCTCCACACCCAGAACACCAACGAATGTCAAGAGCTCCGAGCCGTGCGAGAAGGGAGGATCGGCCGACGCCCCGACCGCAACGATCGAGGCTATGGCCGAGGAGGAGGAAGGAACGCAGGACGCTGGAAAGACCGTGGCCCTCGCCAAGGGTGGCGCGATCGACCTCGCGAGGATCGCTGGCAGGATCAGCCTCGCGAGGGAGATTGGAGGGATCAGCCTCGCGAGGATCACCCGCAAGGAAACGCAGGCCTCCCTCCTCTGCCGTCGCAGCCAAGGAGAAACGAGGACCATCATTAGGACGAGGGGTGTCGGTGTCAAAAGCGGCGGATCTCGGGTAGGGGGTCCCGAACTGTGCGTCTAGGCGGATGGTAACAGGAGACAAGGGACATGATGCTTTTACCCAGGTTCGGGCCCTCTCGATGGAGGTAATACCCTACTCCTGCTTGATTAATATTGATGATATGGGTAGTACAAGAGTGGATCTACCACGAGATCAGAGAGGCTAAACCCTAGAAGCTTGCCGATGGTATGATTGTTGTTCGTCCTACAGACTAAAACCCTCCGGTTTATATAGACACCGGATAGGGTTAGGGTTACACAGAGTCGGTTACAACGGTAGGAGATCTACATATCCGTATCGCCAAGCTTGCCTTCCACGCCAAGGAAAGTCCCATCCAGACACGGGACGAAGTCTTCAATCTTGTATATTCATAGTCCAGAGTCCGCCAACGGTGATAGTTCGCTATCCGGACACCCCTAATCCAGACTCCTCAAGAGCCCCTAACTAGGCTTCAATGACGACGAGTCCGCGCGCATATTGTCTTCGGCATTGCAAGGCGGGTTCCTCCTCCGAATACTTCATAGAAGATTTTGAACACAAGGATAGTGTCCGGCTCTACAAAACAAGTTCCACATACTACCGTAGAGAGAATAACTTTTGCACAGATCTGCTGACGTATTTCGCGGAGTGACATCACACCACGGCCGTGCCTTTATACTGAATCGCTTTTACTGCTCCACCTCAGCGCGTTTAGCAAGGCGGTTTCTTGGCACGCCTTATCAAAGCGGAGATTGTGCCCCTTATTCCGGGATTCCCATCAATACGGACGTGGGTAACCCAACCGCGCCATTGATTACGGGCGCTTGGGGGATAAGCGAGTTTTACCGGGCTTATGGGGACGATAGCTTCGTCCGTCCATATAAGGGATAAGGATCCACCTTTTCACCCACGCCTTCTTCCTCCTTTGCTCATCCATTTCACAAGACTCGAGCTCCAGCGCCCAAGTCCACACATCCCACCTCAACCTTCTCCAACTATGTCCGGAGCGGGAGGAAAGTGGATGGCCTCCTCCGTCACGAAGGGGCACATCAAAAAGCTGCGGAAGGCTGGATACTTGTCCAGCGACATCGCGCACAGGCTACCCGACGAGGGGCAGATCATTCCCACCCGCAGGCCCCATGAGAGGGTGGTGTTCCTCACCCACTTCCTCCGCGGACTAGGTTTTCCACTTCACCCATTTGTCCGGGGGCTCATGTTCTACTACGGCTTGGATTTCATCTGGCCCCGAACTTCATCCTCAACATCTCGGAATTTATCATCGTGTGCGAGGCCTTCCTCTGCATCCAGCCCCACTTCGGCTTATGGCTGAAGACCTTCAATGTCAAGCCGAAGGTAGTGGGCGGCCGCCAAGCGGAGTGCGGAGGTGCCATGGTTGGAAAGATGGCCAAAATCCTATGGCTCGAGGGCTCCTTTGTGGAGACCATAAAGGGGTGGCAATCGGGGTGGTTCTACATCACCGAGCCGCGCGACTCTCAATGGGAGGCGGCCCCAATTCGATCTGGCTCCCCACACGGCTCACGCCATGGAAAGAGACGGGCCGACGTGGGGTGATTCGAAGAGCTGTCCGGAATCCAAACCTGCGTCCGAACCTCGGTGGACAAGAATCTCAAGCTTGTCAACGTAATCCGGTGATGCTCATCCGCTGGTTCTCCCATGCCAACAACGGGCCTTCAAATTGTGGTAGTTCGATCCGCACAAGACCAAACTCTGAAAAGGCTCTTCGACACTACGCACGAAGATGCCCGGAAGGTGCTGTTCAAGGCGCCGAGGCTCTACATTCGCCATCAAGATCGCGATTCAGCTCGCAGCGCAAGCCAGCGAGGTAAGTTATTTTACCCTTTAGGGAACTCTTTTTCATAGTTTGACTCTATGCGGATCTAAAACTCCCTAACCTTTGACAAGATCGGTGAAGACGCCCGGACAGATTAACCGTCCGCCCCTTGCCGAAGACCCAGCGGACGCCTGATTGACGGGAAGCTGGCTCCGCACCTCACGTGGTGCCGAGAAGAAGGCTAAGAAGGAGGCCACGGGAACTCAAGGAGCTCCCGACGCCAGTCTTGTCGGACTCATCGTCCGACGACTCGAGATGGAATCCTCCTCCGAGGACGAGGAGGAGGAAAAGGAAGCCTCTCCCCCAGCGGGGGGAGAGAAGAAAAGGAAGGCCGCCTCGACTGGGGAGGCCGGAGGGTCCAAGAAAGGAAGGACCCTTCCTCCGGACTTCTCCACCAACGCCGATGACGACGAGGAGGAGTGGCCAACAAGGGCCAAGCCCCTGGCGAGATCGTAAGTGTTCGGACTCCAGAATAGTTCATGACTTTTTATTTGTCGCATAGTGTCTTCTAACGCCGAATATGACCATGTAGCCCGCCCGAGGACGAGCTTGCCGCTTCGTCGAGCGGCTCCCTGGGTTCCTCGGATGTGAATAACACTTTACCGACCGCCTCCTCTCCTCGTGTCGCCGACGACACCGCGCTGGAGTCCCAAAAGGGGCCCAGCTAGGAGAAGGTGGTCCTGGAGGCGCCGCAAGGCGACCTCCCGGACTCTGGGAGCAAAGGGGGCGAGACCCCAGAGGGCTCTAAGTCCGGCCCTGTGTCGGACTCTGTACCGGAACCTTCAGTGGTTCCAAAGTCCGGCAAGCGGCCCCTTCGTAAGAAGGGCGAGACTGCGACGCCGGTGACCTCCGTCCATCCGGAGGCACCGGATAGCTTGCTGGAGGTGCTTAACGGCGCCTTCATCGACGAGGAGCACCGCACTGTTATGAGTGTGGTGATCCGAAAGTTCAGTCCGCCAAGAGCGGGCTGATGAAGCCTGCACCAGCCTTCTAACAGCTTTGAGGTAAGTTTAGAATATGTAAAAATATTACCGCATAGACAGTAGCCTCTGATGCTTAGTTCGGTGTTCGGAAAGAAAAGCCGGACTGAGGATCTAAAAAGATATACGCAGGAGTCTAACATAAGTATGTCAATATGGGAATGCAGGCTGCGCTGCTGACCTCTGCCGCACTGACTGCGGAGGTCAATGCATTGAAGCAGAGCCTCGAGCGGTCCGAGAATGACCTCGGCTTTGCCAAGAAGCAGCTCGAGGACAAGGAAGGTAAGTAATACCTTATTAAAGAAATACCTTATAGAAAGGATTTGGTTGCAAAAAATGACAGGACTAACGTGGGTATTGTAGGGGCCACGAACAAGGTGGCGACCCTGAAGGAAGCGGTGTCCGCGGCCGAAAGCAAAGCGGCTGCGGAGCGCACCGAGCGAGAGAAGCAGGAGGCGCGGGTGGCGGAGGTGTGGCAAGAGCTCCAGGCTCTCGTGGAAAAACACGAGAGTTTGGAGCGTGACTCAAGACTCAAGAGTCCGAGCTCGCCTCGCTCTTGAGAGTGCCAAAGCCGCTAAGGCGGCCCAAAAATCCCTCCAAGAAATTGAAGCATTAAAGAAGATAGCGGCGGTAAGGCATTCTTTATGCAAAGCAAGCATGTGAAAGTGAATTACCTATTACTTACCCAATCCAGAGCTCTCCAGAGCATTCGCAGATCTTCCCGTGGTGTGTCGATGCTGCCGCGTTCTACCGCGCCAAGGAGGGGAGCTCGACGGAAAAGGTGTTCTGGTCTCAGTATGCTGAGGCCGGACATCCGGTGCCCCTGAGCGACCAGCTGAAGCAGCTGGTCGAGCTCCACAAGGTCGCCGAACAGGCCATGAAGGGCCTCATAATTCGGCTGTGGCCATTGGAAGCCATGCCAGGAGCTACTTTGGGCTAGTGCATGCTGGTGGACGCCTTGTCCATGGATTGAAGTCATCAAGCGCTGCCTGCATTGAAGGTGCCTGTCGGCCCTTGCCCGTGCTAAAGTGCACTGGGGCAAGCTGGATGCGGAGAAGCTTGTGACGGACGGGCCACCGAAGGGCAAGGAGCATCGCAAGCCCAAAATGTACTATGAGGGTCTCATGAAGGGTGCCCGCCTTATAGTGGGTGAATGCTCCAAAGATGTAGTTTTTGAATAGACTCGCATTTGTTATCCTGTATGCTGGAAACTTTGTTCATATGCGCTAAGCAACGCTTGTGAATTTAAAATATTACCTTCTGAGCAGCCGTTTATAAAATTTGAGAGATGGCTAGTCGTTGACTTCAGCCCCCATGCCACGAGTGCTGGGGTGTTCGGGATAAACTTGAGCGCTCTTGTTCCCATTCTTGGGTCCTTCGAGGGAGGCGCTCAACTCAACGAACAAGGCAACCGGACTTATAGTGCTTGAACACTCCCACTTAGCCATAGAATTCTATAATTTTAAATTTCGGCGAAGCCCCTAGTATTTGGAAGACCGAGTTCGGGGCGCTATCCACGCCTTTGGCCGGACAATGCCGACTCCTCGCTCTAAGCGGCATAAGTCTTTAGGGACCCGAAAAAACCTCTCGAACAGCGACCGGCTCTCGCCCTATCATGACGGTCAGTTTTAGCTTTCTCCACTGAGGTGCTCAACCCAGCTCAACCGGGGCACAATCGCAGTGGTTCTCCCAGCGCTACCTTAGCCGATATAACGGAGCGTAAGGTACCAAAACATGGGAGCCGGGCAAACCCAACTATTGACCCAAGACATGATTCAGAGCCGATGCATATAATGCTATAAGTTCGGGGTGCCGCACTTGTGAAAGTGTTCGGACTTATCACACCATATATTTGGGGTACTTAAGCCCCTGGTGTATTGGCCGTACCAAAGTGTACGGGTGCAACATGTCATAAATGAACATATATATAGATAAAAAAGGAGTGCAATAATAGGCAAAAGCTATGTATTGTTTATTCAAAAAGGTACTGCAATGAAAGCAGAACGATACAAATAGTGCGGTAAGCAAAGGATTGGACTATTTAACATGTCCCCCTCCAGGGGTAAGCTGCGGGATGGTATGTAAAACAGGTATAATGCTCGTAGTAGACACCACCTGGACACTCGACGTAGCTTTCTGCTTCCCTGGCTGTTGCATCGTGAATTCGGCAATTCTAGTGCCAGACAGGACTTCTGGAAAACGGAGTCCTGAAAGTAAGAAGAAAAAATAAGAAAGAAAAAGAGTGACACAATCGGGAGCACCTGGTGCGGTTTAGCCGCACTCTGGGCGTGCCGTGGTCGTGCCCCTCCCCTTATGCCCATGGTATCTCCAGAGCGTAGTTATGTACGCGTAGTACTGGCTTCGCAATTTCGCGAGGGCTGGGGTTGGGGCCGGATTGCTACGCGTGCTTGGATCGTGCCAGGCGGTCTTGTTGTAGGTTACTCCGGGCGCGCTTGACGGTGTCCGGGCGTTTAATAGTCGGACTCGATAATTGCTGTGAGAGGCTGCTTTGCACCTCCGCCGCGAGTGCCGCCGTATGCTCCTCCGTTCGGAGAGAGCGTTCGGTGTTTCCATTGACCGTGATTACTCCTCGAGGGCCTGGCATCTTGAGCTTGGGGTATGCGTGGTGCGGCACCGCATTGAACTTTGCAAATGCGGTTCGCCCAAGCAATGCATGATAGCCGCTGCGAACGGGACTATGTCAAGATTAACTCTTCGCTTCGAAGTTATCCGGGATCCAAGACCACTTCGAGTGTAACGAGCCTGCATAATTGGCCTCACCTGGTATGACGCCTTTAAAGGTCGTCTTTGTGGGTTTAATCCTTGAGGGTCTATGCCCATTTTGCGACCTTATCCTCGATAGAGCAGGTTCAGGCTTCTACCGCCGTCCATCAGGACTCTAGTGAGGTGAAATCCGTCAATGATTGGGTCAAGAACCAATGCGGCGAATCCGCCGTGGCGGATGCTAGTGGGGTGGTCCCTTCGATCAAAGGTGATCGGGCAGGAGGACCATGGGTTGAACTTCGGGGCGACTGGATCCATCGCATATATGTCCCTTAGTGCATGCTTCCACTCCCTTTTGGGTATGTGGGTTGCGTATATCATGTTCACCATCCGCACTTGTGGGGGGAAGCCCTTCTGTCCTCTATTTTTCGGCGGCCGGGGCTCCTCATCGTCATCGCTATGTAGCCCCTTGTCATTGAGTTCGACATTTAACTTGCATGCCTGTTTGAAGACCCAACAATCCATGTTGGTGTGGTTGGCTGGTTTTTCGGGGGTGCCATGTATTTGGCACGAGCGATCGAGTATTCGGTCCAGATTGGACGGGCCCTGAGTATTTATTTTGAACGGCTTCTTCCGCTGACCGGGTTTAGAGCCTCTGAATCCGGCATTGACTGCCATATCTTCAGCATTATCACCGTTGATGCGGCGCTTGTGCTTGTTGCGACGTGACCTGCCATTGTTGTCCTTGGTATCCGAACTACCAGGGTTTTTGGTCAAGTTGTTGCTGCGAGCTAGCCAGCTGTCCTCTCCCACGCAAAAGCGGGTCATGAGCATTATGAGGGCTGCCATGGATTTCGGCTTTTCCTGTCCTAGGTGCCGGGCAAGCCACTCATCGCGGATGTTATGTTTGAAGGCTGCAAGGGCCTATGCATCCGGACAGTCAACGATTTGATTTTTCTTGGTTAGGAACCGTGTCCGTAATTGTCCGCCGATTCTTCCGCTGCTAAATTATGTGGTTGAGGTCATCGGCGCCGGTGGTCACACATATGTGCCTGGAAGTTATCAAGGAATGCGGCTTCCGTGTCCTCCCAACAACCAATTGATTCTCGCCGCAAGCTGTTAAGCCAATGCCGAGCTGGTCCTTTAAGCTTGAGTGGCGGGTATATGATGGCGTGTAGATCATCACCGCGGGCCATGTGGATATGGAGGAGGTAGTCCTCGATCCAAACCGCAGGATCTGTTGTGCCATCATATGATTCGATGTTTATGGGTTTGAAACCCTCGGGATTTGATGATCCATTACTTCGTCATGAAGCATAGTGGGTGTCTTGGCGCCTCAGATTGAGCTATATCACGATGCAGCTCAAATGAGCTTTGTTCATCAGTGTTCGCCCGGCCGGAATTGCTGTATCCGCGTGATGTTATCGTCGCGTGTCGTATGCGCACGCGATCCGTAGATCGATCTTGTTTGCCTTGCCTTATCCTCCAATATGTCTCGCAGGTCCGGCGATTTCCCGTGCCTTGGTCGAGCGATGCGGTGTGCGGCTTGAATGGAGGGTCTAGAGGCCTCTGTCATGACCACGGGTGGCGGTCGGCCGCATCATGCGCCGGTGATGTAAGTTTGGGTGCTGCTTCCTCTAATTGGGGTAGCAGCATGCGTTTGGGTATCTCTTGGAGGGGCGCTCGAGTTCGTACTTTTTGGCTGCAAGGACTTCACTCCATCTGTCAGCTAGCAAGTCTTGGTCAGCTCTAAGCTGCTGCTGCTTTTTCTTGAGGCTGCTTGCCATGGCCATAAGCCTGCGTTTGAAACGCTCTTGTTCGGCGGGGTCCTTAGGCACGACAAATTCGTCGTCGTCGAGGCTTGCCTCATCTTTGAAGGGAGGCATATAATTATCATCCTCCACCTCCCTGTCTGCCGCTCTATCATGAGGGCTGGCTTCTCCCTCCTCTATGCTGAATCCTGCTGGAGAGGGTTGTCTTCGGCACTGTCCGGGGTGTTATTATCTCCCTTGCCAGAATCACCATTTTTGCTGTGGCGGGATTTAGAGCGGCGCCGCTGACGCCGGCGCTTGGGCTGTTTCTTGGAGGGGTCATCCTCCGCTGTTCCATCGCCGTTCCCATCTTTTGGGATGTCCACCATGTATATGTCGTATGATGAGGTGGCCTTCCAGTTCCCTGTGGGCGCTGCTTCTTGGTCGTCTCCAGCATCATCGTCCATACCGTCGATGTCTTCGGAGTCGAAGTCGTGCATGTCGGTTAAATCATCGACAGTTGCCACAAAGTTGGTGGCGGGTGGGCGTTGAATTTCTTCGTCGTCCGCATCCCAACCTTCCTGACCGTAGTCTGGCCAGGGCTCTCCTGATAAAGAGAGAGACTTTAGTGAATTCAGGATGTCGCCAAAGGGCGAATGCTAAAAGATGTCCGCGGCAGTGAACTCCATGACCGGCGCCCAATTGGATTCAATTGGCAGGAGCGCGGAGGGTTCGGAGTCCGAAGAGGAGTCCGGCACCTTGGAGTCACGGTCTTCACAAAGGACAGGGATGGAGTTCGGCTCAATCGCCGTAGAGATCGTAGCCCCCGAGGCGGTGTCCAACCACTCGTCCTCGATGGGCAGAGTCGGCTCCGAGCTAAGTGTCAGAGCGGACGCTGGTGCGGCCTCCAGGACACTGTTCGGCGGCAGATCTAGATCGTGCCCATCGAGACAGTGCGGCGCGCTTGGCTGTGGCTCGAATCTGTCGAAGATCAAGTCTCCGTGGATGTCGGCCGTCTAGTTCAAACTTCCAAATCTGACCTGATGGCCAGGGGCGTAGCTTTCAATCTGCTCTAGATGGCCAAGTGAATTGGCCTGCAGTGCAAAGCCGCCGAATACGAAGGTTTGTCCGGGGAGAAAAATCTCACCCTGGACCGCGTCGTTGTTGATGATCGAAGGAGCCATCGGGCCTAAGGATGACGACACAAAGGAACTCTCAATGAAAGCACCAATGTCAATGTCAAAACCGGCGGATCTCAGGTAGGGGGTCCCGAACTGTGCGTCTAGGCGGATGGTAACAAGAGACAAGGGACATGATGTTTTTACCCAGGTTCGGGCCCTCTCGATGGAGGTAATACCCTACTCCTGCTTGATTAATATTGATGATATGGGTAGTACAAGAGTGGATCTACCACGAGATCAGAGAGGCTAAACCCTAGAAGCTAGCCTATGGTATTATTGTTGTTCGTCCTACGGACTAAAACCCTCTGGTTTATATAGACACCGGATAGGGTTAGGGTTACACAGAGTCGGTTACAACGGTAGGAGATCTACATATCCGTATCGCCAAGCTTGCCTTCCACGCCAAGGAAAGTCCCATCCGGACACGAGACGAAGTCTTCAATCTTGTATCTTCATAGTCCAGGAGTCCGGCCAACGGTGATAGTTCGGATATCCGGACACCCCCTAATCCAGGACTCCCTCAAAGGGGCTGGGGGCTTCCAGGAGCAACGCGCGATCGCTTGCATCCTGGGCGGAGCTCAAGCCCCAGCCTCTCAACGCATCTTCAAGCAGTTCGCCCGCGAAGTGAATGCAGTCCTCCCCAAGCTCGAAGCCACGCACCCTCTCAGGTGGTCAGCATGCGCCATCACGTTCAGCTCAGCGGATCAGTTCAAGTGCGCGGCCACAGCCGGAGTCCTCCCGATGCTTTGTTCCCCAATCATCAGCAACGTGCAAGTCACCAGGACCCTCATTGACGGCGGAGCAGGGCTCAACGTCCTGTCCGTAGAGACATTCAACAATCTCCAAGTGCCTTACAATCAGCTTCAGCCAACCAAGCCTTTCTCCAGAGTCACCGATGGCTCCACGGTTCCGATTGGGCAGGTCCGCCTCCCTGTCACCTTCGGGGCGCGCGACAACTACCGCACCGAGCTCATCAACTTCATGTCGCCCACATTCGCCTGCCATACAATGCCATCCTCAGGTACCCAGCTCTGGTCAAGTTCATGGCCGTGACCCATCACGGCTACAACGTCCTCAAGATGCCAGGAAGCGGCGGAGTCATCACGGTGCCTTGTGAAGAGAGAGACACAGTGTGCTCCCTGGAGCGAGCCTTTCAAGCCGCATCACTTGAAGACCCAGATCGTAGGAGCGTGAGGCTCCCTGAGACCGCTCCCAAGAAGAAGAAGACATCGCCAGGCCCGACCCCTCAGGAGGCAGGCCCCTCAGGGTCCGCGCCTGCTCAGGGGGCACCTCCTTCTGTCGCATAGGAAGGCGCGCCCGGCGCCCTCCTCAAGCAAGGCTCGGGGGCTCTCTCCTGGAGGGCCACCGACCTTGCTAAGGTCACGAGGGAGGCGCTTGGGCACCACTTGGAGGCGTGCTTCAAAGCACATTTCCCTCAGGAAGGAGCAAGGCAAGGAGGGCCAAACCCTCAGGAGTTCATCAGTCAGATCACGCAGGAGTTGCAGGAGTCAAGAGTCGTGAGTGGCAGCCGCCGCTTACCCGCCGTAGCTCCCCATCCAGGCAAGGATGGTGGGCTGCGCGTCTGCATCCACATCCCAGGGCTCAACCGAGCTGCCTCTCGAGGCGCTTGGCCCTCACGCGTGGGGCGCCAAGAGCCCACCCCACAACTACGTTCGCATGCCCTATGGTGTGCCGAACGCGGCCGCCACGTACCAGCGCCTCATGGGGAGCATCCTGGAGGCTCAAGAGGCCAGGCGTTCCGCAGTCCTGGCAGAGATGGAGATGGTCCACGAGGAGCCACCCGCGCCTCCGGAGCCTCCCGAGGCTCCTGGGCCTGGGGGCTCGTGAAGATCGGCTTCCGCAGCCCACAACGTCCGCTTCTTCAACATCCCTTCGTCCTCAACGTTATCAGGTGACATCCTTCAAGTTTCATTTCCAGCTGGGAGCGCCCCCCAGGGCTGCATTATTCCCAGGCCGCGTGGGTCCGTCCCTGTGGTGTGTATCCCTTTTACTTCATGTTCCTAACTTACCTTGTTGGGGGCACCCCTCGGGCTGCATCATCCCCAAGTCGCTCGGGCCAGACCCAGCGGCATGTACCCCTCTTGCGTTTATTTCGGGTCATGCGTTCGACCCATCATGATTGTTATTTGATGCCTGTCTACGGCACCCCTTCTTCCTTCATGTCGGCCGCTTGCACGTTAAAGGGGGGTACCTGAGCATCGTGACTCAGGAGCCTAACTGGTCACGTAGCCCCTCACTCCTAAGTTCCTAAAGGCTAAGGGCGGTTGAAGTATGCGCGGGGCTGGGCTCTGCAGACGTAGAATGGTAGATTCACCCACACATCTCACCTCCCTACTTGCTGTTCGTGCGCCAAGGGGGACTCCTGAGCATCGCGACTCAGGAGCCTAACTTGTTACGTAGCCCCTCACTCCTTGGTCCCGTCCTGGTTTCTGGTCGGGGCTAACCGCGGCTGAGGTATGCGCGGGGCCGGGCTCTGTCGGTGTAGAACATAAGCAAGTAGGAAGGAAAAGCGCAAATCTCAAGGAATTTAAAAGCAAACATTACAGTCCATAACTGTTATCACAACACCGAACGGAAGTTTAAACGCCTCCCCGAGGCATGATGCATGTTGCAGGAAGCAGAACAGGAGCCACAACGGAGTCACTTGTCGACGACGGAGCTGCGCCGAGAGGGTTCGCCTCGTGAAGCCTCAGGACCGGCAGCACCTCGCTTCGGCTTGGTGTTGAAGGCCCGGAACTTCGACAGTAGAGCCTCCGCTCGACCCTTCACGGCCTCAGTAGCGGCAGCGGCAAGCTCGCCGCTCGCTGGCTCCAGCAGGCTGTCGAGGTCAACGTCGGGATCGCGAAGGTAGACGTGGGTAAGGACCCGTGTCAGTGCTGCAGAAGACAAGACACGCGCCTCGGCCTCAGCCGTAGGGCCAAGGCCAAGGGTGACATCTTCAAGAGCGCGGATCAGGAAGGGAAGCAGCTTGGCGGGGCCGTCCTTGGCGCCGGCCAGCGGGCTTTCCAGGCCGCTGTCGTAAAGCGACCTCAGCAAGGTGCGATCCTTCACCTCCATCTCCGTGAAGGCCTCGGGGTCCTTGGCAAGAACCCGCGCCTTGCCGTCCAGCTCGACCTTCTTCGCCTCCAACTCCTGCTCCAGCGCACCCAGGCGGTCGCGGCGCCTGTTAAGCTTGGTGTCCCGGTCCTTGACGGCCGCCTCGCGAGCCTTCATGTCTTCCTCCTTCTCTTGGCGAATGCGGGCCTCCTTGGCAAGCTGGTCCCGCAGCCACGAGCTCGCTCTCCAGCGCCTTGCAGCGACCTCGGACATCGGCTACCTCCCCCAAGGCGGCGTCGCGAGCAGCCTTCACCCCAAGGACGGCTTGCTTCTCCTCGTCGCAAGCCGTCGAGGCCTGAACCAGCGCCCTTTCGGATCGATGCGTCGAGCGAATCCAGCCAGAGGCCAGCTCAAGCGCCCGCCACCAAGCAAGGGTCGGCACCTGAAGATCTTGCCGCAGCCGGTCCAATTCAGCAGCAGCACGATCCAGGACAGTGGGAGGAGTCGGAGAGACAGCAGTTGGTGGAGTAGGAGGAGAGGACAGCAGCGTAACCACAGTATCCTGAGGCGGAACCTGCTGTGCCCCAACAGCTATGGCGCGGGCATCAGGCAAGGATACCTCAGGAGTCGCTTGGGCCATGGGGGCTGAGCTTGCCCCAGCCAGCTCCGCCAGGCCTCGCGAGGATGACCGGGCAAGAGAGGCCCGTGTCTTGCCGTCGCCTTCCTTCGCGGGCAGATTCGCTGCCCGAGACGGAGCCTCAGGAGCTCCCTTCAGCTTCTTCGCCGTAGGCGCCAGCCTAGCCAAGAGATACAGATATCAAGCCTCAGCGACAAAGCAAGGAATAAAACAAGAATCAAGCACTTACTGGTCATCGCTCGCGAGCTCGAGCAACCTCCGGCCATACTTGAAGCCCGAGAGCCGGCTGCAGGGATTAGCCTCAAGAGGCCCGGGAGCAGGAGGCACGTCTGCGGATCGCCTCGGAGCCGGGGCAGACCCGCGGGGGACTAGCCCAGTCCTGTCCTTTTTCGGGATCGGGGGCAAGCTCTCGCCGCCCCGCTCGTTGCCATCCTCATCGTCGTCGCTCGGCAAGAGGCGGAGAGCGCGGGACCTGCGCCGGGGGAGGGGCGCTCTCGACTCCCCATCGGTCGCCTCGGAGTCAGGCCCCGCTTCCCGCTCCTCTTCTTCCTCCTCTTTGCTGGAGTCATCGGAGGACACGTTCACCGTCGCCAGGGCCGCCGTGTCCTCGGGAACCTCCGCGGGCACGGTCTCGTCCCCATTGAAGACAGGCATGGATTCCACTGCCTGCTCCCAATCATCTCGAAGGAACAGGGGCACGGGAGCGCCCTCCAGCCTCGCCACGTCTCCCCCGACCAAAGATTTGAGCATCGCGGCCAGATCTTCGTCGGCCAAGACTGCAGGGCTCGGGCGGGTCCTCCACAGCGGAAGAGAGTACTGACAAAGCGGGGCCACCTGATGCTCCAGGAACTCCCTCAGGAGCGACGCACCAGTCAGCTTCGCCGCCGCCATGTTGCTCGGCCACAGATCCGCGTCCATCCTCTTCAGCACCGGCTTCGCGTGGGGATCCACGAGTTCCGTGCGAGACCAATCGTCGGAGGTCGTGGGGTGCTCTGTGGGCAGAATCAGCCGAGGGTGGATGCGCCCAGCATCTACCATGACCCACTTGCTCCTAAAGCCCTCAATCCTCTTCCCGGGCTTCGAGATGGCGTTGGAGCTGCCATATGCGACAAAGCTCGCGCACGCGGAGATGGGACCGCGAGATGTCCGGAGGGAGAAGTAGTGGCGCAGCAAGGCCACTGAGGGCTGCACCCCGACGTGAGCCTCACAATAGTTGGCGAAGATCGCCAGAAGAAGAACAGAGTTGGGGTGGAGGTGCAGAGCTTGCAGTTTGTAGTGGCAGAGGACAGAGAAGAAGAACTCAGAAAAGGGAGGCACCAGACCGACAGCAATGGCGCTCACGAAGAGCGGATAGAAGGTGCTTCCTTGGCCCTCTAAAAGGGCGGAGCCAGCCTTGAACACCTCTGCCCCGTCGATGCCTTGCGCCGCCACCATCCGGCGCACCCGGGCAAGGCCCTCCTCCGACACATTCGGCGAGTCCAAGGCGGCTGAGTACCAAGCTCCGTCCAGAGTCTGGCAAGGCGCCATGTCTTGCTAGGGCACACGGTCGAAGTAGATCTGGAGATTTCAAAGGCAGGAAGGAAAGGCGCAAGAAAGGGGATCTTGGCAATGACCGGAGGAGACGAGGGAAGCAAAGCCTAGACAGACGCCGCTCTTTTGTCGATTCGCGCAGTTGCTAAGGCGCCCACGTCCAACTAACCGCCACGCGGCGCCCGAGGCTGCAGGTTGTTAGGGCCCGCGGCGCTTCGCACTTGCCCCTTCGCTTCTCTGCTCAGCCAAGTCCAGGCGCGCCTTGGGCCCGGGGGCTACTGTCGGCGTTCTGGGAACGGGGGTACCCAGACTTGCCTGCCTGCGGCCTGCAGCGTGGCTCAAGGGGTGGCCCAAGACGACCCATCTTCATCAAGACAAGCTCAAGACCCTCGAGAGGCCAAGCCTCATGGGAGGATGATAGGAAGCTTCCTCAGGCACGGCCTCGTCAGGCTGGCTCGCGAGGAGGTGGAGAGATCAAGGCGGGGTACCTCACAAGGTGCCCATGACGCAAGCCATGACGACCAAGGGCGCCAGGCGGGCGCCAGCCCGCGCAGCGTCCTCCTTTCCTCTTTGGTGCAAAGGGAGCAAGTGCAGGCAAGAGTATCAAGCAAAGGCATCTGTTTCGGTGCAACAATACCAAGACCATCGCAACGGCAGGAAGGAAGTCATCGTGGAGCCAAAGCCGGCGTCACCACCAGAGCCTTTGACAGGCGAGGACCAACTTTAGTCAGGATATGTGTACCAGATGTTCCCCTTCAAAATGGCCAATTGTTGGTGCCCTTCCCGCTCAATATTTGGGAAGAGGCCCAGGGCCTCTGCCTATAAATAGGACTAGCCTCCCACAGGGTAGAGGGATCCGGAATCCAGAAGAGGATCCAGCACCTTGAATCAGCAGAGAGAGAGAGCGACTGAACACCCCTAGTAGTTCATCGCACCAGGCAAGAACAGACCTTCGCGAGTCTGTTCTTCCTTGTATTGTTCGTCATCAGCCCAAGAGGCAATCCACCACACCACAAACTAGAGTAGGGTATTACACCACAATGTTGGCCCGAACTAGTATAAACCCTGTGTCTCTTGTGTTGTTCCTTTCATAGCTTAGATCCTAGCGAGGCGGCGAGGTGCAGGTAGGTAGAGGGTGAGATCTCCGCGCGCACCCCAGTGTTTGAACCTAGAGGGTCTGCCGGAACCTGAAATCCGACACCATGGATTGATGCTTGTTGGTGGAGGGGGAGTATAAACTTTACCATTCTGTTTGGGAACCGCCTGTAATGTGTGTAGCATGGAAGATATCGCCATCTCTTAGTTGTTATGTTGACAATGAAGGTATGCCGCTCAAAATATTATTTATCTCTATTTCAAAACCGAGCTCTGGCACCTCTACAAATCCCTGCTTCCCTCTGCGAAGGGCCTATCTATTTACTTTTATGTTGAGTCATCACCCTCTTATTAAAAAGCACTAGCTGGAGAACACAGCTGTCATTTGCATTCATTATTGTTAATCTATATTGGGTATGACTATGATTGGATCTCTTTTACCATGAATTACAATGTCTAGTCGGTCCTTGATCTTTAAAGGTGCTCTGCATTTATGTTTTGCGATCTCAGAAAGGGCTAGCGAGATACCATCTTGTTATATCATATTATGATTGTTTTGAGAAAGTGTTGTCATCCGATATTTATTATTATCGCTCGCTAGTTGATTATGCTATTGATATGAGTAAACATGAGACCTGAAAATTATTGCAAATGTGGTTAGTTATAATCTTTGCTGAAAACCTGAATGTTGGCTTGACATATTTACAACAACAAGAGCAAAAGAGTTTGTAAAAGTCTTTCTTTTTCTCTTTCAGTTTGTCAACTGAATTGCTTGAGGACAAGCAAGGGTTTAAGCTTGGGGAGTTCATACGTCTCCGTCGTATCTACTTTTCCAAACACTTTTGCCCTTGTTTTGGACTCTAACTTGCATGATTTGAATGGAACTAACCCGGACTGACGTTGTTTTCAGCAAAATTGCCATGATGTTGTTTTATGTGCAGAAAACAAAAGTTCTCAGAATGACCTAAAACTCCACAGAACATCTTATAAAAATAATAATAAAATCCTCGCCAAAGATGAAGACCAGGGGGCCCACACCCTGTCCACGAGGGTGGGGGCGCTCCCCCCCCCTAGGGCGCGCCCCCTACCTCGTGGGCCCCCTGGAGACCTTCCGACGCCAACTCCAACTCTATATATTTGCTTTCGGGGAGAAAAAAATAGAGGAGAAGAAATCATTGCTTTTCACGATCACGGAGCCGCCAAGCCCTAAAACCTCTCGGGAGGCTGATCACGAGTCCGCTCGGGGCTCCGTGAGGGGATTCGTCGCCGTTGTCATCATCAACCATCGTCCATCACCAATTTCATGATGCTCACCGCCGTGCGTGAGTAATTCCATCATAGGCTTGCTGGACGGTGATGGGTTGGATGAGATCTATCATGTAATCGAGTTAGTTTTGTTAGGGTTTGATCCCTAGTATCCACTATGTTCTGAGATTGATGTTGCTATGACTTTGCTATGCTTAATGCTTGTCGCTAGGGCCCGAGTGCCATGATTTCAGATATGAAACTATTATGTTTTCATGAATATATGTGTGTTCTTGATCCTATCTTGCAAGTCTATAGTCACCTACTATGTGTTATGATCCGGCAACCCCGAAGTGACAATAATCGGGACCACTCCCGGTGATGACCGTAGTTTGAGGAGTTCATGTATTCACTATGTGTTAATGCTTTGTTCCGGTTCTCTATTAAAAGGAGGCCTTAATATCCCTTAGTTTCCATTAGGACCCCGCTGCCACAGGAGGGTAGGACAAAAGATGTCATGCATGTTGTTTTCCGTAAGCACGTATGACTATATTCGGAATACATGCCTACATTACATTGATGAATTGGAGCTAGTTCTGTGTCACCCTGTGTTATGACTATTACATGATGAACTGCATCCGGCATAATATCCATCACCGATCCAATGCATATGAGCTTTCCATATACTGGTTTACGCTTATTTACTTTCCCGTTGCTATTGTTACAATCACTACAAAATACCAAAAATATTACTTTTGCTTTCTTTACTTTTGTTACCGTTACCACCACTATCATATTACTTTGCTACTAAACACTTTGTTGTAGATACTAAGTTTCCAGGTGTGGTTGAATTGACAACTCAGCTGCTAATACTTGACAATATTCTTTGGCTCCCCTTGTGTCGAATCAATAAATTTGGGTTGAATACTCTACCCTCAAAAATGGTTGCGATCCCCTATACTTGTGGGTTATCAGTGAACATGAATGTAATGTCGGTGAGAAACACGTACTCCCCCAAGCTTAGGCTTTTGTCCTAACTTGGTAAGCAGTCAGTAATCTGGATAGTAGTCGGCGTGGTAGCTCACGGAGGCTCTCGGTGCGTTTGCCTCGGTCTGTCGTGCCGCCTCCACTGCTGTGTTGTGAGCTCGGGCCTCGCTCTCAAGAACAAAATATCTTCCTTTGCTGTCATAGTCAAAAAGAGCAGGCACAGACAAATATGTGTGCACAACAGATGTTTGGTTAAACAATAGATTGTAAGTGAAGTTATGAATTTTTCCTTTGAGGATCTTATGACTTTTTAAAGCATCAAAGTCTAAATAATGCGTGGGTAGGATAGGGTCAAAGGGCAAAGGTGAAACACCCAGCCCTCGTGCTAAACGCGTGGCATATATTCCACCATAGAAATAGCCACTGTTAGTGTTATGCTGCAGTCTGCGTCAACAATCCTTCCAAGGTTATAACTCCTTTCACCGGTTAGAGCGGTGTGTATGAGGCTCAAGTCGCACAAAGCATACTATAGTCTTGCTTGCCTACTATACATTTCCCGTTAAATAATGCAAAGTACTGAATTGCGGGAAAATGAATGCTCTTTATTCTACCTTGTGTCACTCCCCTCGTCTCACCGTAGCAAAGACTAGTCAAGAATGATTGGTACTCAGCCCTTGGCGGTTCGTCAAGCGAACCCCAGAATGGGAGTGTGCAATGGTGAGCAAAACTCTCTAGTGAGATGGTAAATGGATTTTCATAAAGGTTAAATGACACCCTAGACTCACGGGGATGGAATTTAAATCCTTTGACAAATGATTCAGTGAGAGTGTGGTGTTGTTCGCACTTATCTGAAATGTAGGGACCGAGAACGGCATTGTGAACATATTGCTGAAATTCCTCCTTAATGCCCACATGCATCATATAATCATCGCAAGGCCATTTTGGTGGCTGCATCTCGAATGGAACTTTCACTCGGTTCGACATAAGACAGGCGAGCGGAGTTGTCACTAGAAGATGCCCCCGAGGATCTCCTCCTCGAAGAACTCCTTCCAAATAGGTTCATCATGTTTGAGTACAAATTTCTGAAAAAAATTGAGTGACAATAATTTATCAGCAAAACTTTATAAGATTGATAGCAACTACTCATAGGGATACATAGAGGCCATAGCAAGCATTCAAACTATTTAGAACTCTAAGAATTCAACATGCAAGCTCATCTACAGTAGCACCAAGAGTAGCTAATTATTCAAAATATAAACCACTAAAAAACTAATTGGACAAATGGTGGAGTCACATACCAAGCGACAATCCCCCGAAATAGTTTCAGAAACGGAGCTTCAAGCAAAGAGATCGAAATCTGCGGGTTTGAGAGCAAGAACACGGCAGAGAGAGCAATGGAGAATTTTTTTGGAGGTAAGTGATGATGTGGTGTGAAGGGATAAGTGAAGGGCCCACGTGGGGACCACAACCCACCATGGCGCGCCTGGGGGTCCTGGCGCGCCCAGGTGGGTTGTGCCCACCTGGTGCACCTCCCTCTGATATTATTTGCACCAGAAATTCTTAAATATTCAGAAAAAACGTATTAAATTTTCAGAGCATTCTGAGAATTTTTATTTTTGGGTCATTTTTTATTGCACGGGAAATTCAGAAAACTAACAAAACATGGCATTTTATTTTATTTAACTAGTAAAAACATAAAACAAGAGATAGGTACAGAAGGTAGTGCTTACTAAATTCATCAACTTCATACCTCTCAAAATTGATCCATTAATAAGGTTGATCAAGTCTTATTAACAACCACTTTCGATTAGCATGAAACCGAAGAACTATCGTAAATCACTAAGTTACCTCAATGGGGATATGAATGTCCCCAAAATAAGCATTTCATATTTCTTTTGACAGTAGGTAGAGGTATTTGAAAACTTCCAATAGTGATTGTCGGAGATTTTTCAATAACATTAATACCATTCACTTGGAATTGTTTCTTCGGAAAGTGCACCGTATGCTCATTACCATTGATATGAAAAGTGACCTTGCTTTTATTGCAATCAATAATAGCCCCTGCAGTATTCAAGAATGGTCTACCAAGGATAATCAACATGTTATCGTCCTCAGGCATCTCAAGTATAACAAAGTCAGTCAAAATAGTAACATTAGCAACAACAACGGGCACATCCTCATAGATACCGATAGGTATGGCAGTTGATTTGTCAGCCATTTGCAAAGATATTTCAGTAGGTGTGAGTTTATTCAAATCAAGTCTTTTATATAAAGAGAAAGGCATAACACTAACACCAGCTCCTAAATCACATAAAGCAGTTTTCACATAATTCTTTTTGATGGGGCAAGGTATAGTTGGTATTCCTGGATCTCCAAATTTTTTAGGTACTCCATCCTTAAAAGTATAATTAGCAAGCATGGTGGAGATTTCAGCTTCCGGTATTTTTCTCTTGTTAGTGATGATGTCTTTCATATACTTTGCATAAGGAGGCATTTTCAAGATATCGATCAAGCGAGCACATAAAAATATGGCCTCGAAGATTTCGAAAGCGTTCAAATTCTTCATCATCTTTCTTTTTAGTTGACTTAGGTGGAAAGGGCATAGGTTTTTGAACCCACGGTTCTCTTTCTTTACCATGTTTTCTAGCAATGAAGTCCCTTTTATCATATCTTTTATTCTTAGGATGTGGGTTATCAATATCAACAGGTGGTTCTATCTCAACATCATTGTATGGTTCTTTATTATTTGGTTGAACATTTTCATGAATCTCATCATTATCTTTTTCATTATCAGAAGGTGAGTGCTCATTACCAGACTGAGTTTCAGCATCAGAGATAGAAGTTTCATTATCGTTATCAGGAGGTTTTTCTATTTCAGGTTCACTAGAAGCATGCAAAGTCCTATCATTTTTCTTCTCCTTTTTCTTTCTAGAATGACTAGGTGCATCAGTGTTAACTCTTTGTGAACCTTGTTCAATTCTTTTGGGTGTCCCTCAGGATAAAGTGGTTCCTGAGTCATTTTACCTCCTCTAGTTGCTACTCTAACAGCAAAGTCATGTTTATTATTGTTCATTTCATCAAGCAATTCTCTTTGTGATTTAGCAACTTGTTCTAACTGAGTTTGAACCATAGAAGCATGCTTTCCAACACCTCTAACATCATTTGAGATTCTAAATAACAAGTCACTCAAGTGAGCAATCATATCAAAATTATATTTCAATTGTTTCATAACATTTGCATTGAAGTGATCTTGTTTCCTAATGTAATTTTCAAACTCATAAAGGCATTGGCTAGGATGCATATTGTGAGGATTGTCATTGTCATTAAAATTCATTAGAGAATTTACCTCTACCACCTTAGGCAGTGGTGGTGTATTAAGCCCATGTATTTCTTCAATAGGAGGTAAATTTTTGACATCCTCAGCTTTAATACATTTTTCCTTCATAGATTTCTTTGCCTCTTACATATCTTCAGGACTGAGATATAATATACCCCTCTTCTTCGGAGTGGGTTTAACCGGTTGTTCAGGAAAAGTCCAATCATCATAATTTTTCAATATATTATTCAATAATTCTTCAGCTTGCCCAATAGTTCGTTCCCTGAAAACACAACTAGCACAACTATCTAGGAAATCCCTAGAAGCATCGGTTAGTCCATTATAGAAGATATCAAGTATTTCATTTTTCTTAAGAGGATGATCAGGCAAAGAATTAAGTAATTGGCAAAGCCTCCCCCAAGCTTGTAGGGAGACTCTCTTCTTTAGTTTGCAAAAAGTTAAATATTTCCTGTAAAGCAGCTTGTTTCTTATGAGCAGGAAAATATTTTTCAGGGAAGTAATAAATCATATCCTGGGGACTACGCACACAACCAGGAGCAAGAGTATTGTTGTCGGTGTCAAAACCGGCGGATCTCAGGTAGGGGGTCCCGAACTGTGCGTCTAGGATCGATGGTAACAGGAGACGGCGGACACGATGTTTACCCAGGTTCGGGCCCTCTCTATGGAGGTAATACCCTACTTACTGCTTGATTGATCTTGATGAATATGAGTGTTACAAGAGTTGATCTACCACGAGATCGTAATGGCTAAACCCTAGAAGCCTAGCCTATGTGTATATGGTAATGAATGTGTCCTATCCGGACTATGCTCTCCGGTTTATATAGACACCGGAGAGATCTAGGGTTACACGGAGTCGGTTACATAAGAAGGAATCTTCATAGCTGGTCGCCTAGCTTGCCTTCCACGCCAAGGAAAGTCCCATCCGGACATGAGTATGGTCTTCGGTCTTCACAGCCCATCAGTCCGGCCCATGGATAGCAGGCCGGACGTCCGAGGACCCCTTAGTCCAGGACTCCCTCAGTAGCCCCTGAACCTGGCTTCATTGACGAGGAGTCCGGCATGCAGATTGTCTTCAGCATTGCAAGGCGTGTTCCCCATTCTCCGACCTCCAAGATAGTCTTCGGATTTAGTAGATATATCCGGACCTGTATATATAGTTGCAGAAAATATACGAGCCTAATTAATTGGTAACTGTTTATGGCATCACGCCTGCCCGGTCACTATTTCCAACTATTGGCTGGCGCGTCGCCCCACGTCTCGGGACGCGGTTTTACTGGCTTGTCTTGCCAAGGCAGAGATCGTGTTTCTTTTTGTCACGGGATTTTCATTAACGCAGGCGTGGGTAACCCAACCGTCCCCCGGGTACAACTCTTGGGAGATTGGTAAGTTTCGAGACCCAGGTGGATACGCTTAGTACTTGTGGTCTTTATATAGGGTCCCAGACTCGTCTTCTTCTTTTGCGCTCGCTTCTTCCTCAACCCTAGCCACCCCAAGTTCCAACCCTCAGGTTCCCATCGCCACCAACCCCAATCATGTCCGTGTCCAGCCGTCCAGGCCTGTGGGTGGCTTCTTCTATCACAGAGGAGGATATTGCGAAGCTCCGCGCAGCGAGGTATCTAACCCCAGAAATCCTCCATCGGCTTCCTGCACAGGGGCAGGTCATTCCTACCCCCAAATCCGGCGAGAGGGTAGTGTTTGTGTCCCACTTCCTCCATGGGTTGGGGTTCATGCTTAACCCCTTCGTCCAGGGCCTCATGTTTTACTATGGGCTAGACTTTCATGATCTGGCCCCGGACTCTATTCTCCACATCTCGACATTTATCGTCACATGTGAGGCCTTCCTCCGGACTCCTCCGCACTTTGGTTTGTGGCTCAAGACCTTTGACGTGAGGCCGCAGGTGACAGAGGAGGAGCAGGCAGAGTGCGGCAGCGTCAAAATAGGCAAGCTTGCCAGCGCGGTTTGGTTTGAAGGATCTTTCGCCAAGTCTTCCAACCTATGGCAACAGGGGTGGTTTTATATCAACAAGCCGCGGGGCTCCAAGTGGGCAGCTACGCCTGCGTTCCGACCCGGCCCTCCAATTCAGCTTGCTTCATGGATCAATAAGGGACTGGACTGGGGATTCGTCAATGAAGTGCAGGCTCTGCAAGGTCGCGTCCGAAGCCTTACCGAGAAGGGCATCGGTCTTGTGAACGTCGTTCAAGTAATGCTAGTCCGCCGGACCCTGCCATGTCAGCGGCGGCCTCTCCGGATGTGGGAGTTTAATCCCGAAGGACGGCGGACTCTTCAGCACTTCCTCGGCACTACGCACGAGGAAATGTGGAAATTATATTTCGGGAAACGAGAGCAATGGCCAGACACCATTGAAGATGTTGGCCTCGACTGCAATCATCCGGACACCACGGTAAGTATTCGATTTCCGCACACCCTTTATTCGAGTATCCCTTAGTAAGATATTGAACAATCCGTCCCTTCATAGGACTGGATAAAGAAAGCGGTGTTGATCTGGTGTCCGGCGCCCCTTCCCGAAGACTCTGCGAACGCCCTACTAACGAGGATGCTAACTCCGACACCGTACCAGGTGTCTGCGGAGGAGGGCGAGAACAGGGAGGCCGGAGGTGGTCTCTGCCCCAAGGATAAATCAGACGTTGTGTTCGGGGAAACCGAAACCCTCTTGCGCGAGGGCAAAGGTGCAGAGGAGGCCTTCCATGGCAAGAAAAGGGCCGCTTCTGAAGGTCAGGAGGGGAAACCTTCCAAGAAAGGGAAAACGCCATCGACGGGCGGCTTGGGCCGAGCAAGCGATGTTGACGTGGAGCTTTATGATGAGAATAAACCTCTGGCCAAGCTGTAAGTGCAGCAGGGTACTTAAACCATACCTCCTTCCTTTCTTATTACTGAAGTAATCCTCCAACATACGTATGTCCTCTCAGGTTAACGCCTAGGGTTTCCCAATCGTCCTCCTCCTCGGGAGACCTTCTTCTAGAGATGATGGAGAGTGACACGCCTTCTCCGGCCCCTTCGCCCAACAGGGCGGATGATTCTGAGGTATCGTCCCGGGGGGCTCCTCCTAGTCGACAAGCAGTGCAGGAAACGAAGAGGGCACTACCCGAAGGTGGCGTCTCTGTCACTCAGGGTTCGGGAATCAAGCATGGCAGCCCCGCCCTATCCGGTTTAGAGCCGGAGACGGTCCCGGGGGCGAGTGGGCGGATTCCTTCAAAGTGATACCGTACTCCGACAGCGGCTTCCGAAGACCCAGAAGCGTCGGAAATGCTGACGGACATGCTGCGCCAAGCGTCTGTTTCGGAGGAACGCCGTGCCTTGATGGTTACGGTGGTCGAAAAGGTTCTATCCGCGAAGAGCGGGTTGAACGAGGCCTTCACGAGCCTCCTAAGGGGTTTTGAGGTTTGTGATGTAGTTTTGCCAATTGAATAATATTGACAGAATGCACCTGTTGTATATGCAGTAGCCCCTGAGACTTGGACTGCCTTCCGACGGAAGCGATCGGAGGATCAAAAAGATATGCTCAGTTGCTAATCTTGATTTAACTTGGAATACAGGCTGCCTCCCCTCCTGCGGCTTCCCGAAATACGGAAGTAGCCGAACTGCAGCGAAAGCTGGATATTGCGGAAGATGGCATTGCATTGATCAACAGGCGTCTTGACGACTTGCAAGGTATATATGTCGAGCGTTCCTTACACCAATGTTCTTGTAATGTAGGCCTGATGCCGAAAAGGGTTTATATGAAATGTGCATGATTGCAGATGGTGTTGCCACCGTTGAAGCTCTTCGGGCGGAACTAGCCCGGGCCAAGGAGCAGGCCCGGCATAGTGATGCGGCTGCCGAGAAGGCATCGGCTGATCTAAGAGCTGAACAAGCAGCTCGACGCCAAAGTGAGGAGAAAATATCCGCACTGGCGCTTGAATTGAAGAATACTGCCAGCCAATGTGTATTCGTTGAGAAGGAGAATAAAGCCAAAATGGCTGAGCTTGATAAGGCCGTACGAGAGGCGAGTGAAGCTCGGTCTGAATCTAGGGCAGCTCGTGAAGATATTCGGTAGGCTAAGGAGATAGCAGCCGGGAAGCCCTTTTTGCTTCAGACCAAGTTTGGCGATCCGGACTATGCTCAGCTAAACCAGGTCTGGAGTTCTCCGGCTGAATTTTTGGACTTGCCGAAGAGTTCTTCCGATGCGGCACAATTTTACCACGCTCAAGAGGGGTATGCAACGGAGAAGCTTTTTTGGTCACAATTTGGCGCGACGAAGCGCCCTCTGTTGCTCAATGAACAGATGTCCCAGTGGGCCGAGCTTCACAGGATATCTGGCGACGCCATGAAGAACGTCATAATCCGGTTATGGCCAAGTGAGCCTATTCCGAGTAGTTATTTTGGCCTGGTGCGGCGGCTTGTTGACGCGGTGCCACATATCGACGTTGTGAAGCGGTCGGCGTGCATTGAGGGTGCACGGATGGCCTTTGCCCGAGTCAAAACATTTTGGGGAAAGATGAAGGCCATTGATGTTGCAGCGCGGAGTCCACCCAAGGGCCAGGACCGTAATGAGCCGAAGCACTATTTTGAAGACGTCTTAGATGTCGCCGCTTGATAGAGGGTCAATACTCGAAAGATATAATGTTCGAGTGATTTATATAATGATGTAACGGACAACTTTATATTTAATCTATTTATATTTTTCTCAAAAGCTTGAATTCCTCCTCTGTGGCCATTTTAGTATAATCTGAAAGTTTTCCACTCGTCGGCTTCAGCCCCCTCATAGGAAGTAGAGGGGTGTTCGGAAAATCATTTAATCACTCTTTATCCAACGTCTTGGTCCATGAAGGAGGTGATAATGCGGTGAACCAGGCAACCGGACTATAGGGCGTTAACACTTTCACTTAGCCATAGGAGTTTTATGGTGGGTCTACGACATAGCCCCTGGTATGTATATGGCGCATAGTGCCTTACATATGTTGATCTAAAAAAGATCCCTCGTGTGACACGGAGAATCACTAAAGATTCGAATAAGTCGTCAAGTGGTTGACCAGCTCTCGCCGCACCATGACAGTCAGTTTTCGGCTTTCTCTACTGAGGTGCCCATCCGGTCTAGGCCAGGGCACAATCGCAGTAGTTCTCCCTTTACTACCCTAGCCGATAGAGCGGAACGTAGGGTAGCAAGCACAGGAGTAGGGCAACCCAACTATTGACCAAAGACAATGATTCGTAGCTGATGCATATAAGGCCAAACTTGCGACGCTGAAGTACGCTATAGAGTTGCTCGGACTTTTACTGGCGGCTCGTTCGTTCCCATACCGGGCCCCTGGCAAGTTATGCCGAGGCGCGTCTTGTAAGGCAGCCGTTACGGCCGGACTCATTGTAGAAAGAGCATAAAAGATTAGTTCGGATAAAGTTTACTGGGACGGAGCAATATGCCAATGATAAATATATAGAGAGTAAAAACCACAACCCAGCTATTTGACATGCTCGAGGTTGGGAACAGAGGAAAAGGGCATGGTACAGGCTCAAAAGAAAGAGTGCGGTCTACAAAAGCTTATTTTGGACCTCGTGTCGCACGTCTGCGCCACCCGTCCTCGGGGTGGGGATTCCTTAACGGGAGTGGCCCCGTAGGTGAGTATGCGGATCCGAACTTCGAAAGATTCTGTTGTAGATGTTGTCCTGATGGTCACCTATCTTTAAGAAATGATACATAAAAATAAGAAAGATGGATAAGAACGTTATGGGGCTTCTTGCAGGGTTGTCCATATTGTGCTTCCGCCGATGCCCATGGTATCTTGAGTGCATAGTGATGTACGCGTGGTGTGAACTTTGCCAGTACAGTGGGTGGGCAACGGAAGCCGAACTGTTATTTCCATTCTGGGAGTGGTCAAACTTCAGAGGGAAAGTGTTTCTGGCCCCTGGTGTTCGGCTGGCGAGCCGATTCGTCGTCTCTATCACCTGGTGGCCTCCTCCCCTTGTGATCGGCGTTGAGCTTGCCTGCCTACTTGAGGACCCAACAGTTTTGTTGGTATGATTAGCTGGCCTATCAGGGTGACCGTGAATCTGACAAGGTCGGTCCAATATCCTGTCAAGGGTGGATGGTCCATCCTGCTTTGCCTTTAGTGGCTTCTTCCGTTGACCGGGCTTCGGATTGTGAATCCCGGCGTTCACTGTCGTGATTCTAAGTCTGACAGTAGAATGGGGGGTAGGTATGGAGAGGCAAGATCCTAGCTATGGAGTAGTTGTATACGCCAGGGATTTATGAGTTCAGGCCCTTCTCGGAGGAAGTAACAGCCCTACGTCTCGGAGCCCTGAGGCGGTCGACTGGATTATCTGCGTATGTGTTACAGGGGTGCGAACCCTTCTACGAGGAGGGTGGCTTATATAAGTACGCCAGGGACCCCAGCCAGCCCACGATGAGAGGTTTAAGGTACATTAAGGCTAGGCGTTCTTGGTAGCGCCTTACATAAAAGTGTCATTAAGGTCATAAAGACTATTTAACTTCTGAGACCGTTTGGACACGAGTGGCTCTTGGACTCTTGGTGGTCGAGTGGGTCTTCATAGTCAGTGTCTTTGAATGCATCAGTGGGAGCCTACCGGTCGACCGGAAGGCTGCTTCTCTTGTGAGTGTCCTTGTGGAATGTACCTTTGGGCAGGTCTATGACCCTACCCTGTACATGACTTCATCATTAGCCCCGAATGGATCGAGGTTTGAGTGAGGAAGGAGTTGATAATCTTTCCGACCTGTTCTTCGTGTTGTGAGTACGTCTTACTCTGGATCAACGACCTTTTGGTGATGGCATCAACCTTTCTTTCAGTCGCCTTGATCCATTCTTCACGTTTGTCGAGTGAACTTTGTGAACCTGAGGATTTCGGCGGCGGATGCGAGGAAATCTGTTATCTGAGGAGTTGCTCTGCGGTTAGCGGATTTCGCGGGATCCGAATTTTGGGAAGCGCGTGAAGCGGAGAAAACCGCGGCACTCGAATGGGATAAGACGATGACGCCTCGATCCTCGCGCCGCCTTTTTCGCCACGTATCGTGCGGCGCTCTATTCTTGGATCATGGCGGGATTGCACAGGCCTCTTGGTCAGCCACTCGAAGCGACCCCATATAAGGCGTTGGACCGGGCATTTTGAGCAGTCGCCCTCAGATTTCTCCTCTCTCGCCTCAAAAACTTTCTCGCCATGCTCTCCGTCCGCCCAGCGCGCAGCTTCGGTACCTTTCTGCTTGGCGACCATGGTGAAGGACAAGACTGCGCCACAGAGCAGGTGAAGAAGACGGCGGCGAAGGCCAAGGGAGAGCGCCCGGTCGGGCGGTTCCTCTTCAGCGGTCCAAGTTGCCGCAGGCTGGGTCAAGGAGGCTGGATCCGGTCGACCATCACCGACAAAGATCTCACCGATCTGGCCAGCGAAGGACTGATCCCCATGGGTCGGCGAGGCTTCCGGGCACGGAGTGGCAACCGCAGCCTGAAGAGGGTGAGTGCGTCCTCCCAGCCACCCACGTAGATAGGGGTTTTCTCTGCCGCCAAATCCTTTTTTCCGGGGTTTCTGAACTTTTTGGAGTGCAACTCCACCATTTCCTCAAACTCCATTGTGTATCTTGCTGCTTTCATTTAAGCTCTGCGAAATTTCTTGGGTTGTCGACCGCATTGGGGTCTTTTCAAGCACATATTCACTGTCGCTCTCGGACGGTGAAGAAAACGAGCCGAATGACGAGAGGACCCAAGTAATCCAAATGTGTGGGGACTCGGAGTCGGATGAGGGGAAGAGCGCCTTTCCAGCTATGACTCTCCCGACTCGGTTAGAGGTGGCGATCGACCTGGTTTCTTGCCAAGACCAGCCGGCCTTGGGCGGTCATTGGGCTCCCTCCTTTCTCCATGAGTCAGTGAACAAGCCATCTTCCCTGAAGGTGTTGCGGAGGAGAAGGCCCAAGTAAAGCTTCGATGGGCGTGTAGTCCAGCTTATTCGAAGGGGTGACCGGCATGGATCTCCGGAGGTTTTTCTCCGGCGGCGTATTCAGCCACTCCAATACCGAGGTCATCCGATGTGGATGTACTCGATGCGGATGATACCACTCGGGTCCATCCGGAGGAGGTTGATGACGCCATCTTGGAGAAGTGGATGACTGCCATCACAGGAAATAAAGACAACCCTCGCGGAGCTGGGAGGATTCTACCACTCGACCGAGTTACCAACCGGACAAGGTATCACTACTTATCTCCATTGTGATTACGATGCATTCATTCTGTTTTGATGTCAATTTAACGATTGACTTTCACCTTGTTTTGTTGTCTTCTAGGTAACCACCGAGATGTACTCGATGCCCAGCGGGCGCAGGAAGCAGCCAAGAAGAAGAAGGAAGTGGAGGTGAGAGTCCGGAGGAATGGGAGTCAACGGCGAAGAGGATGAGGAGGATGATGGCTCATGATGAGGAGGAGGAGGAAGAAGAGGAGGAAGACGTCGACCCTCCTCGCTCGGAGGAAGGTCAAGTCGGCCTTACGACCCGGCGGTCGGGCGCGATAAAGCTGTTGTGCCCACGGTCGGTCGACGGCGACCTAGGACAACTTCTCCAGCGCCCCGAGAAGCCGCCAAGCAACCTCGGCGGCGTCGTCGAAGCCGGCAAAGGCCCTGCCCAAGATGTGAATGGTCATCCCCACCATCTCCGGGTAACCAATGAACTTTGTATTTCCTTTTTCAACATGAGTGAACTTTTAGTCGACTTGATGGTGATCAGCCGACTCTTGAAATCTACAGCGCCGCTACCTCGAGACTTCAGCCAAGCACGATGATCGGGAAATGGAGGATCGGCCACTTCAATCTTGGTAAGATCTCCGAGATTTCACTTTTAGCCATTTGGAGCTTTTTAGTCGATTGGGCTTCCATTTTTATACGGATCTCTCTTGTAGTTCCGCCTCCGTCATTGATCTTCCCGATGATGACGAGGAAGCGCCATTGAGGAAGAGGAGGAACAAGAAAGTGTCTGCTGGCAAGGCTGCTCAACTCATGGCGACTCTGAGGCGTTGATTTCGAGGAGGCAACCCCACTCGGACTTCAGTATCTTCATTGTACGGCCGACAAGTGCCCGACCCACTTCGTCGATTGCTGATCCACCATCTCTCTTTGCTACACACCACGTCCGGAAGACCAAGTAAGTGCTGCTAAGGAGGCCATCGCCGAGCAGGGATCATGATGGAGCGGTGAAAGCAGCTCGAGAGGCAAGTCGGTGACCTATGATGCTAGTTCAGCTCTCGAGCAATGTCCAAGTAAGTCAGTCGTCGCTTGCTTTGTTAGGATATACTATCTGAAACTGCTTTCTTCTGGAGATTTCCATATCTGTACACCCACTGGGTGTGTGTGTCGTTTGAACTTTTGTGGGGGCACGCTGAGTGCACCCACTGGGTGTAGTCCCGGAGACTATGGTCGACTGCGTGCAGTCGGCTATGGTCTTTATGTTGTGATCTTCTTCACTCGACTTGGACGGACCAAGTCGAATGGAACTGTAAAAACGATGGGGGCATGCTAAGTGCACCCACTGGGTGTAGTCCCCGAGACTATGGTCGACTGCGTGCAGTTGACTATAGTCTAAAGAACTGTTCTTTTTTACTGCGGCTGGCCGCTGACAATTAGCCATGTTTTTAGAATCATAGCCTTTTTGCCTCTTTTGGTCGACTGATCGAACCAAATTGGTAAACCAGTGGGGGCACGCTGAGTGCACCCGCTGGGTGTAGTCCCCGAGACTACTGTCTTTCATTGGTTGACTCTTTGTAGAAATCTTGCGAGCTTGTGGCTCGCTATACTGAGTTAGAGAAAAAGCAGATTCAGCTCAACCTTGATTTGAAGCTTGCTCAGGAGAATTTGCAGAAGGCACAGGATGAAGCAAAAGGTATGGCTGGTGAGAATTTTTGACGACTGCCTCTGTTTTTCTGCTCATTCTCAACTTTGTTCTCATTGTTGCTTTGCAGATAAACTGGAAGAGACTTTGAAGAAGAAGGACCTTGACCTTGCAGAGAGGCGTATATGGCTTTGGAGAAAACAAAGCTCGCTGAAGTGAAGCTTGCCTCAGTCGACAAACTTGAAGATGAAAATGCCAAGCTGAAAGCCTCTCTTGACGCGGCTAACAAGGAAGTCAGTCGACTGAAGAACGACAAGAATGTTCTCTCTGACAAGGTTGGCCAGCTGGCGGGGAAGCGAAACGACCTGGAGATTTATCTAGGAGGGTTCACCAAGAAGCTGTTTCTCATGCTTGAAGGTAATCTCTTTTATCCAACTGTCTTGCTCTCACCGGCTCATCATATGATCTTCATTTTGAATCTGAGTTGTGTTTTCAGAATTCTGCCAAAACTTTGAAGAAGAAACCAGTCGAGTGGAAACCAGTTTGGACCCCATCAACTCTCTGTGAAGGACGGCTGCTATGAATGTGCTCCGATTGGAGTCTCGTGTTGCTAGTGCAAAGGATTATCTTGCTTTCACCGAAAGTTGCGATGTCGCGGATCGACTCGACTCTCGGCTAAACAGACTCTCGAATGATCTTGAATCTTTGATGACTCGATGAATGAGATTCCAAGTCGAGTGCAAGAATGGAAGAAGTCATCTGCGGTGTGGTGCTGATGTTGCTCTATCTCTGGTTCGTGTCCACTTTGCAAAGAAGGGCAAGAGGACAAGCTGGTGTCTCTCAAGGTTGCCAATACCAGGAAGCACGACTTCAGATCTTTCATGGAGACTTTCATCGCTGCTGCTACCCGTATTGCCGACGGAATCGACCTCGACCAGTTTGTTGCACCTTCCAGTCCTCCGCCGGAGGAGTAAAAAACTTCTAAGTCCCACTTTAAATTTGCCTCGGAATGCCGAGTGGTTTATGTAACCGATAAACTTTAACAGGCTTAACGCCTGAGCACCTTTGGATCCGTAGGATGTTTATCCGAACTTAATTTTTCCTTTAACATGTTTTGCTTGCCTTCGAGAGAACTTTATTCTTCATTTCGGAAGATATTCCGTTGAAATTCCAATCGACTTGAGCTTCATCTATCCTGCAGGTAGAGATGGAACACAGACTGCGACTGACCTTGTCGTCTTTACAGATTGGGACGGACTGCACGTTGTACTTGTGGCGAAGCTCCGAAGGAGGAGGTAACAGTCGACCTGTACCTCGTCGTCCTTGCGGATTGGGATGGACCGCACGTTGTACTTGTGGCGAAGCTCCGAAGGAGAAGGTAGCAGTCGACCTGCACCTCATCGTCCTTGCGGATTGGGATGAATTCCTTACTTAGGCGAGTACTGTGCTGCAGCTAAGCCCCCGAGTGGGAGGTTTGCTCTCCACTCGGTAGGATTTTTATTACTTAGGCGAGCACTGGGCTGCAGCTAAGCCCCCGAGTGAGAGGTTTGCTCTCCACTCGGTAGGATTTCTATTACTTAGGTGAGCACTGGGCTGCAGCTAAGCCCCCGAGTGAGAGGTTTGCTCTCCACTCGGTAGGATTTCTATTACTTAGGTGAGCACTGGGCTGCAGCTAAGCCTCTGAGTGGGAGGTTTGCTCTCCACTCGGTAGGATTTTTATTTCTTAGGCGAGCACTGGGCTGCAGCTAAGCCCCCGAGTGGGAGGTTTGCTCTCCACTCGGTGGGATTTCTATTACTTAGGCGAGCACTGGCTGCAGCTAAGCCTCCAGTGGGAGGTTTGCTCTCCACTCGGTAGGATTTTTATCACTTAGGCGAGCACTGGGCTGCAGCTAAGCCTCCGAGTGGGAGGTTTGCTCTCCACTCGGTAGGATTTTTATCACTTTGGATGTTTGAGGCGAATCCTTGGGCTGTTATAAGCCCCCGAGCGGGAGGCTGGCTCACCACTCGGCAGGGTTTGAATACTTAGGCGAGTACTTGGACTGCAGCTAAGCCTCCGGTGGGAGGCTGGCTCGCCACTCGGTGGGATTTTGGATACTTAGGCAAGTACTTGGACTGCAGCTAAGCCTCCGAGTGGGAGGCTGGCTCGCCACTCGGTAGGATATTGGATACTTAGGCGAGTACTTGGACTGCAGCTAAGCCTCCGAGTGGGAGGCTGGCTCGCCACTTGGTAGGATTTTGGATACTTAGGCGAGTACTTGGACTCCAGCTTAGCCTCCGAGTGGGAGGCTGGCTCACCACTCGGTAGGATTTTGAATACTTAGGCGAAGCGGATTCGCAGCTAAGCCCCCGAGTGAGAGACTGGCTCGCACTCGGAAAGGATTTTTTTTTACAAACTTAGGCGAATCGTATTCACAGCTAAGCCACCCACTGGGGGAAATTCCAACAAAAAGCAATATCAATCACTGGGAAAATTATAACATTCTTGTCTTAGATAAACAAACTGCAAAAGTACTTTTATTACATCTCAACCGAGTGAGTTTTAAGTGTAAAAGGGGCGGAGCAGCTCCGCGTTCCAAGCTCGAGGCTCGTCGATCTGGCGATCAACGTTGTAGAGATGATATGCTCCATTGTGGAGGACTCTCGTGACGATGAAGGGACCTTCCCAAGTGGGAGAAAGCTTGTGTGGTTTCTGTTGATCCACTCGGAGGACCAAATCTCCCTCTTGGAAGGCTCGACTCTTCACATTTCTGGCATGGAATCGACACAAGTCTTGCTGATAGATAGTCGAGCGGATCAAGGCCATCTCTCTCTCCTCTTCCAAGAGGTCGACTGCATCTTGTCGGGCTTGTTCTGCTTCCTCTTCAGAGTATAGCTCGACTCGAGGCACATTGTGAAGCAGTCACTTTCGGCGAGAACTGCTTCAGCTCCATAGACCAGGGAAGAATGGAGTTCTCCCATCGACCGGTTAGGAGTGGTCCTCAATCCCGAAGAACTGATGGAAGTTCATCGACCCAAGCTCCTGCTGCGTGTTTGAACAACCTTCTTCGTGGTCATATAGATCCCATAAACAAGCTTACGATAGTGAGGTATCTTTGCTTTGACGGGCGATGCTTGAAAGATAATAAATCGGGCGTTGAACTTTGAAGGCTTTTCCTTCTTCTTCCCGCTCGACCGTAAATGCAGTCTTCGACGACTTGTCCATGGGCTGCAATGTAAAGCAGCAAAGCGCTCCTTGCTGATTGGAGCAGCAAGCACCGGCTGGTGGAGAGCGAGCTTTGAGCTCGCAAACGCTGCATCGACTTCTAGAGTCCACTCGAACTTGTCGACTTCTTCATCAATCGATCAGAGGCAATGCCTTTTCACCGAGGCGAGAGATGAATCGACTTAAAGCGGCCAAGCATCCGATAAGTTTACGGACATCGTGCACGCATACGAGGCGCTTCATTCGAGATATGGTGCCAACCTTTTACGGGTTAGCATCGATTCCTTGCTCGAAACGAGAAAACCGAGTAACTTTCCACCAGGGACTCCAAATGTACACTTTGATGGATTAAGCTTGATATCATACCTCCTGAGATTGGCAAATGTTTCAGCAAGGTCAGTCAACAGGTCGGAACCCTTTCGTGACTTGACCACTATGTCATCCATGTATGCTTCCACATTCCGACTGATTTGAGTGAGCAAACACTTCTGAATCATCCTCATGAATGTGGCTCCGGCATTCTTGAGACCGAATGGCATGGTGACATAACAGAAGCACCGAATGGAGTGATGAGCGCTGTTTAATCTCATCGGGTCCATCTGAGCGGATCTGATGGTACCGGAATAGGCGTCTAAAAAGACAACCTCTCGCATCCCGCAGTTGAGTCGACTATTTGGTCGATGCGAGGAAGAGGGAAATGATCTTTCGGGCAGGCCCGATTGATATGCTTGAAATCGATGCACATGCGCAACGACTTGTCCTTCTTGGGGACCATGACAACATTGGCGAGCCACTCGGATGGTAGATCTCTCGGATGAACTCTGCTGCTAAGAGCGAGCCACCTCCTCGTCAATGGCCTTTCTCTTACGGGCGGCGGACCGCCGAAGATACTCTTTAACTGGTTTGAATTTTGGGTCTACTCGTGGCGATGCTCAGCCAGCCCCCAGGAACACCGGCATGTCGTGAGCTTCCATGCAAAGATGTCCCGTTCTCACGGAGGAACTGGATGGCGCTTCTTCCTATTTTGAGTCAGTGTTGTTGAGATGTTGGTGGAGCAGCGTCGGAATCGGTCGGGTGAATGTGAACCTGTTTTGTCTCGCCGATCATTGGAATGCTGACTCCGTGGCGGGCTTCTTAGCTCACAACAAATCACTCGGATCTGCAGTTTTGATACTCTTGTAGCTCTACCACGCCAGCCGAGCATCGGCGATCTTAGAGCCTTTCTCGAAGCACTCTTACGCCTTCTTCCGATTGCCCATGGCGGTGATCACGCCCTTGGGACCAGGCATCTTCAGTTTAAGATACACGTAACATGGTGGGCCATGAAAGCGTGCATAAGCTGGTCTCCCTAGAATAGCGTGATAAGCGCTCGAAATCCACGACCTCAAAGGTCAACTTTTCTTTCGAAAATGCTTTGAATCACCAAAACTACATCAAGAGCAATTTGGCGAGTGACTCAGCCTTCTTTCGGGAATGACTCCGTGGAAGCTCATATTCTTTGATCGAGTCCGGACATCGGAATGCCCATCCTTTCAACGTCTCGCGTATAATATAATCAAACCACTACCACCATCCATTAGGACTTTGGTCGATCGAGTGCCTTCGACAAGCTGGGTGCGACCACCAATGCTTGCCTCCCGGGGTGGCAATGTGCGTCGGGTGATCGGTGGTCGAATGTGATGGCGATGCAGGACCATTCAGATAATTGGGAGTCGCCGAGCAACCAAGTTTACTTCCGATTGATAACCTTCAATCGACTTTTGCTTTCGGCGTCGGCAAAAATCATCGAGGTGGAATTGACACGGGGATATCCACCATCAACGTCATCTCTATCCTCAACTTTGTCATCTCCTTATCCTTATCCTTGGGCTGTTTCCCTTGGGCTGCTGAATCAAAAGCCGACAACTTTGTCGAGTGGTATGTTTTGGGTAAATGAGTTTACCCTCTTCATCTTTCTTTGTATGAATATGACATGGTAAATCCAACACGTCGTTCCCATCCTGGTCTTTCACCTTCTTAGGGTTCCAAGGACCCTTGGGTTTCCCCTTGAACTTTCACAGGGTCCTTGCCAAGGCCTCTCCGGAGCCGCTGGCTCGACTTTTGCTTACCACTTCCATTGGAATTTCCTCCGCCGGTCTCATTGGCGGCAGATTTATATTTACCACTCCGAAGCCGATCCTCTTCTTCACCATTTGCATATTTGGTGGCAATCTCCATCATCCGACTCAGGGTCATATCTCCGGTTCGACCAAATTTCAAACTCAATTCTCTGTTCTTGACGCCTTCCTTGAAGGCACAGACTGCCTGGTGATCAGATACATTCTCCACTGTGTGGTGCAAAGTGATCCACCTCTGGATATAATCTCTCAAGGTTTCACTCGACTTTTGCACGCACGACTGCAACTCTGTCAAACCCGCTGGTCGTTTGCAAGTTCCTTCAAATGTCCTGACAAACACTCGGGCAAGATCTTCCCAAGTGTAAATATTGCTGGGTGCTAACTGATTCAACCACGCCCTGGCTGAACCCTCCAACATAAGAGGTAAATGCTTCATGGCTACCTCATCGTTGCCACCGCCGATCTGAACCGCCACTCGGTAATCTTCAAGCCAGGTGTCAGGCTTGGATTCTCCAGTGAACTTGCTGACTCCAGTCGCCAACCTGAAGTTGGGGGAATCACTTTGCAGCCACGATGGCTCTGCTTTGAAACACTCGGTCCCGAGACATGGACTCTACTCTTGGAAGGAACATCTCTATCATGGCCGTCTCGGTGAGCTCTGTTCTGTCGACCAAACCTTGAGCGATAATGGATCTCGCATCAAAGCACGGTTCCACAGGGTCGATTGGAACTCTTAAATCGACACTATTTTGGCGTCTGTCATCCTGCTGCCGAGGCGTATGATCCACCCCTTGGGGAGGAGTGGGCACTTTCGGCGTCAATCGTTGCGATCGAATCGGTGCTCATCTTGCTTTCGCCCCCTTGTATTGATCATCACGCCCGGCCTCCACGTTCCTCACGCCTCGGGGCGATCTTGGACTATGGGCGGATGGAATGAATTCGCAGCGACGGATCGGTGTGAACCTGTTCCATGTTGGGATACAACTGAGTTTTGATCTCCTGCCGCCGGAGCAAATCCTGATTTGCTGCAAACCTCTACCTGCCTCCGTTGGGAAGGCTGAATTGATTCTGCTATCTGGTGACAGCTGCTAAATTCTGAATTGGAGTTTGATATACAGGTTGGCGGTTGAAAGAGCTGGCGTCGATTGGATTACGGAACCCTCGGTCGCGTCGCTCGTCCATACTCGCTGAAGATTCTCGGTCGAGTGCGCTCAGCCAGGTTAATGGCGCGCATCCTCCAAGGCACGAGCCTCGGGGTTTCTCCAACGATAGGAGTGTGAAGTGCATCCATGTTCCGCACGACGAAGCTCCTCCCTCTGGAGGCGAAGTGAGGGGCTCGAGCAAGTACTCTTCGTGGGCTTGCGCGGATCGCCTCCACCGCCACCTTCTTTGGTGCGGGTGAATCGAGGGGACTGCGTGGTCCATCGACCATCGAGAACCTCTGCCGCCCGAATCCTTTGCTATCGCATTGGATGGCGGTCTCTCGAACCCGTCGAGCAGGCCGTAGAGAGATTAAATCGGGCTCGATCGCGCGACTTGGGGATGGTCGTGGCGGGCCACCGCATGCCTCACCACCGCTGAAGCCTCGACCGGCCGGGCAGCTTGCGCGGTGGGAGGCCCAGGAGTGAAGGCAGGCGCGAGGAGCCGACCCATCTTGGGTCGACGGTTGCCGCAGGAGGACGCCCGCGGACACACGCAGCAGTCGTCACCCAGCGGATGGGGGCGCGTCCACGTCGAGTGGAGCCTCCTGAAGCCAAGCGGAGTCGTCGGCGCGAGCGTGGCGCACGAGGCGGATCTCATGGCCGTCGACCAGAACTCCACCTGAAACCATGATGCGGAGATCGAGAGAATCCCAACTTCTCCAATAATTCGCTAGAACACCTGCCCCACGGTGGGCGCCAACTGTCGTGGTTCTAAGTCGGCGATAGAATGGGGGTAGGTATGGAGAGCAAGATCCTAGCTATGGAGTAGTTGTATCGCCCGAGGGACTTACGAGTTCAGGCCCTTCTCGGAGGAAGTAACAGCCCTCGTCTCGGAGCCTGAGGCGGTCATTGGATTATCTGCGTATATGTTACGAGTGCGAACCCTTCTACTGTGGAGGGTGGCTTATATAGAAATCGCCGGGACCCCAGCCAGCCCATGCGATGAGGGTTTAAGATGCGTTAAGGCTAGGCATTCTTGGTAGCATGCTTACATAAAGTGTCATTAAGGTCATAAAGACTATTTAACTCTGACCGTTTGGACACGAGTGGCTCTTGGACTCTTGGTGGTCGAGTGGGTCTTCATAGTCAGTGTCTTTGAATCTGTCAGTGGGAGCCTACGGTCGATTGGAAGGCTGCTTCTCTTGTGAGTGTCCTTGTGGAAGGTACCTTTGGGCAGGTCTATGACCCTACCCAGTACATGACTTCATCATTCACATTGTGTCGCATGTATTCTTCTTGTTGTTGTGTTCGGTTTGTAAGTGGCTTACCGTTGTCGTCTCAATTTCGGAAGTGCCCGGGTCGCTGGCATTGTTGCTTTTACGAGCGAGCCAGTTGTCTGGTCTCAAAGCGGGGGAAGAAATCTTCGCCAGAGGGTCCTGTGCCGGGGATACTTCGGCCGAATTATGCCCTCAAGGGGATCATCCCTCCATCGAGCCGTAAGTAGAGAGGGGTTTTCTTTTTAAGAAATGAGAGAAATCCTTGCTTTATTTCTGAGGAAAGTAACCGAAAATTTACCTTGTAGCTCGGACCTTAGCCCTTCTCAGTGAGCTTCGTCTTGAGGATCTTCTTCCGGAGATGATGGAGAGCGGAATGCCTCCCCTGCCGTACCGCCTTGCGGCAGGCGACCCAGTATCGTCGCGGAGGGTTTCTCCTAATCCGGCGGGGCGGAAGGCGATCATATGGCCCCCAAAGCTCTCCGTGTCCGGCCTTTGAGAAAAGCCATCGAGCGAGTCCGGCACCGCACAGTGCTTGATCGGAGCTGAAGGATCTGCTAGGCGGCGTCTATCTCGGAGGAGCACCGTGCGTTGATGGGTACGGTAATTGAAAGGATTTCATCCGCGGAAAGCGGGTTGCACGAGGCCGTCAGGAGTTTACTAACAGGTTTTGAGGTACGCGAAGTGATGTACCTTTTGACAGTTCCACATATATGAGATGCGCCCTGTGTAGATAGTAGCCCCTGAGACTGTGTGCGTTGGCAAAAGTGATGGCACGCAGAGGATCATAATCCCAGGTATAATGTGCCGCCTTCCTACGTAGGTGGCGAAGTGTCCGGTGGCCAGCCAAACTGATGAATTTGCCGAGCTAAAGCGGCAACTTGACATGGAAGATGCCGACATCGCGCTTGTCAACAAGCGGCTTGACGAGGCACAAGGTATGTAATTTCTCCGGAGGCACCTGGTAAGAGGAGCTTGATGCCAATATCTTACGATGTGTGTGGTTGATGCAGATGGGGCTGCTGCCGTGGAAGACCTTCGGGCGGAACTTGCCCAAGCCAAGGATCAGGCCAGGAAAAGCGATGTGGCTTCCATAAAGGCGGTTGAAGAGCTGAAAGCCGAACAGGCTGCTCACTGCCGAAGCAAGAAGGAAATGGCCGAGATGGCTGTAAAGTTGAAGAGCGCTGCTGACCGCTGCAAGCTTCTTGAAAAAGAAGATCGAGCGGAACGGACGGACCTGGAGAAGGCCACTACATTGGCCAAGGATGCCCGTTCTGCGATGAGAGTGATGAAGGAGGAGTTGCGTCAGGCCGGAGATATCGCCGCTGGAAAGCCCTTTATGCTGCGGAGGAAGTTCGGGGATCCTAAACATGCTCCGTTGGACCGGATGTGGAGTTCGGCGGACGCATATCTGGATTTGGCGGCGAGTGCCGCTGATGCGGCCGAACACTTCCAGGATCAGAAAGGTCGCGAAGTGGAAAATCTCTTCTGGTCGCAGTTCCACAATCCCGAGCGTCCGCTTCCATTGAACGATCATTTGGCCGAATGGGCCGAGCTGAAAAGGTTATCCGGACTCGCCATGAAGTATGTCGTGGGTCATCTGTGGCCGGAAAGGCCAAAGCTGAACAGTTATTTTAGCTTGGTGCAGCAGTTCCTTGGTGCGGTGCCGTATATCAACGCGATGAAGAGGTCGGCATGCATAGAGGGTGCGCGGATGGCCCTTGCCCGTGTCAAGATGTACTGGGCGGAGATGGAGACCACCGCTGTTGCAACCCAAGATTCGGATGGAAGCCGAGTACCTGCCGAGCACTATTTTCAGGAAGTTCTGCAGGGCGCTCATTTAATAGAGACGCAGTGCTCGAAGGATATTATGTTCGAATAACATGTAATATTGAAAAACAATATTTTGATGAATTGTAGAAGCTTTTTATACTTGTGCCTGCAAGAATTATAATACCTCCTGTGCGGCCGTTAAGGTATATTTGTATATAATCTGAAAGATGGCGTTGTAAACCCATTTACGCATATAATGCGGGGGTGTTCCTGGCGCATTTTCACACTGATCCAACGTCTTGGTCCGTGAAGGAGGTGATAGCGCAGCGAACTAGGCAATCAGACTATAATGCTTTATCACTTTCACTTAGCCATAGGAGTTTGATAGTGAGGCTACTATATAGCCCCTGGTGGCGCCTGCACTCGCGCGAACTCGGGGCACATGTGTGCCTGGCCGGGAAACGGCCCTTCGTTAATATGGAGGAATCCTAAAGATTCCGGTGGGTCATCGAGTGGTTGACCAGTCTCACACTATATCATGACAGATCAGTTTCGGCTTTCTCTCTTGAGGTGCTACTTTGGCTGAACTGGGCACTGTCGCGATAGTTCTCCTGGTGCCGCCTTAGCCGATAGAGCGGAGCGTAAGGCAGCAAAACACAGAGCCGGGCAAACCCAACATTTGACCAAAGACATGATTCGGAGCTGATGCATATAAGGCCAAACTCACGACGCCGAACACTCCCTAAGGTATTCGGTCTTTATGAAAACGGACTGAACATCGCCCTTGGTAATAAGCCCCTGGTGTCCAGGTACTTGCAAAATTCTGACGTGGCCACAGGCCAAGACGCTAGCTTCCTCCTTGGTTATACTGAGAATCGGGGGATGTGTATGAACAAGAGACAGTGAAAAAGGTTTACGCAGGGTCTTAATCTAAAAATAATCCTTGGAACGGGTCCCTACTGCACGTCTGCGCCTGTGTCTCTGTTGTGCCGTATCCTGGACGGGTGTAGCACGGTGTTCATCTGTAAAATAGAGGAACTGAGTTGAAAAAGATCGTGCGAAATGTATGTTGTACTAAATAAACAAAGTATAATTCAAAATGGGTAAAATTGAGCTTTATTGTCTCTTATTTTACATGCGCGGAGCCCCTTGTACAGGGGTATACGACTATTAAGCCTTTATCAGTTGTATGTTTATGCCGGACTCGTCTAGCCATGTCCGTGGTCTTAACGACCTGTTTAGGTGCTTTGATTGGTGACACCGTTTTAGTGTGTGGCTGTCAAGGCAGCCGCAAAGTCTTCCGCGCGGGAGGAGCACTCAATATTTCCCTTTAGTGAGATGATGCCTCGTGGACCGGGCATCTTAAGCGTAAGAGATGCATAATGCGGTATTGCGTTAAAGCGGGCGAAAGTTTCGCGTCCCAGTAGTGCTTGATAGCTACTTGAAAATGGGGACATGTGGAAGATTAGCTTTTCGCGGCGGAAGTTATCGGGGGAGCCGAACATAACTTCTAGCAGGAGAGAACCCATGCAATGGGCATCCGGGCCTGGCGTTACTCCTTGAAAGGAAGTGTTGCTATGGCGAATTTTTGTTGGGTCCATCCCCATTTTGCGGATTGTGTCCTGCTATAGCAGGTTTAGGCCACTGCCGCCGTCCATCAGCACTTGTGTAAAGTGGAGTCCATCGATTATCAAATCTAATATCAAGGCAGTCCAGCCTGCGTTCCAGATACTTATAGAGTAATCCTGATGGTCGAAGGTGATCGGTTTTAACAACCAGTGGCGAGACTCCTCTGGGGTAGGCCGTATGGCGCGTATCTCTGTAGGCGCCACACTGTTTTTCCCTTTTGTCACGTGAAGTAAGTTTACTGTTTTGACTTCTTGTGGGAAATTCTTTTGTTTCCCGGTGCTCTGCTTGTGGGGTACGTCATCGTCCTTACTTGGTGTGTCGAGCCCCTTGTGTTCGGCGTTGAGTTTGCCGGATTGCTTGAAAATCCAACAATCTCTGTGGGTATGGTTTGCAGGCTTCCCGAAAGTACTGTGGATTTGACATATCTTGTCCAAGATTTTGTTTAGGTTAGATAGCTCGTCCCTGTTATCCTTGAGGGGCAGCTTTTTCTGATTCTGCCGAGAGCTTTTGAATCCGGCGTTGACTGCCGTGCTCTTCGGGCTGTTTCCCTTATTCCGGTGCTGGTCCTTGCTGCGTCGTGGTTTCCTGTTTCCATCCCTAACTTCGGATGTACTTGGGTCGCTGGTGCTGCATCTTGCCAACCAGCTGTCCTCTCCCACGCATAAAGCGGGTCATGAGGCTTGTTAATGCGGCCATTGTTCTTGGCTTTTCTTGGCGAGGTGTCTGGCGAGCCATTCGTCTCGAGCAGCTGTGTTTGAAAGCTGCTAAGGCTTGGCGTCCTGACAGTCGACTATCTGGTTCTTTTTATTAAGAAATATGTTCTAGAGTTTCCGGGCTGACTCTCCGGCCTGTTGAGTTATTCGACTTAAATCGTCTGCATCCGGAGGTCGGACATAGGTCCCTTGAAAATTTGCCCGAAAAGCATCCTCGAGCTCTTCCCAACTTCCAATGGTGTTTTCGGGAAGGTCTTTAAGCCAATGCCGGGCTGGCCCTTTGAGCTTGAGGGGTAAGTATTTTATGGCGTGGAGGTCGTCTCCTCTGGCCATGTGTATGCGGAGGATATAATACTCAATCCAAACTCCACGGTCTGTTGTTCTGTCGTACGCTTCTATGTTTACGGGCTTGAATCCCGCTGGAATTCATGGTCCAGCACCTCATCGGTGAAACATAGGGGGTGTGCGGCACCCCTGTACCTGGGTGTGTCGTGTTGTCCGGATATTTTTTGCGTTACATTGCTTACTAGAGCTTGCTTTCTTGGCCAGTAAATGGACCTGGCTGGGCCATCCTTTTGATGCGAATCCTTGTGTGGATCGCGTGTTGGTTTGTGTGTGGCGCCATTTGCCGCTCTATGTTGGCCATGGGGTCGTCTATCCGACCGGGTGGCTTCCTTATTTTTTGATTTTGGGGGCTCTAGGGCCTCCTCATCAAATTCGGGCAGTAGCTTTCGCTTCATTTAGCTCTTTGTGTGGCGACTATCGCCGTATTTGTCTGCGGTGTTGAGTACTTTGTTCCATCTGATTCGGAGTGCGTCTTCCACAAATTTGAGCTTCCGCTTCTGCTTTTTCAGGCTACGCGCCGTGGCGACGAGCCTTTTGTGGAGGTTTTCCTGTTCCAGGAACTTGTCCGGCGTGAGATCGTCCGGACTGTTATCTTCGCCGGGGACGGGTTGTGCGGTTTGTTTATACAAGTTGCCTTGTTCGGAGAGTTGCTCGATGCCATGTTCATCGTTCGCCGGCTCGCCCTGCTCTGTGGCTGGGTCTATACGACCGCTAATTCTATTGGGGCGGGGCTTGGAGCGGCGCTTATGCCGCCGCTTTGGTTGCTTTTTGGAGGAACGACCCTTTGTTGCGTCATCCCGTTCTTCCTCGTCATTTCCTTTGGGTGTGTCCACCATGTATACATCGTAGGATGGGGTGGCTGTCCAGTGCTCTATAGGCGCTAGTTCATTTTCGTCTCCTACATCGTCGTCCATACCATCGATGTCTTCGGAGTCGAACTTGAGCATGTCGGTTAAATCATCGACAGTGGCTACGAAGTGGGTGGTGGGTGGGCTCGAATTTATTCATCGTCCGCATCCCAATCTTGTTGGCCATAGTCCGGCCAGGGCTCTCCTGACAAAGAGAGAGACTTTAGTGAATTCAAGATGTTGCCAAAGGGCGAGTGCTGAAAGATATCCACGGCGGTGAATTCCATGATCGGTGCCCAACCGGATCTGATTAGCAGGGGCGCGGAGGTTTCGGAGTCCGGAGAAGAGTCTGACACCTTGGAGTCACGGGCTTCGCAGAGGATAAGGCTGGTGTTCGGCTCGATCACCATAGAGATTGCGGCCTCTGAGGCGGGGTCTAGCCACCCGTCCTCGATCGGCACGTTTGGCTTCGAGCTAAGGGTCGGAGCTAACGCGGGTGCGGCCTCCAGGGCACTGTTTGGCGGCAGAGTTAAGTCATGCCCATCGTGACAGTGCGGCGCGCCTGGCTGCGGCTCGAATCCGTCGAAGATCAAGTCTCCGCGGATGTCGGCCGTGTAATTCAAACTTCCAAATCTGACCTGATGGCCAGGGGCGTAGCTTTCAAACTGCTCTAGATGGCCAAGCGAATTAGCCCGCAGTGCAAAGCCACCGAATATGAAGATCTGTCCGGGGAGAAAAGTCTCACCCTGGACTGCATCGCTGTTGATGATCGGAGGAGCCATCGGGCCTAAAGATGACGACACAGAGGAACTCTCAATGAAAGCACCAATGTCGGTGTCAAAACCGGGGATCTCGGGTAGGGGTCCCAAGCTGTGCGTCTAGGCGGATGGTAACAAGAGACAAGGGACACAATGTTTTACCCAGGTTGGGCCCTCTCGATGGAGGTAAACCCTACTCCTTCTTGATTAATATTGACGATATGGGTAGTACAAGAGTAGATCTACCACGAGATCAGAGAGGCTAAACCCTAGAAGCTAGCCTATGGTATGATTGTTGTTCGTCCTATGGACTAAAACCCTCCGCTTTAATCTCATGACCTAGCTCGATGAACCGAATGGAAGATAGATACAGTAGTCTACCCAGGTTCGGGCCACCTTGCGGTGTAAAACCCTACTCCTTCTTTGTGGTGGATTGGCCTCGTGGGGCTGAGGATGAACTAGTACAGTGGGCGAACAACCTCAGGAGGAGGAGTGTTCTTGTGCTCGATGAGCTGGTGGGAGTGTGGATGATCTGAATGATCCGTCCCTCGCTATGGTGGTGGCTAAGTCCTATTTATAGTGGCCTTGGTCCTCTTCCCAAATGTAAGGCGGGAAGGGATCCCACAATGGCCAAATTTGAAGGGGGGCAGCTAGTACATGCTATCCTGACAAAATTAGTCGTCGCCTGCAAAAGCCTCTGGTCGTGACACCGTGGTGGGCTCGGCATGATCTCCATCCTGCCGTCGTGGCGGTCTTGGTCTTGTTGCACCAAAATGGAAACCTTTGGCTGATTCCTCGGGACTCCACGCCTGTGCTTGCCCCCTTAGCACAAAATAGGAAACTGGTACATTGCGCCCGCTGGCGCCCGCTTGGCCTTGATTGTCATGGCTCAGGTCATCAGAACCTCGTGATGTGAGCCTTGCATAGAAATCTCCGCTCCTTGGGAGCCAGCCTGAGGAGGCCGCCCCTCGAGGAGGTCTTGGTGTCGTCCGCTGTGGGAGTCCTGGATTAGGGGGTCCTCGGACAACCGGACTATATACTTTAGCCGGACTGTTGGACTATGAAGATACAAGATTGAAGACTTCGTCCCGTGTTCGGGTGGGACTCTCCTTGGCGTGGAAGGCAAGCTTGGCAAATACGGATATGTAGATCTCCTCCCTTGTAACCGACTCTGTGTAACCCTAGCCCCCTCCGGCGTCTATATAAACCGGAGGGTTTAGTCCGTAGGACAACAACAATCACAATCATAGGCTAGCTTATAGGGTTTAGCCTCTACGATCTCGTGGTAGATCAACTCTTGTAATAGTCATATCATCAAGATCAATCAAGCAGGAAGTAGGGTATTACCTCCATCGAGAGGGCCCAACACAGGTAAACATTGTGTCCCCGCCTCTGTTACCATCTGCCTTAGACGGACAGTTCGGGACCCCCTACCCGAGATCCGCCGGTTTTGACACCGACATTGGTGCTTTCATTGAGAGTTCCACTGTGCCGTCACCACAAGGCTTGATGGCCCCTTCGATCATCGGCAACGATGCGAACCAGGGTGAGGTTTTCCTTCCCGGACAGATCTTCATATTCGGCGGCTTCGTACTGCGGACCAACTCGCTTGGCCATCTGGAGCAGATCGAGAGCTATGCCCCTGGCCATCAGGTCAGGTTTGGAAACTTGAACTATGCTGCCGACATCTGCGGAGACTTGATCTTCGATGGATTCGAGCCCATGTCGTGTCCCGCCGATCCACGGCGAGCATGACTTAGCTCTGCCGTCGGACAGTGTTCGGGAGATCACACCTGCAACTACTCCGGCCCTCAATCCGGAACAGATTGCGCCGTCCGGGGACGGGTGGATGGACCCCGCCACGAAGGCCGCACACTCAGTGGCGATAGAGCCGAATACCGCCTTCACTTCCTATGAGACCCATGTTACCGGACACTTGGATTCTTCCCCGGCCACGGGCTCCGAGACACCTGCGTCCATGCCTATCGAATCCGATTGGGCACCGATCATGGAGTTTTCCTCCGCGGGTATCTTTCAGCACTCACCACTGGGCGACGTGCTAAACTCATTGAGGTCTCTCTCCTTGTCAGGAGACCCTTGGCCGAAATATGTCCGGCTAGAATGCGATGCGGACGACAAAGAAATTCGCTCCCCACCCACCACCCACTTAGTAGCCACTGTCGACGATTTAACCGACATGCTCGATTTCGGCTCCGAAGACATCGACGGTATGGACGACGATGCATGAGATGAACAGGAACCACCGCCCACAGGGCGCTGGACTGCAACCTCATCATATGATATATACATGGTGGACACCCCCAAAGAAGACGATGGTGATAAGACAACACAGGATAATCCCTCCAAGAAGCAATCCAAGCACCGACGTCAGCGGTGTCGCTCTAAGTCCCGCCATAGCAAAAGCAGGATACTTGGATTCGTCCCCGGCCACGGGCTCCGAGACACCTGCGTCCATGCCTATCGAATCCGATTGGGCACCGATCATGGAGTTTTCCTCCGCGTATATCTTTCAGCACTCACCACTGGGCGACGTGCTAAACTCATTGAGGTCTCTCTCCTTGTCAGGAGACCCTTGGCCGAAATATGTCCGGCAAGAATGGGATGCGGACGACGAAGAAATTCGCTCCCCACCCACCACCCACTTAGTAGCCACTGTCGATGATTTAACCGACATGCACGATTTCGGCTCCGAAGACATCGACGGTATGGACGACGATGCATGAGATGAACAGGAACCACCGCCACACGCAGTGACTGGACTGCAACCTCATCATATGATATATACATGGTGGACACCCCCAAAGAAGGCAATGGTGATAAGACAACAGAGGATAATCCCTCCAAGAAGCAATCCAAGCACCGACGTCAGCGGCGTCACTCTAAGTCCCGCCATAGCAAAAGCAGGATACCGGCACAAGAGACAATAACGCTCCGGATAGTGTCGAAGATGATGACAATCCCCTCCGACCAGACCTCGAGCGGGAGGATGAACAAGCTAGCCCTCCGTAACAGGCAGCAGACGGAGAATCAGAGGATGACAATTACATGCCTCTCTCCGTAGACGAGGTTAGCCTCGGCGATGAAGAATTTATCATGCCCGAGGATCCCGTCAAGCAGGAGCGCTTCAAGCGCCGGCTTATAGCCACAACAAACAGCCTGAAGAAAAAGCAACAACAGCTTCGAGCTGATCAAGATCTGCTAGCGGATAGATGGACTGAGGTCCTAGCGGCCGAGGAATACAAACTCAAGCGCCCAACCAAGAGTTACCCAAAGCGCAGGTTGCTACCCCAACTCGAGGAGGAAGCATTAAAACCTACATTACCAGCATATGATGCAGCTGATCGGCCACCTCGTGGCCGAGACAGAGGGGCATATCAGCCCGAAGTCCAGCCCACACCCCATCGCCAGAGAAACAAAAACACCAAGGCCCGGGGCAACATGCAGGACCTGCAAAATGTATTGTAAAACAAAGCAGGACATACAAGATCGATCTACGGATCACGGGGGCGCGCCCCAACGCGTGACGATGATCGTCACGCTGGATACACTAAAAGCAAATCCGGCCGGGCTGAACACAGCAGACAAGACTCGTATGAACTACATCGCGACATAGCCCGACATAGAGGTGCCGCACACCCCCTATGCTTCACTAATGAAGTAATGGATCAAAAATTCCCAGAAGGATTTAAACCCGTGAACATTGAGTCATATGATGGTACAATAGACCCCGCGGTATGGATCGGGGATTTCCTCCTCCACATCCACATGGCCCGCGGTGACGATCTACATGCCATCAAGTACCTCCCACTAAAACTCAAAGGACTAGCTCGGGATTGGCTGAATAACTTGCCAGCAAACTCCATTGGCAGTTGGGAGGATTTGGAAGATGCATTCCTTGACAACTTCCAGGGCACTTATGTGCGACCACCGAATGCTGATGACTTGAGCCATATAACTCAGCAGCTAGAGGAATCGGCCAGGAAATTCTGGACCCGGTTCCTAACTAAGAAGAACCAAATTATCGACTGTCCGGATGCAGAGGCCTTAGTGGCATTTAAGCATAACATCCGTGACGAGTGGCTCGCCCGGCACCTCGGCCAAGAGAAGCCGAAGTCTATGGCAGCTCTCACGACACTCGTGACCCGCTTTTGCACAGGCGAGGACAGCTCGCTAGCTCGCAGCAACAACACATCAAGAAATCATGGCAATTCAGATGCCAAAGATAGCAACGGCAGACCACATCACAACAGACACAAGCGCCGCAACAACAGCGACAACGCTGAAGACACGACAGTCAATGCCAGATTCAATGGCTCTAAATCCGGTCAGCGGAAGAAGCCGTTCAAAAGAGCCAATCCAGGCCCATCCAATTTGGACCGCATACTCGATCGCTCGTGTCAAATTCACGGCACCCCCGACAAGCCAGCCAATCACACCAATAGAGAATGCTGGGTGTTCAAGCAGGCTGGCAAGCTGAATACCGAAAACAAGGAAAAGGGGCTGCATAGCAACGATGAGGAGGAGTCCTGGCCGCTGAACACAGGAGGACAGAAGAAATTTCCTCCCCAAGTGAAAACGGTAAACGTGATATACGCAACCAATATTCCCAAGAGGGAACGGAAGCGTGCACTAAGGGACGTCTATGCGATGGAGCCAGTCGCTCCAAAGTTCAACCCATGGTCTTCTTGTCCGATCACTTTCGATCGTAGGGACCACCCCACTAGTATCCATCATGGCGGTTCTGCCGCATTGGTTCTTGACCCCATCATCAACAGATTTCACCTCACTCGAGTCCTAATGGACGGTGGAAGCAGCCTGAACCTACTCTATCAGGATACAGTGCGCAAAATGGGTATAGACCGCTCGAGGATCGAACCCACAAAAACCACCTTCAAGGGTGTCATACCAGGTGTAGAGGCTTGTTGCACGGGCTCAATCACACTGGAAGTGGTCTTCGGATCTCCGGACAACTTCTGAAGCGAGGAGCTAATCTTCGATATGGTCCCCTTCCGTAATGGCTATCACGCACTACTCGGACGAACCGCATTTGCTAGATTCAATACGGTACCGCACTATGCGTACCTCAAGCTGAAAATGCCAGGACCTCGCGGAGTCATAACAGTCAATGGAAACACAGAACGCTCGCTCCGCACGGAGGAGCACACTGCAGCCCTAGCAGCGGAAGCACAAAGCAGCCTTCTGAGGCCAACCGCCAATTCGACGAAAAGGCCCCCAGACACCTTCAAGCGAGTCCGGAGTAACCTGCAACAGGATCTCCACGCACGTTCAGAGCTCGGATAGCAATTTGGCCTCCGCCATAGTCCCAGTCAAGCGGCGAAATTTGTGTCACGCGTACATAACTACGCACTCAAGATACCATGGGCATAGGCGGAGGCGCGGCTATGGCATGGCCCACAATGCGGCTCAACCGCCCCAGGGCACGTATACCTTTATCATTTTTTCTCTTCCAGGACCTTACTCTCTGGAAGACCTCTCCGGCAGTCTGATTGTTGACTCATTGCGGGAAGGAAATACCAAGGAAGCAAGACGCTTTGACGTACAAGGGAATCCCTAGTTGGTCTCCGATAACGATCGAAATACCTGTTTTACATACCAATACGCAGCCTGCCCTTGGATAGGACATGTCAAATAGTCCTATTTTTTGCTTATTGCACTACTTGTATCCGTACGCTTTGACATATTATTTAAATAACAATGCATAGCGTTAGTCTATTATTGCATTTCCTTGTTCCTTGTCTGCTTATTTTACGACAAATTGCACTCGTACATTCTGGTACGACCAGTGCGCCAGGGGCTTCAGTATACCCTATAACACGGCGTGAAAAGTCCGAACACTTTCGACAGTGCGGCACCCTGAACTTATAGCATTATATGCATCAGCTCTGAATCATGTCTTGGGTCAATAGTTGGGTTTGCCCGACTCCCATGTTTTGGTACCTTACGTTCGCAATATCGGCTAAGGTAGCACTGGGAGAACTACTGCGATTGTGTCCGGTTCTTCGGACGGCGCCTCGATGAAAGCCGAAAACCATTGTCATGATGAGGCGAGCTGGTCGCTGTTTGAGAGGTCTCAAGTCCTTCAAGAATTTTTCCACTTGAGCGAGGAGTCGGCCTTGCCCGACTTAGGCGTATATAAGCGCCCCAAATTGACCTTCGAATACTAGGGGCTTCGCCAAAATTTAAAATCGTGAACTTCTATGGCTAAGTGAGAGTGATAAAGCTTTATAGACCGATTGCTGGTTCATTGTCTTTGAACACCTCCTTGAAGGACCAAAAATTGGGATAAAGAGTGCTCAGGTTTATCCCGAACACCTCAGTACTAGTTACATGGGGGCAGAAGCCGACGACTGTCCAACTTTCAGATTTTATAAATGGCCGCACAGAAGGTAATATTTTAAATTAACAAGTGTTGCATAGCGCAAATGAACTCGTTTCATATTACAGGATCGCATGAGCACATTCATTCAAATATTACATCCTTAGCACATTCCTCCGCCACAAGGCGAGCACCCCTCAGGACACTATCATAATACTTCTCGGGGTGGCGATGCTCCTTGCCCTCCGGCGGCCCCTCCTTCACCAGCTTTTTGGCGTCCAGCTTCGCCGAGTGCACCTTTGCCCGGGCAAAAGCCCTGCCCGCACCCTCGATGCAGAAGGACCGCTTTATGACTTCAAACCGTGGGCAGGCATTCACAAGCCGCCTCACCAGACCGAAGTAGCTACCAGGCAGGGGCTCGCCAGGCCACAACCGGACTATAAGACCCTTCATGGCCTGTTCGGCCACCTTGTGAAGCTCGACCAGTTGCTTCAACTGGTCGCTCAAGGGCGTCGGTTGTTCGGTCCCAGTATACTAAGACCAGAACAACTTCTGCGTCGAGCTCCCCTCCTCGGCCCGGTAGAACTCCGCGACATCCGACACACTGCGGGGTAGATCCGCGAACGCTAGCTCCGAACTCGGGTAAGTAAAAAGAAAGTTTCCTTCACATGCTTGCTTTGCATAATGAATGCCTTACCCGCCGCTATCTTCTTAACCGCCTCAATTTCCTGGAGGGCCTTTTGGGCTTCGACCTTGGCATGTTGTGCGTTTTTAAGGGCCTTCGCAAGCTCAGACCCTTGCATCTTAAAGTCAAGCTCCAAGGACTCATGTTTCTTGACGAGAGCTTGTAGCTCTTGCTGCACCTCGCCCACTCGGGCCTCTTGCTTCTCTCGCTCGATGCGCTCCTTGGCCGCTTTGTCTTCGGCCTCGGATAGCGCCTTCTGCAGGGCTGCCACTTCGGTTGTGGCCCCTAGCAAAATTCATGACGATCCTATTATTCCAGAACCAAATTTTTCTTTATCAATATCCAGATGGGGTGTCACTTACCTTTGTTCTCTTCGAGCTGCCTCTAGGTAAGGCCGAGCTCTTCGTTGGACCGCTCAAGGTCCCGCTTCAGTGCGGCGACCTCCGCAGTACGAGCGGCAGCGGCCAGTAGTGAAGCCTGCTTATTCACATAGACACATTCCGATTAGACTCCTACGATTATTATTTGATCCTCTATTCGGCCTTCCTTTGAGAACGACAAACAGAGCATCAGGGGCTACTGTCTATGCTGTAACATTTTCTTACAGTTTGATTACTTACCTCAAAGCCGGTTAGGAGGCTGGCACAGGCTTCATTCAGTCCGCTCTTAGCGGACTGAACCTTCTTGACTACTGCACTCATAATAGTGCGGTGCTCTTTGTCAATGGAAGCGCCGCGAAGCACTTCCAGCAAGTTGTCCGATGCCTCTGGATGGACAGAGGCCATTGGCACAGACGGCTTGCCCCCACAAGGGGTTGCCTGACAGAATCAGGAACCACTGGAGGTTCCGGCGCCGTATTCGGCTTGGGAATAGACTTGCTGCCCCCGACGTTAGGGCCCAGGGGAGTCTTGCCCCTCGTGCGCCCAGCGCCTGGAATGTCGCCTTGTGGCGCCTCCGGAACTGTCTTCCCTAGGTTCAGTTCCCTTTGAGACAACACTTCAGCGTCGTCCGTAGGGCGCGGGGAGGAGGCGGTCGGGAGTGAATCGTTGTTCATATCTGACGGGCCCAAAGAATACTCCGACGAAGATACGTTGATATGGGCTCGGGATGGACTGCATAATCATGCGCGGCGTGATAAGAAATAGTACAATAAGACGTACCAAGAATTATTATGGTATCCGGATACTCACGACTTCGCCAGGGGCTTGTCCCTGGGTAACCACTCCTCTTCGCTAAAAGCGGCCGTCGTGGAGCAGCCGGGTGGAGGTTCCTTCCCTTCTTGGACCCTTCGGCCTCCCCTGATGGGGCGGCCTTCCTTTTCCTGTCCCCCCCGGCTGGGGGGGGGGGGAGAACTTTCCTCTTCCTCCTCCTCGTTTCTGTGGGAGGAGTGCGCCTCGGTGTTTTCGGACAATGAGTCTGATATAACCTTGCGCCGGAGACCCTTCCTGGTCCCCGTGGCCTTCTTCTTGGCCTTTTTCTCCGGCACCTCATAAGGCGCCGGAACCAGCATCTCCGTTAGGAGAGCATCTGCTGGATCTTCGGGCAGGGGGTCGATCTGCTCCGCTGTCGCTACCCAGTCCTGTTAAATGGCGTGGAGGCTTAGATCCCGCGCGTGGTTATACTGGGGAAAAGAACATCTTATGAGATATAGAAGACTTACCGGATTGGCAGGGCGCTTTGCGCTGAGTCCGCGGTCCTCGGTAAGGGGAGGAGGTACCTCGGCGCGCTTGAACAACACCTTCTAGATGTCCTTGTGCGTCGTGTCGAAGAGCTCTCGCAGCGTCTGGTGCTCGGCCGGGTTGAACTCCCACAAATTGAATGCCCGTCTTTGACACGGGAGGATCTGGCGGAAGAGCATGACTTGGACCACGTTGACAAGCTTGATTTTCTTGCTCATCATGTTTTTTACGCAGGTCTAGAGTCCGGTCAGCTCTACCGAGGAACCCAAGGGTAGGCCCTTCTCTTTCCAGGAGGTGAGCCGCATGGGGATTCCGGATCGAAATTCAGGGGCCGCCACACAGTTGGTGTCGCGCGGCTCGGTAATGTAGAACCACCCCGATTGCCACCCCTTTACGATCTCCACATAGGAGCCTTCGAGCCAGGTGACGTTGGGCATTTTGCCCACCATGGCGCCTCCGTACTCCGCTTGCTGGCCGACCACCACCTTCGGTTTAACGTTGAAGGTCTTCAACCACAGGCCGAAGTAGGGCTTGATGCGGAGGAAGGCCTCGCACACGACGATAAACGCCGAGATGTTGAGGATGAAATTGGGGGCCAGATCATGAAAGTCCATCCCGTAGTAGAACATGAGCCCGCAGACAAATGGGTGGAGGGGAAATCCCAGTCCGCGGACGAAGTGGGTAAGAAATACCACCCTCTCATGGGGTTCTGGAGTAGGGACGATCTGCCCCGCATCTGGTAGCCGGTGCGCGATATCCGCGGCCAGGTATCCGGCTCCCCGGAGCTTTGTGATGTCCTCCTCCATAACGGAGGAGACCATCCACTTGCCCCCCGCTCCAGACATGCTTGGAGTGGTTTTGAGGAGAAAATGCAAACTTGGGTGCTAGAGCTCGAGTGCGCAAGAATGGATGAGCAAGGAGGAAGAGGGCATGGGTGAAAAAGATGAATCCTTGTCTCTTTATAAGGGCGGAAGAAACTATGCGCCTCCCCACCTGCCTGGTAAACTCGCTTATTCCCCAAGCGCTGTAATTGATGGTGCGGTTGGGTTACCCACACCCGTATTGATGAGAATCCCGTGATAAAGGGACATGATCTCTGCTTCGACAAGACGTGCCAAGAAAACCGCCTCGCAATATGTGCAGTAGCTGGTTGAGAAAAACGGTTCGAATAATGACCGGGCCATGGTGTGATGTCATGCTGCAGAATGTGTTAGCAGATTAGATTTGTGGAATATTATACTCTCTACGGTGGTACGTGGAATTTATTTTATAGAGCCGGACACGATCCTTGTGTTCAAAATCTTCTATGGAGTATTCGGAGGAGGAACCCGCCTTGCAATGCCAAAGACAACCTGCGCGCCGGACTCATCATCATTGAATCCTGGTTCAGGGGCTACTGAGGGAGTCCTGGATTAGGGGGTCCTCGGACAGCCGGACTATATACTTTGGCCGGACTGTTGGACTATGAAGATACAAGGTTGAAGACTTCGTCCCGTGTCTGGGTGGGACTCTCCTTGGTGTGGAAGGCAATCTTGGCAAATACGGATATGTAGATCTCCTCCCTTGTAACCGACTCTGTGTAACCTTATCCCCCTCCGGTGTCTATATAAACCGGAGGGTTTAGTCCGTAGGACAACAACAATCATAATCATAGGCTAGCTTCTAGGTTTTACCATCTACGATCTCGTGGTAGATCAACTCTTGTAATACTCATATCATCAAGATCAATCAAGCAGGAAGTAGGGTATTAACTCCATCGAGAGGGCCCGAACCTGGGTAAACATTGTGTCCCCCGCCTCCTGTTACCATCCGCCTTAGACGCACAGTTCGCGACCCCCTGCCCGAGATCCGCCGGTTTTGACACCGACATCCGCCTCACGAGGGTCTTGGGTTGTTGACCCGAAAGATGGGCCGTACCAGGCCATCGATGGAGCCACGTCATGGGCCGTATGCAGGAAAGTCTGGGCACCCCTAGTCCCAGGACGCCGATAGTAGCCCCCGGGCCTGAGACGTGCTCGAACTTGGCTTCCAGGAGAAGCCAAGGGGCAAGTGCGGAGCACCACGGGCCCTAACCGCCTGCGGCCTCGGTTGACGCGTGGCGATTGGTGGGACGTGGGCGTCTCCGCTTCCCTATGCCGCCTCGGCAACTGTTCGACTTGACGAGACTCTGCTGCACGTAGAGGAAAACCATCATTGTGTGCGATCGTGGAGGCCGGCGGTTGGCCTCCATCCTGGCTATAAATGAGGCGAGGGGCGGAGCCCCCCTTGCTCATTTCCATCTTCTTTGCCGCCCGCTCCTTATTCTTCCTCTCTTCCTTGCCGCCTCGCTATAGTTCTCATGGCGCCGACGAGGAAGTTCTCCGCCGCCGAGAAGGGGAAGGCACCCAAGGAGGGATCTGGCTCGCCGCCGCCCAAGAGAGGGCGAGGCTGCCCCCGCAAGCACGCCGTGACCCCTGCGGTGGCTCCTCGGGGGTGCGGGCGCACTCCCTCAGGGGCCGGCGTCGCCCTGGGAGGCCGTGGCCGTGCTTCTTCTCATGGTGGGAGCTGCCAAAGGCAAGGCAGCCCCTGCGATGAGGGGAGGCGTGCCATGGTCGCCCGACCTCCTCAGCCGCGTTTCCACTCAAAGGAGGTGCTCCCGGAGTTCGTGGTGTGATCGAGAGGCTGGCCAGTATCTGGCTCCCACTCCCTCGCTTCTTCGCGGATGAGCTGCCAATCATGGAGCTTGACGGCCTCTGGCTGCAGGCCGACGGCTGCTGCAGCAGGGCTTCGTGGGTTGGGGTCGAAGTTACCGCCATCGGTAGCGTGTCCCTGGCCCACGGCTGGCAGGCGTTTGTCCGCGCGCGCGGCCTGAGTAAGAGGTGCACCCTCCACTTCAAGTTCGATGGCCTCGCGACCCTCTACGCGAGGGTGTTCGGGGAAGACGGTCGTCGTGCAGGGTGCTGCCCTGAAGACGGTGGCGGCGACGATGAGCTTGGCCTTGACGACAGCCGCGGGGACGCCGAGGGTGAGCTTGCCGTTGGCGACGGTCGTGCTTCCTTCAGCAGTGGTGGCTCCTCCTCAGGTGAGAGCACGAGCAGCGGTGGTTACGACCAGCCGCCACATTGCCGGGCCCACATCGGGGAAGGTGGCGGGTCATCCCGTCGCCGTGCTCCAGTGAAGCGGGAAGAAAGCTTGGACTGAGCCCAGGGGCCACCAGAGCCAGGCCTCGGGAGCTGCTGCGCTCGTGCGGGCCGCTTCTTTTGTTTAGCCTTTTTCCTTTCTACTGTGTTTTGAAAAAAGTGGAGGGCCCTGCCGGGGCATGTAATAAACCATGGTACTTATGCTACTATGTTGTGCTTATTGTTCTGATGTTATGCTGTGAAGCTCATGGTCCGAGTAGGAGCGATAGGATAACTTAGCTTGATACACTCGCGGTAGTCTCCCACCTCACGAGGGCGCATCCTTCAGCATCTAGTAAGGCCCCCTTGCTGCTGACTCAGGAGTCGTTGGCCTCAGGAGACATCATAAAGATGCAGAATTGTTAGAAAATTTGTTGGGTGTCCTATTCTTCCTTGCGCGAGCCCTCAGGCATGGGCTAGTCCTGGCTTAGTGCATCGCGTCGCGGTACCCGGGGGGGGGGGGGCACGAACTTAAGAAGGTGCGCAAATCACAAGCTCATTCGAGGGCGCCCCGCGAAGATCCAGGACACCGAAGCTCTGGGGTGACTGGGCTTTGGTGAGGTGTGTTCGCGGCGTGGGTGAGCTCAACGCACGCACACACCTGCCCAGCCCCTGCTCGAGGCGCGCGAGGAAGAGCGACGGGCAACTGCCGCTCTCCCTGACCAAAACAAAAAGGCGAGCGGAGAAAAAGGAGAAAAACCCAACTTGGCAATCGAGAAACGCTAGAACTCCAAATTCCATTAAAGGGTTGCAAACCAGCTACAGAAAGCAAGCAAATGAACAGCTGCGTCCGGCACCTAGTCTAGTCTTCTCACCAGCGCGGAGCTAAGTGCTGCCACTAGGACGTGGGAGGGAGCCCCCGAGGCCCGAGGGCGGAACTCCGGTGACTCCGGGGCGTGTACAACCCACTCATTATTATGTGAGAGTGTCACGAGCGGAGACCTTCACACGCACTGGGGCTTGCTTCATGGGTAGAACTTCCAGAGGTGCTGGATGTTCCAGGCGTTCTGGATGGGGATCCCGTCCTGCGTCTCTAGGCGTGCGGCGCCAGGACTGGAGACGCGGGCAATCCTAAACGGGACCTCCCACATGGGTGAGAGCTTGTGCAGCCGTTCCCTGGAGAGCACCCGCCTTAGGACGAGATCACCCACCTTGAGCATCCTGGAGCGGATGCTGCGGCAGTGGTACCGCCGCAGCGCCTGCTGCTACCTTGCTGCCCGGAGCGAGGCTTGACGTCGGCGTTCCTCCCCCAGCACGAGGTCCATCCCCTGCGTGGCATCCTGGCGTGCCTCGTCAAACGCCAAGACCCGCGTGGAGCGATGCTTGACCTCATGAGGGAGAACCACTTCGGCTCCGTAGACGAGGAAGAACGGAGTCTCGCCCGTCGTCTTACAGTGCTTCGACTATAAGAAATATACTTTAAACAGTCATAGTACAGTAAGGGAGCTTGTGCTTTTCTTGAGGCATTTGTCATCTCTGTTCACTAAGAGCATAGGGTCCAGTTCACACTATGTTTTCCTCTTAGGGATGACATTTCTTTGATTTGCCTCTCTTCTCATTTGCTTGTTCATGTGACATCTTGCTTCCATACATCAATTATTTTGCTTGCTAGATGTCAATATTTTTCTACTTTAGTGTATATTCGCTTGGGTATGTCAACATTTATAATAGATGGATATAAATGTAGGAATGTTCCTTGTTTTCTTTCCATGTATTAAGTTTCGGATGCTACTCGTCGTACGTGTTTCAGCTTTTACATTCATCTCATGATCTTACAACTAGTCTGATCATTTCTTAGTGAGTGGGAAGCAATATTCGAGGCAGTCCGAGCCATGAGAATCATCACGATGTTAATGATGACGTGGATGATATCTACAACAAGAGCAGATGATACATATAGTGATGAGCATTATGATCCATATAGTGATGAGCATTATGATCACTATAATGATGATGGTGACGAGTGAATGATCTGCATAGTCATGCAACAAAGTGAAGTTCTGGAATTTAAGAAAATTTAGGATATGCAAAATATTCAGACTCTTATCGAGCATTTTGGTTGGCATTATGTTCTATGTAATCTGCATGAAACTCATGGTCACATGTGTTGATAAATATAATACATGTTTTTTTGCGGGAATAATACATGTTATTTGGTCATGTGTGTTTGTGTATGTATTTGAAATGCCAACAATTCAAAATATTGTCATCGTGAATCTTACTTCTATGTTATGCAACACCACTTGGTGAAAGTCAATCCGTGAGGGGTTACTAATGGACGATGATGGGGATTTATATTGCAGATGACTTTCTAATTTGACGATGCTGACAATCCCTGAAGGGGTGTATCCATCGTTATTAATCATAATAACCAGCGGTTTGGCTTTCCTCTTGGTTACTAATTATCGTGATGGGTCAAATAAACCGTTGGCTATTACAAAACCCGACGGGAAGCAAGCACCGTCGAAAATTAAGTAACCGACGGGGCACCTTCAGCTATGACTTTCGTCAAGTAATGGGAGACATGTGGTGGCCAAAACATGGTCGACGGCTCACCGTCGGCTTATAACCGTTGGCCATACAATTATCCGACTGTACCGTCGGTTATTAGTGTAATGGCCGATGAAGAATAGCCGACGGGAAATGGGCGACGGTGTACCGTTCGTTATAACTTTATCCGACGGTGAACTGAAATAGTCGACGGTATTTGCACCCTCGGTTATAATGGGATATCTAGTAGTGTTAGTTATAGTAGAGGAATAATGATTCTCGTGGACATGACATTTATTCATATGGCAGTTTACAATTAGGTCCTAGGACCAATACATTATTAAAGCAATGCTACAATAATAATAGATATAAGACCGCAATATTGTGCAGACATCACATCTAGAGATCCCCTAGCGAACAATTCGTTCGCTAGGGGTGGTATGATCGAGGGGACAAATATTGATTCTACACATGTTCGCAACAAACCAGATTTCAGCCAACCAAAACTGGCCCAGAAAAAAAATATAATGCTCGCGGGAAAAATCAGGCTAGGACCAATTAGGTGATTTTTTTGCCATCAATAGAAAAACATAATTTTTGATACGACAATATAGAATAAAAACAGTTGCCATGGATATAAATAAATTTGACATGGTACAAATACACCGAAAAATTTGCCATGGTATAGTATGAGAAAATATGATCTATGGTGGCAACAAAAATGCGAAAAATAAATAAAAAGTTCATAATAGTATGAAAAAAATACATAAGTTTACCATGTTGCAAACGCAAAATTTACCTACATTTTCTTAAAAATGCAATGACAACAGATACCATAGTACATGTTATACACAGACGAAATTGCCCTGATCCATGGCAAAAACTATATATAAAAGGTGAACACAACAAAAGGAACACTTGTAGGGGACTTGAGTGTTTTGCTCGACGCAACTGGCAAGGGGGTAAGAAATATTGTTTTTGTACTCATGACGAGACAATCAAACACATCTTTTTCCTATATAAGTTTGCACGTTCTACATGGTCAGTCATCCAAATAGCGTTAAATTTGTATCCACGCATAAGTGTTGCCAATATTTTTGGTAATTGGTTGAATGGTATTCCAAATAGGTTCAAAATGCTAATAAGGGTGGGAGTGTATGCCTTAATTTGGTTGCTTTGGCTATTTAGAAATAATTAGTTTTTCAATGACAAAAGTGCTTCTCCTCTGCAAATTATTTTTCATTGTACGCACTTGCTTCGTACATGGTCTACACTATAACAAGCGGGTACCAATCACTGTTCAGGGTGGTGCGTACATGAATGGAGCAAGTGGCTATGAAGGTTTTATCTCAACATGGGTGAAAGCATAACCTACAGATTGATCCACCACCTCTTTCGACATAGGCATAGTATTGATCTATATGACTCTACTATTGTCGATTCTGTTTTATGTCTTTTTGTCAGATTTCTAGGTTTGGTTGTGTGCATACTAGTTATGCAGAGGCCAAGTGTTACTCATTGATTTGTATCCGCTTGATGCTACATTTTGAGATAATAAAATTACTCTTCATCAAAAAAATTGACATAACTTATGAAACAAATTTCCTAAATTTCTTTAAAAAGATAGCAACATGCTTCTCTATACACTGGAATCAATCAATTGTATCATTTTTTGGCTTTCACGGTGATTCAACTATCCTTATACACCTCTGCATCTCCAAAATCAGAAGCCTTTCATCTCACACTTGATGAGGCAAAACCATGAATCTGATTATTTGAGACTCGAAGAGTTCTAGGGTCATCGACCCAAATTAGCAACACTCACATTCCTAGACCCGTCTTATCGTTCCGCGGTTATCGTTCCCAAAAAATTTAGGATACGTTACACCTATCGGTCAATTGTTCGAAAGATGTATACATGTATCGTTCCTTGTTATTGACTACTCTGTGCTCCTCGACCCTCATTCTCGTCCCTTGACCCCATGGATGCGGGAAGTTGGCAACTATGGCATGATGACGAGACCAACGAGAGTTTGTGTGCGCTTTTCCGTACACATATGTGTGTGTCTTGCAGACTGATGGTAATGGCGACCACCGTCTCTCATGGTCCTGACATGGCTCTGTGACCTAGCGCCTCGGGGTCCCTAGATCGCCAATCATGGCAACATGTCTATATGATTTCTTACGGGCGGTAGTTCCAGCCATAAGATGGTATTGAACGCCAGTTCCTGAGCAAAGGCGTCGACCTGAGCCCTGAGTTGCAGCTCTGGCGCGAACATGACTATCAATGCTGGCCGCATATCTTCGTATGAAACAAAATCACTTTAGCTATACTTAAATCGCCTGAAAAGGTTAATTAGGGCCAGCTGATTTTTTTTTTCAAACTGCGCACACGCGTACACCACCGCATGCATATTATAAAACCTAAATGCTAGATCGTGCAGCTACACGATTTTGTTGTGGTTGGTGTGCTACACGACAAGAAATTACATGCTCCTGTCTCTCGCCTCTCTCTCCGGCATGTGATCCCTAATACATAGCCCACAGAAAGGAATTAACGCACAGGAAAGGCACCTGGTTCACCCTGTCTCAGTGCACCCGCCCATCAGTGATTTCCCAGTAAGATCTCACGTTGCATGCATTTAATTTGCGTTTTCAAAAATTTAAAAGGCTATAACTTTTGAACTGATCATCGAAATTAAGATTTTCTTTCATGGCTACGTTCCCCGCGATGAGCTCTTTAAAACTAGATCCCATATGAGTATGTTTTAACTAACTTTTTTGAGCAATTTTGGATGAAACTGAAGAAACTATAGTGCTATAGGAAAGCAACTTGCTGTTAATCTGCATAGGATGGCTGTCTATCATCAAAAATCCCTTCGAAGTTAGCTATGATGACTATCAAGTTAACTAACTTCACCTCTAAGTTTCCTACCATAACTAGTTTAGTTTTACCTTCAAGTTGATGGTTTGTAGGCAACTTAGTTTTCAAGGTACGCTAATATTTATGGTAAGTTGCCTACATGATTAGCGAGTATCTTAACATCATCCTTAGTTGCATAATAAACTTTTCGGTATGGTAAGCAACTTAGTTTCATAGATATGCAACTCAACAACACTCATGGACAACTTCTCAATGTATTGCAGGCAACTAAGCATCGTCGGCAGGCAACTTCAGAGTGTTTGTAGGCAACTTAGAAAAACAATGATAAGCAACGTCAAAATATTTGAAGGCAACTAATTTGCAAAGTTAGGCAACTGAGTAGCAATGGTATGCAACTGGGCGTCAATGATAGACAATTCATAGTATTTATAGGCAACTGAGCAGCGAAGATAGGCAACTAATTACCAATAGCAGGCAGCTAGGCATCAATGGTAGGCAATCTCATAATATTTATAGGCAACTAAGCATCAACCGTAGGCAATTGAGCAGCTACAATAGGCAAGTTGGGATAATGTTACCAAAATTCACATGTACACATAGTGCAGTGAAGTTGCTTGCATGTAGCACTAAAGTTGCCTCATGTTTTCATGTGAGTTTCTTGGCTTGACACAAACCAACCTAATAGGCAGTCCTACTAGGACAAAAAAAGGAGTCTGCTTCCCTATAAGTACTAATTAGAGGTACTCTAGTCAATTTGTAGTCATGGTAAGAAACTTATAAAGACTCCTCGCTGATAGGTAGTCATACTAGAGAATAAAAAGAAGTTGCTTCCATAGCATCCAAAATTGTTCTAAAAAAAACTTTGTCGAAATCTATCCATATGGGATCTAGTTTTGAAGAATTCGTCATGAGAAACCCAACAGTTACAGCTTTTAAGACTTTTTAAACCTCAAATAAATGCACATGGTGACAAGATATCGATAAATTTCATCGGTAGCCCTATGCGCTACGGGATGTGGCTAGACAGTTTCCTTTTCTAGTATAGACAACATGACATAATGTCATATACTTACTATATACGGGAGTGAGCTCCAAACAACGACGAGTGCAGCGGCGCTCCTGAGCCACGTCCTTATAAAAAGCACAATTTTCTATCTAAACTGTGCGCAAAGTTTGTGTATTATTTTTATTTTCTTTCTTCCTAAAGGATAGCGATGACACTAATTTAATCTTCCTTAGAATTTTTTTTATTTTTATTTTGTTTTAGTTTCTATTTTATTTCCTTTATTCTTTAAGGGTAATACCAATGCTAATAATTCATTACTTCTTATGAAACCTTTTTTGGCTTAAATTGCACTATTATATACTTATTCGTGCATATTATATAAAACGAATTGCTATATAAAATTTGTGTTATTTTAATTTGTTTTCATTTGCTTTCTTCTTAAAGGGTAATACCAATGTCACTAATTCATTTTTTCATAGAGAAATTCATTTTTTCTTTTATTTTCTCTCTTCTTTATGGGTAATACTAATCTAATTTATTTCTTCTTAGAACTTCCTTTTTGTAAAATTCCTCTATTATATATTTATTCTGACATATTGTAAACACTGTAATTTCTGTGTAAATTGTGTGCAAACTTAATCATTATTTGTTCTATTTTTTAAAATGGGTAATGCCAATGCAACTAATTCTCTATTACTTAGAAAACTTCATTACTTTATTTTTAGTTTTTACTTCATTTTGTTTCCTTTTTCAGGGTAATACCCATGCTACTAAGTCATTGCTTCTCAGAAAAAATGTTTTTCCCAAATTTCACTATTATACACTTAATCTTACATATTATAAAAGCACAATTCCTGTGTAATTTTTTCATTTTCTTTTTCCTTAAAGGGCATTAATTCTTTAATGTGACACAAGTATTAGAATTTCAGTCGACTGGCCCTTTTTTCCTTTTGGTTATTGGGTTAACAACTCATAGTAATTAAAACAAGGGTTATTAAGAAACTATGATATTCTAAGAACACTTAAAAAATACTTTGCTAACAAACGAGCCATAGTTATAAATGATATGGAGCAGTTGTGTGGTTGGAAGGAAGTCATGTTTCCCTGTAAAAAAATGTTAGACAACAATCCTCCTCGTAGGTGTAGCAATTTTAGACAAACACTCCCAACTTTTCCAAACACGTACGCATGCACCAGTGGGTGATTGTGGTCAGCTTGGAGCAATCTCAGGTGAGACTGAGAACATGTACTAGCAATCTTCCTATACACACGCATTATCAGCTCGTACCATGCATCAATAAAAGTAGTTTTTTTTAAGATCCAGCTTCAGCTGGCTTTTCATTGATTTAGCAGGGAGAATACAAAAGTTAGCTTGATCAAGTGACCAGGGTACGGCCGCGGATTCACCAACAAACTGGTGCTCCCACCAAATACAGGGCTGTGTAAGAGCATCTTTAGCAAACCCCACATAAATGATTAAACCCATAAAATAACCGTTTTTTTACAGCTTTAGTCGAAAAAACAGGCCCGAATAGACCTCTTAAAATCATCCGACTGTTAAATTTTTTTAAAGGGCCTGTAAATGCAAAGTCGAAACCCTTATATCTACAGTTTTGAAGGCAACTTTACCAGGAATCTCTACTCCCGCCGACACCATGAAGCTCGCTTGGCCGCTGGCCGCCTGCCGCCAGCGCTCGCTGCCGCCTGCCCGCCGCCCGGCCGCTAGCTAGCTATGAATCGATGGATTGAGCTAGCTAGCTAGCTAGCTCGCTCCTCGCTCCTCGATGGATTGAGCTAGCTAGCTGGATGGATTGGAGCTGAGCTAGCTAGCTAGCTCGCTCCTGGATGGATTCGAGCTGAGCTAGCTAGCTAGCTCTTGATCGATTCCAGCCCCGACGGAGGAGCTTGCTGGCTCGCCGCTTCATGGCCTTCGTATTTGGTCGTCTGCGGTTTTATTTTTGATAGCTTCGTGTGTTATCCATCGATTTCGCAGGAGCAAGTTAACTGGCCATGGACATAGACCAGAGGAAGAAGAAGATGTAAAAAAGCATATTTCGCGAATATCCTTTTATACGGGTCCGTTTTGCAGGGTCTGTCTCTGCGGCCGATCGCGCCGACCTGCAAAATCGTTTTTCTGCGAACGGCAAACGTGTTTTGCGGATTGACGTGATGCGGGGTCTGCTAGAGATGCTCTAACTAACTACTCCCGATGGATCCCAAAAATTAAAGTAGTTGGACGCCTCTTTCAGAGACCTAGAGTACGTATGCCCAACTACCCTTTGCACAAAGCCAACGATAGGTTCTGCGACACAACGACCTGATAGAAATCTGGCTAGTACACAAATTGATGGAAACAAAGTTGTGGCCTGCATTTAGTCGACTGTCCTAACCAGTCCCACCAAAAATTAGATGTGCTTGCAGGGGTAGGGTATACGTGTGTGCAGGGAGAATATCTAGTACTCCCATTCATTTTGGTGCTCCCATGCTCCAAATTTTTAAAATGCGCATCTAAATGTTTCAAAAAATTCTGAAAAAATTTGTGGATGTTCACATCACATGAGTGTACAATCCCTAAAAATTTCGAATCAAAATTCAAAATAAACATTGAGATACAAGAAAGACAAATCCAGCATAAATATTTTGCAGAAGATGCCGCAAACATTTCTGAAATGATGCTTTGGTCCACATCCCCCATGCTGCTCCCATTGGATCACGATCCAACGATCGAGGTCGCATCGGAGCACCTGATATTTTCCCGTGTGTGTGTTCATAGGGGTGAGTGTATGCGCGTATATTTGAGCGCTCGCATCTGTAATGTGTTAAAAAAAACTAGTACACCAAAAATTAGCTTGCGCGCTGGGTTGGGCGTGAACGCATGTTCGAACCCCTGCAACATCGCACCATTTATTACCAAAAAAGGCTCACGCCCCGCTTTATAAATAAAGCAAACCTCCATAGAGCAATATACAAGTCTCAGTTCACAACTCACACACCCAAGTCTCACAACAAGAAGTACAAAAGGTTCTGCTGAGGGCACAACTCAACAAGCTCAAACACACAAGAGAAAAGAAAAGAGGGAGGCCCGACCCCTAATCTAGCTAGGGGGGTGGCGGGGGGAGCGGCGGCGACAGGCAGGCAGCCATTGAGCGGAGGTCGGCAATGAAGGCAAAGATGGCATCCCGGTCCGAGGGGCAGCTAAGCAGCCACCAAAGCTGCAAGTAACCAGACAGTTTGAAGAGGGCGTCAGTAGCAGGTCGAAGCAGAATGCGCTAAATCACAAGTCTATTGCAGATCGTCCAGAGAGTCCAAGCAAGGGCCCCAATCTCCAGCCACCTAATGTGGCGAGAAAGCTGGGGGAGACTTGGAGTTCGGCGAACAGGTCGGGGAAATTGGTGTGGAACCAATTGCCGCCAACCACCTCTCTAAAGCACCTCCGAACAAATTGGGCGGACACACACGCGAAGAAGATGTGGTTCGAGTCTTCGGGGACACCACAAAGCGGGGCACAAGCCACTACACGGGCCATTGCGCTTGCGGACCTCCACTCCAGATGGGAGCCGCCTGCGAATCCATTGCCACAAGAAGATTCGGATCTTGAGCGGCAGGCAGATGGACCAGACTATTGTGAGGGGGAGGGGGGGTGTCGCGGAGGAGGGGGCAATGGCGCAGTAGAGGGACTTGGTGGAGAATTGGCCTGACGGCTCAAGACACCACCGAACTATGTCCGGGCCATCGTCCACCTCAGGCTCGTGGAGGGCGATGCAGTGAAGCATCTCGTGCCAGGTGGCAGCCTCCGGGGCCCCAAATGGGCGCCGGAAAAGCGAGGCGCCCTAAGTCAATAAGGGCCCCCTCTACAGAGATCCAAGGGTCAACGACAATGGAGAAGAGGTCGGTGAAGCGCGCGGTGAAGGGAGAATCTCCCGCCCACCGGTCGAACGAAAACAAAGTCGCCGCCCCTGATCCAACCGAAATGGACGTCCCAATGCGAAGGACCGGAAGGAGCTGGATAACCGACTGCCAGAACTGGGAGCCTCCAGACCTCTGACAGGAGGCGAGGGGTTGACCGCGTTGGTATTTGTTCCGGATGATGTCTAACCAGAGGCCTCCATGGCCTTGCGAAATGCGCCAAAGCCAGCAGGAAAGGAGGGTGATGTCCATGCGTTTAGAGCACATGATCCTGAGACCTCCTTGTTCCCGCGGCTTACGAATGTCCGGCCAGCTGACCATTGATACGTCCATTTTGCATCATGCTTTTATATCGATATTTATTGCATTATGGGCTGTTATTACACATTATGTCACAATACTTATGCCTATTCTCTCTTATTTTACAAGGTTTACATAAGGAGGAAGAATGCCGACAGCTGGAATTCTAGGCTGGAAAAGGAGCAAATATTAGAGACCTATTCTGCACAACTTCAAAAGTCCTGAAACTCCATGAAAGTTATTTTTAGAAATAATAAAAAATACTGAGCGGAAGAAATACGTCAGGGGGGCCTCCACCTGTCCACGAGGTTGGGGGGCGCCCTACCCCCTGGGCGCGCCCCCTGCCTCGTTGGCCCCCTGTTGGCCCTCCGGTGCCCATCTTCTGCTATATGAAGTCTTTCGTCCGAAGAAAAATCATAAGGAAGCTTTCGGGACGAGACTCACGCCACGAGGCGGAACCTTGGCGGAACCAATCTAGGGCTCCGGCAGAGCTGTTCTGCTGGGACACTTCCCCCGGAGGGGAAATCATCGTCATCGCTATCACCAACGCTCCTCTCATCGGGAGAGGGCAATCTCCATCAATATGTTCACCAGACCATCTCCTCTCAAACCCTAGTTCATCTCTTGTATCCAATTCTTGTCTCCAGTGTCAGGATTGGTACCGAGGTTGCTAGTAGTGTTGATTACTCCTTGTAGTTGATACTAGTTGGTTTATTTGGTGGAAGATCATATGTTCAGATCCTTTATGCATATTAATACCCTCTGATTATGAACATGAATATGCTTTGTGAGTAGTTACGTTTGTTCCCGAGGACATGGGAGAAGTCTTGCTATTAGTAGTCATGTGAATTTGGTATTCGTTCGATATTTTGATGAGATGTATGTTGTCTATCCTCTAGTGGTGTTATGTGAACGTCGACTACATGACACTTCACCATTATTTGGGCCTAGAGGAAGGCATTGGGAAGTAATAAGTAGATGATGGGTTGCTAGAGTGACAGAAGCTTAAACCCTAGTTTATGCGTTGCTTCGTAAGGGGCTGATTTGGATCCATATGTTTCATGCTATGGTTAGGTTTACCTTAATACTTTTGTTGTAGTTGCGGATGCTTGCAATAGAGGTTAAAAAAATTAAGTGGGATGCTTGTCCAAGTAAGAACAACACCCAAGCACCGGTCCACCCATATATCAAATTATCAAAGTACCGAACGTGAATCATATGAACGTGATGAAAACTAGCTTGACGATAATTCTCATGTGTCCTCGGGAGTGGTTTTCTCTATATAAGAGTTTGTCCAGGCTTGTCCTTTGCTACAAAAAGGTTTGGGCCACCTTGCTGCACTTTATTTACTTTTGTTACTTGTTGCTCGTTACAAATTATCCTATCACAAAACTATCTGTTTTTTTAGCCGAAACCGTAGAACAATCGTTCTACGGTATTTTCTATATTAAATAATAAGTAAAGTATAGTTACAAATGGCTAAGGAGGCAATAAGCAGGACATCAACCCGCACCAGTTTGAGGAAACATAACTATCATGAGGAAATTAGAGATTATGCTCTATCCAACTGGTAATCAAATCAGCTTTCTTTGCCTTTGCTCTCAGTCTAGTCATTTCCATGCCTTCTCAGAGATAATGTTGCCAAGATCCATAACTTTTCAGTGCCTTTTTGAAGATTTTATCATTTCTGCTCATCCAGGTGCTCCAACAGCCCATAATCACCACTTCCATTGCAATATCTTTGGGCAGCTCACTGCGAGTGAAAAGAACTTCATCATAAGTAGAAGTGCCTCTGTGTTTAGCAGGAGCAACTCTATTCCAGCAGTAGCTAGCAAATTGGAAATCCCAAAAAAGATGTGTGCTGGTTTCATCAGTAGAATCTGCACAAAGGGCACAGTTGTAATCATCTAAGTGCATGCTTCTGCGCTGAATCAAATTCCTAGTGCTCAGTCTGTCATGCAGCAAAAGCCAAAAGAAAATTTTGTGCCTGAGCCTACAAGACGTTTTCCAAACCTTATGAAATATCTCATGAGCATTACTAGGTCCAGCCATGGCTTTATATATGGTCATAGCTGAAAATTTATGAGTATTGCCTGCCATGATCCAAGAGTCTCTGTTTGTTATTTCTGCCCTAGTTGTCAAGATGTTGTGTAAAGCATTGAACTGATGGTATGCCTGGAGAGATAAAGGTCTATGAAACATGGTGCTCAGGTCTTCATACTGATGTGCCTCTGCCAAGGTGATGTTAGCAGTTATAGCAAAAGAATGAAGTTCAGGTAACTATGTGTTGAGAGGCATGTTTAGCCACTTATCTGACCAGAAAAGTACTGTGTCTCCTCTACCTACTTTGCATCTTGTATGGGCCTTGAAGGTAGGAAGAAGTTTCAGTATTGCTCTCCACCAGAATGACCCAATCATTCTATCTCCTGGTAGGCTGTTTTGATAATAAGCTTCCCAAACAATATTGACCCAAGGGATGTCCTCTCCATTGAGGAATTTATGCAGAAATTTCATGAGAGGGGCTTGATTATGTGCCTGCAAATCTAGAACACCCAAGCCACCATGGAATTTGGGAAGACAGACGTTTTCCCAAGCAATCAGAACCATGCCTCTGTCCTGGGTCCCATATTTCCTCCAGAAGCAATTCATCATATAGGAGTTGATTTGTGTAATCACAGTCTTTAGGATCATGAGAGTACAAATGAAGAATGTATGCATGCTGGTGAATACTGATTTGAGAAGAGTTAGCTTATCTCCAGAGGATAGCATGGTTGAGCAACTGAGCAATCTGTTCTCAATTCTTTTCAACATAGGCATGAAATCTTGAGCTTTGGGTTTTGAAGAGCTCAAAGGGAGGCCCAGATAAGAGTGAGGCCAACAGCCAATCTTACAACCAAGCAAAGCTGATAGTTCCAGCATTTTCTCATGTGCAGTGTTTATTGAGATGAGAGTGGACTTGGCATAATTAATCTACAGGCCAGAAAATTCAGCATAGTGCAAAAGCAGATTCTTGATATGCATTACTTTCCTAAGATTAGCCTTAGCTACAAGCACAGTGTCATCAGCATACTGTACAATTGGGAAATCAACAGCAGAATTATGTTGCAATGGTGACTGAATCAGATGATTTCTCATGGCTTCATTAAGCATGCTTTGCGGGATATCAGCTGCAAGTACAAAGATGAGAGGGGATAGTGGATCTCCCTGCCTGACCCCTTTTAAGCATAAAAACTGATTGCCATGTACACCATTCAGAAGGATAGAGGAATAGCCAGTGCCATAAATCATCTTGATCCAGTTGATCCACTTCTCTCCAAATCCTTTGGATTGAAGAGTCTGGACAATAGTGTCATGGCTAAGCATGTCAAAAGCTTTTTCAAAATCCAGTTTCAGCATAATGAGCTCTTGTTTACTCTGATAACACTAATGAATATATTCATATGCCCATGCAAGACAATCTTGTATGCACCTCTTATTCAGAAACCCATACTAGTTCTTATGCACCATTTAGAATGTAACCTTGCAATCTATTTGCCAGAAGCTTTGTGATAATCTTAAGAGTGCAGTTGAGTAAAGAGATTGGCCCGAAATCTGATGGGCAAACAGCAGAATCCTTCTTAGGGATGAGTGTGATAAAAGAATAGTTAATTCCTTGAATATTAACTTTTCCAGAGTGGAAGTCTTCAATCAACTTGTAGAAATCAACAGCAATAATGTCCCAGCAGTTTTTCAAGAAAGCAGCATTAAATCCATCAGGCCCTGGGGCTTATCTGCAGGCATGTTATGCACCACCTTGTCAATCTCTTCTTTAGAAAAAGGGGCTTCCAGTGCAGAGAGATCTTCCAAAGGGTTTAATAGCTGGTGGATTTGGAGTGTGTTACTAGTGGCTGCTCTAGTGCCCATTCTTACTTTAAAAGCCCTGAGAAGTATGGCAGCCTTGGCATGGTGCTCATGATGCTCAAATCCATTTCCATCCTTTAACACTGCAATACAATTATTCCTCATTTTGATAGTAGCCTTGGCTTGAAAGTACTTAGTGTTGGCTTCTCCCACTTTGATCTGCCTAATAGTTGCTCTTTGTTTCCAATAGACTCTTTGATGCTCTAGAATGACTTGTAAATGTTCCTTAACAACATCTCTGCCTTCTTTTTCATCAGTGGTCAAGCTTCTGCATTCCTAAAAATAATCATAACAAAGAATAAGGAAATTGGAATTGTCAATGATCTTCTTCAAATCAGATAGATCCCTAGCCCAGTTCTTCAAACCTTTCCTCAATCTTTTAAACTTGATAGCAACCACTTTAGCACTGTCTTGTTCATTCACTGGTTGTGTCCAAATATTCTGTACAACCTCCCTGAACTGATTATGTTCTAGCCAGTAGTTCTCAAATCTGAAGACCTTGGATTTTGGGATGTTTGTGCCAATAGAAATCATAATAGGTATATGATCAGATGTTGTTTTTGCAAGAGGAAGAGCCATGGTGCTAGGGTATTTAAGTGTCCATGCTTCTGAGGTAAAACACCAGTCCAATTTCTCTAGCAAAGGGGCATCTTGCATATTACTCCAAGTGTAATTTCTGCCCTTTAAAGGGATTTCAATCAATGCTTGTCTGTTGATGGCTTCATTGAAGGAGAGCATACCATCAATACACCCTCCTTCTCTGCTTCTATTATGTGGGTACCTGATATAATTGAAATCACCCATAATAATCTAGTTTGCATCATCGGCCATAGGAAAGTTCTGAAACCAGTTGATGAAATCTGCTCTCTCATTGGGTTGACATGGCCCATAAACATTAGTCAGAAACCAGGAATCACCATCCAGCTTAGAAGAAAATTGAATGGTCAATGAGAACTCATTGATATGGTGGAGTTGGCCAGAGAAGACGTTGTCATTCCAAGCAATCAAGAGACCCCCAGAGGCACCCACAGAAGCAAGATAAGAGAATTTGGAGATAGTTCTAGGACAGAAATTTTTTAGATAGGCCAATCGATCTGCTCCCTCTTGGTTTCCTAAAGACAAAGGATGGCACATCTGGATTCCTGCACTTTGTTAGAAATGGCCGTCCACTTTTTTGGATCATTAAGTCCTCGAATGTTCCAATTCTGAATATTCCAATTTCTCTTCATCAGGAGGATATTGAGAAGTACAAGCAACCACAACACTTGAAGGAGGAGAAGTAAGGCAGACAAAACCCAGGACAAGAGAAAAGGATAGATCCTGTAGAGGGATGAACCCAAAAGTCTGCACCAGACTACTCATATAAAAGTGCTCCAACAACTGGTCATATGTAACAAGGACTGCAGATACATCAGACACATTGCATACATAAAGTTCTGATAAAGGAACTGAGTCTCTGAAGCTCTCGGGAGTGGCTTTAGAGCCATTTCTTGCTCTTCTCCTTGTTGCCCTTGCCACCTTCCATCACCAGGCCTTCTCCTTTTCCTTTCTTGGATCTCTTAGTAGGGAGTCCTCCAGAAATCTCCTTGTCAGGAACCTTACAGAAGGACGAATTCAGATATTTAACTATTTTAGCAGATAGTGTAGGTGGTGAAACATGGCAAGCCAGACAATTTTTATCTCTACATACTGCTTGCTTGAAACCTTTAGATAGTTTTTGTAATCTGCAGCTCCTCCTTACCTCAGTTTCCACCATGGGGATGTTATCCTTCCTCTTCTTGATTTTATGAAGAGCAGAGGTAGAAGAGGCTGACATAGATTCAGAGGTACACTTGTCCTCTGATGCCTCCACTCCTTGTCCCTGAGAATCCTGAGAAGGAGTAGAAACAAGACATGCCAAGACATCACTACCATGACAGATCTCAGGGACAGAGAAAGGTAGAGTAGAATTACAAGAAGATGCTTGCTTGATGATTTCCCAAACTGTGGATGAGATGAATTTTTTTGCCCAAGGGAATTTATCTGGATTGAGGAAATTAACTGAAAGGAAGTTAACCCAATCTGATGGTACCTGAATAATGTTGGCACTGTCAGGTTTTGGTGCAAAATGTTGTTTCCAAATCTTTGCACATTCCTTACCAAGCAGGGCTTCCTCATTGACTTCTTGTAGAACCTCATGATCCCTAACAGAGGAGGATTCTAGGCAAAGGGTGTGATTCTGATTAACATAGGCTCTGATAGGGAAGCCAGGGGGAGCAGATAAGTCTGAATAGTTGTCTGTACCTGTATTTTCCTGAGCCATCTCTAACTCTTTATCATTAATCTGAGCAGCTAGAGGCAGAGGGTTATTAGTGTCATTCACTGTTTCCACAGCCACAACAGTGTTCTCTGACTCCTTAAGTCTCTGCATATTATCTGGCTGAGAGATTGAAATCAGTTTACTGGCATTAGCCAGTACTTCAGAGAGCATAGGGTCATCAAGAGAGTTTCTGTTGTCCCAAATCGCATCAGTGTTGAGAGCTTCAATCATGGGGTCTACCAGCTGTACCATTGGCAGCACATGGGGAGCATGTTGGTGCACTGGCAAAACTATCTGTTACCTATTATTTCAGTGCTTGCAGAGAATACCTTACTGAAAACCGCTTATCATTTCCTTCTGCTCCTCGTTGGGTTCGACACTCTTCCTTATCGAAAGGACTACGATAGATCCCCTATACTTGAGGGTCATCAACCATATGATATTTCTGCTTATTATTGTCGCCCGCCCAGTAGAACCGAGACTGGACCCTGGCGATCTCATGGTGTAGAGTCTCGTGCAAGCTATAGAAGCTCATGAGGAACAAGAGGAGGCTGGATAAGGAGGAGTTGATGAGAATCGTCCGGGCCGCCTTAGAAAGCCACCTGCCCTGCCAAGGCTCAATACGCGTCTGCAACTTGGCCACGGTCGGGCGCAAGTCGGCGATGGTGAGCCGGGAGTCATTAATGGGCGTCCCCAATAGGGGTGGACTAACGAGCAGCTCGGCTCGTTAAGCTCGTGCTCGTTAAGGCTCAGCTCGTTAAGCTCGTTAAGATTAACGAGCAGAAAACCCTGCTCGGCTCGGCTCGTTTGAAGCTCGTTAAGCTCATGAGCACTCGTGAGGGCTCGTTAACAGATTATAATGTGTTATGATATACAGGATGAATGTGTAGGTGTGGTTTTCAAGACGAAATATGATGACTATAAAAAGAAATGCAGTAGTTTTTTGCCTCATATGTCGATTAGATTGAATAGATGGGCTAAGGTGCTACAAAAGTTTGTCACGTAATATGAAAATCTATGTTGTGTTGTTACTAACGAGCTTAACGAGCTACTCGTGAAACTCGTTAGCTCGCTCGTTAAGCTCATTAAGCTTAACGAGCTGAAATCAATGATTGGCTCTGTTTATTAAGAAGCGAGCTACGAGCTTAACGAGCCGAACTATCGAGCGCTCATTAAGCTCGCGAGTTACGAGCTTTTGGTCCAGCCCTAGTCCCCAAGTAGGTCGTCGGGAAGGAGCCCAAGCGGCAGTTAAGCCGGTTGGCAATGTCCAGGCAGTCGTCCGAGAGTAGCCCATCACCATCACATCGCTCTTGTCGAAGTTGATCTTGAGGCCAGACATTTGTTGGAAGCAGAGGAGGAGGAATTTGAGATTGGAGATGTCCGTCTCCGAGTCTTCCACCATAATGATGGTGTCGTCGGCGTACTGGAGAAGGAAGATCCCAGGGCCGCCGGCAAGGTGAGGCGTGATCCCGTGGATATGTCTAGCCGCCTTTGCCTTGTCCAAGATCACGGCGAGAGCGTCCACAACAATGTTGAACAAGAATGGGGAGAAGGGGTCGCCTTGTCTAACCCCACAAAGGGTGGGGAAGTAGGGGCCGATCTCGCCATTGATGTTCATGACGATGCGGACGCAGGACACCATTTGTATCAGCGCACCATTTATTTTGCATTCTTATTTCTTTCTACACACATAAAATGTGTTATTATCTATGTTGGTGTACTATTTTCTATTATCTCCGTCAATGTCAAAAATTTAAAACCATTCAGGTGCGCATCAGGGACGAGCCCTCGCGATAGCCACGTCTACACATTTACTGTCGCAGGGATAGGTGGTTGCGCTGCCTGTCCACCCCAGATAACACCTTCCCTGTTACTTTCCTCCCTAGGCAACCCACGTACGCGACCTCCCTCCCTCTCTCTCTCTCTCTCTCATTTCCTCTTCCATCTAAGCCGCCGCCACAAGCATCGCCAGCGGGAGAGGAGCTAGCTCCGTTCTCCCACGCAGCCACACCAACTTCGTCGCCACAAGAGATGAGAGGGCCGGATGAGAAGGCGGCGGCGGCGTTGGTTTCGATCTGTGATCTGCCTCTATGTGGGAGGCGGCGGCGGTGGCAGCGGCGTTGGCTTCGATCTGTGATCTGTCTCGATGTGGGAGGCGACGGATCAATTCGGTCGAAGTTGTTGTCGGAGGTGCTGGGTGGTAGGAGCACCACCCGACGGCCCTGGTGAACGACGATGGGGCCACCTGAGGAGGGCGGCGAGTTTGTTGACGACTGCAACGAGCTCGTCGGATCCGCCATCGGCGCTGTTCTTACGCTTGAGACAGCCGCCGTCACGTGACCTCCTCGCCACCACGGGTGGACGCTGGTGAGGCCAGCCTTCCCTCCACGGCTCCACGACAGATACTCCCCCTCTCCCCTCGGCTCCCTCTCCCTTACCCTATCTCTCTTCCTGACCCTCTCTCCGTTATACACAAAAAGAGTCGTGGTGGCAGCACAACAAAGTACATAACTGGATGCTAAATAGGCAGATTTATCCAATCCTCATACTAGATTGAATTAATGAAGCTGCAATTCATTACTTATCTGAACACTATCAAATAGAACTAGATGTAATGGATTAAATATCCTTGCTGAACAACTAATTACACAGGTTTATTGATCGATCTGCAAGATTTGTCATACACGAACAAGGAACACACGGCTGGAGAACATGACATGGAGGATCTGGATCCTGGCAAATAAGAAGGAGATGAGCTCTTTCTCTTGGATCGTAACCTCCTTGTATGAGATTTTATTGGGTTTGGTTTGTGTGAATTATGTACGCCAATGCAGGGAAGGATTTCAAGCCCATGATTTTGTGGTTTGGTTCTTTCCAAATTGCCATGATTTTAACAAAAAAAATAGATTCTAATTTGTGTTGTAGTGCATGCCATTTTTGGTTTTACATGTTTGTTTATAGCTTACATCTCTTACTGAAATTTGCAGGATGAGAACTGAAGCATGGATCTGTACTATGCTATCTGGATTTGTGATCTTATTCATGGAAACAGTGAAAATAGCGAGTACCGGTCATTATTTGGTCCCAGTATGCACAACTTAATTTAATTTTCATTTTGCAAATTCAAAGGTGGCTGAGGACTGTGATTTTGTGGACCTACCAGTTCCTAGGAAATTAAGATCATGTACTGATTGCTGTCTCATAAAACTAGGAACATGGACAACTTTGTCCCTTTCTCTTTCCATCTTTACCTATTGATTTGCTGATTGCATAGGAGCATGTGTGGAAAATGGTTTTCAAATTTGATGGCTAACCAAAAATATATTTGTGTGTTTTACAAACTAATATACTAATATTTTTTAACAACAAATCTAACTTAACCTGTCTCTGAATGTATTATTGATGTTAGTGTTTCTAACCTCGGGACATTCACGCATTGGATGTTTTCTTAAGCCATTGGCAGAGCACTAAATTCACATCTCAATATTGAGTCTCCTACTTTCAGGTTTTAGCCATACACAATCATGTTGGTCGGACCGTTCCCTCGTCACTGCGGCATGCCAAGAAGAGGCGACATCTTTCAGCTATAAGTGCTCAGATTTTTCTGACGGGTCATGAAACAAGAACCGATGAGAACATGGTATGTATCTTCTGTCTGAAAACTGCTCTTTACTTTGTCCTAATAAAAGAAATTGAATTGTTTCACGGAGGAGGAAGTACTTGCTGATACTTTTCCAGCAATATCCCAAGTACCTCCACATTCTGAGCCAACAGCCGACATGGCGACCGAGCAAGAAACCCAATAAGTTCCTCGCCACCACGGGTGGACGCAGGTGAGGCCAGCCTTCCCTCCACGGCTCCACGACAGATACTCCCCCTCTCCCCTCGGCTCCCTCTCCCTTACCCTATCTCTCTTCCTGACCCTCTCTCCGTTATACACAAAAAGAGTCGTGGTGGCAGCACAACAAAGTACATAACTGGATGCTAAATAGGCAGATTTATCCAATCCTCATACTAGATTGAATTAATGAAGCTGCAATTCATTACTTATCTGAACACTATCAAATAGAACTAGATGTAATGGATTAAATATCCTTGCTGAACAACTAATTACACAGGTTTATTGATCGATCTGCAAGATTTGTCATACACGAACAAGGAACACACGGCTGGAGAACATGACATGGAGGATCTGGATCCTGGCAAATAAGAAGGAGATGAGCTCTTTCTCTTGGATCGTAACCTCCTTGTATGAGATTTTATTGGGTTTGGTTTGTGTGAATTATGTACGTCAATGCACAGGAAGGATTTCAAGCCCATGATTTTGTGGTTTGGTTCTTTCCAAATTGCCATGATTTTAACAAAAAAAATAGATTCTAATTTGTGTTGTAAGTGCATGCCATTTTTGGTTTTACATGTTTATTTATAGCTTACATCTCTTACTGAAATTTGCAGGATGAGAACTGAAGCATGGATCTGTACTATGCTATCTGGATTTGTGATCTTATTCATGGAAACAGTGAAAATAGCGAGTACCGGTCATTATTTGGTCCCAAATGCACAACTTAATTTAATTTTCATTTTGCAAATTCAAAGGTGGCTGAGGACTGTGATTTTGTGGACCTACCAGTTCCTAGGAAATTAAGATCATGTACTGATTGCTGTCTCATAAAACTAGGAACATGGACAACTTTGTCCCTTTCTCTTTCCATCTTTACCTATTGATTTGCTGATTGCATAGGAGCATGTGTGGAAAATGGTTTTCAAATTTGATGGCTAACCAAAAATATATTTGTGTGTTTTACAAACTAATATACTAATATTTTTTAACAACAAATCTAACTTAACCTGTCTCTGAATGTATTATTGATGTTGGTGTTTCTAACCTCGGGACATTCACGCATTGGATGTTTTCTTAAGCCATTGGCAGAGCACTAAATTCACATCTCAATATTGAGTCTCCTACTTTCAGGTTTTAGCCATACACAATCATGTTGGTCGGACTGTTCCCTCGTCACTGCGGCATGCCAAGAAGAGGCGACATCTTTCAGCTATAAGTGCTCAGATTTTTCTGACGGGTCATGAAACAAGAACCGATGAGAACATGGTATGTATCTTCTGTCTGAAAACTGCTCTTTACTTTGTCCTAATAAAAGACATTGAATTGTTTCACGGAGGAGGAAGTACTTGCTGATACTTTTCCAGCAATATCCCAAGTACCTCCACATTCTGAGCCAACAGCCGACATGGCGACCGAGCAAGAAACCCAATAAGTTTTGCATATGTCAGTTTCCGTAAGATGTAGTGTAGGATATGGAAATTCTCAGTTTAACCTGAGTTCCGATTATCAGATGTCCATGGCTGTTCACAAGTCACAACGTCCAATCTGAAGCCATTAATGCATCCGAAATTAGTTGAAGCTATGAAATCATTTAGTGCATTTTTAATGTATGAACATCTATTCAGTATCTCTTGTTTGTTATACGTCAGAGTTGCAAACCTTCCTGAAATTGTGTGCAAGACCTGAAGACCCAATGGTCTGGTCTTTCCCATTCTTGGCCATCAGGAGGAAGCAGAGCAGCTGCCAGCGGCCGGGAAGGTGGGGCGGTGGATGAGAGGAAGCGGCTGCGAGCACGCACCGGCCGTGCACCTCGAGGGAGGATTGGGTGGGAGGAGAGGTGGTGGCGGTAGTTTCAATATGTGATCTGCCACCGGCGCCGCCACAAGGATGCATGACAAGATCAGAGGTGAGCCCCCTCCCATGCGTCGGCGTCGGTGAGGGTCGGGAGCACCACCAAGCCATTCCGCGGTCCGCCTCCGGCTTCTTTGATCAGTGAGATCTTCCTCCTCTTCCTGCCCCTCTCCTTCCCCCTCTTCCTGGCAAGACGGTTAACCTTGATTTGGGTGGTGTGATGGCCAGATAATCGTAGACTGGTAGTTATTGCTCGTGAAATTCCTCCATCTATATACGTTTGGCAGAGTTTGGTTAACTACTCCTGTTTGTAGTAGTAAAATTGCACCGTAACAACCTAAAAGAACTACATTTTGATGTGTTGATCGCTCCTCCTTGAAATCACCTTTATTATTATTTTGTTTGTTTTAGTGAAGCAAGTCTTTTATGCAATTTTTGCATGTTTTTTTCCTCTGTTCGCAGGTTGTTGTCGGGTGAGCATCGGTTTTGTCGCCTTTCATCGATCGATCGTGTTGTTCATCTTCCTTGTTGGGCCTTCTGCCTCGTTCGTCGTCAAGATGCGTTTCTGCTATTCTTCCATGTGATTTAGTGTTTTCGGTGTCCTTGGATTCATATGTATGTTGGTCGATTCATGCTCATTAGGTGTTTGATGCTATGCCATCCATATGGTGGCCTGGGATTTTCGTTTTTTTGTCAGAAATCGCACGAGTGAGATCATTCTCGACTTCGATTCGGCGTTCGGTGTACGGAGTGGATCGTCTCTGTAGTTCAGGTACTGTTTGGGATCTCTTTGAGCTAGGTCCAGTTACTTCTGATTGGTCTTGATTTGTTATTCTCGCTATTATTGTGGTTGCACTCTTTTGTGATGTGGTTGTATATCACGAGTCTTTCTCCATCAACACATCGGCTATCTCGGGTCTCGGCCTGTTCTTACTTTTCTATCCTTTAGTTAATAGCCCACATTTCATACATGTACCCTCTGATGCACTACTTTACTTTCAGAAGACATATGGTAGCGGCGGATGTGACATTTTTTTTAGAAAGTTTTAGAATCTTTGAATTCTGCGGTCACCCCCCCTTAATTTCTGCACCATAGGATAGAGTACAACGAGTCCTCTCAGATTCAATTTTCTGTTCACTAACAAAGATAGAGAGATTAAGCTAAGTTATTCAAACCCCGATGATCTAAGTCGCCTACTTTCTCTTACCATACGATTGCATTTCTTCAAACTATGTTGCTTTTAATCATCCGGTTTTTATATTTTTCAGTTCTTCCAAAGAGAAAGTAATCTGATTTGTTAACTAATTATAAACAACATCATGTTAACGTGAATTTTGGTTCACCTTCACTCATTCTATCACCATAAAATATTTTACATGCAAATTGTCTTTGTCCTTAGTCATGGGCGGGTTTGGGAATGACATTTATCACCATAAAATATTTTACATGCAAATTGTCTTTGTCCTTAGTCATGGGCGGGTTTGATTGAGGTGCACTCGTGTAGAGCACTTTAAGTCATCAAGTACTTTGGTGTCCTATTTTTTGCAATATAGAATGTGCCATGATGCATTTTCTTCTGCAATCTTATTTAGATCAGCAACATCATCTCTATAACTGAATACAATAACGAAGCTGCATTTGTTTTCATGGATGGCTCTTCTCTCATCAGGCGGCACCAAATTGGTAGGGCTTCCCCTCATACTTTCAATGCTTCTCATTCAGTGCATTGTTGTTGTGTGCTTGAACACTCTTCTTTTACTTGCATCTTCTTTTCCATTTAACTTGACTGAGCATTTTAGTCTGGCAATGTGCCCGTGTCAATTCTTCATATGGTTATCGCATCAGCATGATACAAAATGAGAGCATTTCATTTTCATTCGCTGCACTCCATCTGCATCTGTCATGTTACAATTAAATTCACCCAGTGCACCAAGAAACCTTTTGTATATCTTTTCAGTATCTACAATCTTTCTTCATTGGCGGCTAGATAGTTTCATGGTTATGTTCTTCTGTAATTATCTTTTCGGGTCAATTCACACATGATATAGCTAATATGCTGTATGGCAAATTAATTTAGCCATGTTTTGGTGGCCAACTATTGTTATGTTGTTAGTGGCTAGAACAAGGCACATACTATTTTTCCCCTTTCGATTGGGTGATATACCCCACAACTGTAAAGAAATGAACTTGTAGTGTTGTATGATGAATTAATTTAGCTCTTTTTCGGTGGCCAACTGCTAACATCTTATTAGTAGCTAGAACAAGGCACATACTATTTTTTTTTCTTTCGATTGGGTGATATACCCCATAGCTGTAAATAATGAAGTTGTGGTGTAATGATATATCATCTTATTGCTGCATCTTTTGCCTTGCGGTCGTGAGTACTTGTGGTTAGCTAATGTTTATTTTCTGATTCTACTAAAGGCTTTGTTGTTGTTGTTGTTGTTGTTGTTTACTGATTCTTGTATTGTGGTTAGCTAATGTTTATTTTCTGATTCTACTGATTCTTGTTAACAGGGTTGTCTGACATGCTTTGCAATGTTAGTGCTGGTCTGAAGCTTTTCTAGAAGCATTTGTGTGTTCTCATGCTCAGGAGTTACAAGGAGCAATGGTGCTATGGTCTTGAACTTCCACTGATCTTCTACCGAAGAATGATCTTTAGCTTAGTTACTTAGCTTGATGTCTTTTTTCGAGGATAGGTTTGGAATTGCATCCGCTTTTGTCTAGGTTGGTACTTCTACCAGAATTCACATGACACTATATGCCAAGATTAGTTGTTGTACTTCCTCTAATGCATCACTGAATGGAAATGATTGATTTATTTTTCTTATAATATGTGAACCATGTACTGCATCAACACTCAATGTAGATCGTGCTTTCAATGGGCTGAGCACAAGAACAGTTGACATACTTTTTTTGGTGAAACGGTCGCCTCCTACCTGGCACCGCACAACCATCTCTTAGGAGGCGCCCCAATGGGGCGCTATTAGCGCCCATGCAAATGGTGCCCATCGACGATGCTCCCTACGGGCGTGTTTCTTCCTTGTCTTTGAGAGTGCTGTTCCTCGAAAAATCGCCATGGTATGGATTGACGACCACGGGCGTGTTTCTTACCTGTGCGAGGAGCAGGGCGATGCGAGCAGGGCCAACCCAAGCTGGATGACAGGGCATCATCGGAGACGGAGGAGAGGTTCGACTAGAGCACCGACATGGTGGGGTTCAGAGAGTCAATAAGGTGACCCACAGGGCTTGGCAAGACGATCGAGAGGCGGCTGTAGGAGCAGAACACACTGTAGGAGCAGAACATAACTTCGGAAGGATGTTCATCGGCAATTAGAGAAAAAAGAGGTGGAAGGATCGCTTGTCAATCTGGCACCGCATAAACTTCCTCTCAGGAGGCGCCACCGGGTGGCGCCCCAACCCCTAGTGATATTACATCTTGGAACGGAGGGAGTGGTTTATACTACCCTCTGGGATCCACACGTCTGCCATAGTATGTACAGTTGACGGCAACAAACAACGGCCGGTAGAACTGACGGACGTTGCCCGCAAAAAAAGAAAAAAGAAAAGAAAAGAACTACCGGACGTTGTAGTAAAATGTGTCCTTTGTTTTCTTTTGCGGGTTAAATGTGTCCTTAACTTGGTTTACTACTTTTCCAGTTTGTGTATGATTTTACCATCGCGCTGCAAGTCACATATTGAGGCCTTTTACATACAACTCGTTGATATGACTACCACCGAATATCTTAAATTACAGTATCCATACATAGATAAGTCACAGAAGAGTACTAGATTAACCTTAACTCAACCAAAATATAGCAACATGGGACCGCACCTCTCATGATCCTCATCTACATAATTTATTTCCGACAAGCATACTTGAATCTTGTAGTACGGGACCGGCCGGTCCTAACTCCTATTTGTGATGATATCTCCCGTCATGATGGCACTCCTATTTGCGACGTAGGGATCCCGTCCATATCAAGCACTAGGAGCAGTCAATATTTTGCTTTGCCTGAATTAGATTAGCTCGAAGGCTTACTTCCTGAACCTGCAAATATAGATCCAAGAGTGTTCGGTTGTGAGCTAGGAATACGTGCGAGCCTTTTCAAATTGAAAATTGAAAAGAAGTACTAGCATACAAGGCTAACGAAAATGCAAATGTGCACCACACGCTGCATGCATGGATATGCACAACGCTAGTCATGCACTCACTCCCTTCTTTTAAAGCTAAAAATCTAAAATGCACACCCTTCTCTTCAATGAACTCATTAATTTTATGGTATGAACTTTTTTTTTTACCAACGAAGGTGGCAATTATGTTTCACACTGCCTCTGAACTAGAAGTTTGTTCATACACATCAAAAAAATTCTCCCAAAAAGGCGTAACAACTATCCACAAATAAAAGGTGTAACAACCATATTACTCTTATTGTAATAATTTGTTCATGGAAATGCAAAAAAAAATAGAAATTGTTATCTATGCCTTGCTCAACTGAGAAAATAAATTAAGACAACTTGACAAATTTATTCACACAGAACTAAGCAAAAAATGTTCACCATCTTGCAACATTTTAGTAGTTTAGTGAGTGAATATATAATTTGCTTTCATAGTCCAGAACATGGAATCTTGCATGGGTCTTAACGTGATGGCGATTATACCGTGGTTGAAAATGATGACATGCTTAGATCTAGTTGCAGATGCTTGTATTGCAGGGGTCTTCTCACAAGGTTTAGGGATGATGATACAAAACTCCGGAGATCTTCATGTTTTACTGTTTACTTTAGGAGTTTAGGTTGCTCTTTGTTATTCTAGTTTTTTGTGCGTGTGTTACGATGTGCTTGAACGTTGTATTACTTTGTGATTTGAATACAAGCATACTTCCTTAAAAGAAACTTTGACTATAAATAAAAAAACTATCTTATGGTTGAGAAATAACAAAACCACATATAAAAGACTGTAGTTCACCAATAAAAAAATCCATCATGGCCCACTTGGCTAACAAAATATCATGCGAAGACAACTTTTAGAAATTTGTTCATGAAGAAATAAAAATGTGGAGTGCCGCGTAGATCCAGTGTTGGATCCGAAAAGTAAGAATTTCTCGGACGATCGAGAATGAGCAAAACAACGATCAAACGGCTTTGTGCTGGTGGGACATAACCCAGCTTTGTCCTGGTGTGGGACATAGCCCAGAGGCCAGAGCTCAAGAACGTGGACCGTCTACCCACCTGGAGGTTAGTGACAATCCTGCACAGCCGCATGACCTCCTCGAGCCCTGCCATCTCCTCCTGCATTGTCCTCGCGAGCTCGTCGATCGAGCTGCTGGTGACACTACCCTGAACGCCACCGGCGGCACACACAAAAGTTAGGACCGAAACGACACGTAAAAGTCTCTCTGTTACTCGTCCCTACTTGAAATCTGTACGGGCAAATACATGTAGAAACTGATGAATAAATGCATGTACCGTGGCATAGAACATGTCAGCCCTGGCTTTGATCTCATCCACGGTGCGCGCGCAAGAAAGCATGGTTTCGTGCAACAGCTCCAGGTTAGCCTGCATTTTTGTAGTAGTAGCTTAACGACTTACCAACCGACCTGTCGTGCTGCCAGACACGCCAGGAAAAGTTAAAGATGGAGTATGTGCGTTACGTGAGAGAGTGCGTACTCGGGCGCCGTCGGATAAGGGGAGGGAGGTGGAGGCGGCGGAGAGCACCCGGCCGAGGTCCGCCACAGCGTCTGAGTGCGGTTCGCCGAGCGTCTCCCATGCGGCGAGGATGGGGAGCTGCGGGCGCAGGAGCCTGCCCAGCTTCACCTTCTGCCGCCACCGCTGCGCCACGATCCGCTTCGCCGTGTGGATGTTGCGCAGCTCGGCCACGCGCCGCCACACGTACAGCAGCTTGCTCTGCATGCGGCCACGCCACGCGCATCGGCGAGAAAAATGACCAGGTAATCGCATCACTTCCACGTACGGTTAACGGTTGCACGTTGTACTAGTAATATAAAGAAACTGCATGCATGCGCCGGCGTGGCTCACCTCGGCGGCGTGGGTGGCGCGAGTCATGGCCTTCTCCATCCGGGCGTTCGCGAGCCGCCACTGCATCAGCCGCGCGGTGAGCACGCGCGCCCGGTGCGCCACTTCCTCCTTCTTAGGCGTCGTCGGCGTCTTCCTCGGCACGCTCGGCCCTCTGCCGACACCCTCGGAAGGCGACGACTGCCCGTTGCTCTGCCTACGCCTCGTCTGCTGATCCCAGGCACCCCTCGCAGCGAAGCCCGGCTCGGGTGACGACCGGCACGGGGACATCACCATAGTGTCCGCGCTGCGTCGTCGCGTCGTGTCCGCTGCGTCGACGACGCCGGCGCTGGGCTTCCTGTAACCGAAGGATGCTGCCTTGCGGAGAGAGCGCACGAAGTTGGCGGTCGAGAAGGCCGGGGCGGCGCGGGAGGCCGAGCCGGGGCTGCGTGCTAGGCGGTGAGGTGACGCCATTGGGTGTCGCGTGGTGCTGGCACCGTTGGACTCCATGGACGACGATAATAGGATCAAGGACAAGACAAAATTAATATATAGATGGAGAAAGCAACGAGGTGCCGGCGGCAAAACGGGGTTCAGAGGCCTGAATTGAGAGCTGCAACGCACATGCTCGTTCCCCTTGTTGTCGGATTAGCTACAGGTGGGACATTTCAAAGGATGCATGCTAGCTAGTACTCCTACGTACTACGCACTTTATTAGGAGGACAGATGGCTGGTGTACGGTTGGTGTTTATTCTGCTGTTTGGCTTAGAGCATAGGCGGTGTATAGAGGCCACACTGCCTCTAAGGTGGCCCAATGGCAACCTCTTGGACTCTTGGTTGTTCCTGTTGTGTCTCCGGTGGCTGAGCTCGATGTTGGTGCTGCGGATGGGGCGGAAGCAAACCCCTATGGTGGCTTCTCTTCTCGTGCTAGACCTTGCCAGCCGCCGTGAGTTGCGTCGGCTGCCACTGGGAGCAAGGCCATCATTGAGGTTGTGGCTCTACTATTGCTACTTATTTCCGAGCTTCAGGAGTTATGTGTGTAAAAACTATAGAATGGCCAAATATTTCTTGTTGTATTGTCGATGTATTGAACTCATGTGAGTATATATAGAAGTACACGAGAGAGTGTAGCCTTGGAGTACAAGGCAATGCTATTTAAACCTATTTTATCTCTAATACATCTTTATCTCTAACTCTCAAATGTGATATCTCTAACATCCCCCATTGGTCGTAACGAGAGTGAAGCAGACGATTGCGATTGAATTAGAAGTCTTGCGCTTCTGTTGTCTTCTTTGCTGCATCATCATCACTGCATCTAATGGTTGATTGGTTGGCACCTAGGGCGGTGTATGCGCCCCCTTCTGATGCCTTCTTTGTCTCTCCTCTATTCCCTCCTGCAGTTATATCAGGAGCGGTGTGGCGCTAGTGACGATGCAGACGTTGTTGACTGGAGTTTTTGTCGATGACTACATTACAAAATTTGCTCTATTTTGCGACGTTTCATTTGTGTCTTGTATAACCCTTTCTGTCATGGAAAATAGGCTGGTGACTTTTTCCGGACGTCACCCCCACCGTCACCGAAGCGCCTTCATAGAAAATTAAATTTTGATGATACCACTTTTTTCGTCAGGCAAGATCCCATTGTATAGACGAACATAAAAATATCATCAATGGTCGTTCCGGTGATGGCCCAGAATGTCCCGTATGATAGCCGAATCTGTTGCATAAGATCTTTTTTCGCGACGATAATCCGTCACTTGTGATCATCCGCGGGGAGTGCATATCCAGTGATATCGACATTCATATGATACCGTGATCCAGGAAGGTGTGGTCCGTTGGATCTGTGCCCTAGGTACAGGATTGAACACTTCACACATCCACTGCCAAATATACAAAACAGACCTTCGAGCTTTCTGTAAATTGCCAGTTCGCAGCTTTGTGTTACGCCATGTCAAGCTCACATCTAATTTTCTGCCCGGGACATTTCTGTCACTACACAAATGAATTAAGAAGCTACAGGTCACGTTGAAAAGACGCCACCGACACCCATATATGAATAAAAAAGGTGTATGCAGCTTTCAAGAGAAGTGAGCAACGCAAAACAGGGATTACTTCTGCCTGTAATTATCGAGTACTAGTTCAGTTCATTTGGAAACAATCGGTGTGTGTCATTTAATACTCCCTCCATTTCGAATAAAATGTGTACGTACCTCAAAAATCCACTTTGATAGAAAAAATAGATCAATCAAATGCATTTTATATTTAATATAAGTTATCCCGTTGAATTCATATTTGAAAGAACTCAAAAAATAATTCATATTTTAAAAACTTTTAATGTAATTTTTCTTTCTAGTGTTCGTTGTACTAACATGATTGAAGATGAATATGTTGGAAGTTTTCCTAAAAAAGAACTTTTAATGTAATATTTTTAAGTCACAAAAATATATAATATTGATGTAATTTACAGTAAAAATTGAATTTGGGAAAGCATGCATGCCTTATTCTTTTTTTTTTTTGCAGGGAGAAAAAAGGCATGCATGCCTTATTCATTAGAGTGAAGGGAGTAACAGTATAATAAATGTGTGCATGTCAGGATAAAATATACTATAAAGGAACGGAGGGAGTACAATTTTTTAGGGGTATCTAACAATATATAATTATCCATGGAGCTGCAAGAAAAAGAAAAACTAAAAGAACTTCAAGTGAAATTTAATTTGCATTGATCTCAAATTTTCGTGGAGCCTAGCTTCTTCTATGGTTGGTCCCATGGTTATTTCTTTGAATAACTTGAAAATGTTTCTTTAATAACTTATCCCATGGGTTTGATAGTAAACTCTATGGTACCAAGCTAATTTACACATCATTTCGTCCTTGGTACAATTAGATAATCACTTGGTAGAATCAAAATCTTGTGCTCTGCAGGACCTATGGGTGAGGAAGGTGCAGAGCTGTCATGATTTTGCAAGTACGCACAGCTTCTCGAGAGGAGCGGGAGTGGGGAGCTAGACGCAAAATATCCAGGTAGGCATATGCAAATAAACAAGTCCTATACCTTGCATGCAGATCTGACACTCCATGCTGTCCTGGAGCATGGTATCATAGTCTGGACCGTATCACATAATATTTTCCCCATCCGCGGGTTTGACCGATCAAAGATTCTTACAGGTGGGGTTAGCAGTTGTTGACGTGGCTTCTTCCATGTTGGTCTGCCATGGGTTTTATTGGCGATGGTCCTGCCAGTAATAACTCGGGGTCAGTTTTGACTGCTCAACGCTACTAACATATGGGCCCAGAGGATGCTGATGTGGCTACTTACAAGTGGGACCATACATTTGTGACGGTGTCCATAACCGTCACAGTTAGTATGCACGATCAATTTGTTTTATATTGCTAAAATTGGCGAGCATATATGCCAATTTTAATATGAATTTGTGCAAAATTTCAATTTGAATGCAAATTGAGTTGTCGCTGCTTTTATTAAATCGCAAACTTGACAATAGTCAAACAAACTGTCTGAGACATTACAATAACCAACCATGGTACAGGGTCGCATTATAAAATTAGACACATGACTCAGTTTTACGACATCGTGGCACCGCAACCCTGGCGATGTACCTAACCAGTGCATCAAGTTCATCGAGTCTCTTTTCGATTGCCGTAGTTTTCTCTTCCTTCGCATTCTTGATAACTGCAAGTTTTTCCTGCTGCTCTTGGGGGCCATTGTTGATAGATCAAATACAATTGTGCTGATCAAACACCCCCAATTTCAGGTCATCAATGTCATCTTGTTGCTCTGGCAGGGCATTCTTGACATTTTCAACTACTTTTTGCTGCTCTAGATAGCCATTGTTGATAGATTCAACTTGACGTTGCGCATTTGGTAGGAGATGCTTCATAGCTTCACGTTCTTGTTGCTGCTCTACCAGGGCCTTCTTGACAACTTCAAGTTCTAGTTGCCGCCGTGCCAGGGCCTTCTTCATAGCATCTTAGTTCGTCATGCTGGTTTGTCAGGCCGTGCTCGACTGCTACTGGTTCTTCCTATTGCACTGCCAGTGCACTGATGACTGGTTCAGATTGTTGTTTCTGTGGCAAAAGACTTGCAGTAAGGCCATCATTTGAGCGCATGAACTTTCCCTATAGAAAAATACATACATGTTACATCATATGGGAAAAATTCCCAAAGCTATAGATGCAACTGCCGCAATATACAGTTACGTGGGTGAGTAAAGGTCAAAAGTAAGGAAGTGTTTATAGAAAAGAGTTGTCCTACTCACAAGGTGAATCCGATTTCTATTTGATTTGCTTGAGCTGGGTAATACATATGCATTAAGAGACATGCGTTGTTTGAACTCTTGAAGCAGCGCATGTAGACCCTTAGTCACCGCTTCCAGTCGATGACGATAATATACCTACCATAATATACTTTAAGGCATTATATTGCAGTGCACAATTTACATGCCGTGACACATGACAGGGAAAGTAAAGATATTCTAACCATAGATGAAGAGTTTCCAATAATACTGACCGGTACATCTTTAGTACTGACTGGATCTGCATCTTTTTGTTCCCTTTCAGTGCCACATTCATTCAGTTCTTGATGGTGTGTACATCTAAGTGAAGGACCATGTGCTCGTAGATTTGATAAAGATGAGTAATCTGCCATACGACTGGAATACCAAGCTAGTAACTCTATAAGCTTTTCCCGTTGATACAGGTTTTTCTTCTTCATTCGGTTCATATGCTTGTCCCACTCCGTTGTTGACGTGTCAACATCTGCCGCGTAACGATGATCAGTAGTTGACAGTAGGTGCAAAACAAGGCGACGATAATTTCAAATATTGGTGCCAAAATGAGTAAACACGTGCTTAATTACTCTTAGATCAAGGTAATGAAGTAGCAATAAGAACCCTAGCTGGACTCACCAGCAGTCATAATCTGATTAAGAACCCTCAATTTCATATCTGGTAAACACAACAACAACTTTCATATGGGAAACTAACTAGATTTGGTAATGTAAACACATGTGCAAATTTGATGGGTTACTAGGGGAATAATTGAGAGATACAATGTAACATCCCAAAATTATAAATTTTGGAATGTTATATTAAATAAATAATTGTGATTGTTTGTTTGATTGTTTGTGTGATTGATTGATTGAAAGGGAGGGAAATTTGAAACCTTTTGAAAGTTTAAGGAAAGGGGATGAAATGACTTTCCCAAAACTTTCACTTTGCCTTTTGATCCCTAGTAATTCAAATTTATTTCATCACAAAAACCTAGAGTGAAGATGATATGACTTCTTCCATATACAGAAATAAAAAGGGATTTGAAAATGATTTGAATTCCCTATGAAAATATTTCAAATTCGTAGACTTTATGCAACTCAATGAATTTCATGAAGGAGGATAATAGGACATCTTCAAATTATATGAAATATGAGTTGGAAGTCCCTTTGATGGTATTTTGAAACCCACTTTCATTTCAGACTTATTTGAATTTTCAAATTTCAAAACCTCTAGCAATATATTCAAAAGGAGAGAAGTAATATGACACTTCAAATATTCGAGGCATTTGAAATATTTTGGCCGAGGAAAATATAAAAAGATGTTAAATTGGTTTGAAATTCAAATTCAAATCCAATTGGGAGTTATTTGGTTTTTATTCAAATTATTTTTCTCCAAAGATAATATATTTGGAAAATAGGTTAAATGATTCCCTGCAATAGAAAAATAGAGGAAAATGAATTTGAAGTGATTTTGGTATTTTAAAGATAAGTTTTATTTACTTTTAATGCAATAGTGACATCGTTTGCCTTATTTGAATTTTTGTAGATTTTATTTGAACTTGAAAAATAGTTCATGATTTAGGATTTACTTTTTCTAAAAAAAAAATATATTATATGCCTATATAATATTTTATTTTTATTTTTTTCTATTATTTATCTTTCTGTCAGTAAAACAAAAAAAAATTGAACAGTGCGAAGCTGAAGCCCAGCAGTGTTCTCTCACACTCCCGAGCCCAACTGGCCATTTCGGCCTAGCCCCACGGGCACCCGCGCCGAATCCCTTAGAACCCGGCCACCGATCTCTTTTCCTTCCCTCTCTCTCTCTCTCACTACAGGCGGGACCCACTACCCGATCCCCTCTCTCCCGCGGCCGCCTTCCTTCTTCCCCTCCTCTTTCCAAAAAATCGCTAGCGCCAACTACAAAAAAAATACACTTCCGTGATGATACGTGTTTGTCATAGTAGGTCACGTTTTCTGTCATGCATGTACATCCATGACGATTTTATGACAAAATCAAGATAGTCATACATGTGCTGTCGTAGAAGTGTTCCATGACATTACCAAAATTATCATCACGAAAGTGTCCACTTCCATGACGATAAATCCTGCGTCATAGAAGTGCTTTCATCAAGGGTGACCGACACGTGGCATCGACCGTAACGGGTCGCCATTAAGCTATCGGGTCTGGTTTTGGATCCGATAGCCCGTTAACAGCCCGAAACAATGGGGATTTTCCACGTGTAAAATTCTCATTGGCCGGAGGAAACACGTGTTTGCTCACCGTTGGGACAGATGTCATCCACTCATGGGACAGGAGGCGCCTATGATACGTCGACATGTGGCACGGCCCAACAGAGGCCCATTCCGATGAAAAGGCCGGCCCAGCTAAAGGCCCACCATGTTTTTTCATATACTAGTGGGTTGGCCCGTTAACAGCCTGCCATGTTTTGGGCCAAATTGAGGCCCATAGCAGATCAGGCTCGTTCACAGCATGCCATGTTTTGGGCCAAATTACGGCCCATATCGAATCAGGCCCATTAACAGGCCACTGTTCTTTTGGGCCCATTCTAAGACAGGTTTGTATTTCAGCCTGTTAAATGCCCGTTAACCAGTTCGGCCCGATAATAGTTTCGGCCTGTTAGCAGCCCGTGGTGCATCTGGGACGTTGTCAGCCCGGTTTAACTTTAGGCCCTTTAACGGCTCATGCAGAAACTGGGCTATTTCTTGTCCGAAGTAACTTTAGGCCTCTTAACGGCCCGTAGTCTTCGTGGATAAATTTCAGCCCAACAGGCCTATCGGTCTCTTAATGGCCCGTGGAACAGTTGGGCCTAATTACAGCCCACATTGAATCAGGCCTGCTTATAGCCCATCTGATAATGGCCCGTGACACTTTTGGGCCTATGACCCGCATGGATACCGGCCTGCTTAAAGCCCATAATTTTATTGGGCCAAAGCGGCCCGAGATATATTTTGGCTCGTTAATCGCGTCCTATTTGGGCCAAATATGGGCCTTAGGCGATTCGGCTGTATTGGCGTGAATTTTTGGCCCAACGCTGGCCCAATCTAGGTTTTAGCCTCTTGAAAGCCCATGGTATTCTCTGGCCCAGCTGGCTAGAACTTTACTCGGCCTGTTAAAGGCGGGAAACTACTATAGGTTTAGACCTGCTAATGGCCCAAGATGATTATAGGCCCACGTTTTGGCCCATATGAGTAACGGGCCGGCCTGAAGACCGACAACACTGAGATCAACTGAACCTCCCGGCCTAAATTACAGCATACCGACCAAAGAATAAACCTAGACTATACAGTAAAGAAATTATGGCATATTACATCCACTGGGAATCAAACTTCACTACCAGTGATAATAAAGCGCAACGTGACCACGGGTTACATATACTGGGCATCAAAGGTCGCCACCAGTGCATATAAACGCGCCGACAAAAGAATATACAAAACTGAGAGCACTTCAGAAGGCACTAGGCCTGGCCAGGGCAGGCCCCGCAAGCAGTCGAACAAGCTGATGAGACCTCAGTTGTGTCAATGATAGATGCTCCATCCCTAGCTGTATGGCACCATAGTGCGCAATGCAGTCCTCTAACATCTTCCTTGCATCTTTGACTTCAATTTGGAGTTGAGCTGAAGCAAGCCTTTCCGCTTTAAGTTGAGGCCAAGAAGTCGAATGATTGAGGCAACAATCGCATGAGGTTGTCTCACACCTGCTGGTGAGTAGCTTCAACTCACTATCTTCATCGAGACAGGACCTTGGGGTCATCTCGCTGTCCTCAATATGATTTGGCACACTATTTTCCCTAAAGTTCTGCCTGGCTTAAGAGATACGACTCTGAAAGAGAAACAAGGAGACACGTAACATGTTTCACAATTATATAAGAAAATAAATGGATCTGTTCTACATAAGGAACATGTTTTACAACTACAATTTAAAACTGGTAGTTGTTGCAAACATCCAATCAGATGTAAATAGCAAAGTAAACAACATTGGAGGAAATGATGCCTATGCAACTCTATACTAGAACAAAGTTTGAAGGCTTGACAAGGATGAACTTACATTATATGTTAACACGGGCTGGACAAAGCCCATCTCCATGTTGATGGAAGGATAATTCAATAAATTCCCCAAAGAAAATTCTTTATGAGCGTTGCCATTTTCCTACATTTTGCAAAGTATAAATATAGATCAAATAATATTGGAAGAAACAGAGGATAATGAAGCTCAGGTGCAGACTGATGATACATAATCAAATAGCAATTAATTAAATACAGGGTTACAAGGCAAAAGGTACTGACAAGAGGAATGCAGACATCAACGTGCGCAGTGGCATTGGCTTTATTCAACATTTTGGTAAGAGTAAATATAGATATGATAATTTGGAGAAAGTGGAGGGCAGGGCAGATAAGATGCAGAGTAATGCTAGACAATCAACTATCTCGCGATGCAAGTACAGTAATACCACCACCCTTCGTTATTACTTGTGGCTCAAATGGATGTATCTAGCACTATTAAGTTCTAAATACATCCAATTGATCAACAATTAATTCGATACAGAGGGAGTACATGACAACAAGTACATACATGAGCAATCCAAAACTTCATAACCATTGTGTTAATTCTACATTTATCTAAGAGTAAATATAGATCTTATGATTTCAAGCAAAGGGAGGATAAAGAAGCGAACATTTACAGTGATGCTACATAATCAAACAACAATGAGTGTAAGTATGCTGGCAAAGGGCAAGAGGTACTGACAAGAGCAATGCAGAGCCCAGTATTGTTGTGATATCCTATGATCCTTGAGCAAGGAGCTTCATCTGAAATTAGTTTTCATACAAGAGAGAAGGTAAGGCACATGCAGAAATTTAGGAGTTCAAATTTTGAATTGATATCATAGACAGTACCTGACGCTGGGCTCTCAACAGTTCTAATAGGGGTTTGGCCAGTGGAGTAGGGGTAGAGTGTGGTACAGTTGGGCCTGTATTTTCTATGGCTGCTGATCTATCTGATTTATCAGGTATCACTACCTTTTCCAAATACCTAGTTTGTACTCCTTGAGGATCTGCACTCACCCTCTTCCTTTTGGACATCTATTACGAAAGAACAACATTTGACTGAAAAAACATAGTATGACGACACATGGAATAGGTACAGAAAATGGATAGGTATGGCATATACTCATATATGATGCTTAAACTAAGCAGCTGGTGTAACAAACTAGAAGTAATGCAAGAGGTCAGATGCAAAATATGTGCGACCAATACAACCTTGCCAAGTTAGAGCAAGCACCTTGATGGGTGAATAAGATAGGCCATCCTCCACCATGCCAAGTTTGTTAGCCAGTGGATTGTTCTGCAATATTCCTCTCGTGCGCCAATTCTCATATTCATTTTGATAATGTTCAGTACCTAACATGCATGAAAACATAAAAACAAGTGAGATTATCTTTGTAATGCAGAAGTGATTCTAATCCAATACTGCCTCCCTATAAACCCCTTTGTGCTATCTCTGCAATTCTTCTGAGAGATGCCATGCATGCTGTAACTTGGTGTGTGCATTAATATAATGTGGCCTACTACTCAATATATGGGAGCTCCAGAAGTGATGATACTTCGCAGATGACAACTTCAACATATAGTAAAGAAGAACAAGTCGACCTGACCTGACAGATTCAAAATATACTAAGGGAGAACAACTCGACCGACGATCAACATAAATGTCTCTGCTACTCTTCCCAACAAGGAACATACTTATTAAAGAAGAGAAGAGGATCATCTTAAAGAAGAGCAGAAGAGCAAGCAGATTGAAGATATTACAAGTCTTTCTATACAATGTCGGTTGCCCATCCATGATGAACCAGAGCGCACAGAGAAATAGTATTCCTTCCGGTCTCTTCATATGTGGCTCACATGCATTTTGAAACTAAAGTAGGAACATTTAGCTGACCAATTAAACATCTCTCAGTTTTACTAATATCAGCATAATATCAGATTTGAATTTGTACAACTAAGCTCGTTTAGCTTGATGGGTGGAGAAGTGCTATTACGACACGAACCACGTAGGCTAATCGTGGTCATCATAAAATGGGGAAACCGTAAACATGATGAGTATAGTGTTGACCGTGGCAGTGGGATGGCAGATCTGAAGCTGCAAACCGCGCAAAGGGTATTTAGCAACTGATCTTTGCTTTGAAATAACAACTAAGATATGGACAAGAAACTACAGTCAACAAGTGACAAAGAAATGCAATTCTGCTATCTCTCTATATGTCGTGACATGCATTTGGAAACTCAAGTGAGACCTTTAGCTAACCAATTAAATGTGTCTGTTAACTAATATCAGTATCATATCACAATCATATTTGAACAACTAAGCTTTGGAATTTTGAGTGTTGTGTTGTTTAGCTTAGAGGGTGGAATAATGCTAGTATGACAGAAAGCACCTACGCAGATCATAGTAGAGTAGATAAAAGGGGAAAACCCTTGATGTCTACTACTCAACCTTCTTCTTGTAGACGTTGTTGGGCCTCCAAGTGCAGAGGTTTGTAGGAAAGTAGCAAATTTCCCTCAAGTGGATGACCTAAGGTTTATCAATCCGTGGGAGGCGTAGGATGAAGATGGTCTCTCTCAAGCAACCCTGCAACCAAATAACAAAGAGTCTCTTGTGTCCCCAACACACCCAATACAATGGTAAATTGTATAGGTGCACTAGTTCGGCGAAGAGATGGTGATACAAGTGCAATATGGATGGTAGATATAGGTTTTTGTAAACTGAAAATATAAAAACAGCAAGGTAACTAACGGTAAAAGTGAGCGTAAACGGTATTGCAATGCTAGGAAACAAGGCCTAGGGTTCATACTTTCACTAGTGCAAGTTCTCTCAACAATTATAACATAATTGGATCATATAACTATCCCTCAACATGCAACAAAGATTCACTCCAAAGTCACTAATAGTGGAGAACAAACGAAGAGATTATGGCAGGGTACGAAACCACCTCAAAGTTATTCTTTCCAATCAATCCGTTGGGCTATTCCTATAAGTGTCACAAACAACCCTAGAGTTCGTACTAGAATAACACCTTAAGACACAAATCAACCAAAACCCTAATGTCACCTAGATACTCCAATGTCACCTCAAGTATCCGTGGGTATGATTATACGATATGCATCACAAAATCTCAGATTCATCTATTCAACCAACACATAGAACCTCAAAGAGTGCCCCAAAGTTTCTACCGGAGAATCACGACAAAAACGTGTGCCAACCCCTATGCATAGGTTCATGGGCGGAACCCGCAAGTTGATCACCAAAACATACATCAAGTGAATCACATGATATCCCATTGTCACCACAGATACGCACGGCAAGACATACATCAAGTGTTCTCAAATCTTTAAAGACTCAATCCGATAAGATTACTTCAAGGGGAAAACTCAATCCATTACAAGAGAGTAGAGGGGGAGAAGAAACATAAGATCCAACTATAATAGCAAAGCTCGCGATACATCAAGATCGTGCCAAATCAAGAACACGAGAGAGAGAGATCAAACACATAGCTACTGGTACATACCCTCAACCCCGAGGGTGAACTACTCCCTCCTCATCATGGAGAGCGCCGGGATGATGAAGATGGCCACCGGTGAGGGTTCCGCCCTCTAGCAGGGTGCCGAAACAAGGTCCCGATTGACTTTTGGTGGCTACAGAGGCTTGCGGCGGCGGAATCCCGATCTAATCTCCGTTCTGGAAGTTTTAGGATACGTGGGTATATATGGGTGCAAAGGGTACGTCGGTGGAGCTTCGGGGGCCCCACAAGGCAGGGGGGCGTGCCCTAGGGGGGTGGGCGTGCCCCCCACCCTCGTGGCCATCTCCCGTATCTTCTGACGTAGAGTCCAAGTCTATCAGGTGGGTTTCCTTCCAAAAATAACTTCTCCAGTTGATTTCGTTCCGTTTCGACTCCGTTTGATATTCCTTTTCTTCAAAACACTGAAATAGGCATAAAACAACAAATCTGGGCTAGGCCTCCGGTTAATAGGTTAGTCCCAAAAATAATATAAAAGTGGATAATAAAGCCCAATATTGCCTAAAACAGTAGATAATATAGCATGGAGCAATAAAAAATTATAGATACGTTGGAGAGTATCAACCCTAAGCATCAAAAGTAAAATCAGGAAAGTCGAACTAGCTGGACCAGTGGGTGGCGCACATGCTTTTCGAAATGAATATAGGAACATTAGGTGACCAATTAAACGCTCTCTATTTTAGTGATATGAGCATCATATCAGATTCGTATTTCAACACCTAAGCTTTGGAATTATGAGTGCCATGTTGTTTCGCTTGATGGGTTGAGGTCTTGAGGAGCAGTGCTAGCACGACATGAAGCACCTATGATGATGGTTGTGAATATAAAGGGGGAAAACCATAAGCTTTACGAGTATAGTGACCGTCCCATGGCAGATCTGAAGGTGCAAACCGGACAAAGCTACTTCGCAAGCAATGTTTGCTTTCAACTAGCCACTACGATTTGGTACGGACAAGAAAAGTATAGTAAACAATTCACGATCTATTTTCCAGGTGAGATCGATTACTTAAGCACATACGGAAGAGTACCACCTCTCTTGTGACGCCGTGTAGGCCCCTACTGATACGTTGAGGGTGTTGCGGGTGCGATGCCTGTCGGCGGCGGGGAAGAAGACTTTAGACGGCAAACGACCGGGTCGGGGGATAAATCCTATTGCCGTGGACGAGGCGGTCGTAGAAGCGGCAACGGCAAGGTGGACGACGGCGCCGATGAAGCGAGAGGACATGATGAAAGGATCCTGGTCCAGCGTCGTGGATGAGAGACGTCCATCTCTTGTAGTGGACGACGGGGTAGCGGCTCCGGCAAGGTGGAGGATGGGGTGGCAGACGAAGGACACTGGCTGTAGTGGGGAAGTTGTTGTGGCGTTGACGGTGTATGAATGGGGAAATTGAGGGGGAGGGGGATCTCAAACTTTGGGATGCGCTTGTATGAAATGTGGGAAAGTTACGAACTTATCCCCCGTTTAAAATTTCGGACATCATGTCGGTTGGGGATAGGACGGTAATCTCGCATCTTCCAAATATTTGCCGGTAGCGATGTTGGGCGAGGAGAGGGTGTTTTGCCACCCACGGTTGGCGCCCACGGTGTATGAACGGGGCTGACAGGTAGGACGGTTGTGTCATGTCTGAGGGAAGTTACACATCTGCCCCTATTTTAAATATTTGCCTACATCAATTTCGGGCGAGGAGAGTTTGTTTTGCCGCCCATCGTGTATGAATGGGGAAATGGAGGGAGAGACACATGTCTTTCGGACGAGCTTGAATCAAATGTGTTTTTCCGCCCACGTTTGGCACCCACCGTGTCGAAATGGGCTCAGAGGCGGTCGTGTCATGTCTGATTGAAGTTACTAGTCTACCCCTATTGACAGCAATGTAAATCCGGTCGATAAGGATGTCAAAGTGTCAGGGGTAGACAGTAATTTCCATCTCGCAAACACTTGCTTCGAGCAGCCCACAAATGACAGTGGGTGTTTAGCCGCTTCGTTCAAAACTTGGGAGAATTAGCATTCACGTTTGCCCTGGGCCTTGGCAACTAAATTCAAATCCAATTTGTATTCGATTACGAATATCCACCAATAATTCTATGTTTTGTTATTTATTTCTTCAAAACCACAACAAAGATTTATTCCACCTTTATATATGATTATGATTTAGAAATGTCGTGATCTTCGAATTTAGTAGGTTGGATACACTTTGAGTCAAACAGTTATTTCATCCAATACAATATGCTCACATGAAAAACAGTTCACCTTATTCAATCATACAAGTACTAAGGATTACCTCGCCTAAAAAATTTGGATAATTACAACACATGGACAACATAGGGGGTCTTACAACATAATCCATTCAGAGACACGACACAACATGCAAGTACAATAATCTATTGACAATTTCAACTGGTATCTCAAGAAGAACTGGATTACCACAGGCTTGGATAGCGTAAACAATGAGACCTCCTCTGTCTTCAAATGCAACATTCTTACTTCCTCCAATTCTTCGGTTACTTGCATAATGTGTGCATCTAATTGCATAATTTCCAGCCTCAAGATCAAGATTACCTCATTCATGGCAGCCACACCATCTCTTTCTGCCTCTAGTAGAGCCTCAAGAACTATAATATATGTGCTCAGACTGCTCTCTGGCGGTGTTGCCTCTGAACTGCTACCATCTGGTAACATGGATGGTGCACTTCTTCCACAAATAGATTATGGGATTGTGCATTGTGTCCTAATGTGAACGGCATCCTGAAAGGTTTCCGCTGGACATAAGTAAGAGATAGTTATCGCATGATCCAGGCAGTAAGCTTACATGGTAAACGACATACGAATTATTGCCGAGCATGGCAAGCTATATTTAAATGGTTCAAAGCAGCATCAGCCGAAAAGAAATTAAAATGGTAAGATGAAACTAGGGATGTAAGTGGCAAATAAACGACATCCGTCAGTCCCATCTAGTTAGTCTTTGCTAGCTCCCTATTTCATTTTCCTCAAAAAACAAAAACTCTTTTGACTATCATACCACTAGTGGACTTTAATCAGGATTAAACGGGACCCAGTTGACATCCCTAGTTGAAAGGGAGTGTACCACCGCTATATTTAAGTTGCCAAGGCATCTAAGCAGTTCAAATAATCTGAGAAAGCACTTAACAGTGTGGCCTCATATAAACTACGAAGACAGTCTTGTGATGAAGTTCAGAGGAAACATTAAGGACTCAAATGAACTAGGCATGCATTTCTTTACGATAGTATAGCAGGCACTGCTGACATATTGGCCAACTCAGGTATAGCCTAACAAGTAATAAACAAGCATTCGAATCAAGCAATACAACAAAGCAGACAACTGAACTATTTGTAATTCTGTAGGATTACATGTTGAGGGCACAAGCCAAGAAAGCGGCCCACACGCATTACATTTCACATGTACTATGTCACACTTTCTTACCATATGTTGCTGTGAAGCCTCGCTGCTGTTGCAATGTTCTTTGAAGATATCGTCAGCATCCCGTGGTTGCAAATCTAGTTGTTGTAGTTTAATCTGCACACTCTATTTAGGTAAAATTAATTTTAATCGCATGCACTGGTTCGAATTGATCATCAATGGTTCATCTAAACTAATGAAAGAAGGGTGTGTGCTTACACGACAATATATCTGCTTCACTCTATTTTTATGCTTGTTCGAGGTGCCAGCCCCAAAAGAACAAATATTTTGCTTGATGGGGTTGGCAGCTCCATAATTAATGGAAGCATCAAAGTAGTCATGCAACTTGGGAAGATCAAGAACACACAAAAAAGTAATGAACAGAGGCTCGGAGTAGTGATGTAATAGCTAGTATCAGAAAATGTAGGGTAAAACGAACAAAAAGCAGCGGAACCACATGTAGTTTGCTGATGCGTAATTAAGCATAGAGAACATGAAGCGGTCTGATGGAACCAACGGGTGGCATCAGAACAACACCATTATCATAAATATAGCATGCAAGAAGTAAAATAGTAGCCAGTGATATCTAGGAAGTACAGTAATACTTAGGACAAAACTAAAGCATATTAACTATATGTGCACTGGTATGTAATTTAGCACATGTAACATGTTCACTGCCAGAAGTATGGCCCTACAGGTGCAAGCAGAATAACGCGTCTCATGAAAAATTGAATGATGCCCTGAAGAAATTCAAAGGTGTGGTGCTTTGGTTGCGGCGCCTATCCACATACAAGAGAGCTCATCTGTGGTAAGTGAACAGTTGCATGATAAAGAAGAGAAAAACTGAAGGAGTACAAATCGAAATAACCTGATGAGGCTGCGACGTCAGTAAATCAGGGCCGATGGAGTTGAATATGGCGTCGTGGAGCGGGTCCGATGCAGTGGACGAAGGCTTCGGCGGGCGCGGTGTACAGTGCTTTCGGTGAGGCGGATCTATTGCGGTGGACGAGGGATTGTATGAAGGGCCAGTGATGGGGCGGACGTGGGAGTCAGTGAAGGACCTACACTATGGTGGACGAGGGTGTCGGTTAATCAGATCCGGTGTGGTGGACCATGATGGCGGTTAAGGAGATCTGGAGCGGTGGACAAGCCAGTCGGTAAAGCGGCTCTGGTGAAATGGTGAGTTGGCAGTTGGGGGTTCCAAGGTGCGGAAGGTAGATCCGGTGGGGTGTGAGGTCCACCACTACGGCGGAGACTAGATTCGGTGACTTGCCGTGGTTGGGGGGGTCGGGGAGGGGAGGGGGAGGGGCTCTAGGGAAGAATGTTGGGGGCAACGAGGGGAAAACAATGGAGTTACCAAACCAGCCCTTTTCCGTTCATGTGGCAGGGGTAAAACAGGAATATCGCAGGGCTAAACTTTCGGGCGTGAGATATTTCGATGTGAGCGGGAAGTTTGAAAGCCTTTGGCGCATGAAATTATAAGTGTTCTACTCTTGTACTGCCGACTATGATATCATGACCGAGAATTTATTTGTTTTGCACGCAAAAAAGTGCAAGTTTTGAAAATCAATGTCTCCAACTCGAAACTTAGATTGCATTCAATTCAAATATGGATCATTGAGCTAGTACAAGCAAATACCATCATACGATCCAATTCAAATGAAATTCCAAATGTGTTTATCCTAAACATGATGACAAAAGCAAAAATGTGTATGTGTATGAATAAAGTGGATGATTATAAAGTTTAACATGCCCGTATGTGTATATCTCTAGGTATGATATATGAATTTGAAATCACGAAATCCCGGCTTAAAAAATGTACCTCCATTTAAATGAATTACAAAAGCTAATGATGGAGTCGAATTCCAAAATTCCAATCTTAGGTTTGTAATTCTAGTACATCAAGGTATATCACGCATGTTCAAAAGTATCGTTATCTCATAGTCCAAACTGTGAAACAAATTTATCAACCATGAGTGCACACACGATTGACCATGTATATCTCAATTATGCTAAAGTCCCTCAAATAGAGACACCTAACTCATTATCCGAAGCCAACTCCCCCCACCCACCCCCCCCCCACTCACAGACACACACGCCGTTCTCTCCCCCAGACACGAACACACGAGCACATTAACACCCCCTCTCTTCTAAAGTCCGGACCCCAATATAGGTCTCTTATCACTTTGTCTCTCGGGCATGCACACATCTCTTCCCCCACTCTCCAGGTCTCCCGGCATCTCTCTTTCCCAAGCGCACGCACTATGTAGAGTGTATCTTTCCCATACACACAAAACGTCGCCCCCAAACGTCTATCTCCCTAGTTATGTGGTTCTCGCACACTCACCTCACACACCACCCCCACTGCAAACAAGCACACTTTGTCTCCTTGTGCACCACTCTCCTCTTTCTATCTCTCCCACATGCGGACCCACCCCAGCTCCTTTCCTGTATACATATATGTCGTGACTCTTTCCATAGCTCCCTAATGTATCATCGTTCTCAATCTCGCACGTTGTTCTCTACACCATCTATTCTAGATCTCTCATGAAGTCCCTATCACACACACGATGACTCGCTTCCCTTGCATCTCCGTACATAGGCCAATTTCAAACAACATCAACATTGTCTCCGTACACAAACGACCCCTCTCTCCCCCCTCTTTTCCTCTCTCTCTCTATCTCCGTCGCTAGCTCTCTCTCTCTCTCTCTCTCTCTGTGTGTGTGACGCCCTCGATTCAATCGTACACTAATCATGCACGCAAATGTGTACGATCAAGATCAAGGACTCACGGGAAGATATCACAACACAACTCTACAATAAAATAAGTCATACAAGCATCATAATACAAGCCAGGGGCCTCGAGGGCTCGAATACAAGTGCTCGATCATAGACGAGTCAGTGAAGCAACAATATCTGAGTACGACATAAGTTAAACAAGGTGCCATAAGATGGCTAGCACAAACCGGGATCTGAGATCGAAGAGGAGCAGGCCTCCGCAGGGATCCTCCTAGGTTACTCCTGGTCGCCGCCGGGGGCTGCACGTAGTAGTAGGCACCTCCAGTAGTAGTCGTCATAGGCGGTGGCGTCCGCTCCTGGCTCCATCGTGCAGTTGCAGCAATCGAGTAGAGGTAGGGGAAAAGGGGAACAAGGCAACCGTGAGTACTCATCCAAAGTACTGCAAGCAAGGAGCTACACTACATATGCATGGATATATGTGTAAAGGCCATATCGATGGACCGAACTGCAGAATGCCGAATAAGAGGGGATAGCTAGTCTTAACGAAGACTACGCTCGACACCTGTCTTGCAACAGTAGGAGGACAATCAAGTCCTCCAAGTAACATCATATAGCAATAATCCTACCCGGCGATCCCTGCTCATATCCACGAGCGTGAGCGACCACGGTTGTATCCGCACTTGGAAGGGTGTGTTTTATCAAGTATCCGGTTCTAGTTGTCATAAGCTCAAGGTACAACTCCAAGTCGTCCTGTTATCAAGATCACGGCTATCCGAATAGATTAACTTCCTGCAGGGTGCACCATCTTACCCAAAGACGCTTGATCCCATTTGGCGGACACACTTTCTGGGTCATGCCCGCCAGTAAGATCAACACGCCGCAGCCCCACCTAAACACAACAGAGAGGCCAACACGCCGGTCTAAACCTAAGCGCCAGGGTGCAGGCCCATCGCCGAAAGCACACCTGCACGTTGCGTCGCTGTGAAGCAGACCTAGCCCATCAGCGTTCCAGTCCAATCCGGCGCGCCGCCTCGTCAGCCGACGTCTGAAGTGCCGCCGATACCACGACGCCGGGATACCCATAACTACTCCCGCGTAGATGGTTAGTGCGTATAAGCTCAGAGCCAACCCGGATCAAATACCAAGACCTCGTTAAGCGTGTTAAGTAACCGCGAACGCCGAACAGGCCAGCCCACACTCTCTCCTAGGCGGTCTCAACCTGCCTGCCGCTCCGCCACAAAGATCCACTCATGGTGCTCCATCGGCCGACCCGACTTTAGTCCCACATGTATCATGTATAAGTATATAGTATATACCCGTGATCAACTCCCGAGTGATCACGGCCCGATAGTATAGCACGGCGTACGGACAAGAAAGTAGGGCCACAGATGAAAGTTCTAGCATCCTATACTAAGCATATAGGATTGCGGTAAGTTAACAATGAAGTTACAAGGACAAAGCTATGCAGCGATATAGGAGTATCCAAAACAAGAACATGCTATGCTACTCTAATGCAAGCAATGTAGATAAGAGTAGGCGATATCCGTGATCAAGGGGGGGGCTTGCCTGGTTGCTCGGCAAGAGAGAGGGTCGTCAACACCGTAGTCGAACCGGCCACCGCAGCTGTCGGTCTCGTAGTCTCTTGGAGAGAAGAGGGGAAGAAACAATGAATACAAGTAAACAGATGCATATCGATGCATGACATGACAAGAAGCGATGATGTCATGCTGACGTCAGCAGTCAACAGGGTTGACTGAGTCAACCCTGACAGGTGGGTCCCGCATGTCATTCTCTATTAATTTAATTAGCCTAATCAAAGTTAATTAACCTTAGTTAATTAGGTTAATTAGTGATTAGGGTTAATTAATCAGAATTAATTAGATTAATTAATTACTTAATTAATTAATTAATTAATTAATTAGTTAATTAGTTTTAATTCATTTTCATTTTCATTTTATTCCTGTTTTAATAAAAAAAGTTCTTTTGGGGGGGGGGGCCCATGTCATTGGCCCAGAGGGGCCATTCGGGCATGCGGGCATGCGGGGCGATGCCCGTGCCCGTTCGGGCGCGATCCAGGGGCTTGCGGCGTTGGCGCCCGCCCGAGGCCAACGGGGTCGGCGCGCCGAGCCACGACGGTGGCCGGAGGGGCGCACTCCACGGCGGGGAGGCCGGGCGGCAAGCGGCGCCGTAGCAGGCGTTCAAACGACGGGCGGGGCGGCAGCGTGGCGGGGGGGGGAAGGTGGCGGAGCCCGTGCGAAGGGTCGGTCGAAGTGCGAGGCGCCGAGGGCGCCGGAGATGCACCGTCGGCAGAAGAGGGGAAGAGGCCATCTGGCGGCGGGGCGGTCAGGCCGGAACCGAGTTCGGTCGACGGCGCCGTTCGGGGGCATGATGGGAGAGGGACCCGGGGTTTGATGGCAGGGGTCGTGGCCTCGACGGCCGGAGCCGGGCGAGGGGGGAGAGAGGAACGGGGGCGGCGTGACATGGAGGGTCGGGGCCGCGCGACGCAGCGCCGCGACGGGCGCGATTCGGGAGGGAGGAGGAGGACGAGAGGAGCTCACGTCGGGTGCGTGGGGACTAGGGAGGCGGCTCGGTGGAGGCCGGTGACGACCGGCGAGGAGGCGGTTGGGGGCGAGCTGGCCGGCGTCGGGGAGGCGGAGGGGGTCGGGTCGACCAGCGTGGTCGCTTCGTGCTTGGGGCGACGGGGAAGGAGGGGGCTCCAGCGGCGGGGCGGGTAGCAGTCCGGTGGGGGAAGCGCCATGGCGGGGCGGCGGGACGAGCGGCGTGCCTCAGGCGATGGGTTGGGCCCGATCCCGATTGGATCGGGGAGGGGGGAGAGAGGAGGCGAGAGGAGAGGAGGGGGCGGCTAGGGTTTGCAGCGGGGGTGAGGGGGATAAGTGGCGGCTGCTGGGGCCGATGGGCCGCCCGGGGGGGAATGGGCCAGGGCGAGGGGCGGGGGGGAGGGGCTGGCTGGGCCAGGGTGTTTTCCCCTCCCCCTCTTTTCTTGTTTTTCTTTTCTTTTCTTTTTCCCTTTTCTGTTTTTAGTTTATTCAAAATGCCAAGGCATTTTACCAAACTTAGTGCACCCCACCATAATTAGGTTAGCTATTTTAGACAACCCCTAACATTTTAGTCTTTGTTTTGAAACCTTTTTTTCTTTGCTTTTGTTTTGATTTTGTTTTAGAACGGTTCGGATCAAAGGAGGTTTGGCACAAGAATCGAGGTGATCACATTTGCATAACCATCCGGGCGTTACAAATCTCCTCCATTACAAGAAATCTCGTCCGAGATTTAGGAGGTAGAAGGAAAGAGTGCGGATATTCATCTCGTAGACGATCCTCGCGTTCCTGTGTGGCTTCGTCTTGAGTGATTCGACCACTTTGGACTTTGAGGAACTTGATCGCCTTTCCGGCGTGTGCGGCGTTCAGCTTGGTCGAGAATGCGGACGGATGCTCTTTATAGGAGAGGTCCTGTTGCAATTCGAGCACTTCATGGTCCACTGCTCGGATTGGGTCCTTGAAGCAGCGTCGGAGTTGGGACACGTGGAACACATCGTGAACCTAAGAAAGGTTCGACGGAAGCTCCAGTTGATAAGCCACTTTTCCACGCCTTTCCAGAATAGTGAAAGGGCCAATATAGCGAGGAGCTAACTTGCCCTTGATCCCGAAGTGGTGAGCACCCTTCATTGGTGTAACGCCAAGATAGGCCTTTTCGCCAAAGTTGATAGACCATGTCTTTGTGATGACGGTCATAATTACTCTTTTAGACGCGATCGAGCAGTCTTGAGATTCTCGCGAATAATGCGGACTTGTTCTTCGCATGTTGGATAATATCCGGACCAAGAGTGGGCGTTCCCGCCGACCAGTTCGAGAGGGTTCGCACTTTCGTCCATATAACACTTCAAGGGGCCATCTTGAGACTAGCTTGATAGCTATTATTATAAGAGAACTCAGCATACGGAGAGATTCCTCCCATTTCTTGCGAATGAGACGACACAAGCTCAAGCATGTCTTGAGAATTTGGTTGACACGTTCAACTTGCCCTTGAGACTCATGGATGAAAAGCAGATCTTGAAAGATAAATGAGTCCCCATAGCTTCTTGAAAACTTGCCCGTAATCTTGAAGTGAATAAGCTGCCACGGTCCGAACCGATAACCATGGAATACCGTGAAGTGAAACAATTCGACATATAGAGCATTGCCACTGGCTAGCGGATCGTTTCTTTGACCGCCGTAAAATGTGCAACTTTAGAAAGCCGGTCAATGACGACAAGAATTGCATCATTACCTTTCTGCGATTTAGGAAATCCAGTGGCGAAGTCCATTTCAACATGGTCCCATTTCCATTCCGGAATAGAGATAGGTTGCAGAGTTCCAAAGAGGCCTTTGATGTTCTGCTTGATACGACGGCAAGCGTCACACTCGTAAACATAGCGAGCAATGTCCCGCTTCATATTAGACCACGGAATCTCGGCGAATGTCTTGATACATCTTAGTACTGCCGGGGTGGATACATAGAGGCGATCGTGAGCTTCTTGCATAACCTTCCGAGTCATATTCAGATTTTCCTTCTTACACGGCACCACTAGGCGGCCTTTGAAGTACAAGGCGCCATCATCAAGAATAGTGAAGGATGAGGATTTCCTTTCCGATGTCTTGTTTAAGCTTGTAGACTTTAGAGTCAAATCCTGCATTGTCTTTATGGTGCCCACGAGATCGGGTTCAACAGCCGGGTATAAAGGGAACCACGGGAACAACACGGAGATTCATCTTTTGGAACTCCGGAGGAGGGGAGCGAGTGCACCGGAGGAACAATATGGAGGTTCAGCTTTCTGAATTCTTCAACAAGTGGGGCTGAACTTGGTGAACTCAAGGTGGTTGCAGAAGACTTGCGGCTCAAGGCATCAGCCATTACATTAGCCTTGCTCGGCGTATAGGAAATACCCAAATCAAAGTGCAACAGTCTCCATCCATCTCTGCCGACGGAGGTTCAGGTCCGGCTGAGTAAACAGATACTTCAGACTTTGGTGGTCGGTGAAGATCTCGCAACGATTACGAGAAGGTAATGTCGCCATCGCTTTAGCGCATGAATGACGGCAACAAGTTCGAGGTCATGAACTGGGTAGTTCTCCTCGTGAGGGCGAATCGTCGAGAGGCATAAGCAACTACTTTGCGCTCTTGCATTAGGACACCGCCTAAACCTTGACGAGATGCGTCGCGATAAATGACGAAGTCCTTCTTAGTATCGGGAGGAGCTAGCACCGGGCGAAGTCAACTTGTCCTTGAGTGCTGGAAACTTTCCCGACACTTATCATCCCATTGGAATTTGACGCCTTATGCAACAGGTTAGTCGAGGCTGGCAATCTTGGAGAAGTTCTCGACTAATCGACGGCAATAGTCAAGCGAGACCGAGAAAACTTCGACTTGCTTAACGCTCTTCGGAGGAGTCCAATCGAGAATAGCCTGAACTCGTTCGGGGTTGACGGCAATACCATCCTTAGAGATGACATGTCCAAGGTAGGTTACTTCGGAAGCCGAATTCACATTTGGAGAACTTGGCATAGAGTTGATGCTCTCGTAGCTTTTCCAAAGACAAGACGAAGATGTTCAAAGATGTTCTTCTTCATTCTTGGAATAGATCAGATATCATCCAGATAAACCACGACGAACTTGTCGAGGTAATCCATGAATATATAGTTCATCGAAGCGAGAGAAGGTGGCTGGAGCATTGGTTAAGCCGAAGACATGACGGTGTACTCGTAAGATCCATAACGAGTCACAAAGCGGTCTTGGGGATATCCTCCTCACGAACACGGATCTGGTGGTAACCCAACCTCAAGTCGAGTTTCGAGAACACCGACGAACCAGCCGCTTGATCATAAAGATCATTGATCCGAGGAAGAGGATACTTATTCGAATGGTAGCTTGATTTATAGGACGGTAGTCTTGGACCAATCGGTTTGTCCCATCCTTCTTCTTGACAAAGAGAGAAGGTGCTCCCCAAGGTGAGCAACTTGGGCGAATGAAGCTGCTTTGAAGAGATTTGTCGATTTCCTCCTTTAGCTCAAGGAGTTCATCGGCGGCATCTTGTAGGGACGCTTGGCTATAGGAGTGGTGCCTGTTTCAAGTCGATGACGAATTCGACAGCTCTAGCGGGGAATCCTCGAAGTTCTTCAGAAAGACGCCTTGGAAATCGCAAACGACGTGAATGTTTTCAATTCCCTCGAGGGTGTGGCGCTCAATGCATTCAATGCATAGAGCCTTGCCTTGGCATCTTGAACCGCATTTAGCATTGTAGCTACGATTTCATCGGAAGGGTGCAGCAGATGGACGGTCTTAGTGGCGCAAACGATTGACGCCAGATGCGCTTTCAACCAATCCATCCCCAAAATGAGGTCGATGTTAGACGCCTTCGAGGATAATGGGGAGGCATAGAATTCCAGCCCTTCGATTTCCACGGGACGCCGACGCCAACCATGGAGGTTTGACATTGTCCCAATGGGGTTTTACCACTACCAAGAGTTCATCTCTTCACACTTAACGTCGTGCTTGTATGCAAAGTCTTCGACATGAATGAATGCGATACTCCTGAATCGAATAAAACAGATGCAGTACTGAATTTACGAGGAGTGTACCCATCACAAGAGCAGGCTGGTCTTGAGCTTCGCTCAGATCAACGTGGTTGGCCTGAGCTTGCCCATAAGACTTGCCGGTGTTGTTGCGGTTCGGTGTTTCCACGGCCAGCTCGCCGGAAGGGCCGCTTGATTCTGGTTCTGTTGCATTCTCTAGCACGGTGCCCTGGTTGTCCGCACCAAGCATAAGCCATTATTGGGAGTGGGAACAGGAGCTTGGGGTGGCGGAGCTGAAGCTTGGCTGCTTAGTTGTAGGCGCACGAGGTGTAGCATAGTTACGCTTTGGAGCAGTGCATTCGGCCGGTACATGCTGTTGGGAATCCATATCTTGCACTTGCGAGGACGGGCCAAGATGAGCCCGTGTCACAGTTATGCTGTTAGAGCTCGGTATTCCTGCAGACCAGTTTCGACATTGATAGCTTTGTTCACCAAGGTGGCGAAATCAGCAAAGTCGTGCACTAGAAGTGCGAGCTTGATGTCAGCTTGAAGACCGTCACGGAACTTCTCTTGTCTGCGTGCATCAGTTGCAATATCCTCTTCAGCATAGCGAGACAAGTCCAAGAACTCTCGCCGATAGGCTTCAACAGTCTTGTTGCCTTGGGTGAGGTTGCGGAACTCACGCTTCTTCCGTCCATGACCCTTGAGGGATGAAGCGGCACGGAAGGCAGCCTGGAAGTCTGGCCAGTGATGAGTGTTCCAACTGGCGAAATACGCGGTGGCTGTCCCACCATTGAGCTACGGGTCCCTTCAGAAGAAGGAAGCAAAAGTGACATAGCCGGGGGGCTACATCAGCAGACTCCATCTCATAGGTGATGTCACGAGCGATCATCGACATCCGAAGGCTGAGTTGAGCTGCGGTACACGCCGGGGTTCAGCGTATGAAATCCTGCAGAGTTGTCCCGCTTTGGGTGCTTTGGTGCATATTGGGCGAGGGAACTGAGCCATCATGTTCTCCATGAACTGGCGATTCATCTCGAGCTGTTGGATCATACCAGCCATGTACTCAGGCGGTGGTGGGAAGTTGGCACCACGGCCACGCACTGCTGGCCTAACCATCCTGCTATTATATAACAGGTAGTTCAACATTTAAGAAATTAAGTAAGAGACAGAATCATTCATGATGAAACATGCATAATGAAAGCAAATGATGGGAACTACATAGTAGTTGGCATATCTTACAAAAGGAATCATGCAAAGTGTTCGATACATAGAGTCCAAGACATAGACTACTACATCATAGGCGCACAGTGCTCATGGAGAATACATCAAATACTAATAGGCAAGCCTACATCAGTCCCACGCACGCATCTGCGGAGGTAGTCAGAGCCTGAAAGTCAGAAAAGCGGTAGTGGATAGTCCTCCACGTCGCTGACTGGGGCATGGATACTCGTGCTGGATCCGGCGTCCATGTGGCGTAAAAGGGCCAAGTCGGGAGAGTAGCCTCCCACGTCCGCCAACCGACACCCCGGGGCATCACGGTCCCGGCTGGGTAGATCGCAGAACGCGCAGCTCTCGGATCGGACAAAGGGTGCATCAGCGTCGAGCACGGTAGAGGTGCCGACGGGTGATGTACAACTCGTGGCGAAGAGCTCGGTTAGCTCGATCCAGCCCATCGCATGCGTAACAAAGTTCGATGGTGGAAGGGCTCTCGTGACAATGGTGTAGGCAGCAGTGTAGTAACCTCCTCACCAACATCGACGCGATAGCAATGTGCCCAAAGGGAGGTGTCCAACTCTCGATACTCGCACGAAGACGTGTCGAGCAAATAAGCAGATCATGGACTGCCATATCGATGGTCACTCCAACACCATGTGCGGTGTGCAGCAAGAGTGGACTCATACTCCCGAGAGTAGAGGTGGACGATGGCGCTGCATCGCTCCCTGGTTGTAGTCCCGGTACTCCTCATAGACGGTGTACTCGGGGTGCCAGCGATAACCCAGATAGGTCATCATCTCGGCTAGCACCGCAGTGATCCCGAGGCACCAATGGCCGTCGTGTGGCGCATTTACCTGCCTCGTGGGTTCCATCTGAAAACAAAGACGCTTCAAAGGAGTCAAATGACAGGTGGAAATTGTTCAAATACAATTCCAAAAACAACTAAGGCTATATCCATCTTCGGGGTGAATGCGGTCACGGATCCTAGTGATAGTTAGTAAAATCGTTTAACCCGAGTAGAAGAGAGTCCAGAGTCCCAGAGTAAAGGTCGAGGAGTAAAAGATCCTAATACCACCCGATGGCGACGTGGGCCCGTAAGGCACACAGCCAAGTTAGTAAAAGTTTTGCAATGTCTAGACTCGACTTCGGCCAAGGAGTGTGGAAGGGGGATTCCTACAGGCAGTCAGCTCTGATACCAACTTGTGACGCCCTCGATTCAATCGTACACTAATCATGCACGCAAATGTGTACGATCAAGATCAAGGACTCACGGGAAGATATCACAACACAACTCTACAATAAAATAAGTCATACAAGCATCATAATACAAGCCGGGGCCTCGAGGGCTCGAATACAAGTGCTCGATCATAGACGAGTCAGCGGAAGCAACAATATCTGAGTACGGACATAAGTTAAACAAGGTGCCATAAGATGGCTAGCACAAACCGGGATACAGACGAAGAGGAGCAGGCCTCCCGCACAGGATCCTCCTAGGTTACTCCGGTCGTCGTCGCCGGGCTGCACGTAGTAGTAGGCACCTCCAGAGTAGTAGTCGCCATAGGCGGTGGCGTCCGCCTCGGCTCCATCGTCTGTTGCAGCAATCGAGTAGAGGTAGGGAAAAGGGGGAACAAGGCAACCGTGAGTACTCATCCAAAGTACTCGCAAGCAAGGAGCTACACTACATATGCATGGATATATGTGTAAAGGCCATATCGGTGGACCGAATCGCAGAATGCCGTAATAAGAGGGGATAGCTAGTCTTAACGAAGACTACGCTTCGACACCGTCTTGCAACAGGTAGGAGAGGACAATCAAGTCCTCCAAGTAACATCATATAGCAATAATCCTACCCGCGATCCCTGCTCATATCCACGAGCGTGAGCGACCACCGTTGTATCCGCACTTGGAAGGGTGTGTTTTATCAAGTATCCGGTTCTAGTTGTCATAAGCTCAAGGTACAACTCCAAGTCGTCCTGCTATCAAGATCACGGCTATCCGAATAGATTAACTTCCTGCAGGGTGCACCATCTTACCCAAAGACGCTTGATCCCATTTGGCGGACACACTTTCTGGGTCATGCCCGCCGCAGAAGATCAACACGCCGCAGCCCCACCTAGGCACAACAGAGGCCAACACGCCGGTCTAAACCTAAGCGCAGGGTGCGGGCCCATCGCCTCGAAAGCACACCTGCACGTTGCGTCTGTGGCCGGAAGCAGACCTAGCCCATCAGCGTTCGGTCCAATCCGGGCGCCGCTCCGTCGACGTCTCAAGTGCCGGTGATACCACGACGCCGGATACCCATAACTACTCCCCAGAGATGGTTAGTGCGTATAAGCTCGTAGCCAACCCAGATCAAATACCAAGACCTCGTTAAGCGTGTTAAGTAACCGCGAACGCCGAACAGGGCCAGGCCCACCTCTCTCCTAGGCGGTCTCAACCTGCCCTGCCGCTCCGCCACAAAGATCCACTCGCGGGTGCTCCATCACCAATTCCGACTTTAGTCCCACATGTATCATGTATAAGTATATAGTATATACCGTGATCAACTCCCGAGTGATCACGGCCCGATAGTATAGCACGCGCAGACGGACAAGAAAGTAGGGCCACAGATGAAAGTTCTAGCATCCTATACTAAGCATATAGGATTGCGGGTAAGTTAACAACGAAGTTACAAGGACAAAGCTATGCAGCGGTATAGGAGTATCCAAAACAAGAACATGCTATGCTACTCTAATGCAAGCAGGTAGATAAGAGTAAGCGATATCCGGTGATCAAGGGGGCTTGCACGGTTGCTCGGCAAGAGAGAGGGTCGTCAACACCGTAGTCGAACTGCCACCGCAGCGGCTCGGTCTCGTAGTCTACCGGAGAGAAGAGGGGAAGAAACAATGAATACAAGTAAACAGATGCATATCGATGCATGACATGACAAGAAGCGATGCTAGGCGTGCCCTAACGTGGTATGAGGGGGTACCGTTAGGGGGAAAGCATCCGGAAGTTTTCCTGCCCGGACGTCTGTCGACGGATGAACCGAGAGGAAAGTTTGCAGGTTCGATAGGTTAGAGGCGTGTGGTGGACGAACGGACGGCGTATCCGGATTCGCCTCGCTGCTACGAGCAACTTTCATGTTGAAAATATTTTAATCCGGATTACGGATTAAAAGATATGATTTTAAAAGATTTTATTAATTTCGGAATTTAATTAATTATTTAATTAATTTTGAAAATGCATTTATGACATCAAGATGATGTCATCTTGACGTCAAGATCAACGAGGTTGACTGAGTCAACCCCGACAGTGGGTCCTGCATGTCATTCTCTATTAATTTAATTAGCCTAATCAAAGTTAATTAACCTTAGTTAATTAGGTTAATTAGTGATTAGGGTTAATTAATCGAATTAATTAGATTAATTAATTACTTAATTAATTAATTAATTAATTAGTTAATTAGTTTTAATTCATTTTCATTTTAATTTTATTCCTGTTTTAATAAATAAACGTTCTTTGGGGGGGGGGCCCCATGTCATTGGCCCAGAGGGCCATTCTGACATCTTGGGCATGCGGGCGATGCCTGTGCCTGCTCGGGCGCGATCCAGGGCTTGCGGCGTTGGCGCCTTGCGAGGCCAACGAAGTCGGCGCCGAGCCACGACGGTGGCGGAGGGCCGCACCACAGCGAGGGAGGGCGGCAAGCGGCGCCATGGGCGTTAAACGACGGGCGGGGCAAGCCATGGCGTAAACGGGGAAGGTGGCGGCGCCGTCTGCGAAGGTCGGTCGAAGTGCGAGGGCGATAAAGGCGCCGGAGATGCTGCGGGGGAGAGGGAAGAGAGGCATCGCGCGGCGGGGGCGGTCGGGCCGAACCGAGTTCAGTCCGCAGCGCCGTTCGGGGCATGATGGGAGAGGGACCCGGGGTTTCGGTGGCCGGGGTCGTGGACTCGACGGCCGAGCCGGGCGAGGGGGGAGGAGAGGAACGGGGGAGGGGGAAGGCGGCGTGACCGCGGAGGGTCGGGGCCGGCGACGAGGCGCCGGCGACGGGGCGCGATTCGGGAGGGAGGAGGGAGGACGAGAGGGAGCTCACGTCGGGGTACGTGGGGACTAGGGAGGCGGCTCGGTGGAGGCCGGTGACGACCGGCGAGGAGGCGGTTGGGGGCGCGTTGGCCGCGTCGGGAGGCGGAGGGGGTCGGGGTCGACCACAGCGGTCGCTTCGTGCTTGGGGGCGACGGGAAGGAGGGGGCTCCAGCGGCGGTGGGGCGGGGTAGCAGTCCGGTGGGGAAGGCCAAGCGGCGGCGGGACGAGCGTGCCACTGGGCGATGGGTTGGGCCCGATCCCGATTGGATCGGGGGGGGGAGAGTGGGCGAGAGGAGAGGAGGGGCGGCTAGGGTTTGCCGCGGGGGTGAGGGGATAAGTGGTCGGCGGTGCTGGGCGATGGGCCGCCCAGGGGTGAATGGTCCAGGGGCGAGGGCGGTGGGGAGGGGGCTGGCTGGGCCAGGGTGTTTTCCCTCCCTCTTTTCTTGTTTTCTTTTCTTTTCTTTTCCCTTTTCTGTTTTTAGTTTATTCAAAATGCCAAGGCATTTTACCAAACTTAGTGCACCCCACCATAATTAGGTTAGCTATTTTAGACAACCCCCGAACATTTTTAGTCTTTGTTTTGAAACCTTTTTTTCTTTGCTTTTGTTTTGATTTTTGTTTTAGAACGGGTTCGGATCAAAGGGAGGTTTGGCACAGTAACCGAGATGATCACTGTTGCATAACCATCCGGGCGTTACACTCTCTCTCTCTCTCTCTCTCTCTCTCTCTCTCTCTCTCTCACTCCCCCTCTCCCACACACTCGATGTCTCTTCCAAATAGTCTCGCTCCCGCCCGCACCCATGCTATCCTGCTAATACACATGCCTTTTGTCTCTCTTTGACACACATGTCACACCATTCCCCCTTCCCTTATACTAGGTTTACATCATTAGTGGTCTCTCTACTCCACATACACACACTGCCTCTCACACACAAACGCGCACACAAACACACACAGACACGCACAAACACCCATCTAGCTATCTGGATCCTTCTTTTAAGACACACACCCTTGCATATTCTCTACAACTCTAGATATGTATATACCCCCCTCTCTAGCTCAGATGCACACCAAAATTCTCCATCTCTCTAACTCACACATCTCTCCCCATGTTCGCATGTGTATCTCACACACTCACTCTCTGATTATGTCTATGTGTCTCCACGTTACACAACACAAAGCCCCATGTACATGTCTCTCTCTATCCTCCACACACATAGACACAAAGAATCTCTAATCATTGCCTCGGTCTCTAGACATATCACACACGCACTCTCTCTCTCTCTCTCTCTCAAACACGCTCAACAAGGGTTTCCCCGTGAATAACTTACCGTCTATTCATCAACAGTCGTGGCAGTACGGTTTACCGAGACATGGAAAAGAATAAATCTACACGTGCGTAGACCACCTAGTATGACTACTAAGACTAGAGCAAGCCAAAAGCGCGCCGCCGTCACCCCCTCCTTATCGGCGACAGGAAAACCTTTGTTTTACACAGTCGAGAAGTCATTGTGCTAAGGCCCCACATGTTGAACCGTTGAATAGAATGTAGATCCTAGTTTATGGAAACAAGTATCGATAATACGTTTGTATCTCCATACTTATATTTCTTCTCTTATAAAAAACCAAGTTGGTGATGATGGTATGCGTGCCATCTTGCAATAGACCGTCCGATCTATATCTGACAGATGGAAATTAAACTAAAAGATACCCGCACCTCTCTCCACATTTGCAGACAAGGCCTTCCCTCGTTTATCCTTATCTCCAACAACCTCATTATTCAGCAATTAAAAATAGGAAGCATCTTGTAACATCCCAAAATTCTAAATTTTGGGATGTTATAAACAAATAGATAGTTTTGATTGATTGCTTGATTTATTGACTGAAAGTGAGTGAATTCGAAACTTTTTGAAAGTTAAATGAGAGGGAATAAAAGGACTTTCCCAAACTTTCATTTTGCTTTTACGATCTTCGGGAATTCAAATTCTTTTCATCACAAAACCCTGGAGAGAAGAAGACATGACTTCTTCCATTTATTTAAGTGACAAGGGGTGTTGAAAATATTTGAATTTCATTTGGAAAATATTTCCAACACATGAACTTTATGCAACTCAATGATTTTCACGAGCGAAGATAAAATGACTTCTTCAATTTATATGAAATATGAGTTGGGAGTTTCAAAGGATTAAATTCAAAGTTCTTTTGAATTTATTTTCAATTGGAGTTATTGGAGTTTTATTCAAATTATTTTTCTCCAAAAATAAAATATATGGAAAATAGGGTGACATGATTCCTACATCGAAAAATGGAGAGAAATAAATTTGAATTAATTTTGGTATTTTAAAATGATTTTTATTGGATTTTATTAGACCAGAAGCACTCTTTGCTTTATTTGAATTTGTGTGTATTTTATTTGAAGCTAAAATAATGTTCATGTGGTAGAAATTCTTTTTCTGCAAATTTTGGTATATTATATGCCTATATAATATTTTTAATTCTTTGGTTTTATTATTATTTTGTTTGACTTTGTTTAAAAAAAAAGAGACTTCCGCCGACTGGGCCGGCCTAGCTAGCCAGCCAGGCCACGGCCCATCCAGCCCAAGCCGCGCCACGCTCGTCCCCGAGCTCGGGACGAAGTCCCGAGCTGCCAAGACTCGTCGCCGCCGCCTCGACGGCCGTGCCCGCCTCGGCCTCCTCCTGCCCCCTCCCGCACGCCACCTCCTCGCCCTCCCCATAAAAGGCGCCACCCCGGCCCCGTTCCTCCTCTCTCTCCCCTCGCTCGCCGCCCGCCGCCCAAATCGCCTGCCCGGCTCCGTCCCCACAGCCACAAGCCGCCACCACCTCGCCGCCTCGCTCCCAAGCTGCCTCGCCGCCTCGCCTCTCGTCAAGCCCGCCTCGCCGGAGTTCGCAGCCGCCGCCTCGCCCGCTCATGACCCGCCGTCATGAGCCGCCTGAACCGCCGCCCGACCTGCGGTTTTCCCGTCCGTTAATAAACCGCCCGGCTCTCGTGTTTTTCTTTTTAGGGTTCGGTTTATTTTTTAAAACCCGGTTTTCTGTTTTAATCCAGTTATTCAGAGAGCGTTCGCCGGTTAGGTTTTCACAGCGAACGAATCCGTTCGTTAGATTTTAGCAGTGAACGTTCGTTCGTTAGGATTTTTCTTTTTATTTTAGATTTACTGCCAGGGACCTATCCGTAGTGTTATTTTTACAGATTAGACCCTAAACTTCAAACGATCACAACTTCTTGCCCGTTCATCTAAATCCAACGAAACCAACGCTCATGTCTTCATTATGATCCCCTCTATCCAGTAATCCAACTTAAATATGTTTTTGAAAGTTTAAAATTTGAATTAGATCAGATTTGAATTCAAACTTTGTTTGATCATAACTTGAGTTTCGTAACTCCGATTTAGTTGATTCTTTTTGCAAATCGAAGCTCTTTACCTAAACTTTCTGATAAGGCCAAATTCACATAGTTTTGGTACTGTTAGAAATTGTTTTATGCTGCAAGAGTTATTTGTTTGGTTTTGTTGTTTTCCGAGTTGTTCTCTTCGTTCTTTCCGGTCTTTTGAGTGATTGCTTATGTGTGGTTACTATTGCTTGCTTACGATAGATTGACCGGAGTGTGACGAGTAGATCTATCAAGAGTTTTGAGTGCGAATCATCTTCATCAACTTTGCAGGCAAGTAACACTTTGATCATACTCTTCTCATACCCAGTTTTTATGCATTAGATCTATTCCTCAAACACTTGCATGATTAGGATCTAATTAAATTGTGGGATGGGAAGTAGTTGAGGTAGTACCTATTACCTGTTTTATTATCAAACCTTTGGGAGTTACTTCTACGTTTGCTTATTATGCTATGCTATGCTAGTAGACGTGGATTGGGTGAGTGTATTCAATGACAGATGTGAGATTGTTATTTAATGGTTTATTTAAGGTGGCAACTTAAACACACATCATGGTGGATTGAGGCACCTGGTTTCTATCAGACTTGCTCAGATTTCTTCGGACCGCCACCCAGGCTCAAAGGGATCATGAGATTATTCAAACTAGAAACTTCCGTGTGCAGCCACAAGCCATTATGGGCTCGCATAGTTGACTAAGTTGTGCGAACTCTTACGGGTAGACTAGCAGATGTAGGGGAAAGTAGGTGTACGGTCTACCCACAAGTAAGGTGCTAGTGCTTCGAAAGACTGTGTCTCGGTCATCCATTTCTCAAACACCATGTAGTCAGTAGAAACCAAACGGAGGCGATCGAGTCTTGTGGGGAAAAGTGCGCAAACCTCTGCAGAGTGTATAAACTAATCATGGTTAGCCGTGTCCCCGGTTATGGACAATTTTGAGTATCTAGGACTTGGATTATCATGTGAATCTCATCATGTTACTCTAATTGATATTGTTGGGTTTTTAATGAGTACTTTTAATTGGGATTGAGAATGTTGTCAACCATTCTCAATGTTCAACAACCACCATGATAGTTAAATAAATTTATTCCTTTGAAGTAGGGAAAAATTGGCTTTTCGCAAAAACTGTAACCATAGAGCTTTCCACCAGCCATATATGCATGTAGTATAGGCCTATTCTTTCATTACTCTCTATGTGTTACTTTGCCAGCATATTCCATGTGCTGACCCGTTTTCGGGCTGCAACGTTTCATGTTGCAGACTTTTCAGACGACGAGTAAGTGATACGTTAGGGTTACGATTTCCTATACTCAACTTTGCCGTTGGTGTTGATGGGAATCCACAACCTTGTTGCTTCCGTTATTTTTGGATTGAGGTAATAGTATTTACGTTACTTTATACATGTGATTTACCTCTGTTATAAATCCTTCGAGTACTGTGTGTCTCAGCATACCGATCCAAGGATGACACTAAGCACAGAGACTTGATCCATTCGGGTCGGGTCGCTACAAGATGGTATCAGAGCACATGTTGACTGTAGAAACTGACAAGCCCATAGGAAAGATTTTTTCTCTACAACTTCATTTTCAAAAAGATTGTTTACCTCTCTTCTCTTCTGAGCTTATTCAAATATTCCCTTTTAGTGAGACCATACCCCTTTTCCCTTTTGACCACTCGAAGATTCGGCTGATGAGACCACTCCTAGGAGACAAGATATCGGAAAACTAAGACCATTTGGAATGAAGAGGATTTTACCGCGTAAATGGAAACTACAACTGTTGAAGACTCCAAAGACTAGGAGAATTTTGGAGAATTCCCAGATTTTTATGACCTAGGAAGGTTACGCTTATGGAATTGAGGGATTATGGAAGTAATCAATACCCGAGGTTAAGGTGTATTGGAGTAAGACCGGAACATGGAGAGTTAGTAACTCAAAGTTTTGTCAGGAAAACCCTAAGGCAGGAGATATCAACTATGGAATGATAGATCATGAAAATTATAAGAGCAGAAACATGGATATTCATGATGTTATTGTTTGCTTATGCTATTTGCACCGTGCTGAGTTAAGCATGCATATGCATGGAAGGATTGGATGGTAGAAGACTGATGGAGCACCTATGAGCAGGATGCAGTTTTAACATAGCTGGTGCATCACCAGGATCTGGAGTATTACATCAAGAAGTTAGGGTGGATCTGCAGGAAGCCGTAGATGACAAGGAAACAGTTCGTGAAGAACTCAGGACCCAGAAGCTGCATGAACAAGACTTGAAGAGTTTGGTGACGTTGAAGATTTATTGACCTTTAGAAGACCCAAACCCTGTTATACACCTACGTTAGATGCGACGATTGGGAGCTGCCATTTGTTTGATGTTTTTTTTCGACAGCCACAAATAAAAATCTCTCTTTTCAAAACAATTGTTTGCATTGTGTGTATCCCTCCCTGTCTATCTCTCTTATCTCACCCCAAAACCCTTGTACCCAATAGAGGATGAATGGAGATGAGCTCATATTATCTGGATCAATGAGTCAATTGGAGACAGACCGATGGATTCAGAACATGGAGGATCACATGGATAATAACCCTATAGCCGGAAAGAATATGGCCCAGCATGCTCTTCAATGCTTTGAAAGAGGTGCTGCTACTTGGTGGAGGATGTACCAAACCATCAATGGATGGCAAGGAGTAACCACTTGGAAATAAATTAAGTTGACTTTGTCAAAGTCTAGGTTTGTGTCCCACAAGTTGAAGCCTTATGGAAATGATGTGAAGAAACCTTGTGCATGCAAGATCTGTGGAGAAATAGGACACACCCATAAAGAACACAAGGATGAATGCCCTAATTGTGAAGGAAGCCATCCAGCTGAAGAATGCCCAACTAGGCAGATCACTTGTTTCTTGTGTGAAGGACTACCCACTACCCCTCGGGCCACATTTACCCCATGGTACAAAGAACCATCCAGCAGAAGAAAGAAGAAATGAAAGGAGCCCTCACGGAAGTTCTAAGGGAAGTTGTGATAAAGGAAGAGATGGAGAACACACCCAAAGAGGAACCAATTAAACCCTGCACCAAGTCTTGCTATTCATGTGGAGAAGAAGGACACATCTCCTGAATTGTATGAATGGGGATCTAGTAGAATTCCGACGGAGGAAGTAGAGTATGACCCACGGAAATAGAAGCCACGATCGTAATGGAAAAGTCCAGAAGAGAAGTAGATTGGATTCCAGGAAGGATCTGAGTCATGTCACCTGTTATAGGTGCAAGGAGTCAGGGCACTACCTCAGCAATTGCCCAAAAAGGAAGCCAAGGACCCAAGGAGGCTATATAATCACAAGGAAACCTCGAAACCTGTCAGAAGTAATATGTTTCCGTTGTAATGTAGCAGGGCACTTTGCCAGAGATTGTCCGAAGGAGAAGGAGACTGGTGATATATAGTTGAATTTGTAATAGAAGAAATGGAGTAGTAGAAGTGAGAGCTTTTCTTTTTATTGAGGTGTTAAGTTGAGACATGTAATGGAAAAGCGAGAGATTGTAATAATTTAACAATCAATAAAGTTAGCAGTGTTGGTACTGCTTTGGATTTTATGAGTTACCCTATGAGGAAAGATGTTGACCAATTTCGAGGATATGAGAAATATGGTCTATGGAATATTGGAACATTTTAAGGGTGGTAGTACCCTGTAAGAACCGTTGACCCCTGGAAAAGATAAGGATACCCACTGAATGGAATTCAGACAAAATGAATATGAGTTTTGTCTCGATATGTTTGATACCCCAAGAGAGTGTGGGATGACGTTGGAGACCGTCAGTTGTTGGACCAAATGTGATCAAGGAGTCAGAAGAGAATGTTAAGTTGATTCGAGATAGACTGAAGGTAGCTCAGTCCAGGCAAAAAGGGTTTTGCAGACTCAAAAATGCAAGAAGGTAATCGATAAAATCGGAGACAGAGCATATCTTCGTGTGCCACCTCTGCAAGGAGTTAAACGATTTGGAGTTAAGGGAAAGTTAGCCCCGAGATTCGTAGGACCATACCAAGTTTGGAACGTATGGGAGAATTGGCTAACAAGTTGGAGTCACCCGAAGGACTGTCAGGAGTTCATGATGTGTTTCACGATTCCCAGTTGAAGAAGTGCCATGCAGAGATGGCCAATAATCCCATGTAAGGACGCTTGACCCTGGAAAGGATAATGATGTTCCACGAAGTGGAGTATGGACTTCATAAGTATAAGTTTTTCTCTCGGTATGTGGGACATCCCACGGGGATGAAGAGATGAATTACTATTGGAAGAAGGTATAATGTTGGTAATATGGATCAATGGAAATTCCATGATGAGTCTTAGTAATCATGTCTTAGTTTGGTGCAAATAGAAGGAAGGAAGACATTACAATTGGATGGATTTTAAGTATGCCATGAACTTGGATGTTGGGATAATGATCAGTTGCCCAGATGATGTGTTCAAGGATTTTAAGTGATGAGATGGGCCATAACCCACAGGCCCCAGGACCTTCCAAGAGGCAAGCACGCTCTTGCTGAAGGAAAACCCTGGCAGAAGTTACGATTTTATCAACCGACGATTCTATAGGAGTTTACGCAAAACCTGAGAGTTGTGAAGAAACGATAGATGTTTTGTTTGGCTTGCAGAATCAATGGATTTTCCGAACTTGGTTCGTCGACAAGAGAAATTCTGCAATGCTGGTGAGGATGACCGAGTGTTAGAATGCGAGATTCGCTAAACCATGTACAAGGTAATGATTTGGGTGCGGGATTGATTGATCACCATACCGACTTACTCTTATTATTCACTTTGCTATATGGGATGGTAAATCTGAGTGACCTACCTATAGTTGCGAGACGACGATCAAAACCTTGTTTGAACCTTAGAATGGTATGAGAAATTTTCCCCTTGTACAAGGCAGTTGTTGCCAACCGTAGGTTATACGGTGAGGTTCAACCCAGACCCATTTTCTGCAGGAGAAACCATAAATTGTTGACCACCATGAGATATCGATAGTTGTTTAGCATTGGCGCCAGACCCGTCAGCTAAGAAGATCCAGTTTCGGGATAACCTTACCAAGAAAAAGGACAAAAAAATTGAGGAAAAGGTTATGCCACTACCGAAAGAGCCCAGAGAGGTAATTATCCAGAGGATCTGAGAAGATCGACACTGTCAACAATAAGGATGGAGTATATGAGTTTTGATGGAACCGTAACCATACTTCTAAGGGTGGTAGCACCCGAGACCCCCCCTGTGATGATCGATGGATTTCTGAGAAGACCCCCAAACCCTAACCTATTTCTTGCTAGCCTCTCCGAATCTCGAGGACGAGATTCATTTAAAGGGTGGTAGTTTGTAACATCCCAAAATTCTAAATTTTGGAATGTTATAAACAAATAGATAGTTTTGTTTGATTGCTTGATTTATTGACTGAAAGTGAGTGAATTCGAAACTTTTTGAAAGTTAAATGAGAGCGAATAAAAGGACTTTCCCAAACTTTCATTTTCCTTTTATGATCTTCGGGAATTCAAATTCTTTTCATCACAAAACCCTGGAGAGAAGATGACATGACTTCTTCCATTTATTTAAATGACAAGGGGTGTTGAAAAATATTTGAATTTCATCTGGAAAATATTTCCAACCCATGAACTTTATGCAACTCAATGATTTTCACGAGCGAAGATAAAATGACTTCTTCAAATTATATGAAATATGAGTTGGGAGTTTCAAAGGATTAAATTCAAAGTTATTTTGAATTTATTTTTCAATTGGAGTTATTGAGTTTTATTCAAATTATTTTCTCCAAAATAAAATATATGGAAAATAGGGTAACATGATTCCCTACATCGGAAAAATGGAGAGAAATAAATTTGAATTAATTTTGGTATTTTTAAAATGATTTTTATTGGATTTTATTAGACCGAAGCACTCTTTGCTTTATTTGAATTTGTGTGTATTTTATTTGAAGCTAAAATGATGTTCATGTTGTAGAAATTCTTTTTCTGCAAATTTTGGTACATTATATGCCTATATAATATTTTTAATTCTTTGGTTTTATTATTATTTTGTTTGACTTTGTTTAAAAAAAGAGACTTCCGCCGACTGGGCCGGCCCAGCTAGCCAGCCAGGCCATGGCCCAGCCAGCCCAAGCCGCGCCCCGCTCGTCCCCCGAGCTCGGGGCGAAGTCCCGAGCCGCCACGACTTCGCCGCCGCCGCCTCGGCGGCCGTGCCCGCCTCGGCCTCCTCCTGCCCCCTCCCACACGCCACCTCCTCGCCCTCCCCATAAAAGGCGCCGCCCCGGCCCCGTTCCTCCTCTCTCTCCCCTCGCTCGCCGCCCCGCCGCCCAAATCGCCGCCACCCGGCGAGATCCGCCCAGCCCACCGCCCGGCTTGCGCCACCTCGCCGCCCTCGCTCCCGTCTGCCCTCGCCGCCCCTCGCTCCCGTCTGCCCTCGCCGCCCTCGCCTCTCGTCGCAAGCCCTGCCTCGCCGGAGTTCGCAGTCGCCGCCTCGCCCCGCTCGCCGGAGACCGCCGTCGCCGGAGCCGCCCGAACCGCCGCCCGACCTGCCGGTTTTTCCCGGTCCGTTAGTAAACCGCCCGGCTCTCTGGTTTTTCTTTTTAGGGTTCGGTTTTATTTTTTGAAACCCGGTTTTCTGTTTTAATCCAGTTATTCAGAGAGCGTTCGCCGGTTAGGTTTTCACAACGAACGAATCCGTTCGTTAAGTTTTAGTAGTGAACGTTCGTTCGTTAGGATTTTTCTTTTTATTTTAGATTTACTGCCAGGGACCTATCCGTAGTGTTATTTTTACAGATTAGACCCTAAACTTCAAACGATCACAACTTCTTGCCCGTTCATCCAAATCCAACGAAACCAACGCTCACGTCTTCATTATGATCCCCTCTATCCAGTAATCCAACTTAAATATGTTTTTGAAAGTTTAAAATTTGAATTAGATCAGATTTGAATTCAAACTTTGTTTGATCATAACTTGAGTTTCGTAACTCCGATTTAGTTGATTCTTTTTGCAAATCGAAGCTCTTGACCTAAACTTTCTGATAAGGCCAAATTCACATAGTTTTGGTACTGTTAGAAATTGTTTTATGCTGCAAGAGTTATTTGTTTGGTTTTGTTGTTTTCCGAGTTGTTCTCTTCGTTCTTTCCGATCTTTTGAGTGATTGCTTATGTGTGGTTACTATTGCTTGCTTACGATAGATTGACCGGAGTGTGACGAGTAGATCTATCAAGAGTTTTGAGTGCAAATCATCTTCATCAACTTTGCAGGCAAGTAACACTTCGATCATACTCTTCTCATACCCAGTTTTTATGCATTAGATCTATTCCTCAAACACTTGCATGATTAGGATCTAATTAAATTGTGGGATGGGAAGTAGTTGAGGTAGTACCTATTACCTGTTTTATTATCAAACCTTTGGGAGTTACTTCTACGTTTGCTTATTATGCTATGCTATGCTAGTAGACGTGGATTGGGTGAGTGTATTCTATGACAGATGTGAGATTGTTATTTAATGGTTTATTTAAGATGGCAACTTAAACACACATCTGGGTGGATTGAGGCACCTGGTTTCTATCAGGACTTGCCTGTATTTCTTCGGACCGCCACCCAGGCTCAAAGGGATCATGAGATTATTCAAACTAGAAACTTCCATGTGCAGCCACAAGCCATTATGGGCTCTGGCATAGTTGACTAAGTTGTGCGAACTCTTACGGGTAGACTAGCAGATGTAGCGGAAAGTAGGTGTACCGGTCTACCCACAAGTAAGGTGCTAGTGCTTCTGAAAGACTGTGTCTCGGTCATCCGTTTCTCAAACACCATGTAGTGCGAGAAACCAAACGGAGGCGATCGAGTCTTGTGGGGAAAAGTGCGCAAACCTCTGCAGAGTGTATAAACTAATCATGGTTAGCCGTGTCCCCGGTTATGGACAATTTTGAGTATCTAGTACTTGGATTATCATGTGAATCTCACCATGTTACTCTAATTGATATTGTTGGGTTTTTAATGAGTACTTTTAATTGGGATTGAGAATGTTCTCAACCATTCTCAATGTTCAACAACCACCATGATAGTTAAATAAATTTATTCCTTTGAAGTAGGGAAAAATTGGCTTTTCGCAAAAAATGTAACCATAGAGCTTTCCACCAGCCATATATGCATGTAGTATAGGCATATTCTTTCATTACTCTCTATGTGTTACTTTGCCAGCATATTCCATGTGTTGACCCGTTTCCGGGCTGCAACGTTTCATGTTGCAGACTTTTCAGACGACGAGTAAGTGATACGTTAGGGTTACGATTTCCTATACTCAACTTTGCCGTTGGTGTTGATGGGAATCCACAACCTTGTTGCTTCCGCTATTTTTTTATTGAGGTAATAGTATTTACGTTACTTTATACATGTGATTTACCTCTGTTATAAATCCTTCGAGTACTGTGTGTGTCAGCATACCGATCCAGGGATGACACTAAGCACAGAGACTTGATCCATTCGGGTCGGGTCGCTACACATCTGGAACAAGCTGGCTTGGTGGTCGCTGCGAGCGTCGTCCATCCCCTTGCCTCCGCTTAGTCCGACCACCAATCACCACCATGCCCCACTCCTCTGTTGGGGAACGTAGTAATTTCAAAAATTTACCTACGATCACGCAAGATCATGGTGATGCATAGCAACGAGATGAGAGTGTTGTCTCACCATCGTGACCAGCAACGAAGCGTTGACGCAACGTAGAGGAAGTAGTCGTACTTCTTCCCGATCCAACCGATCCAAGTACCGAGCGTCGGCACCTCCGAGTTCTGCACACGTTCAGCTCGATGGCGTCCCTCGAACTCCGATCCAGCCGAGTGTTGAGGAGAGTTTACATCGACGACGGCGTGGTGACGATGATGATGTTCCACCGGCGCAGGGCTTCGCCTAAGCTCCGCAACGGTATATTCGAGGTGTAGTTTGGTGGAAGGGGCACCGCACACGGCTGAGGAACGATCTCAATGATCAACTTGTGTGTCATGGGGTGCCCCTGCCCTGTATATAAAGGAGGGAAGGGAGGGCTGGCGGCCAAGGATAGGTGCGCCAGGTGTCCTACTCCTACTAGGAGTAGGATTCCCCCAAATCCTAGTCCAACTAGGTTTCCCCAAGTGGGAAGGGAGAGAGAGGCGCCCCTTCTCCTAGTCCTAATAGGACTAGGGAAGGGGAAGGTCTGACCAGCACTATGGCCCCTTTTCTCTTTCCCACTAAGGCCCATCAAGGCCCATTGACCCCCGGGAGGTTCCAGTAACCCCGGTACTCGGAAAATTCCCAATTTCACCCGGAGTGATTCCGAGTCCAAACATAGGCTTCCAATATATCAATCTTTATGTCTCGACCATTTCGAGACTCCTCGTCATGTCCGTGATCTCATCCGGGACTCGAACAACCTTCGTACATCAATATCATATAAACTCATAATAACTGCCATCAAAGCGTTAGCGTGCGGACCCTACGGGTTCGAGAACTATGTAGACATGACCGAGACACCTCTCGGTCAATAACCAATAGCGGGACCTGGATGCCCATATTGGCTCCTACATATTCTACTGAAGATCTTTATCGGTCGATCCGCATAACAACATCGTTGTTCCCTTTGTCATCGGTATGTTACTTGCCCGAGATTCGATCGTCGGTATCCAATACCTAGTTCAATCTCGCATTGGCAAGTCTCTTTTCTCGTTCCGTAATACATCATCTCACAACTAACACATTTAGTTGCAATGCTTGCAAGGCTTATGTGATGTGCATTACCGAGAGGGCCCAGAGATACCTCTCCGACAATCGGAGTGACAAATCCTAATCTCAAATATGCCAACCCAACATGTACCTTCGGAGACACCTGTAATGTACCTTTATAATCACCCGATTCGTTGTGACGTTTGGTAGCACCAAAAGTGTTCCTCGGGCAAACGGGAGTTGCATAATCTCATAGTCATAGGAACATGTATAAGTCATGAAGAAAAGCACTAGCAACAAACTATACGATCAGGTGCTATGCTAATGGAATGGGTCATGTCAATCAGATCATTCAACCAATGATGTGATCTTGTTAATCAAATAACAACTCCTTGTTCATGGTTAGGAAACATAACCATCTTTGATTAACAAGCTAGTCAAGTAGAGGCATACTAGTGACACTCTGTAGGTTTATGTATTCACACATGTATTATGTTTCCGGTTAATACAATTCTAGCATGAATAATAAACATTTATCATGATATAAGGAAATAAATAATAACATTATTATTGCCTCTAGGGCATATTTCCTTGAGCCTCCCACTTGCACTAGAGTCAATAATCTAGTTCACATCGCCATGTGATTTAACATCAATAGTTCACATCTATATGTGGTTAACACCCATAGTTCACATCGACATGTGACCAACACCCAAAGGGTTTACTAGAGTCGAGAATCTAGTTCACATCGCTATGTGATTAACACCCAAAGAGTACTAAGGTGTGATCATGTTTTGCTTGTGAGATAATTTTAGTCAGCGGGTCTCACATTCGAGCCGTAAGTATTTTGCAAATTTCTATGTCTACAATGCTCGCACGGAGCTACTCTAGCTAATTGCTCCCACTTTCAATATGTATCCAGATTGAGACTCGAGTCATCTAGATTAGTGTTAAAACTTGCATCGGCGTAACCTTTTACGACGAACCTTCTTTCACTTCCATAATCGAGAAACATATCCTTATTCCACTAAGGATAATTTTGACCGCTGTCCATTGATCTACTCCTAGATCACTATTGCACTCCTTGCCAAACTTAGTGGTAGGGTATGCAATAGATCCGTACACAACATGACATACTTTATAGAACCTATGGCTGATGCATAGGGAATGACTTTCATTCTCTTTCTATCTTCTGCCGTGGTCGGGTTTTGAGTCTTTACTCAATCTCACACCTTGTAACACAGCAAGAACTCTTTCTTTGACTGTTCCATTTTGAACTACTTCAAAATTTTGTCAAGGTATGTATTCATTGAAAAACTTATCAAGCGTCTTGATCTATCTCTATAGATCTTGATGCTCAATATGTAAACAGCTTCACCGAGGTCCTTCTTTGAAAAACTCCTTTCAAATACTCCTTTATGCTTTGCGAATATTTCTACATTATTTCGATCAACAATATGTCATTCACATATACTTATCGAAATCTTTGTAGTGCTCCCACTCACTTTCTTGTAAATACAGGCTTCTCCAAAAGTCTCAGATAAAACCATATGCTTTGATCACACTATCAAAGCGTTTATTCCAACTCCGAGATGCTTGCACCAGTCCATAGATGGATCATTGGAGCTTGCACATTTTGTTAGCTCCTTTAGGATTGACAAAACCTTCGGTTGCATCATATACAACTCTTCTTTAATAAATCCATTAAAGAATGTAGTTTTGACATTCATTTGCCGATTTCATAAAATGTGGCAATTGCTAACATGATTCGACAGACTTAAGCATCGCTACAATTGAGAAAATCTCATTGTAGTCAACACCTTGAACTTGTCAAAACCTTTTTGCGACAAGTCGAGCTTTGTAGATAGTAACACTACTATCGATGTCCGTCTTCCTCTTGAAGATCCATTTATTCTCAATGGCTTGCCGATCATCGGCAAGTCAACCAAAGTCCATACTTTGTTCTCATACATGGATCCCATCTCAGATTTCATGGTCTCAAACCATTTCGCGGAATCTGGGCTCATCATCGCTTCCTCATAGTTCGTAGGTTCATCATGGTCTAGTAACATGACTTTTAGAATAGGATTACCGTACCACTCAGTGCGGATCTTACTCTGAAGACCTACGAGGTTTGGTAACAACTTGATCTGAAGTTTCATGATCATCATCATTAACTTCCTCATTAATTGGTGTAGGAATCACTTTGAACTGATTTCGTGATGAACTACTTTCCAATAAGGGAGAAGGTACAATTACCTCATCAAGTTCTACTTTCCTCCCACTCACTTCTTTCGAGAGAAACTTCTTCTCTAGAAAAGGATCCATCTTAGCAAAAACTTGCCTTCGGATCTGTGATAGAAGGTGTACCCAACATTTTCTTTTGGGTATTCTATGAAGACGCATTCTCGATTTGGGTTCGAGCTTATCGGTGAAAACCTTTTCATATAAGCATCACAACTCCAAACTTTAAGAAACGACAGCTTAGGTTTATCGCTAAACCATAGTTCATACGGTGTCATCTCAACGGATTTAGATGGTTGCCCTATTAAACGTGAATGCAGCTGTCTCTAATGCATAACCCCAAAACGATAGTGGTAAATCGGTAAGATACATCATAGATCGCACCATATCATAATAAAGTACGGTTTCTGACGTTCGGACACACCATAACGTTGTGGTGTTCCGGTGGCGTGAGCTGTGAAACTATTCCACATTGTTTTCATTGAAGACCAAACTCGTAACTCGAATATTCATCTCCACGATCAGATCGCAGAAACTTTATTTTCTTATTACGATGATTCTCCACTTCACTCTGAAATTATTTGAACTTTTCAAATGTTTCAGACTTTGTGCTTCATTAAGTAGATATACTCATATCTGCTCAAATCATCTTGTGAAGGTCAGAAAATAACGATACTTGCCGTGAGCTTTAACACTCATCGGACCGCATACATCAGTATGTATTATTTCCAATAAGTCATTTGCTCGCTCCATTGTTCCGGAGAACGAGTCTTTAGTCATCTTGCCCATAAGGCATGGTTCGCAAGCATCAAGTGATTCATAATCAAGTGATTCCAAAATCCCATCAAGATGGAGTTTCTTCATGCGCTTTTACACCAATATGACCTAAACGGCAAAGTGCCACAAATAAGTTGCACTATCATTATTAACTTTGCATCTTTTGGTTTCAATATTATGAATATGTGTATCACTATGATCGAGATCCAATGAACCATTTTCATTGGGTGTGTAACCATATAAGGTTTTATTCATGTAAACAAAACAACAATTTATTCTCTTACTTAAATGAATAACCAGTATTGCAATAAACATGATCAAATCATATTTATGCTCAACACCAAATAACACTTATTTAGGTTCCACACTAATCCCGAAAGTATAGGGAGTGTGCGATGATGATCATATCAATCTTGGAACTACTTCCAACACTCATCGTCACTTCCCTTCAACTAGTCTCTGCTTATTCTAGAACTCTGTTTGAGTTACTAATCTTAGCAACCGAACAGTATCAAATACTCAGGGGCCACTATAAACACTAGTAAGGCACACATCAATAACCTGTATATCAAATATAACCTTGTTCACTTTGCCATCCTTCTTATCCACCAAATATTCAGGGTAGTTCGCTTCAAAGGACCAGTTCCATTGCAGCAAAAGTACTCGGTCTCGTGCTTAGGTCTAGACTTGGGCTTCTTCACTCGAGCAGCAACTTGCTTGCCGCTCCTTTTGAAGTTCCCTTCTTCCCTTTGCCATTTTCCTTGAGACTAGTGGTCTTGTCAACCATCAACACTTGATGTTTTTCTTGATTTCTACCTTCGCGATTTTAGCATCGCGAAGAGCTCGAGAATCTTTTTCGTCATCCCTTGCATACTATAGTTCATCACGAAGTTCTACTAACTTAGTGATGGTGACTAGAGAATTCTATCAATCACTATCTTATCTGGAAGATTAACTCCCACTTGATTCAAGCGATTGAAGTACTCGCATAATCTGAGCACATGCTCACTAGTTGAGCGATTCTCCTCCATCTTTTAGCTATAGAACTTGTTGGAGACTTCATATCTCTCAACTCGGTATTTGCTTGAAATATTAACTTCAATTCCTGGAACATCTCATATGGTCCATGACGCTCAAAACGCCTTTGAAGTCCCGATTCTAAGCCGTTAAGCATGGTGCACTAAACTATCAAGTAGTCATCATATTGAGCTGGCCAAACGCTCATAACGCCTCAGATTCGCTCATATTGAGCTAGCCAAACGCTCATAACGCCCAGATTCGCTCCTGCAATAGGTCTGTCACCTAGCGGTGCATTAAGGACATAATTCTTCTGCAGCAATGAGGATAAACCTCAGATCACGGATCCAATCCGCATCATTGCTACTAACATCTTTCAATACAATTTTCTAGGAACACATATGAAAACATAGGGAAGCAACAACGCGAGCTATTGATCTACAACATAATTTGCAAAATACTACCAGGACTAAGTTCATGATAAATTTAAGTTCAATTAATCATATTACTTAAGAACTCCCACTTAGAAAAATATCCTCCAATTCTCTAAGTGATTGCGTGATCCATATCAACTACACCATGACCGATCATCACGTGTGATGGAGTAGTTTCAATGGTGAACATCAATATGTTGATCATATCTACTATATGATTCACGCCGACCTTCGGTCTCCGTGTTCCGAGGTCATATCTTATATGCATAGCTCGTCAAGTATAACCTGAGTATTCTGCGTGTGCAACTGTTTTGCACCCGTTGTATTTGAACGTAGAGCCTATCACACCCGATCATCACGTGGTGTCTCAACGAAGAACTTTCATAACGGTGCATACTCGGGAGAACACTTCTTGATAATTTAGTAAGGGATCATCTTATAATGCTACCGTCAATCAAAGCAATATAAGATGCATAAAGGATTAACATCACATGCAATCAATATAAGTGATATGATATGGCCATCATCATCTTGTGCTTGTGATCTCCATCTCCAAGCACCGTCATGATCACCATCGCCACCGGCGCGACACCTTGATCTCCATCGTAGCATCGTTGTCGCCTCGCCAATCTTATGCTTCTCGACTATCGCTACCGCTTAGTGATAAAGTAAAGCATTACAGTATGCATTGCATTTCATACAATAAAGCGACAACCATATGGCTCCTGCCAGATTGCCGATAACTTCGGTTACAAAACATGATCATCTCATACAATAAAATTCAGCATCATGTCTTGACCATATCACATCACAACATGCCCTGCAAAAACAAGTTAGACGTCCTCTACTTTGTTGTTGCAAATTTTACGTGGCTGCTACGGGCTGAGCAAGAACCGTTCTTACCTCGCATCAAAACCACAACGATACTTTCACAAATAGACTCCGTTTAACCTTCTCAAGGACCGGGCGAGCCACACTCGATTCAACTAAAGTGAGAGAGACAGACACCGCCGTCACCTTTAAGCAACGAGTGCTCGAGCGGTGAAACCAGTCTCGCGTAAGCGTCTGGCGTAATGTCGGTCCGGCCGCTTCATCTCACAATACCGCTGAACCAAAGTATGACATGCTGGTAGGCAGTATGACTTGTATCGTCCACAACTCACTTGTGTTCTACTCGTGCACATGACATCAACGCATAAAACCTGGCTCTGATACCACTGTTGGGGAACGTAGTAATTTCAAAAATTTACCTACGATCACGCAAGATCATGGTGATGCATAGCAACGAGATGAGAGTGTTGTCTACGTACCCTCGTAGACCAGCAACGGAAGCGTTGACGCAACGTAGAGGAAGTAGTCGTACTTCTTCCCGATCCAACCGATCCAAGTACCGAACGTACGGCACCTCCGAGTTCTGCACACGTTCAGCTCGATGACGTCCCTCGAACTCCGATCCAGCCGAGTGTTGAGGGAGAGTTTCGTCGACCTGACGGCGTGGTGACGATGATGATGTTCCACGGCGCAGGCTTCGCCTAAGCTCCGCAACGGTATATTCGAGGTGTAGTTTGGTGGAAGGGGCACCGCACACGGCTAAGGAACGATCTCAATGATCAACTTGTGTGTCATGGGGTGCCCCTGCCCTCAGATATAAAGGAGGGAAGGGAGGGCTGGCGGCCAAGGATAGGTGCGCCAGGTGTCCTACTCCTACTAGGGTAGGATTCCCCCAAATCCTAGTCCAACTAGGTTTCCCAAGTGGGAAGGGAGAGAGAGGCGCTTCTTCTCCTAGTCCTAATAGGACTAGGGAAGGGGGGAAGGTGCGGCCAGCACTATGGCCCCCTTTTCTCTTTCCCACTAAGGCCCATCAAGGCCCATTGACCCCCCGGGAGGTTCCGGTAACCCCTGCACTCTCTAGAAAATTCCCAATTTCACCCGGAGTGATTCCGAGTCCAAACATAGGCTTCCAATATATCAATCTTTATGTCTCGACCATTTCGAGACTCCTCGTCATGTCCGTGATCTCATCCGGACTCAACAACCTTCGGTACATCAATATCATATAAACTCATAATAACCATCATCGAAACGTTAAGCGTGCACGGACCCTACGGGTTCGAGAACTATGTAGACATGACCGAGACACCTCTCGGTCAATAACCAATAGCGGGACCTGGATGCCCATATTGGCTCCTACATATTCTACGAAGATCTTTATCGGTCAGACCGCATAACAACATACGTTGTTCCCTTTGTCATCGGTATGTTACTTGCCCGAGATTCGATCGTCGGTATCCAATACCTAGTTCAATCTCGTTCTTCGGCAAGTCTCTTTTCTCGTTCCGTAATACATCATCTCACAACTAACACATTTAGTTGCAATGCTTGCAAGGCTTATGTGATGTGCATTACCGAGAGGGCCCAGAGATACCTCTCCGACAATCGGAGTGACAAATCCTAATCTCAAATATGCCAACCCAACATGTACCTTCGGAGACACCTGTAATGTACCTTTATAATCACCCGATTCGCCAGACGTTTGGTAGCACCAAAAGTGTTCCTCGGCAAACGGGAGTTGCATAATCTCATAGTCATAGGAACATGTATAAGTCATGAAGAAAAGCACTAGCAACAAACTATACGATCAGGTGCTATGCTAATGGAATGGGTCATGTCAATCAGATCATTCAACCAATGATGTGATCTTGTTAATCAAATAACAACTCCTTGTTCATGGTTAGGAAACATAACCATCTTTGATTAACAAGCTAGTCAAGTAGAGGCATACTAGTGACACTCTGTAGGTTTATGTATTCACACATGTATTATGTTTCCGGTTAATACAATTCTAGCATGAATAATAAACATTTATCATGATATAAGGAAATAAATAATAACATTATTATTGCCTCTAGGGCATATTTCCTTCATCCTCTCCACCTTATCTCCTCTTTCTCGATATATCATTAGTTTTTACACATGGGATTACTCCTGCATGGGTCAATCACAGCAAGTGTTTATAAAAATATGCATCTTGATGTTCCGTGCAATGCACGGACATCTTGCGAATACTCCTACAGAAGACTAAGTTGGTGATGATGGTGTGTCTGCCATCCGTCATTTTTGACCATTAGATCTACATCTAACAACTTTGAGGTAAGTTGTTTCCTTTTCTCACCAACATCCCACTTATCTACCAATTTACAGAAAAACCCATAATTAGTATCTTAAAACCAACCACACCCTCCCTCTCCTCACCAAAACAGCCCAAGGAATATTTTCTGATTGAAACATAATATATCTCTAGTGATATATGTATATCAAAATTAGAGTGTTTTGTATCAAGTTTGTGAATAAGTATTATTCTAATTATGATCTGTTGCAACGCACGTGAACATTGCTAGTATTTCCAACCATTCCAAAAAAAGGCTAGTATTTCCATAGTTTCGAGTTTTCCATCAATGGTTGATATTTACTTTCAATCACGTACACATAGGCACTATGTAACTAGCCTTGCTTATTGGCTTCCAAAGTTTAACTTTCACTCCTACTTACAATATGTAGAGTATTTAACAAAAAACTACCACTTTCAACCAGCCCTAGGAAGAAACTATTGTACAAAAAATAGCAAAAACATACCCAAAATTTCTTAATCCGTGCCAAAAACTACTACCTAGTGTCGATTAGGCGCGTTTAAACCTGTTTATGACAGGGTTGGCCCACACATCCGTGCTGACGAGGCAGCTTAAACCAACACATTTTGTTTGACCGTTGACACGAGGGACCCACAACTGACCTTCTATCCTATTATATTACCCCTCAAATCATTATTGTTTCCTGAACATTACTTCAAACAATACTGATGCGTGTTCGTCGGTGGAGCCGGTGATGAGGGAGTTGGCCGCCGCTCCACCGGACAGGCCGGACACCGTGCTGGCCTCCACACAGGTTGGCGGGCTGGCCCGAGCATGACTCACGCGCGAGCAAGCCGCCACGCTGGCCTTCGCTCGAGCCAGATGGCTGGCCTTAGCGCGGCGCGGCGAGCAAGCCGCCGCACTGCCTTGCCAATCTAGCTAGCAAACCTTGTAGGCAAGCAGCTGGACGAAGCTATCGTGGCTAGCTAGCAGCCGCGAGTGCCGGACGGAGCTGGCATCCGGGCTGCCGCAAGATGGGCTCCGCACCACCGATGGTTTTGACCTCGCCTTCTGCCGACGGTGGTAGCTCTCCCATGGCCGAGGATGACTAGGTGGACGGGCCGGAGGTAGGAGGTCACTCCGGGATTTTTGTGCAGACTGACATGTAGGTCCCACAAGTCATAACGCCTAACTTGCCAGTCGAATAAAAGGCGTTGACTTAAAGGGCGACATGGGTTGAAATGTGCCTATAACGACACTTTGTAGAGTAGTCGTTTCTTGGTAGGGCTGGTTGATAAGGGCATGTACAATGGTTGATAAGGTAGTCTTATCTTAAGTCTGCCACGTATGCAACTGGTAGTAGTTTCTTGGCATTATTAGTGGTTACTTGTAAGGAACAATGTACTACTAGCGACAAAAGGCGATTCTAGGTTGCGTTGTACTCCAACGAGTACTACTAGTGGTCGCGGGAGTGTATACCTCGTTTTGTGGGTCGAACGCACGGCGGCCTTTTTTTAAATTGTAACTTTGCTGCGAGCCAATATTGTACATGCGTAGTTTGAGTTTTGAAGTCGAGCGGACGCGTCGCAGCACAATTTGGGTGCACTGGATAGCCCAGCCACATGAACGGGTTTTCCTTCCCATCATCTCGTGGCTCGCGTGCTCTCCCTAGCCACACCTCGCTTGCAGCTTCCTCACTAGTAGCATATTTAAACTAGCGTCTCCAAATTAAGCCCGAGGAGCCGGAAAATCCTGGCGTGGCATTGCGAACTGTGCAATGTGGCTCTGTACTTAAAGTGCTAGTACTCTACTACTCTGTAGGCTTGTGGCGTTGCACGCATGGACTTCACTCCATTATCGGCTCTATAAAAGAAATTCCTCTTGACGTGATTTTTTTTGTTTTGAAACGGAGGCAAAAGCTTTGCCTCATCTCATTCATAAAGAAGGAACTACTAACAAAGTTCGACGAGATCCATTAGACCTCCACAAACGGAAGCGAAGAGCCTAGTCTCGTTATATCAAATAAGTCAAATGTTCTGCCCCCGCAGTAACCGTCGCTGATAAACAGGCTGCTAGAGTGTGCGTGAGAGGAGCGGCTGAGTAGGCGAGCTACGCAGTGGAATAGAGCACCGAGAGTACACACTACGCAGGTGTACATTCCCTGCATTGATAGTACAGGGATGGTTCTAGAGAACAGTACTACCCTCCACTTCCAACTGTAGCTCCTTGGCCCTGAGATTAAGAGTTCAAAACTGGTGCACTATACTAGAAGTACAGTACATCGCACTACTAGTTGAGAAAGTAGTACTAGTACTGCTACAGTATGAGTATGTAGTAAATAATAGCCTCACCCCTTTGCTAAGGAACGATCGAGGAGCTACAGTTGGAAGGGACGAGGCCATGCGGTTACTACGCTCTTATCTCCTCCTCGCCAGTTCCCCTCCTCCCCCCTCGAAGAGAAGGCAGTTCGTCGCTGCTCCCATGGATTCGCCAGGCGGTTCTCCTCCTCGTCGGGGCTGGGAGACCTTGGACAACGATCCTCTGGGAGAAATCACACGCCGCTCCGACATCCTCACCGCTGCAAGACTCGGTGCTTCCTGCACCAACTTTTTCAAGACGGTGCTTAAACAGGCTTGGGAAAAGGTCATGCTTGTTGGTCTTCCATGCGTCCTTGAGGAGAAGGTTCTTCTATGGGACAATCCTTCGAACAGTCCACCGCTCCCTGGCCATGGTTGCGCGTTGACTCCGCTAGAGTTGCCGACGTTGAGAGGTAGTCGGATTTTGTCCGATGAGCAGGTCAGTCATGGAGTTTGATCATGTAGTACTTAGTTATTCCATTTCCATCCCGTAATTTCTCCGCTGCCCACCGTCTTATATATAGGTCTGGGTCGGTGCCAATGAAGATTGTCTTGCATACCTCCGGCTGGATACCACCATCATTTTGCACAACATACACAGCAGTGCGGCCGTTCCCGTAGACCACTTCTCAACCATTGGGATCTGCCTTCCGGACTGGCTGGGCTTGAATACGTATGATGATGCCTACATGAGATTGAAGAACATAGCAATTGCGGACCCGCCGACAAAGCGACGCGGCTACGACGATTACTATCTCATCGCGGTGTTCGACATAAGGATTGCCATCAATGCAAGAGGCAGTAACGGCAGAGGCTGGCGCATGTTGGCCTCGGCAGATTTGTACCCTACACGTTCGAAGACGTCATGCGCCATCTAGGCCACATCTTCGCAGTGACAAGCCAGGGGACTTGTTTCATCTAGTTGCCATCCTACGGTACGGGAGATTACAAAAGGAATGCACAAACCATCATTTGCATCCCTAACGGCACTCCATTATTTTGCAGGGACCAGTCATCCCCCGATAAAAATATGATCGCCGATCCTGGATGTGCATTTGCATCCGCGATTCGGTCTAACCTGGAACCTTGTAGCTGACTTTGGCATATTGGGATCAACTATCCATCTACCCAGGTATTCCATTTAGTATTATATTTTTTAACCCTCTCGCCTTCTCTTTCGTTGTTGTACTACTTACTAGTACTAGTAGGAGTACTTTTTACCTTGGAGGACGAGTATAACTAGCTAGGCCCTTGAAGACTTGAACCCACTAGCTGCCACCATTTTTGTTTTTCCATGTCTTACTATCTCATCCATGTAGCCAAGAGTGGCTATATATAATAAGCCGGTTATTTTACTTCCTCTATACCAGAGTAGTACTATTTGCTCGCACAAGACATCGACCGCCATATTTGAGCACAACATTATTATGCATGGACCTTGACTGTGTACATCACCATGTGTCCAGATCCGAGATGCCGCGTGCACCAGATGAACGACGTTGAGTTCGATCCCCGTGATGCTACATGGGTGCCGGGGAACACTCTTGGAGAGTACTAGCTTTTCATTGGGGACAGCTACCCCATTGTGAAGCGGATGCCAACTTCCGTGCACGACACCAAAGGCCTGCCGTTCATGAAGCATGGTTGTGTCTTTAGTGCGCACCGCCGGATGAACGACATGCTGGGACACACTATCCCTGATTTATGCCACTTCAGCTTGGATGAGTCTCCATTGTGTGGAACCGGACTAGAAAGCTGCGACAATGATTCCCGTTGCCCACCTCTATGGATCATGCCATCCATGAAGAACACCTGGGTCTGGAACCTGGAGGAGGACATGTAGCCCATCTATAACGTGTAAGTGGGGTATGGTAAATTGTGAACGGTAGCGCTGTGAATATATGTAGACTAGTCGTGCACAAATTTATCACATGAATTGGAGATGAACTTGTGTGGCATACTGGCATTTGTCCTTTAGAATTTATTACTAGTAAATGTGCTATGTGTACGTGCAACTTGTGTGGTTGTTGCACGGGATCCAACACGCTCTTTGAGAAAAAAAAGGTGGCACAGCTTTGGATATATGTGATGTGGCGGCATCATACAGTAGCATCGTTTGCTATAGTTGTAATACTCCTACTAGGACGACAACTCCTATAAAACCTTGCACTTGGCTCTTTGCCTCTTCGGGAGGTTCAACAGTTCGTGCTCATGTGAACCTTGCACTTGGCTCTTCGCCTCTTCGGAAGGTCCAACAATGATGATACTACAGTCCAATATGCTTATGGCAATCTGACACCGATTGAACTACTACACGTCCACCGCGAGGGCGAGGGCAAGAGAGAGTGATGTAGGGCGGAACCCTATGATGACGATCTTTCACGCTTGGAGAGAATCCCTACGAGGAACACGAAGAACGAGCGGAAGAACACGAGGGAAAACAGTGGGAGAACGAGAGAGATCACTCAACCGACAAGAAAACGATCACACAAGTGCTAGATTATCGAATGCATAAAGTGATACAAGATCCGAGATCAACAAAGGAAAGATACAAGGGTAGCCGTTCTTCTCCGCGAGGAGGTCTTGATGGGGTCCACCCTAGGAGGGGGTCTTGAATCCGCTTGGGGGATCTTCTCCGTAGAGGTCCTGATCTCGAAGGAGAAGTAGCCAAGTGGATGAGCAAAGGCTCTCACACCGAAATATGAGCAAATCCAAAGCTAACCCTAGAAAGGATGAGGGGAAGGTCTATTTATAGTCTAGGACCTCCAAGGGGTAAGTTGGGGCGGAGCAGTACATGGGCCTCGGCCAAACGCTGCACACACAGGCAGGGCGGTAGTACCGTTGTTTCATGGCGGTAGTACCGCTTTCAGCGATAATGTACCGCTTTGTGGTGGTAGTACCGCTTTCAGCGGTAGTACCGCTTATCTTGAGCGGTAGTACCGCTCCGACGCCGTTCGATTCCTGGAGTGTGTCGGGTTTTGCGGAAGTAGACCGGAAGGAGAGCGGTAGTACCGCTTGGCTCCCAGCGGTAGTACCGCTTGGCTTGAGCGGTAGTACCGCTCCGCCTGGACTCTGCAGTTCTTCCTCTTGTTCTTGGTGTCCATCTTGAGCTGTAGCTTCTCCTAGGTTGGTTCCTTGGTACCTAAGCATGCACAACATTCCGGATTGAGGTAGTAGCCATGTCTCGAGAGGGTCATATGATATTTCACTAAGGAGAGAAGTCACCTCGGTCTCGAGAGCTCGAGCTCGTGCTCTAGTCATGGGTCCTCTTGGCTCTTGATGAGACGGTTGTGGATGCATGGGGATGATCGTGGGATGCTCCGCATCATCTCCCCCTTGGGAGAGATCCGACCTCGGATCAAAAGCTTCATCTCCATGGAAAGGTGCGAGGTCCTTGACGTTGAAGATGTCGCTCACGTTGTACTTGTCGCGAGGTATGTCGATCTTGTAAGCGTTGTCGCTGTGAAGTGCTAGTACCTTGAAAGGTCCATCGGCTCGAGGGAGAAGTTTGGACTTGCGTTCTTTGGGGAAGCGGTCCTTGTGAAGGTGTAGCCACACTAGATCACCAATGTTGAAGACGATGGGTTGCTTGTTGGCGTTGAGCTTGTTCGCTTGGCGTTGTACTTGGCGCTTCGATGGTGTGCCTTGTATCTTCGTGCATCTTCTTGATGTAGCTTGCTCGTTCACTTGCATCCATGTTGGTGCGCTCTTGGAGAGGAAGTGGTAGAATGTCCAATGGGGACAACGGGTTGAAACCGTGAAGCGACCTCGAAGGGGACTTGCCGGTAGTTGAATGTCTTGCACGATTGTAGGCGTATTTCGGCGATGGGCAGACATGCTTCCCACTCCTTGATGTTCTTCTTGATCAAGACACGAAGTAGAGTGGATAGTGTGCGGTTCGTCACCTCCGTTTGGCCGTCGGTTTGAGGATGGTATGCGAGGAGAACAAGAGCTTGATTCGAGCTTGGCACATAGGGTCTTCCAAAAGTAACTCAAGAACTTGACGTCACGATCGGAGACGATTGTCTTTGGTACGCCATGGAGTCGCAAGATTTCCCTACAAAGAGATTTGCAACATGTGAAGCATCGTCTATCTTGTTGCAAGGAATGAAATGTGCCATTTAGAAAATCTATCCACAACAACAAAGACGGAATCCTTGCCATTTTGAGTCCTAGGCAAACCAAGTACAAAATCCATACTAATGTCTTCCCATGGTTGATATGGAATAGGAAGAGGCATGTAAAGACCATGAGATTGAGCTTTAGACTTAGCTTTGCGACATGTGTAGCATCGGTTGGTGAAGCGTGAGACGTCGCGGAACATCTTGGGCCAAAAGTAGTTGTTGGAGAGTGCGGCGAATGTCTTGTCGCGTCCAAAGTGTCCCATGAGGCCGCCTCCATGAGCCTCTTGCAAAAGGAGCAAACGAAGAGAAGACTCGGGAATGCAAAGTTTGTTAGCTCTCATAAGGTAACCATCCTTGATGTAATATTGTTCCCAAGACGTATGCGTCAAACACTTAGCATAAGGAGAAGCAAAAGAGGGATCATGCTCATACAAGTCTTTTATATGCTCAAAACCAATAACATTCAACTCAAGTTGAGTGACAAGCATGTTTATGCGTGAAAGCGCGTCGGCAACTACATTTTCTTTACCCTTAATGTACTTGATCACATAAGGAAAAGATTCAATGAATTCACTCCATTTGGCATGGCGCTTGTTCAATTTAGTTTGACCTTTGAGGTACTTAAGCGTTTCATGATCGGTATGGATGACAAACTCATGCGGTCTAAGGTAATGTTCCCAAACATGTAGCACACGCACTAAAGCATACAATTCTTTGTCATAGATGGGATAATTAAGTTGAGCACGGAGAGTTTTTCACTAAAATAAGCAATGGCTCGTTTTCTTGCATCAAAACTCCGCCAATTCCGTACCACTTGCATCACAATGAACCTCAAAAGTTTTGTCAAAATTGGGCAAAGCAAGAATCGGAGCATGAGTAAGCAAAGACTTGAGCTCATCAAAAGCGGTTGATTGCAAAGTTCCCCAAACAAAGGGAGTATTCTTTTTGCTCAAAGCATGCAAAGGAGCGGCAATTGTGCTAAAATCTTTCACAAAGCGACGATAGAAACCCGCAAGACCAAGAAAACTTCGCACTTGTTGCAAATTGGTTGGTTGGGGCCAAGTTTTAATTGCTTCAATTTTAGTTTCATCAACATGAACACCTTTTGAGGAAACAACAAAACCCAAGAAAACCACTTTGTCGACTCCAAAAGTGCATTTTTTCAAGTTTGCATAAAGGCTTTCCTTGCGAAGAGTTTGCAACAAAGATTTTACATGATTGATGTGCTCTTTCATGGTTTTGCTAAACACAAGAATATCATCAAAGTAAACCACAACAAAGACTCCAATATAAGGACGAAGCACATAATGCATAAGACGCACAAAAGTACCGGGAGCTTCCGAAAGACCCATAGGCATCACTAACCACTCATATAAACCAAATTTGGTTTTGAAAGCAGTTTTCCATTCATCACCCTCTTGTATGCGTATTTGATAATAGCCACTTTTAAGATCAATTTTGAGAAAAGTTGGCTCCACTAAGTTCATCAAGCATGTCATCTAAGCGAGGAATGGGATGCCTATATCGAACGGTAATAGCATTGATAGGTCTACAATCGAACACAAGCGGAAACTTCCATCGGGCTTAGGCACAAGAATAACCGAACGGCACAAGGGCTTAGGCTTTCACGTACATGACCGTTGTCGATGAGTTGTTGTACTTGCCGTTGAATCTCCTTGGTTTCTTCCGGATTGACTCGGTATGGAGCTTTGTTTGGTAGCGGCGCCCGGGGATGAGGTCGATTCGATGCTCAATGCCTCGAAGAGGAGGTAGACCCGAGGTAGCTCATCGGGAAAACATCTTGAAATTCCTGCAAAGAGATTGAAACACCAAAGGTAGCTCGTGAATGGTGTTAGTTTTGGTTCTCCATCCTTGCACACAAGGACAAAGTGCATCACACTCGATGGGTGCTCACACACTTCTCTCATCTCACTTTTGGTGGCAAATAGAATGAGGTTTTTCTCTCTAGGCTAAGAGTCACTCAAATTTGGCTTGTGGCTCTCACTCACTTTTGGGTGGGTCACTTTCTCCTCTTTTCTCTATGATGTGTGGCTTGCTTGTCGGCTATCACTTGACTAGGAGACATAGGTCGTAGCACATACTCCTTCCCTTTCATCTTGAAGCTATAGTGATTGGTGCGCCCATTGTGTATGACACCACGGTCGAATTGCCATGGTCGACCAAGAAGGAGGTGGCAAACGGTCATTGGGACCACATCACACTCCAAAGTGTCTTCATAAGCACCAATTTTGAAGGAGACTTGGACCGTATGCTCGACTCAGATAGTGCTTGGAGTCACTTAGCCATTGAACCTTGTAGGGGTGTGGGTGCTTCCTCTTGACCAATTGTAGCTTGGAGCATAGTTCTTCACTTGCCAAGTTGTGGCAACTACCTCCATCGATGATGACCTTGATGGACCGTCCATTGATGCCGGCTTTTGTGTGGAAGATGTGGCATCGTTGGTCTTCTTCTTGTTGATGTTGAAGAGTCAAGACCTTGGAGACAACGAGAGCGGGGCTCGAATCCTCATCACAAAAGACTTGATCATCTTCATCTTCATTCACTTGTCGGTGCATGGCCACTTGCTCAAGGGCTTCCATTTCCTCTTCACTCATAGAGTCATATGTGCCATCGTCGTGAGGATCATGGTGCGCTTGTTGGTGCATTCAGATGACTTGTGGCCTCGGCCGCCGCAAGTGAAACACTTGAAGGAGCTTGTCTTGATGGTCTCATCTGTCGGAGTAGAGGATGAAGCACGCGGCTTGAGGTTGCTTGTAGTAGGAGGAGGACGACTTGAACTTGTCGATGTCTTCTTGTAACTTGACTTGTCGTCGTTTCTTGAAGGAAGCTTGGTTGGTGTAGATGTTGGAGGAGTCGTTGAAGCTTGATTGTTGGGGAAGCCGTAGGTCTTGGATGAGTACTTGGCGTATTTGAAGTCATCTTGCACTTGGCGTTCCGCCTTTGTGGCTTGATGCACGAGCTCAATGAGGGTTGAGTATGGTTGGAAGTCGGCGATCTTCTTGATGGGATGATTGAGTCCATTCAAGAAACGTGCCATAGTTTGCTCATCATCTTCCTTGACATTGGCTCGAATCATGGCTATCTCCATCTCCTTGTAGTATTCTTCAACGCTCTTTGTTCCTTGCTTGAGTAGTTGGAGTTTCTTGAAGAGGTCGCGGTTGTAGTAGGTTGGCACAAAACGTGCTCGCATGACATCCTTCATTTGAGCCCAAGTGGTGATTGGGGGTTCACCTCTTGCTTGTCGTCGCTCAATGATTTGTTCCCACCATATGAGCACATAGTCTTGGAACTCAAGTGATGCCATAGCGATTTTCTTCGCTTCATCGTAGTTGTGCAAGCGGAAGATTTTGTCAACCTTCAATGCCCATGAGAGGTAGTCTTCGGGGTCATTGCTTCCATTGAACTTTGGCATGGTGAATTTTAGTTTGCCGTAGCGTTGCTCTTCATTGTGTTGTTGGCGATGTTGATGATGACGTCCTTGGCGTGGATTGTGTCGTCTTCATGTTGCTCTTGGCGCGGAGGAAGACCATGATCAACTTGCCCTTGTTGAACTTGAGGTTGGGGTGGAGCTTGACGAGCTTGTGGAGGGGCTTGAGGAACTTGACGTTGCACATGAGGTTGGTAGTTCCTCTCTTGGATTTCTTCTCGAAGGGCTTCCTCTTGATTGCGCCGTTCGCGATTGCGGTTGGCGAAGGCTCTACTTGATTCTTGAAGGGCACGTTGCGCCTCAAGAGCTTGCGCTTCACGTTGTTGTTGTTGAAGACGTTGAGCCTTGGCGTCTTGTTCGTCTTGGTGACGACGTGCTCTTTCTTCCTCTTGTTGGCGACGAAGACGTTGTCGTTCTTGGGCTTGAGCAAAAGCCTCTTGGTTTGATTGAGGACGAGGAACTTGATCATCAACTTGCTCTTGTGAATGCTTGTCATGTAGCGGGTTGCGAGATGCGTGACGGTCTTGGCGCTGCTCGTCAAGAGTGTTCGATGACGGTGTACTTGAGTCGTAGAATGTGTCGTCGGAATGTCGACTCGGCGGCTCCGTCTTGATGATGAAGAAGTGGAATGATGCCGTTTCCTCATCAACGCGGATCTCGTCCATTCTTGCATCATTCTCTTCCTTGTGAGCCTCGAACTTGTTGTCGAAGTAGTCTCTTGTACGTTGCTCGGAGAGTCGCAAGTCGGTGGCGAGGTTGTCGATCTGATCGCTCATTGCTTGTTGTTCTTGGTGCAATGCTCGTTGTGCACCAAAGAGGTGGCTCTTGGTGACGTATGAAGACATGTCGTCGTCTTTCTCGATGAAGAGTGGGTTGGTAGAAGAACTTGGCCTATCCATCATTCCAAGCAAGATGTGAGTGGTAGAACAGAAAAGAACTTATACCAATGTACCTTTGACCGATGTTGAAAATGAATCAAGTTCACTCAAATGCGGACAATGAAATAGCACTCTTGGTACCGATTCTTGTCGGTTCTCACACCTACACAAATAAAAGCTTATGGTGGAGCTCGGTTAGGATGGTGGCACAAAATTTGATGCAATTGTAAGTGAGACTCAATAAAGTTGAAAAAGATTCGCAAATTCGCAAATGTAACAAGTAGACCAAGCAAGTAGTGGTACACGGAAACACACACGCAAATAGATAAGTGGGATTGTGCAAACCAAAAGTGAGCCAAAATGTGGAAACCACGAGAATGCTCTTGTTGCACAATACTAGAGAGACGCTAGCACGATTGCACAATAGGCGGATACGCGAACTTGTGCACAACCTACTAGGCAAAAATGCAACACTCTCTATCCCAAGTATGCTATATGTATGATATTTCGGTGCTATGATCCAAGATGATCGGATATGACAATCTTAATGTTGTATGATGCTATGGTTCTTGCTTATAAGCTCTTTGCTTATCTTTCCTCTTTGCTTAAAAGCTTGGGTGGCTCTTTCACTTTTGAGCTCTTTTCTTATGCAAACTTCACGAACCAAGATAGCAATTGTGTATGCGATGACAACATTGTGACACACAAGTTGATCTCAAGATATGCACCACTATGGTATGCTATGTATGCTATGGAGTATGATCACTAAGGTGCACAAGTCACGTTGCCGCAATACTCGATGGCTAGTCTCGATGGGTAAGCAACGCAAAAGTAAGGCTATGTGGTTATCAATGCAATTGCGAGAGATGACAAAGATGTCGCCGAGGTTACCGCCCTTGACGATGATGAGTCCTTGGCGAAGATGAGTGGTGGTGATGTTGACGTCGAACCGCACTCTATATAGCGAAACACAATAGGACACGGAACCACAACTCAAATTCTCAAAGACCAAAAGCGAAAATGTGGTAGCGGAAAGTGGAGGTGGTATAGCGGATGATGTGGTTTAAGCCCTAGGCAAAGATGCCGATGTTCGGAAAATTTGATGGTGTCAAAAGGTGGTGAAACCAAGGTGAGGACTTGAACACGTCGATAGCTTCAAACGAGCCAAAGAACACTCAAATCGGAGTTCGGAGTGAAAAGTTATGATGAAAATGGTGAAAGTCGGAAGGCTGAAACTGGCCAGGGCGGTAGTACCGCTAGGGAGGGCGGTAGTACCGCTCGTAAGCGGTAGTACCGCTTGGAACGGGCGGTAGTACCGCTCGTGTCGGGTTTTTCTCGATTGTTCGGATCGTTGCGCGATTTTGGGGCGGAAATGGGTGATTTCGGGGTCAAAATTCGATGGATTTTGTGGATGGAAAGAGGTGAAACTTGGAGAGATGCTAGATCGACTCGAAACCAAGCAAATCCACGGATCAAAATCAACAAAATTTCATCACACTAACAAATCACAAAAAAATTTGGGGCTATTTTTGTGGGGAATTTTCGGAATTAGGACAAAAACAACAAAATCAAGCTAGAAAAAGAGGGGTAGGGGCTCCAATAACGTGATCAACGTGGCTCATGATACCATGATGATGTAGGGCGGAACCCTATGATGACGATCTTTCACGCTTGGAGAGAATCCCTACGAGGAACACGAAGAACGAGCGGAAGAACACGAGGGAAAACAGTGGGAGAACGAGAGAGATCACTCAACCGACAAGAAAACGATCACACAAGTGCTAGATTATCGAATGCATAAAGTGATACAAGATCCGAGATCAACAAAGGAAAGATACAAGGGTAGCCGTTCTTCTCCGCGAGGAGGTCTTGATGGGGTCCACCCTAGGAGGGGGTCTTGAATCCGCTTGGGGGATCTTCTCCGTAGAGGTCCTGATCTCGAAGGAGAAGTAGCCAAGTGGATGAGCAAAGGCTCTCACACCGAAATATGAGCAAATCCAAAGCTAACCCTAGAAAGGATGAGGGGAAGGTCTATTTATAGTCTAGGACCTCCAAGGGGTAAGTTGGGGGCGGAACGAGTACATGGGCCTCGGCCCGAAACGCTGCACACAGGCAGGGCGGTAGTACCGTTGTTTCATGGCGGTAGTACCGCTTTCAGCGGTAGTACCGCTTTGTGGGCGGTAGTACCGCTTTCAGCGGTAGTACCGCTTATCTTGAGCGGTAGTACCGCTCCGACGCCGTTCGATTCCTGGAGTGTGTCGGGTTTTGCGGAAGTAGACCGGAAGGAGAGCGGTAGTACCGCTTGGCTCCCAGCGGTAGTACCGCTTGGCTTGAGCGGTAGTACCGCTCCGCCTGGACTCTGCAGTTCTTCCTCTTGTTCTTGGTGTCCATCTTGAGCTGTAGCTTCTCCTAGGTTGGTTCCTTGGTACCTAAGCATGCACAACATTCCGGATTGAGGTAGTAGCCATGTCTCGAGAGGGTCATATGATATTTCACTAAGGAGAGAAGTCACCTCGGTCTCGAGAGCTCGAGCTCGTGCTCTAGTCATGGGTCCTCTTGGCTCTTGATGAGACGGTTGTGGATGCATGGGGATGATCGTGGGATGCTCCGCATCAGAGAGGGAGAGGGAGAGGGCACTATAATCAAAACCCCTTCCTCGTCTCGTGAGCCACCGCGAGCGTGGCCGAGGGAGAGGCGTAGTAAGAAAGCTTCTCCTTGTTCGGCAAGTTGACGGGACACATCAAAGAAGTACTAGTACTAGTCCTTTCTGGTTAACATGGCTTAATTTGAAACGAGAAAAATACACTGGCGGTCAACGTATGTAACAATACACTCTTTACGGTCAGTATATATAGTTTTGCGGTGATTATACGATCACTACCTCATCGTAGAGCACCGTATTGCACCCTACTGACCGGCCACATAGTCGATGTGGCACTTTGTTGACTGGTTAAATTGTCACCTCATTTCTGGGTCCCACCTATCAGTTGGTAGAGCAAAGAAATCAGTTAAACAAAACTTTACGCAGGCGCGACAGGAGTCCAACCCTTGCGCGCGAACCACCCTGGCTGTGTATGTGAGTGCATGCACGTGTACTCCCTCGGTCTTCCAACAAAGAGTGTACATCGGCTAAAAAACGAAGAGTGTACATCTACACTTCCAATGCATTTAGCCTTTAATCTATAATAAATATTGATTGACTAATGCACCAACTTGTGCTCTAGCTATAAGCTACATGTCTATCCTTAATTACATCATGCAACAACCTTGATTTACTTCTTCTCTCAATGGTCACATGCACACATAAGTCTGCTACTTTTGGGCGTTAATTATGCCCTGGTCAATGTGTAAATCTCTAAATGTACAGTCTTTCACGGACGTAGGGAGTAGGTTGAGCACTTGAGCATGAGTGTGTGTGTTGCGTCGTGTGCTGTGTGCACTGGTGCGCATCGGTCCTAAACAAACGGGTTTTTAACCCCTTTCCGTGATGGTATTTGGAACCGTCGCCAAGTGAGTGTGGGCGATAGGGGGTCCTTCCCACACGACCCAGAAACTTTCGGGGATAGGGAGCCTTGATGCATACAGTTATCCCTATATAACCGTTTCCGATATCTCGAATATCCCAAACGCTTCATCCTTGCTACTCGTTTGTGCTCGCATTGCCATCGCAGTCATAGTTTTGTGCTTCTGCCTAAAACCAGGCAAATTCTAGGCACGGGAGCTTTCCAGGAAGATTCTAGGAAAATTCCATGCATAGGAGATTTACGATGCCTGGCACATCACAAACAGTTCATGATTATAAACCGTGTACGATAGGTAGACAATCACACACATTTAGTTTTCCGGCACCGTATGTGATAGTGTCTGACATCACACACGCTTTGCGAACGGCAACTGTGTGCATGCTTGCACACGTTTCCTCTCTGTGAACCGTCTCGGATTATGGTGTATATCACAAACATTTGTGTTTTACCAACCGTGTGTGCCGTAATGACCTGCACAACGTAATTTCTCCCTAATTTAATTGCTGCAATTTAAAATTGTACCTAATTTAAACTTGAAAGTAGGCTATAGCTTTATTCATATCCATCAAGTTCAAACAACCAATGCATTATTCAATTCACAGGTACATATGTTTAAGAATTACAGAATCACCAAATAAAGAATGATGTATCAGGGTTCTATACTTGTACTATTATAGATGGTAAAGAAAGAGGCGACAGACATTCCAATTGCTGAGCAAGGTGAAGCGGAATGGCCCTATTGTGCTCTCCTAGATGCAGAAGGCATGCAGGACTCTAGTCCAACCCCTTGTGATGGTCGGCAGCCAATCATGTAGTTTGAGAGGTAATCTTGAGTAAACTGCTTCAGGATCCACTACAAAAGAAAAAAGATTCAGATATTGTCATCTAACAAAACTCATTACGGGCAGTAAAAAGAAGGCTACAGGGTTCTTACTTACCATCCTTCAGTTCATTGTTGTCTTGCAAAAAGTGTAAACAAATAGTTCGATTGACATCTTTTGACCCATTTTAGTAACAATCTTTATCAGTTTCCTCACTTGATGCTGGTTCATGAGTATCTCATTGCCCCATACGCAGAAAGGGTCAAAGTGTGGATCTTTGGCAATGATATATGTACCTAAAAGCACCAAGTTAATATTAGAATCTAAACAACAATTGAAAAATGATGTAGTACAACACTCCGTCCATCCCATTATATAAGATTTTATTACATGTATATCTAGACATCATCAGAACATTAAAGTAACACTCTTCCTTGTTGCTATGTAGCCTGGGATTGCATATTTAGTCATTCAGTACAATGCATGTTGCTAAACAACAACTGAAAAACGAAAAGGCATGTTAACTGCAATATCCTTAATATCAACCAAATATCGTAATTCATAGTGGTATTGTTGAAACTGTTATTGATGAAATTGAACTGCACAGCAAATAGTTGCACATATAGAGCATCACATTGTGAAGAACTGAAATAAACAAGTCATAAGGACATCTCTAGGCGATCCTTAAAAAGTTAAAGGACTAAAACCCTTAGTGGATATATATATACTCCAGCAATTGTTGGCCTTTTCTGGTCGATCCCCTAAACTTAAGGTTGTAAACTTCAATTTGATCATGCATTCAAACATAAACATAGATAGTTTTGCATAACCAAACATAAAACATAAATTTAAACTAAGCTAAACTACTTTTGGTCGAAGTAGAGGTCGAGCCAATCCTTCCTCGTCGTGTACGGTGTGCCGCGAGCCGGGTCCGGGCCAGTACCGTCGTCAGGGTCGTTCGGGAAGGCACTCCTCCACTCGTCGACGTCGATCTCTTCGTCCTTCGGGCCCACCTCGACACCCTCTGCGCCGCCGTCGCCGCCGCTTTCGACCTCGTCATCAGAGGAGAGCGCGATAACCTCACCGCGCTCTGTGCCGCCGTCCTCACCGCCTTCGACCTCGTCATATGAGGAGAGCGCGATAAACTTGCTGCCCTCCGTTCCGGCAAAGATCGCCCGCTCCGCCTCCAGGAGCTCCGGGTGCTGCCAGCGGAGCTCTTGCATGTAGGCCTCGTCGGCGGCCTCGGTCTCGAGACGATCCCACGCCTCGCGGTCCTCCCGCGCCATAGCCGAGCTCACCACCCCTGGCTCCGGCGGAACGAGGTGGACCGGACGTGTGCCGAAGGGGAAATTGAGGTTAGCCGTCGCGCCGTGGTAGCGGACCTGCCAGAGGTCGTACTCCATGGCCGCGAGCTCGGCCGTGTGGAAGCTACTGAGCCACCGACGGGTGTGGGTCTCTTGATCTGTAATCTCGGCGACCCACGTCCCCCACCGCCGCTGCCGGACCCCGAGGTAGGACTTCGTCGGCTGCTGGGTCCGGGGGAGGACGGGGAAGTCCTTGAACCAACGTACGGGTGTGGCGGCGGGCGGATCGGGGGACCGGCGACGGCGGATCAGGACCGCGGAGGACACCTCGGCGGTCACCTCGCCGGCTTCGGGCGAAAAGCCTGCGATAAACCTCTTTTTGGCCATTGGCTACTCGAGCTCCCCGGCACACAGGCAGAGGTTGAGGATGGAGGCGCCGGCGATGGCGGCGACCTACCAATGGTTTCGAGGGTTGTGTGTGTCTGTGTGAGCGGAGGTTGTGTTTGAGGAAATACCGCGGCAACTGAAAATTTTACTAGGCGGGAGTAACAAGGCGGGGCTACTGAAAATTTGGATCAATGGCGAGCAGATATTTTTGAGATTGCGAGGGATGCAGAGGCGGGAGTAAAATGCCGGTGCTACTGAAAATTTGAATCAAGGGACTAAAGCAGAGCGGGTGTAACAGACAGCGCACACGGTCCGCACATACTAATCGTGTGCTATCAAACATTAAAACCTTCCAGGCGGTAGATATTGTTGAGATTGCGAAGGATGCAAAGGCGGGAGTTTTGGGGGAGCGAGCTAGTGTGCTTGACACGCCGGCTGTGGACTGTAGCCGACGCACCTTCTCGCGTAAGCCATAGGCGTACTATACGCCAACGGTGCTCCAAGATATTTTGTACTACATCTCACACGGTTGGTGAGAATAAACTGTCTGGGATCTACTTGATTTGAATTACAAAATGGGGTCACAACGGCAATGGACGATGTTTGAATTGCTAGACCTTTTATCTGCAGTGAACATGCAACTGTATGTGTGTCGTAAAAGAATTGGAATTATTCAGGGTTCGTTTGGACATTTCATACATTAAATTGGTTTTCTAGCCATTTCAGGTGCACAATTCAAAATTAAACTACATGCACATGCTCCGGTGCATACAAATTGGTTGAAAAATCAAATATGTGTCCTTCATGCTTAGGTCCCATGGAAGAAATGGGAATGAATTTTTCGGGGTTCATTTGGCCTGTTCTATACATTAACTGGGTTTTCTAGGCATTTTATGTGCATAATTCAAATTTGAACTACAAGATCATGCTCCAATGCACTAGAGTTGGTTGAAAAATCATATGTGTGTCCTTGGGTGAATTTCTAGGTCCCATGCAAGAGATGGGAATGAATTTCAAACACCAGGGCACTGTTGATTGCCGGCAAAACGTTGAGACACCTGGTTTTTAAATTCTAGTAAATCCAAAACTCGTCTGAAATTCATGAAACTTGGCATGCTATCATGGAGCGGCATCAACATGCCGTGGTGAAAATTTTGTCCCATTTGGGGCAAGTTTGGGTGTAAGCTTATCACAAACCAGAGCTTCTATCAAACTAGAGCTTCTCACAACAAGCATGATGGTTTCGATAGGGAACGTACCACCTTTGGGGACGAGACGATATCCATTGCCTCTTATTGCTTTCAAAAATTTTCTAGTGTCAACATAGAACAACAGGACTGTTGTGTTCAATCTAGGATTTTTTTCAGTGTTCGTTTGGCCTTTTTTATACATTAACTGGGTTTCTAGGCATTTTATGTGCATAATTCAAATTTGAACTACAAGCACATGCTCTAGTGCACCAAAGTTGGTTGAAAAATCACATGTGTGTCCTTGGGTGAGTTTCTAGGTCCCATGCAAGAGATGGGAATGAAATTCAGACACCATGGCACTGTTGATTGCCGGCAAAACGTTGAGATGCCTGGTTTTTAAATTCTAGTAAATCCAAAACTCGTCTGAAATTCATGAAACTTGACATGCTATCATGGAGCGGCATCAACATGTCGTGGTGAAATTTTTGTCCCATTTGGGGCAGGTTCGGGTATAAGCTTCTCACAAACTAGAGCTTCTCACAACAAGCATGATGGTTTCGATAGGAATGTACCACCTTCGGTGACAGGACAATATCCGTTGCCTCTTATTGCTTTCAAAAAATTTCTAGTGTCAACGTAGAACAACAAGAGTGTTGTGTTCAATCTTGGAATTTTTCGGGGTTCGTTTGGCCTTTTTAATACATTAACTGGGTTTTCTAGGCATTTTATGTGCATAATTCAAATTTGAACTACAAGCACATGCTCCAATGCACTAAAGTTGCTTGAAAAATCACATGTGTGTCATTGGGTGAATTTCTAGGTCCCATGCAAGAGATGGGAATGAAATTCAAACACCCGGGCACTGTTGATTGCCGGCTAAACATTGAGATGCCTGGTTTTTAAATTCTAGTAAATACAAAACTCGTCTGGAATTCATGAAACTTGGCATGCTATCATGGAGTGGCATCAGCATGCCGTGTAAAAAAATTTGCCCCATTTGGGGCAGGTTCGGGTATATGCTTCTCACAAACCAGAGCTTCTCACAACAAGCATGATGGTTTCGGTAGGGAATGTCCCACCTTTGGGGACGAAACGATATCCATTGCCTCTTATTGCTTTCAAAAAATTTCTCGTTCTCAACATAGAACAACAGGAGTGTTGTGTCAATTTTTGGGATTTTTCGGGGTTCGTTTGGACATTTTTATGCATTAACTGAGTTTTCAATGCATTTATGTGCATAATTCAAGTTTGAACTACAGGCACATGCTCCAATGCATATAAATTGGTTGAAAAATCAAATATGTGTCCTTGAGTGCATGCTTAGGTCCCATGCAATAAATGGGAATGAATTTCAAACACCAGGACACCGTTGATTGCCGGCAAAACATTGAGATGCCTCATTTTTAAATTCTAGTAAAGCCAAAACTCGGCTGAAATTCATGAAACTTGGTATGCTATCTTGGAGCGGCATCAACATGCCGTGGTAAAAAATTTGTCCCGTTTGGGCAGGTTTGGGTATATGCTTCTCACAAACCAAAGCTTCTCACAACAAGCATCATGGTTTCGGTAGGGAACGTCCCACCTTTGGGGACGAAACGATATCCAATGCCTCTTATTGCTTCCAAAAATTTTCTCGTGTCAACATAGAACAACAGGAGTGTTGTGTCAATTTTTGTGATTTTTCGGGGTTCTTTTGGACATTTTTTATGCATTAACTGAGTTTTCAATGCATTTATGTGCATAATTCAAATTTGAACTACATGCACATGCTCCAGTGCATATAAATTGGTTGAAAAATCAAATATGTTTCCTTGGGTGCATGCTTAGGTCTCATGCATGACATGGGAATGAATTTGAAACACCAGGGCACCGTTGATTGCCGACAAGACATTGAGATGCCTGATTTTGAATTCTAGTAAATCCAAAACTCGTCTGAAATTCATGAAACTTGGCATGCTATCATGGGATGGCTCCCGACATGATGTGGTATTTTTCGTGTCCATTTTGAGAGAAGGCGCACTCGTATCATGGGATGGCACCCGACAAAGGCATTTTGAAAAAATAGCTACCACTTTAATATCTCAAACGTTTGTATAATTCAAAACGTGTGTGTTCTATTAACCATTCACGTGACGCCACGTGTCTTGGTTTTTAATGGATGTAGGAGGTGCCGTGCGGACATATGCTTGACCTTGACTGAACGGTAGGCGTGCGAGCGCAGTCCGGTGCGCAGGCTGACTGAGAGGCATGCAAGCTGTCCTCCAATGCGCAGGCTCACTGGGAAGTGTGCGAGTTGTACGCTGCGCAGGCTCACTGGGAAGCAAGCCCTTTGACTTCCATGACCGCCTGCCTTCCTCTCCATTAATGGCGTCTGGGCCGCTGTTTAATACGGGCGGCTTACTGTTCGCCTCCCATTCCCCTCCCCCCGGCGGACCTCCACCGCCATGGCGCAGAATGATCGTCTGCCACTAGTCTTCAAATTTGGTGTAGTCGACTCAGAGCCGGAGGAGATAGAAAATAAGGAGGAATGGGGCCTTATGGACATGGCCCAGAACAAGCTGGCCGCGGCGGTTGCTGCCCCCGCTCCCGTCCCAGCTCCCATCCCCACGCCCGCGCCAGCGACCATCCCCGTAGCATTGACGAGCTGGTCACCGAGAACTATCGCAGAGCTGGGAGCCGCAGACGTCAGCAAGGTCTCCGCGGACCCGCGCGAGCTCGTGTACATGCCAACGCCAGCGCCCGTGCCCGTGCGCGTCCCTCCACCCACCATGGCGCCGGCCCCCGTGCGTTTGGCTTCACCCGCCGCGCCCATGCGCGCCCCTCCACCCACCGTGGCGCCGGTCCCCATGTGTTTGGCTGTACCCTCCGCGCCCGTGCCCGTGCGCCCCCCCCCCCCTCAGCGACATGGGACGCTGTCGTCGACCGCTACCTCTCAGGGGCGCCAGTTGCCGTCCTCCCGCGCCCCGCCCGTCGATCGCGCGACGACATGATGTTTGATTTACATGTGAAGAACATTTTGTGCTACCATGAAGACTTCAACAACGGCGTCCAGGAGGACGACAACGACAACGACGGCGTGGCACGCCGCCTCCGCTGCCACCGGAAATAGTTTTTTCGGGGTTCAATACTGTATCTCGAATTCTCGATCATATGAATGTAAATTCGCAGTGTGACTGAATGAAAGATATGGTTTGAACGAACTTGCATTTTTCTCTCTTAATGTACAGACTTATCAAACGATTTTCTTTTAAAAAACATCAACGGTTTTTAAATATAAAACACTCATCGCAAACGGTTTAGTTAGAACACCCGTATGCAAACCGAGCAGGATTTCTGCATCCCTTCAATGCAAACGGTTGTTTTGCATGACCCGTGTGCAACCACGTACAAACAATTGGGTAAGATTTGCATATCTGTCATTTTGGGTATGTTGCCATTTCTCAAACCGGAAAGATTGACATTTGATAATCTAGTAACATTGCCATTTGTCAACCTTGTAACACTGCAATTTGTCAAAATATGCAGCTACAAATCACTAGCACTATCTAATTTTTGCAACTAAAATCACTAGCACTGTTCATATGGACACCACTAGTAGGCGTGAGTTCATGGACGCATATGCAAATGTACCATTGCTTACATACAAAAAGTCATCAACCCACAACGACAACGAGGATACACGTTGGATTATAGATCATTTCCAACAAAACATTCTAGTAAAGTTTTTCTCACACAACAAATAACAACGCGATGAAATGAACTTCAGCTCAACCACTCATCGGCGTTGGAAACGCTTGGTTTGAACCAGTACTGTCAATCTCGAGACCAACGCAGGAATGATCATAGAGGCTGAAGCGGCCTATGTCAGGACCCATATTGGGATGGTAGTGAAGCATAGTAATGTCCAAGGTATAGATACAGTTGCTTCTCATAAATGGTAGTAACATTGAGTCAACAGCAGCTGGATCGCCTTCCACCATCATTGGATAGTTTTGTCCAAGGAAGAGCGAGTTTGTATATTGGCTTAATTTGAAACGAGATAAATACATTGTCTGTCACTGTATATTTGTAAAAATGCGGTCAGTGGACTTCATAACTCATTGCGCTCAATATATACATTTTCCGGTGCTTATATGGTCACTACCTCACCCTGGCTGAGTATGTGTGTGCATGCACGTGTAGGTTGAGCACTTGAGCGTGACCGTGTGTGTTCTGTCGTGTGCTCGGACATGCATGCTTTAGGGCGTCGCACGCATTTTTCCATCAATGTGTACGTGTGACTGTTGCATGCATGCACGAGGTTGTAGTCCCTCACATTCACATGTTCATAAGTCAATGCTTTGTCAAAACGTTGCATGCAAGGTTTAATCATTCGTTGTTCACGCATGCATTCCCGATATTAATACGTTGGTAAAGACATTTTCTTGAGGAAAATGAGCCCATGAATTGAGTACAAAGGGGACCAATAAGCCAGGACAGAGGTAGTACTAGTAGTGAGTCGGAAGGAGGGAGTAGGTACTAGTACTACTACGTAACAACATGCAGTAACAAAATTCCTCTACGCGCATCCTGTCTACATGTCATGCAAGAAAATAGAGATAAGTACAAGTGATACTCGGGAATGGTCATACACGTAGGGGGAGTACGTGTAGGGGCCACTCTAGAGCAGTCAAATCACACAGTAAGTTAGACGGAAGAAGCAACCATCATTTCACTCTTCAATGACACGTACGCAATATAAAATGGTTGATATGGAGAGAAAAAGAAAACCGCTCCACTATATATACACTAGCAGGAGCCTAAGCTACAAGCCTGCTTGCTTGGGTTGCTCTCTTCACAAGCATAGAACGACGGTGGCCACACCGCTGGTCATAGATCCGGCCTGATCCCGCCACTGGGGGAAGGGGACGATGTTCTGTGTAGAAACAGTCGACAGCGGCGAGGGAGAAAACCCATTGTCGGTGCGTCCCGATCGGGGGTCCCGGCGGTATGGGCTGATATTGCCTCCCAACCACCCTTCTAGCTACAGCCCGACGTCCCAGGTACAACTTCCTTTTGGAGCCGGCTTGCTCCACTGCCACAGCTCCCCATGTAGCTCCATCTCCATGTGGATCTTTCTCTAGTTCCACCGGCTTCTATTTGTGATTAGTTTATGTCTCATGAACTAGTGCCAGTACTATTATTCTAATCACACTTCTTCGAATATCTTTGCCAACAGGGATGCTCAACTCGATTTTAGTGGTACTGCACAAAAGCATCATATGATCCGAGGGTGCCAGCCGTCTTTCGTTCGACAGGTTCTACCTAGCCAGGAAATTAAATCATGTTTAGGGTTTAGGGTTTACGTCGTAGTGACCCCATCAGTAGTTGTTTTTGTACACAATCTCACAACTTTTGTCTTTAGTTGTGAAGTAAATATTGGCTATGATCTGTGAATCATTGAGATGCATCAGCATGCGTGTTAGTTTTCCTTTGTATTTGATGGAATGTTGTAACGGGGCAACCTTGGAGTAGGAATGAAAATGGAGTGGATAGTTTCCGCTTTTCCAGAGAAAAAATGGAAACGGAGAGAAACCAACGTTTTGTTTCGTTGGATCGTGCCATCGAGCAAAACCAACATTTAAATCACGTATGTCGCGTTCGTGTCTCACCCTCCTCCACAGCTCCACCCCACACGGTCGCTCGGCATGCCACTCACCGCAAACCGAGTATACCATAAATTTCCCGCCTGCTTGTCGATGGATCACGCCATGGAGTTCTAGCACTACTGGAAGAGATTGATGAGGAGGGGGAGGACAGCTGGCTGTAGCACAGACTCCCAAGAACTTTTTACATGCATGTTATGGCCGGCTATTCCGACCTTTGAACATGGAGCAGTCGCGTGCAACAGGAAGCGGCACGGGCGGCGCTCTCTCAGCCGGTGCGCCACTTCAATGCCGGCGCCAGTGAGAGTTTGCATCCGCTCTGGCCAGGCATGAATGTAGCACTGACCATTTCAGGCGGGAAGCATGCGTGGGTAATGGAGAGGGTTCGGGTTTGTCAGGAGCGGGCGTGGCAGCGGTCCGGACGCCCGCAAACAAGAGATGTTGTACGTAAATATTGTTGTGTATATAATTAATAATGTAAATAATGTGCCAGTTGGACAAATATGATTGGAGATGGAGATGGAGATGGGGATGGAATTTTATGTAAACACGGATATGCATGTCTATGTCTATGTGTGTGTGCGTAACGACTCTCGCGACTACTCGTACACACCATCGATGTCTCATTCTCCCTACACACACAAACTTAGTACCGCCTCATTTTGTTCGTAGGATAGGAATATCATAGGAGTGGGAAACAATGTGAAGTGAGATAAATGGAGTACGACGTACAAGAACAAATGTACATGCACTCACTCTACCTCCGAGATACCCGTGAGTACACGATGGAGAGCATTTGTACACGAAGAGGCAGCTTATGTACGTAATAATTTGACCCTTTAATTTGTTCACTTAATAATGGAGGGTCGGGGACCACATGTGAGTGATACAAACTGCGACCTGGAAGCGGGGGCGTGTTTTTGATCAAGTTTTCTTTCTTGGTACGTTAAAAAAAATTGTCCGCCATTTTTCATTTCTTTTTTCTGGGAACGCGTGTATTCTATTTAAAACCACATCTATGGAGAGATTTTTTTACTCAATTGTATATGTAGCCTCTTATTTGATAGGATTTCTCGCGTCTCGCTCTCTCACCCTCTCCATATCTAAATAAGATAACAGTGTCCACTCTATCTCTCTCCTCAACGGTGGTCACAGATCTGGTCGAATATCGTCCGCTGCGGGAGGTGAGGAGGTGCAGCATTGAAGTTGTCGCCTTCGGCGATGGAGGAAGCCAATGCGCACCGTCCTCTCTGAGCTAGCGCTGCCGCAGACAAAGGTCCTCTATGCCCTTGTTCGCTGCCGTCGTGTGGGTAGATCCCGCCTGCCCTCCTAAGCGACATCTCGCCCACCTGAGGTATAACTTATTTTGGATATCATGCTTCATATTACTGGTCCAGCTCCCCAAAAGTCGCTGCATGTAGGTTTTCTTCTATGCCACTACTCCCCAGCTCCCCATGTACAGTAGCTAGGGTTCGTCAGCTGGTCCAATATCACCTATTTTTTACTATTATAGAGGAAAGGCCACTCGAAAATTGTCCTGGTTTATGCCTCGGTGGAGGTATACATGTTTTTCAACAAAAAGTACATGATGGTTGTGCAGTCATTGTCCATATGCTCCTATTGCTGCTGCTAATCTAATAATATCACTGGTTAAATGAAGCAATGCCCATGGTAAAGTGACGTCCCTTTTAAGTAATGTTCATGTCAATCCAGAGGCGTCGGTAAATAGTTCTGTCCTGCTTTTTTCTCTCGGGTATCCTGGTTTAGTTCCCATCAAGATAATCATGATGTTTCTGTTTGTTGGTGTAATTTTCATTAATTCTTACTGGCAATTGAGATGTCATTGTTAATCTTGTACCACTTCCAAAACAAAGTAACAACACTATATCTCTTTTTTATATTTTTGCAAACAACAACGTGTATCTCCATACCTGGGCATGTCTTCCTCAATTTTAGTGGAACTGCACAAAATTGGATGGCCATTGTTGTTCCGCCTCACTGTCCTCTGCCACGTGGTTCTTCCTTCCTCGAGCTTGATTACCGAGAAGAAATAGACCACAGTGAGGATTTGTCGAACTTCATTGGTGCCTCACCCAAACATGATACCAAATGGATGATGCATTCATACGTCTCCAACGTATCTATAATTTTTGATTGTTCCATGCTATTATATTATCTGTTTTAGATGTTTAACGGGCTTTATTATGCACTTTTATATTATTTTTGGGACTAACCTACTAACCGGAGGCCCAGTGCAAATTGCTGTTTTTTGCCTATTTCAGTGTTTCGTAGAAAAGGAATATCAAACGGAGTCCAAATGGAATGAAACCTTCGCGAGGATCGTTTTTGGAACAAATGCAATCCAGGAGACTTGGAGTGGATGTAAAGAAAGCCACGAGGTAGGAGGGCGCGCCCAGGGGGGTAGGCGCGCCCCCACCCTCGTGGGCCCCTCGTAGCTCCACCGACCTACTTCCTTTGCCTATATATACTCATATACCCTAAAAACATCCTGGAGCACCACAAAACACTTTTTCCATTGCCGCAACCTTCTATACCCGTGAGATCCCGAATTGGGGCCTTTTCTGGCACTCCTCCAGAGGGGGAATTGATCACGGAGGGCTTCTACATCAACACCATAGCCTCTCCGATGACGTGTGGGTAGTTTACCACAGACCTTCGGGTCCATAGTTATTAGCTAGATGGCTTCTTCTCTCTCTTTGGATCTCAATACAAAGTTCTCCTCGATTCTCTTGGAGATCTATTCAATGTAATACTTTTTTGCGGTGTGTTTGTCGAGATCCAATGAATTGTGGGTTTACGATCAAGATTATCTATGAACTATATTTGGTTCTTCTCTGAATTTTTATATGTATGATTTGATATCTTTGCAACTCTTTTGAATTATCAATTTTATTTGGCCTACTAGATTGATCTTTCTTGCAATGGGAGAAGTGCTTAGCTTTGGGTTCAATCTTGCGGTGTCCTTTCCCAAAGGATGTTAGGGCAGCAAGGCACGTATTGTATTGTTGCCATCGAGGATAAAAAGATGGGGTTTATATCATATTGCTTGAGTTTATCCTCTACATCATGTCATCTTGCCTAATGCGTTACTCTGTTCTTATGAACTTAATACTCTAGATGCATGCTGGATAGCGGTCGATGTGTGGAGTAATAGTAGTAGATGCATAATCGTTTCAGACTACTTGTCACGGACGAGGATGCCTATATACATGATCATGCCTAGATATTCTCATAACTATGCACTTTTCTATCAATTGCTTGACAGTAATTCGTTCACCCACCATAGAATTTGCTATCTTGAGAGAGGCCACTAGTAAAACCGATGGCCCCCGGGTCTATCTTCCATCATATTAATCTCCCGCCAACTAGGTATTTCTGTCGCCGTTTATTTTGCAATCTTTAATTTCCAATCTATACAACAAAAATACCAAAAATATTTATCTTATTATCTCTATCAGATCTCACTTTTGCAAGTGGTCGTGAAGGGATTGACAACCCCTTTAACGCGTTGGTTGCAAGGTTCTTATTTGTTTGTGTAGGTACGAGACGACTTGCGTGTAACCTCCTACTGGATTGATACCTTGGTTCTCAAAAACTGAGGGAAATACTTACGCTACTTTGCTGCATCACCCTTTCCTCTTCAAGGGCAAACCAACGCATGCTCAAGAGGTAGCAAGAAGGATTTCTGGCGCTGTTGCCGGGGAGATCTGCGCACAAGTCAAGACATACCAAGTACCCATCACAAACTCTTATCCCTCGCATTACATTATTTGCGATTTGCCTCTCGTTTTCCTCTCCCCCACTTCACCCTTGCCGTTTTATTCGCCTTTTTTCCGATCGTCTCTTTTTCGCTTGCTTCTTGTGTGCTTGTGTGTTGGATTGTTTGTCACGATGGCTCAAGACAATACTAAATTGTGTGACTTTTCCAATACCAACCACAATGATTTTCTTAGCACTCCGATTGCTCCTATTACCAATGCTGAATCTTGTGAAATTAATGCTGCTTTGTTGAATCTCGTCATGAAAGATCAATTTTCTGGCCTTCCTAGTGAAGATGCCGCTACTCATCTAAACAACTTTGTTGATTTGCGCGATATGCAAAAGATGAAAGATGTGGATAATGATATTGTCAAATTGAAGCTATTTCCGTTTTCGCTTAGAGATCGTGCTAAAACTTGGTTCTCTTCTTTGCCTAAAAATAGTATTGATTCATGGAATAAGTGCAAATATGCTTTTATCTCTAAGTATTTTCCTCCCGCTAAGATCATCTCTCTTAGAAACGATATTATAAATCTTAAGCAACTTGATCATGTGCATGTTGCACAAGCTTGGGAGAGGATGAAATTAATGATACGTAATTGCCCTACACATGGTTTGAATTGATGGATGATTATACAATTTTTTATGCCGGATTGAATTTTGCTTCTAGAAGTCTTTTAGATTCGGCCGCGGGAGGCACTTTTATGGAAATCACTTTAGGAGAAGCTACTAAACTCCTAGATAATATTATGGTTAATTATTCTCAATGGCACACCGAAAGATCTACTAGTAAAAAGGTTCATGCAATTGAAGAGATTAATGTTTTGAGTGGAAAGATGGATGAACTTATGATTTTTTTTGCTAATAAGAGTGTATCCTCTGATCCTAATGATATGCCTTTGTCCACTTTGATTGAGAATAATAATGAATCTATGGATGTGAATTTTGTTGGTAGGAACAATTTTGGTAACAACGCGTATAGAGGAAACTTTAATTCTAGGCCGTTCCCTAGTAATTCCTACAATAATTATGGTAATTCCTACAACAACTCTTATGGAAATTTTAATAAGATGCCCGCTGATTTTGAGACTAGTGTTAAAGAATTTATGATTTCGCAAAAGAATTTCAATGCTTTGCTTGAAGAAAAATTGCATAAGATTGATGAGTTGGCTAGGAACGTGGATAGAATTTCTCTTGATGTTGATTCTTTGAAACTTAGATCTTTCCCTCCTAAGCATGATATCAATGAGTCTCTCAAATCCATGAGAATTTCCATTGGTGAGTGCAAAGAAAGAACCGCTAGGATGCGTGCTAAAAACATTGCTTTATGAAAGCGTGTTCTTCTAGTTTTCATGATAATAATGATGATGTTATAAAAGTGATTGATGTGTCCCCTATTAATTCTTTTTGCAATATGAATCTTGATAAAGATGGGACTGGAGATGAGTCAACTTTAGTTAAAAGGCGTCCCAATGATTCGGAGTTTTTAGATCTTGATGCAAAAAATGGTATAAGTGGGATTAAAGAGGTCAAAACTTTACATAGCAATGAACCCGCTATTTTGGATTTCAAGGAATTTAATTATGATAATTGCTCTTTGATAGATTGTATTTCCTTGTTGCAATCCGTGTTAAATTCTCCTCATGCTTATAGTCAAAATAAAGCTTTTACCAAACATATCGTTGATGCTTTAATGCAATCTTATGAAGAAAAACTTGAATTAGAAGTCTCTATCCCTAGAAAACATTATGATGAATGGGAACCTACTATTAAAATTAAGATTAAAGATCATGAATGCTATGCTTTGTGTGATTTGGGTGCTAGTGTTTCCACAATTCCAAAAACTTTGTGTGATGTGTTAGGTTTTCGTGAATTTGATGATTGTTCTTTGAACATGCATCTTGCGGATTCCACCATTAAGAAACCTATGAGCAGGATTAATGATGTTATTATTGTTGCAAATAGGAATTATGTGCCCGTAGATTTCATTGTTCTTGATATAGATTGCAATCCTACATGTCCTATTATTCTTGGTAGACCTTTCCTTAGAACGATTGGTGCAATTATTGATATGAAGGAAGGAAATATTAGATTCCAATTTCCGTTAAGGAAGGGCATGGAACACTTACCTAGGAATAAAATTAAATTACCTTATGAATCTATTATGAGGGCCACTTATGATTTGCATGCCAAAGATGATAATGCCTAGATCTATTCTTGTTTTTATGCCTAGCTAGGGGCGTTAAATGATAGCGCTTGTTGGGAGGCAACCCAATTTTATTTTTGTTACTTGCTTTTTGTTCCTCTTTAGTAATAAATAATTCATCTAGCCTCTGTTAGATGTGGTTTTATGTTTTAATTAGTGTTTGTGCCAAGTAAAACCAATAGGATCTTCTTGGGTGATAATTATTTGATCTTGCTGAAAAAGTCAGAAATTTTCTGCTCACCAAAATAATTGTTAAAAATCACCAGAAAGTGATAAAATAACGATTCCAATTGAAGTAGATCAATAATAAAGTTATCTAGGACTTACTATTTTGGTAGATATTTCTGAGTTACAGAAGTTTGCGTTTGATGCAGATTACTACAGACTGTTCTGTTTTTGACAGGTTCTGTTTTTCGTGTGTTGTTTGCTTATTTTGATGAATCTATGGCTATTATCGGGGGGTATGAACCATAGATAAGTTAGAATACAGTAGGTTCAATACCAATATAAATAAAGAATGAGTTCATTACAGTACCTTAAAGTGGTGGTTTGTTTTATTTCGCTAACGGAGCTCATGAGATTTTTTGTTGAGTTTTGTGTTGTGAAGTTTTCAAGTTTTTGGGTAAAGATTTGATGGATTTTGGAACAAGGAGTGGCAAGAGCCTAATCTTGGGGATGCCCAAGGCACCCCAAGGTAAAATTCAAGTGCAACCAAAAGCCTAAGCTTTGGGATGCCCCGGAAGGCATCCCCTCTTTCGTCTTCATCTATCGGTAACTTTACTTGAGGCTATATTTTTATTCACCACATGATATGTGTTTTGCTTGGAGCGTCTTGTATGATTTGAGTCTTTGCTTTTTAGTTTACCATAATCATCCTTGCTGTACACGCCTTTTGGAGAGACACACATGAATCGGAATTTATTAGAATAGTCTATGTGCTTCACTTATATCTTTTGAGCTAGATAATTTTGCTCTAGTGCTTCACTTATATCTTTTTAGAGCATGGTGGTGGTTTATAAAAATTATTGATCTCTCATGCTTCACTTATATTATTTTGAGAGTCTTTTAGAATAGCATGGTAATTTGCTTTGGTTAAAATTTTAGTCCTAAAGTGATGAGCATCCAAGATAGGTATAATAAAAACTATCATATAAAGTGCATTGAATACTATGAGAAGTTTGATTCTTTATGATTGTTTTGAGATATGAAGATGGTGATATTAGAGTCATGCTAGTTGAGTAGTTGTGAATTTGAGAAATACTTATACTTGTGTTAAAGTTTGTGATTCCCGTAGCATGCACGTATGGTGAACCGTTATGCGATGAAGTCGGAGCATGATTTATTTATTGATTATCTTCCTTATGAGTGGCGGTCGGGGACGAGCGATGGTCTTTTCCTACCAATCTATCCGCCTAGGAGCATGCACGTAATACTTCATTTCAATAACTAATAGATTTTTGCAATAAGTATGTGAGTTCTTTATGACTAATGTTGAGTCCATGGATTATACGCACTCTCACCCTTCCACCATTGCTAGCCTCTCTAATACCTCGCACCTTTCGCCGGTATCATACACCCACCATATACCTTCCTCAAAACAGACACCATACCTACCTATTATGGCATTTCCATAGCCATTCCGAGATATATTGCCATGCAACTTACCACCGTTTCGTTTATTATGACACGCTCCATCATTGTCATATTGCTTTGCATGATCATGTAGTTGACATCATATTTGTGGCAAAGCCACCTTTATAATTCTTTCATACATGTCACTCTTGATTCATTGCCTATCCCGGTACACCGCCGGAGGCATTCACATAGAGTCATATTTTGTTCTAAGTATTGAGTTGTAATTCTTGAGTTGTAAGTAAATAAAAGTGTGATGATCATCATTATTAGAGCATTGTCCCAAGTGAGGAAAGGATGATGGAGACTATGGTTCCCCCAAGAGTCGGGATGAGACTCCGGACTAAAAATAAAAAAAAAGAGAAAGAAAAGAGGCCATAAAAAAGAGAGAAAGGCCCAAACAAAAAATGAGAGAAAAAGAGAGAAGGGACAATGTTACTATCCTTTTACCACACTTGTGCTTCAAAGTAGCACCATGATCTTCATGATAGAGAGTCTCCTATGTTATCACTTTCATATACTAGTGGGAATTTTACATTATAGAACTTGGCTTGTATATTCCAATGATGGGCTTCCTTAAAATGCCATAGGTCTTCGTGAGCAAGCGAGTTGGATGCACACCCACTTAGTTTCTTTTGTTGAGCTTTCATACACTTATAGCTCTAGTGCATCCGTTGCATGGCAATCCCTACTCACTCACATTGATATCTATTTATGGGCATTGATGACCCACAAGTATAGGGGATCTATCGTAGTCCTTCCGATAAGTAAGAGTGTCGGACCCAACGAGGAGCAGAAGGAAATGATAAGCGGTTTTCAGCAAGGTATTCTCTGCAAGCACTGAAATTATAGGTAACAGATAGTTTTGTGATAAGATAATTTATAACGAGCAACAAGTAACAAAGTAAATAAGGTGCAGAAAGGTGGCCCAATCCTTTTTGAAGCAAAGGACAAGCCTGGAAAAACTCTTATATGAAGGAAAACGCTCCCGAGGACACATGGGAATTATCGTCAAGCTAGTTTTCATCACGTTCATATGATTCGCGTTCGGTACTTTGATAATTTGATATGTGGGTGGACCGGTGCTTGGGTTCTATTCTTAATTGTACAAGCATCCCACTTATGATTAACCTCTATTGCAAGCATCCGCAACTACAACAAAAGTATTAAGGTAAACCTAACCATAGCATGAAACATATGGATCCAAATCAGCCCCTTACGAAGCAACGCATAAACTAGGGTTTAAGCTTCTGTCACTCTAGCAACCCATCATCTACTTATTACTTCCCAATGCCTTCCTCTAGGCCCAAATAATGGTGAAGTGTCATGTTGTCGACGTTCACATAACACCACTAGAGGAGAGACAACATACATCTCATCAAAATATCGAACGAATACCAAATTCGCATGACTACTAATAGCAAGACTTCTCCCATGTCCTCAGGAACAAACGTAACTACTCACAAAGCATATTCATGTTCATAATCAGAGGGGTATTAATATGCATATAGGATCTGAACATATGATCTTCCACCAAATATTCATGTCCATAATCAGAGGGGTATTAATAGGCATAAGTATTGTGACATAATGTGTAATAACAGCCCATAATGCAATAAATAACGATATAAAAGCATGATGCAAAATGGACGTATCAACTCCCCCAAGCTTAGACCTCGCTTGTCCTCAAGCGGAAGCCGATAACGATAAATATGTCCACATGTTTAGAGGTAGAGGTGTCGATAAAATAAAATAAGGACATGAGGGCATCATGATTAATCTAATAACAGCAACATATATGGATATTGTCATATTATTTCTTATGCTCAAGTAATAATCTATTCACAATGCAAAGTATGAATCAGAAACTTCATTGAGAACTAAAAACTATAACCTCAGTCATTGAGGCAATTGCAATTTATCATAACATCAGAAAGAGTCTATGTCAGAGCTTTTTAGCAAGTCCACATACTCAACTATCATTTAGTCTTTCACAATTGCTAAAACTCACGCAAGACTTGTGGTTATGGAGTTTTAATAGGACACAGAGAAAGATAGGGGCTTATAGTTTCGCCTCCCAGCCTTTTACCCCAAGGGTAATGTCAACAATAATAGTTGATTCTAACTTACATCCAATTAGATATATGTATCAGGATCTTTCCAACACACTGTGCTTGCCAAAGGATAAAATGTAAAAAGGAAAGGTGAAGATCACCATGACTCTTGCATAAGGTAGAAGGTAATAATAAAAGATAGGCCCTTCGCAGAGGGAAGCAGAGGTTGCCATGCGCTTTCAGGGTTGGATGCACAAAATCTTAATGCGAAAGAACGTCACTTTATATTGCCACTTGTGATATGGACCTTTATTATGCAGTCCGTCGCTTTTATTTCTTCCACATCACAAGATCGTATAAAGCTTATTTCCTCCACACTAATCAATCATACATATTTAGAGAGCAATTTTTATTGCTTTCACCGATGACAACTTACTTGAAGGATCTTACTCAATCCATAGGTAGATATGGTGGACTCTCATGGCAAAACTGGGTTTAAGGGTATTTGGAAGCACAAGTAGTATCTCTACTTGGTGCAAAGAATTTGGCTAGCATGAGGGAGAAAGGCAAACCCAACATGTTGGATGATCCATGACAATATACTTTATCTCAGATATAAGAAAACATAACCCATTAAGTTGTCTTCCTTGTCCAACACCAACTCTTTAGCATGTCATATTTTAATGAGTGCTCCCAATCATAAAAGATGTCCAAGATAGTATATTTATATGTGTAACCTCTCTTTCCTTATTACTTACTATTAATTGCAACGATGACCAAAGCTATGTTTGTCAACTCTCAACATTTTTTAATCATCATACTCTTTCTATGTGAAGTCATTACTCTCCATAAGATCAATATGATCTCTTTGTTTCTCTTTATTCTTTCTCTTTTCTTTTATTCCCTCAAGATCATGGCAAAATAATTAAGCCCTTGACTCAACACTAATCTTTATTATATAACTTACGGACTCGATTACATAGAGGGATCATAAGGCAAAACTCAAAACTAGATCATACCAAAACTTTATTCTACTAGATCAAGATATTACTAATAAGGATCGAACTAAGAAAAACGGTAAAGATAGGAGTGTGATGGTGATACGATACCGGGGCACCTCCCCCAAGCTTGGCAGTTGCCAAGGGGAGTGCCCATACTCATATGATTATGTCTCTTTCTTCGGAGGTGATGGTGTGATATTCTTGGCGATGATACTCCTCAAGATACAATTCTCTTCCTCGAGCTTATTGAGTTGCTTCTTGAGATCCATTATCTTCTTACGGAGCTTACCCGTAACGGTTAAAGCTCCTTGCACCCATGGATGCTGCATACCTACGGGGGAACAGGTAACACACTTTTTCATATTCTCGTAATAAAGAAATCTAACATTGGAAGGGATAACCGACTGGAATAGCCGAGCTCTGTAGTTCCCCCATCGTGAATCCAGCTCGGAAGCGAGAAGTGACTTTTTGATCCTCCTCCATGGTATCTATCCTCTTCAAATCAGCCTCCATCTCTTCCTCCGTTGCTGGCCCAAAGTTGTCAGCATCGCTGTTTGTCCTTGATCTCGATGCCGGATGAGACACCCGGCTCTCCCTGACTGACTCTTGAGAAGACATCTTGTTATAATCTGCAGCAGCGACAGCTCAAAACAAAAACAGAGGATATTTGCGTGATACGGTGCTCAAAACCTCCGGGAGATTATATGATGAATTTTTACCGACCAAAATACGTATCGGGCAAGAAAATGGACTCCGGAGAGCGCACGAGGTGCCCACGAGGCAGGGGGGCGCGCCCTCCACCCTTGTGGAGGCCTCGTGTCCTTCCCAGACTGCTTCTTATTTTTCTATTTTTCTAAATATTCCAAAACGGAGAAAAATTTCCATTAGAACTGTTTTGGAGTCGGTTTACTTACCGTACCACATACCTATTCCTTTTCGGAGTCTGAAACGTTCTGTAAAGTGTCCCTTATGTATTCCTCCGAGGTTACGGTTTCAATAACATTAGTTTTAAATTTTATAGGATTACCTGAGATATAATGTTTGATTCTTTGACCGTTCACCACCTTCGGATTTGTGCCCTCGAAGTTGTTGATTTTTATGGCACCGGAACGATAGACCTCCTCGATAACGTAAGGACCTTCCCATTTAGAGAGAAGTTTTCCTGCAAAAAATCTTATACGAGAGTTGTATAGAAATACATAATCACCTACATTAAACTCACGCTTTTGTATTCTTTTGTCATGCCATCTTTTAACTTTTTCTTTGAACAATTTGGCATTCTCATAGGCTTGGGTTCTCCATTCATCAAGTGAGCTAATGTCAAATAACCTCTTCTCACCGGCAAGTTTGAAATCATAGTTGAGCTCTTTAATGGCCCAATATGCCTTATGTTCTAGTTCGAGAGGTAAGTGACATGCTTTTCCATAAACCATTTTATACGGAGACATACCCATAGGATTTTTATATGCAGTTCTATAGGCCCATAATACATCATCAAGTTTCTTGGACCAATTCTTCCTAGATCTATTAACAGTCTTTTGCAAAATTAATTTGAGCTCTCTATTACTCAATTCTACTTGACCACTAGACTGTGGATGATAAGGAGATGCAATTCTATGATTAACATCATACTTAGAAAGCATTTTACGGAAAGCACCATGAATAAAATGTGAACCACCATCAGTCATTAAATATCTAGGGACTCCAAATCTCGGAAAAATAACTTCTTTAAGCATCTTAATATAAGTGTTATGATCAACACTACTAGTTGGAATAGCTTCTACCCACTTAGTAACGTAATCAACAACAACTAAAATATGTGTATATCCATTAGAGGCAGGAAACGGTCCCTATAATCAAAGCCCCAAACATCAAATGGTTCAATAACAAGTGAATAATTCATAGGAATTTCTTGACGTATGCTAATATTACCAATTCTTTGACATTCATCACAGGATAGGACAAACTTACGGGCATCCTTTAAGAGAGTAGGCCAATAAAAACCGGATTGCAATACCTTATGTGCAGTTCTATCTCCAGCGTGGTGTCCTCCATACGCCTCAGAGTGACACTTGCGTAGGATCTGTTCCTGTTCATGCTCAGGTACACAACGTCTAATAACACCATCTACTCCTTCTTTATAAAGATGTGGGTCATCCCAGAAGTAATGTCTTAAATCATAGAAAAACTTTTTCTTTTGCTGGTATGTGAAACTAGGCGGTATAAATTTAGCAACAATGTAATTGGCATAATCAGCATACCATGGAGTAGTACGAGAAGCATTTATGACATTTAGTTGTTCATCAGGAAAGCTATCATCAATAGGTAGTGGGTCATCAAGAACATTTTCTAACCTAGACAAGTAGTCTGCAACGGGGTTCTCAGCTCCCTTTCTATCAATAATATGCAAATCAAATTCTTGTAGCAAGAGAACGTATCTAATAAGTCTAGGTTTAGCATCTTTCTTTTCCATAAGATATTTAATAGCAGCATGATCAGTGTGAATAGTTACTTTAGAATCTACAATATAAGGTCTGAACTTATCACAAGCAAATACAACTGCTAAGAATTCTTTTTCAGTAGTAGCATAATTTCTCTGAGCATTGTCTAGAGTTTTACTAGCATATTGAATAACATTTAATTTCTTATCAACTCTTTGCCCTAGAACAACATCTACAGCATAATCACTAGCATCACACATAATTTCAAAGGGTAAATTCCAATCAGGTGGCTGAACGATAGGTGCAGAAATCAATGCTTTCTTAAGTATTTCAAATGCTTCTACACAATCATCATCAAAGACGAATGGTATATATTTTTGTAATAAATTAGTCAGAGGCCGAGAAATTTTTGAGAAGTCCTTAATGAACCTCCTATAAAATCCGGCGTGACCAAGGAAGCTTCTTATACCTTTGATGTCCTTGGGACATGACATCTTTTCAATAGCATCATCTTTAGCTTTATCAACTGCAATGCCTCTTTCAGAAATTTTATGCCCCAAGACAATACCTTCATTAACCATAAAGTGGCACTTCTCCCAGTTCAAGACAAGATTAGTTTGTTCACATCTCTGCAAAACTCGATCAAGGTTGCTCAAGCAATCATCAAAAGAGGATCCATAAACGGAGAAATCGTCCATGAAAACCTCACAAATCTTTTCACAAAAGTCAGATAATATAGCCATCATGCATCTTTGAAAGGTAGCAGGTGCATTACATAAACCAAAAGGCATACGTCTATAAGCAAAAGTACCGAAAGGGCAAGTAAAAGTGGTCTTAGCTTGATCATCAACTGACACAGGTATTTGAGAGAAACCAGAATAACCATCTAGAAAGCAAAAATGTGTATGTTTGGATAATCTTTCTAGCATTTGATCAATAAAATGTAAGGGATAATGATATTTTTTAGTAGCTTTATTTAATTTGCGGAAATCAATTACCATCCTATAACCTGTAATAATTCTTTGTGGAATCAATTCATCTTTATCATTAAGAACGACAGTAATACCCCCCTTCTTAGGGACACAATGGACATGACTTACCCACTGACTATCAGCAACAGGATAGATTATACTTGCCTCAAGGAGCTTTAGTATTTCCTTTCTTACCACTTCTTTCATTTTAGGATTCAGCCGTTGTTGATGATCAATAACTAGTTTGGCATCTTTCTCCAAATTTATTTTGTGTTGGTATGGAGTGGAAATAGTGCCCTTAAGATCATAAAGAGTATATCCAATAGCAGCACGGTGCTTCTTCAGAGTTTTCAATAATTTTTCTTCCTCCTTCTCTGAAAGGTTAGCACTAATAATAATAGGATATATCTTCTATTGATCAAGATAAGAATATTTAAGAGTATCAGGCAATGGTTTAAGCTCAAACACGGGATCACCCTTGGGTGGAGGAGGATCCCCTAAGATTTCAACAGGCAAGTTGTTTTTCAGAATAGGACCTTGTTTAAAGAACACTTCATCTATTTCCCTTCTTTCATTCATAAACATATCATTTTCATGGTCTAGCAAATATTGTTCTGAAGGATCACTAGGAGGTACCGCAATAGAAGCAAGACCAATAATTTCATCTTTACTAGGCAATTCCTCTTCACGGTGTTGTCTACGAAATTTAGAGAAATTGAACTCATGAGACATATCACCTAAACCGATAGTAACAACATCCTTTTCTCAGTCTATCTTAGCATTAACAGTGTTTAAGAAGGGTCTACCAAATATAATGGGACAAAAGCTATCTTGTGGGGAACCAAGAACAAGAAAATCAGCAGGATATTTAGTTTTCCCACACAAGACTTCAACATCTCTAACAATTCCAATTGGTGAAAGAGTATCTCTATTGGCAAGTTTAGTTGTGACATCAGTATCTTCTAACTCAGTAGGTGCAATATCATGCATAATTTCTTTGTATAAGTCAATAGGTATTGCATTAGCACTAGCACCCATATCGCACAAGCCATGATAACAATGATCTCCTATTTTAACAGAAATAACAGGCATGCCTACCACAGGTCTATGTTTATCTTTAGCACAAGGTTTAGCAATTCTAGCAGTTTCATCACAGAAATAAATAACATGCCCATCGATATTATCAGCCAAGAGATCTTTAACAATAGCAATATTAGGTTCAACTTTAACTTGCTCAGGAGGTGTATAAGTTCTAATATTGCTTTTACGAATCACAGTTGAAGCTTTAGCATGGTCCTTTATTCTAACAGGGAAAGGTGGTTTCTCAACATAGGCAGTAGGAACAATAGGATCATTATAAGTGATAGTATTTTCTTCAACTTTAATAGGTGCAACTACTTTTACTTCTATGGGAGGATGATATTTAAACCAATTCTCCTTAGGGAGATCAACATGAGCAGCAGAAGATTCACAGAAAGAAGCTACTATCTCTGAGTCAAGTCCATATTCAGTGCTAAATTTATGGAAAACATCGGTATCCATAAAAGATTTAACACAATCAAACTTAGATGTCATACCTGACTCCTTACCTTCGTCGAGGTCCCAATCTTCAGAGTTGCGTTTAATTCTTTCAATTAAACCCCATTTGAATTCAATAGTCTTCATCATAAAAGAGCCAGCACAAGAAGTATCGAGCATGGTGCGATTGTTATCTGAAAGCCGAGCATAAAAAAATTGAATAATCATTTCTCTTGGGAGCTCATGATCGGGGCATGAATATAACATTGATTTAAGCCTCCCCCAAGCTTGAGCGATGCTTTCTCCTTTGCGAGGCCAAAAATTATATATATAATTACGATCACGATGAACAAGATGCATAGGATAAAACTTCTGATGAAATTCCAATTTCAATCGTTTGTAGTTCCATGATCCCATATCGTCACATAGCCTATACCATGTCAATGCATCTCACTTCAAAGATAAAGGGAAGACCTTCTTCTTGATAACATCATCGGGCATACCTGCAAGCTTAAATAATCCACAAACCTCATCCACATATATTAGGTGTTCATCAGGATGTAATGTTCCATCTCATGCAAAAGGATTAGCTAGCAGTTTTTCTATCATACCCGAAGGAATTTCAAAGTAGATATTTTCATTTTCAGTAGGTTCAGTAGGTTGAGGAGCAACTCTTTGCTCTACTGGTCGGGGTAAAGATACCCCGAACAAGCCCCTCAAAGGATTACTTTCCATAGTAACAAGTGACAATAAATTTCAGCACACTATATAAAATTTTCCTTACCAAATTCCACCTACCAAAGGCGCTTCACTCCCCGGCAATGGCGGCAGAAAAGAGTCTTGATGGCCCACAACTATAGGGGATCTATCGTAGTCCTTTCGATAAGTAAGAGTGTCGAACCCAACGAGGAGCAGAAGGAAATGATAAGCGGTTTTCAGCAAGGTATTCTCTGCAAGCACTGAAATTATAGGTAACAGATAGTTTTGTGATAAGATAATTTATAACGAGCAACAAGTAAAAAAAGTAAATAAGGTGCAGCAAGGTGGCCCAATCCTTTTTGTAGCAAAGGACAAGCCTGGACAAACTCTTATATGAAGGAAAACGCTCCCGAGGACACATGGGAATTATCGTCAAGCTAGTTTTCATCACGTTCATATGATTCGCATTCGGTACTTTGATAATTTGATATGTGGGTGGACCGGTGCTTGGGTGTTGTCCTTACTTGGACAAGCATCCCACTTATGATTAACTCCTATTGCAAGTATCCGCAACTACAAAAGAAGTATTAAGGTAAACCTAACCATAGCATGAAACATATGGATCCAAATCAGCCCCTTACGAAGCAACGCATAAACTAGGGTTTAAGCTTCTATCACTCTAGCAACCCACCATATACCTTTATGACTAATAATCCACAAACCTCATCCACATATATAGGGTGGTTTAAGCTTCTGTCACTTTTGCAATAAGTATGTGAGTTCTTTATGACTAATGTTGAGTCCATGGATTATACGCACTCTCACCCTTCCACCATTGCTAGCCTCTCTAATACCGCGCACCTTTCGCTGGTATCATACACCCACCATATACCTTCCTCAAAACAGACACCATACCTACGTATTATGGCATTTCCATAGCCATTCCGAGATATATTACCATGCAACTTACCACCGTTCCGTTTATTATGACACGCTCCATCATTGTCATATTGCTTTGCATGATCATGTAGTTGACATCGTATTTGTGGCAAAGCCACCTTTATAATTCTTTCATACATGTCACTCTTTATTAATTGCATATCCCGGTATAGCGCCGGAGGCATTCACATAGAGTCATATTTTGTTCTAAGTATTGAGTTGTAATTCTTGAGTTGTAAGTAAATAAAAGTGTGATGATCATCATTATTAGAGCATTGTCCCAAGTGAGGAAAGGATGATGGAGACTATGGTCCCCCCAAGAGTCGGGATGAGACTCCGGACTAAAAATAAAAAAAAGAGAAAGAAAAGAGGCCATGAAAAAAGAGAGAAAGGCCCAAACAAAAAAATGAGAGAAAAAGAGAGAAGGTACAATGTTACTATCCTTTTACCACACTTGTGCTTCAAAGTAGCACCATGATCTTCATGATAGAGAGTCTCCTATGTTATCACTTTCATATACTAGTGGGAATTTTACATTATAGAACTTGGCTTGTATATTCCAATGATGGGATTCCTCAAAATGCCCTAGGTCTTCGTGAGCAAGAGAGTTAGATGCACACCCACTTAGTTTCTTTTGTTGAGCTTTGATACACTTATAGCTCTAGTGCATCCGTTGCATGGCAATCCCTACTCACTCACATTGATATCTATTTATGGGCATTGATGACCCACAAGTATAGGGGATCTATCGTAGTCCTTCCGATAAGTAAGAGTGTCGAACCCAACGAGGAGCAGAAGGAAATGATAAGCGGTTTTCAGCAAGGTATTCTCTGCAAGCACTGAAATTATAGGTAACAGATAGTTTTGTGATAAGATAATTTATAACGAGCAACAAGTAACAAAGGTAAATAAGGTGCAGCAAGGTGGACCAATCCTTTTTGTAGCAAAGGACAATCCTGGAAAAACTCTTATATTAAGGAAAACACTCCCGAGGACACATGGGAATTATCGTCAAGCTAGTTTTCATCATGTTCATATGATTCGCGTTCGGTACTTTGATAATTTCATATGTGGGTGGACCGGTGCTTGGGTGCTGTTCTTACTTGGACAAGCATCCCAGTTATGATTAACTCCTATTGCAAGCATGCGCAACTACAAAAGAAGTATTAAGGTAAAACTAACCATAGCATGAAACTATGGATCCAAATCAGCCCCTTACGAAGCAACACATAAACTAGGGTTTAAGCTTCTGTTACTCTAGCAACCCATTATCTACTTATTACTTCCCAATGCCTTCCTCTATGCCCAAATAATAGTGAAGTGTCATGTAGTCGACGTTCACATAACACCACTAGAGGAGAGACAACATACATCTCATCAAAATATCGAACGAATACCAAATTCACATGACTACTAATAGCAAGACTTCTCCCATGTCCTCAGGAACAAACATAACTACTCACAAAGCATATTCATGTTCATAATCAGAGGGGTATTAATATGCATATAGGATCTGAACATATGATCTTCCACCAAATAAACCAACTAGCATCAACTACAAGGAGTAATCAACACTACTAGCAACTTACAGGTACCAATCCTAGACTTGGAGACAAGAATTGGATACAAGGGATGAACTAGGGTTTGAGAGGAGATGGTGCTGGTGAAGATGTTGATGGAGATTCGTCCCCTCCCGATGAGAGGAGCGTTGGTGATGACGATGGCGATGATTTCTCCCTCCCAGAGGGAAGTTTCCCCGGCAGAACAGCTCTGCCGGAGCCCTAGATTGGTTCCACCAAGGTTCCGCCTCATGGCGGCGGAGTCTCGTCCCGAAAGCTTGCTTATGATTTTTCTTCGGACGAAAGACTTCATATAGCAGAAGATGGGGATCGGAGGGCCAACAGGAGGCCCACGAGGCAGGGGGGCGCGCCCCCCACCCTTGTAGCCATGGTGTGGCCCCCCTCTGGTATTTCTTCTGCTCAATATTTTTTATTATTTACAAAAATAACTTCCATGGAGTTTCAGGACTTTTGGAGTTGTGCAAAATAGGTCTCTAATATTTGCTCCTTTTCCAGCCCAAAATTCCAGCTGCCGGCATTCTCCCTCCTTATGTAAACCTTGTAAAATAAGAGAGAATAGGCATAAGTATTGTGACATAATGTGTAATAACATCCCATAATGCAATAAATATCGGTATAAAAGCATGATGCAAAATGGACGTATCAGGCATCTCCATAGCCCGCTGATACGCCTAGTTGATGTGAGACTATCTTCTCCTTTTTTGTCTTCCCCATAACCACCATTCTATTCCACATATAGTGCTATGTCCATAGCTCACGCTCATGTATTGCGTGAAAATTGAAAAAAATTGAGAACATCAAAAGTATGAAACAATTGCTTGGCTTGTCATCGGGGTTGTGCATGATTTAAATATTTTGTGTGATGAAGATAGAGCATAGCCAGACTATATGATTTTGTAGGGATAACTTTCTTTGGCCATGTTATTTTGAGAAGACATGATTGCTTTATTAGTATGCCTGAAGTATTATTATTTTTATGTCAATATTAAACTTTTGTCTTGAATCTTTCGGATCTGAACATTCATGCCACAATAAAGAAAAAATACATTGAGAATTATGCTAGGTAGCATTCCACATCAAAAATTCTGTTTTTCTCATTTACCTACTCGAGGACGAGCAGGAATTAAGCTTGGGGATGCTTGATACGTCTCAAACGTATCTATAATTTTTTATTGTTCCATGCTATTATATTATCTTTGTTGGATGTTTAACGGGCTTTATTATGCACTTTTATATTATTTTTGGGACTAACCTACTAACCGGAGGCCCAATGCAAATTGCTGTTTTTTGCCTATTTCAATGTTTCGCGGAAAAGGAATATCAAACTGAGTCCAAACGGAATGAAACCTTCGCGAGGATCATTTTTGGACAAACGCAATGCAGGAGACTTGGAGTGGACGTAAAGGAATCCACGAGCTAGGAGGGCGGGCCCGGGGGTAGCCGCGCCCCCCACCCTCGTGGGCCCCTCGTTGCTCCACCGACCTACTTCCTTCGCCTATATATACTCATATACCCTCAAAACAACTAGGACCACCATGAAACACTTTTCCACCGTCACAACCTTCTATACCCGTGAGATCCCATCTTGGGGCCTTTTCCGGCACTCCAACGGAGGGGGAATCGATCATGGAGGGCTTCTACATCAACACCATAACCTCTCTGATGATGTGTGAGTAGTTGACCGCAGACCTTCGGGTCCATAGTTATTAGCTAGATGGCTTCTTCTCTCTCTTTGGATCTCAAGACAAAGTTCTCCTTGATTCTCTTGGAGATCTATTCGATGTAATACTTTTTTGCGGTGTGTTTGTCGAGATCCGATGAATTGTGGGTTTATGATCAAGATTATCTATTAACAATATTTGGTTCTTCTCTGAATTCTTATATGTATGATTTGATATCTTTGCAAGTCTATTCGAATTATCAGTTTGGTTTGGCCTACTAGATTGATCTTTCTTGCAATGGGAGAAGCGCTTAGTGATGAAGCCATGTACCTAGGGTAGGGTCATGGACCTGTCCAAGATACCCTCCCCAAGGACAACTCAAGAAGAAACCACCTTTCAGTCGACCTGGAAGGGTTCCACTCGACGGACTTGAAGACACTCGACCATGAAGCCAACCACTCGACCGCCAGGAGATCTAAAGTCAGTCTGCACACAAACTATCAGCCATTAAGTAGCTTTTATGGTCATCATAGCACTTTATGTGGGGCGTTACCAGTAACCCCCGGTCTTAATGTACTTTAATCTCTGCATAACTGAGGGCTGGAGGGGTCTGGCGAACTCTATATAAGCCACCCCCGCCTCAGTGAAAGGGTTCGCACCCCTGTAACCTATACGCACATAATACAGTCGACCGCCTCCGTGCTCCGAGACGTAGGGATGTTACTTCCTTCGAGAAGGGCCTGAACTCGTAAACATCTTGCGTATACAACTACTCCATAGCTAGGATCTTGCCTCTCCATTCCTACCCCCCTACCTAACTGTCAGACTTAGAACCATGATAGTTGGCGCCCACCTTGGGGCAGGTGTCTTAGCGACTTGTTGGAGAAGTTGCAATTTTTCCGATCCCCTTCATCATGGTTTCAGGTGGAGTTTTGGTTGAGGGCCGCGAGATCCGTCTCAGCGCGCTCACGTTCATCGCCGACGACTCTGCTTGGCTTCAGGAGGCTCCACTCGACGTCGACGCGCTCCCCGTCCGCGGGGCAACGCACTTTCGCGCGTGCGTCCGCGGCGTCCTCCTGCGGCAACTGTCGACCCAGTATTGGTCGGCTCCTGTGCCGTACTCCCTCCCAGTCTCCCGCCGGCGCAAGCGCTCCGGTCGGTCGAGGCTTCAGCGGTGGGTGAGGCATGCGGTGGCCCGCCAGTCGGCCACTCCTCAAGTCACGGCAATCAAGCCCGATGAATCTCTCTACGGCCTGTTCGACTGGCTCCGCAGAGACTGCATCCGAATGCGACAACAGTGATCCAGCGGCGGAAGTCCTGATGGTCGATGGGCCACGCAGTCCCCCCAGCTTTCCCCGCACCGACGGTGGCAACGGCAAGGGCGATCCGTCGCAAGCCCATGAAGAGTACTTGCCCGAGCCACTCACTTCGCTGCAGAGGGAGGAACTTCGCCGCCGGAACATGGATGCACTTCACACTCCTATCGTTGGAGAAACCTCCGAGTCTCGTGCCTTAGAAGATGCACGCTTGGCCAACTTGGCTGAGCGCACTCGACTGGAGAATCTCCAGCGAGTACTCGACGAACGAGCGCGACAACGGGTCCCGTCGTCCAGTCGACGTCAACTCTTTCCACCACCGACTCAGGTATATCGAACTCCGATTCAGAATCTAGCAGCTGCAGCCCGTATAGTAGAGTCTATTCAGCCTTCCCAGTCAGAGGCTGGTAGGGGTTTGCTACAGATCAGAGATTTACTCCGGGCAGCAGGAGATCAAAATTCAGTTGTATCGCAGTCGCGGAATAGGATTCACAGCAGATCCGTCGCTGCGAATACAGTCCAGTCGGCCCATAGTCCAAGATCGCCCCCGAGGCGTGAGGAACGTGGAAGCTGGCGGGATGATCAGTACAAGGACCGTGAGCAGTATGATCACCGATTCGATCGTGATGATCGATGTCGAGTGCCCACTCCTCCCCCAAGGGGTGGATCGTATGCGCCTCGACAGCAGGATGGCAGACGCCCTCACAGTGCTGGGCGAAGGATTCTAGTCGACCCCAAAGAACCAGGCTTTGATGCGAGATCCATTCTTGTTCAAGGTTTGGTCGACAGGAACAAAGCTTACCGAGGAGGTCATGACAGAGATGCCCCCAGCAGCAGCAGAGTGCACATCTCAGGACCAGAGTGCTTCAGCAGAGCCATCAGGGCCGCAGTGATTCCTCCTAACTTCAGGTTGGCGACTGGAGTTAGTAAGTTCACTGGTGAGTCCAAACCTGATACTTGGCTTGAGGACTACCGAGTGGCTGTTCAGATTGGCGGCGGCAATGATGAGGTGCCCATGAAGCATCTGCCCCTTATGTTGGAGGGTTCGGCCAGAGCATGGTTGAATCAATTGGCACCCAGCAGCATTTACACTTGGGAAGATCTCGCCCGAGTGTTTGTCAGAACATTTGAAGGAACTTGCAAGCGACCAAAGGGGTTAACAGAGCTACGCCTTGCGTGTAAAAGTCTAATGAAACTCGAGGATTACATCCAGAGATGGATCACGTTGCATCACACGAGAGAGAATGTATCGATCATCAGTGATCAGGCCTTCAAGGAAGGTGTTAAGAACAGAGAGCTAAGTTTGAAATTCGTTCGGACCGGAGACATGACCCTGAGTCGAATGATGGAGATTGCCACCAAGTATGCCAATGGTGAAGAAGAGGATCGGCTCCGGAGTGGCAAGTACAAGTCAGCCGCTCATGAAACCGGGGGAGGGAACTCCAGTCGGAAGCAGAAGCGGAAAGCCGAGCCAGCTGCTCCTGGAGAAGCCTTGGCCGTGACTCACGGAAAGTTCAAGGGGAAACCCAAGGGGCCTTGGAACCCCAAAAAAGTGAAAGACCAAGATGGAAATGATGTATTGGACTTGCCATGTCACATTCACACGAAGAAAGATGAAGAGGGTAAACTCATTTACCCAAAGCATACCACTCGACAGTGTCGGCTCTTGATCCAGCAGTTCCAGGGGAAGCAGCCCAAGGATAAGGAAAAGGAGTCGGACAAAGTGGAGGACAAGGAAGATAGTGATGGTGGATACCCCCAGGTCAATTCCACCCTGATGATTTTTGCCGACATTGAAAGCAAAAGTCGATTGGAAGTTATCAACCGAGAAGTGAATATGGTCGCTCCGGCGACACCCAGTTATTTGAAATGGTCTCAGACTGCCATCACATTCGACCAGTCTGATCACCCGATGCACATAGCCACCCCTGGGAGGCAAGCTTTGGTGGTCGACCCGGTCGTCGAAGGCACTCGACTAACTAAAGTTTTGATGGATGGTGGCAGTGGCCTGAATATACTGTATGTAGAGACGTTGAAAGGGATGGGCATTCCGATGTCCAGACTCAGTACCAGAAACATGAGCTTCCATGGAGTCATTCCTAGAAAGAAGGCTGAGTCACTCGGCCAAATTGCTCTCGATGTGGTTTTTGGTGATTCCAAGAATTTTCGTAAAGAAAAGTTGACCTTTGAGGTCGTGGATTTCCAGAGTGCTTATCACGCTATTCTGGGAAGGCCGGCGTATGCACGTTTCATGGCTCGACCATGTTATGTGTACCTTAAGCTGAAGATGCCAGGCCCCAAAGGTGTGATCACTGTCATTGGCAATCGGAAGAAAGCGGAAGAGTGTTTCCAGAAAGGCTCGAAAATCGCCGATGCTCAGATGGCAGTGGTAGAATTGCAGGAATACCAGTAAACTGCAGACCCGGGTGATTTGTTGCGAGCCAAGAAGCCCGCCACGGAATCAGCGTTTCAGTCATCCGGTGAGACAAAGCCGATTCACATTCACCCGACCGACCCCGATGTTGCTCCGACTCATATCTCTGCAACACTCGACTCCAAATAGGAAGAAGCGCTCATCCAGTTCCTCAGTGAGAATTGGGACATCTTCGCATGGAAGCCTTCTGACATGCCGGGTGTTCCGAGGGGGCTGGCTGAGCACCGTCTATGAGTCGACCCGAAAGTTAAACCTGTCAAGGAACATCTTCGACGGTCCGCCATCCAGAAGAGAAAAGCCATTGGCGAGGAGGTGGCTCGGCTCTTAGCAGCGGAGTTTATCCGAGAGATTTACCACTCCGAGTGGCTCGCCAATGTTGTCATGGTCCCCAAGAAGGACAAGTCACTTCGCATGTGCATCGACTTCAAACATATCAATCGGGCCTGCCCGAAAGATCATTTTCCTCTCCCCGCATCGACCAAATAGTCGACTCGACTGCGGGATGTGAGCGGTTGTCTTTTTTAGACGCCTCTTCCGGGTACCATCAGATCCGTCTGTATGGACCCGACGAGATCAAAACAGCTTTCATCACTCCATTCGGGTGCTTCTGTTACGTCACCATGCCATTCGGCCTCAAGAATGCCGGAGCCACGTTCATGAGGATGATTCAGAAGTGTTTGCTCACTCAAATTAGTTGGAATGTGGAAGCATACATGGATGATATTGTGGTCAAATCACGGAAGGGTTCCGACCTGTTGACTGACCTTGCTGAAACATTTGCCAATCTCAGGAGGTATGATATCAAGCTTAATCCATCAAAGTGCACATTCGGAGTTCCTGGCGGAAAGTTACTCGGTTTTCTCGTTTCCGAACGAGGAATCGACGCCAACCCAGAAAAAGTTGGTACTATACTCCGAATGAAACACCCTGTGCGTGTGCACGATGTCCATAAGCTTACTGGATGCATGGCCGCTTTAAGTCGATTCATTTCTCGTCTCGGTGAAAAGGCATTGCCTCTTTACCGACTGATGAAGAAGTCAGACAAGTTCGAGTGGACTCCGAAGTGATGCAGCGTTTGCGAGCTAAAAGCTCGCTCTCCACCCACCGGTGCTTGCTGCCCCAATCAGAAAGAGCCTTTGCTGCTTTACATTGCAGCCACAGGACAAGTCGTCGATAAAGATTTACGGTCGGCGGGAAGAAGAAGGAAAAGCCTTCAAAGTTCAGCGCCCGAGATATTATCTTTCTCAAGTGTTGACCCCATCAAAGCAAAGATATCCTCATTATCAGAAGCTTGTTTATGGGATTTATATGACCACGAAGAAGGTTGCTCATTACTTCTCGACCATTCCATTACGATCGTCGACGCCCGATTGTCGAGATTCTACACTGTGAGATGCAACTGGTCGAGTGGCGAAATGGGCGATTGAACTCCTTCCCCCTGATATCAAGTTTGAGGCAAAGAAAGCCATCAAGTCCCAAGCAGTAGCAGATTTCATCGCCGAGTGGATTGAACAGCAACTACCGACTCAAGTTCACTCGGAGCAATGGACCATGTTCTTTGATGGTTCTAAGATGCTGAATGGTTCCGGTGCTGGGGTAGTGTTGGTTTCCCCCCGAGGAGATAAGCTTAGATATGTGCTCTAGTTCCACTTTGATTCCTCCAACAATGAAGCAGAATACGAAGCACTTTTGTATGGGTTGCGTATGGCCATTTCACTCGGCGTCCGTCGCCTCATGGTCTATGGCGACTCAGATCTGGTGGTTAATCAAGTTATGAAGGAGTGGGACGTCAGAAGTCCAGCCATGACTGGTTACTGCAATGCAGTGAGAAAGCTGGAGAAGAAATTCGAGGGGTTAGAGCTTGACCATATACCCCGACTGAAAAATCAAGCAGCTGATGTTTTAGAAAAAATAGGTTCCAAGAGAGAAGCTATTCCCAGCAATGTGTTTTTGGAACACATCCACTCACCATCAGTTCAAGAGGATCCTTTCACCGAAGAAGCCCCGCAGCCGAAAAGTGTCACTGATCCGACTGAAGTTGAGGTCCCAGCTGTGGTCGACCTGATCATGGAAGTTTTGGTCATCACTCCTGACTGGACAGTGCCGTACATCACATATATCCTAAGGAAAGAGCTCCCGGAGAACGAAGAAGAGGCTCGACAGATCGTCCGCCGATCCAAGGCCTTTACTGTGATCAAGGGACAGTTGTACAGAGAAAGCGCGACTGGAGTCAGCCAGAAATGTATAACACCAGAAGAAGGTCAGATAATTCTTGATGATATCCACTCGAGGACCTGTGGTCATCATGCGTCCTCTCAGACCATTGTGGCTAAAGCATACCGAGCGGGATTTTACTGGCCAAGAGCAAATGAAATGGCGAAGGAAATAGTCGACAAGTGTGAAGGATGTCAGTTCTATTCCAATATGTCACACAAACCCGCCTCAGCCTTGAAGACCATTCCACTCGTCTGGCCCTTCGCTATTTGGGGATTGGATATGGTTGGACCACTAAGAACTGGCACGAGCGGCTTCACCCATGTACTGGTGGCAGTCAACAAGTTCACTAAGTGGATCGAAGCCAAGCCTATCAAGAATCTCGATGCGTGCACCGCTATCAGTTTCGTCAGAGAGTTGATATTCAGATAAGTAGTCCCGCATAGCATCATCACTGACAATGGATCAAACTTCGATTCCTACAAATTCAAAGCCTTTTGCGCTTCTCAAGGCACACGAGTCGACTATGCTTCAGTCGCTCACCCCTAGTCGAATGGACAAGCGGAAAGAGCAAACGATCTAATTCTCAAAGGACTGAAACCTCGACTGATGCTCGATCTCAAGCACACAGCAGGCGCATGGGTCGACGAGCTTCCGTCAGTTCTTTGGGGATTGAGGACTACCCCTAATCGGTCAATTGGACGAACTCCATTCTTTCTGGTCTGTGGAGCTGAAGCAGTTCTGCCGAGCGACCTGCTTCACAATGCGCCCCGAGTCGAACTCTATTCTGAAGATGAAGCGGAACAAGCCTGACAGGATGCAGTCGACCTCCTAGAAGAGGAGAGAGAGATGGCCCTGATCCGCTCGACTATCTTTCAGCAAGACTTGCGTCGATTCCATGCCAGAAATGTGAAGAGTCGAGCCTTCCAATAAGGAGACTTGGTCCTCAAAGTGGATCAACAGAAACCACACAAGCTCGCTCCCACTTGGGAAGGTCCCTTCATCGTCACCAGAGTTCTCCACAATGGAGCATACCATCTTTACAACGTCGATCGCCAGATTGATGAGCCTCGAGCTTGGAATGCGGAGCTGCTCCGCCCCTTTTATACTTAAGTACTCACTCGAATGAGATGTAATAAAAGTACCTCTGTAGTTTGTTTATCAAAGACAAGAATGTTATAATTTTCCCAGTGATTGTTATTACTTTTTGTTTACATGAGAAACCCCCCCCCCCCCAGTGGGTGGCTTAGCTGCGAATCCGTTTCACCTAATTTTGTAAAAAAAAATCCCTACCGAGTGGTGAGCCAGCCTCCCACTCGGGGGCTTAGCTGCGAATCCGTTTCGCCTAAGTACTTGAAAATCCTACCGAGTGGTGAGCCAGCCTCCCACTCGGGGGCTTAGCTGCAGTCCAAGTACTCGCCTAAGTGTTTAAAATCCTACCAAGTGGTGAGCCAGCCTCCCACTCGGGGGCTTAGCTGCTGTCCAAGTACTCGCCCAAGTGTTTAAAATCCTACCGAGTGGTGAGCGAGCCTCCCACTCGGGGGCTTAGCTGCAGTCCAAGTACTCGCCTAAGTATTTAAAATCCTACCGAGTGGTGAGCCAGCCTCCCACTCGGGGGCTTAGCTACAGTCCAAGTACTCGCCTAAGTGTTTAAAATCCTACCGAGTGGTGAGCCAGCCTCCCACTCGGAGGCTTAGCTGCAGTCCAGTACTTGCCTAAGTATTTAATACAATGTGCGCTTTGCAAGGACGACGAGGTGCAGGTCGACTGCTGCCTTCTCCTTCGGAGCTACACCACAAAAAATCCTACCGAGTGGAGAGCAATCCTCCCACTCGGGGGCTTAGCTGCAGTCCAAGTACTCGCCTAAGTGTTTAAAATCCTACCGAGTGGAGAGCAAACCTCCCACTCGGGGGCTTAGCTGCAGTCCAGTACTCGCCTAAGTGTTTAAAATCCTACCGAGTGGAGAGCAAACCTCCCACTCGGGGGCTTAGCTGCAGTCCAGTACTCGCCTAAGTATTTAAAAATCCTACCGAGTGGAGAGCAAACCTCCCACTCGGGGGCTTAGCTGCAGTCCAGTACTCGCCTAAGTGTTTAAAAATCCTACCGAGTGGAGAGCAACCCTCCCACTCGGAGGCTTAGCTGCAGTCCGAGTACTCGCCTAAGTACGAAAATCATTCCGATCCGCCAGGACAACAAGGTGCAGGTCGACTTCTACCTTCTCCTTCGGAGCTGCGCCACAAGTACAACGTGCACTCCATTCCGATCCACAAGGACGACGAGGTGTAGGTCGACTGCTACCTTTTCCTTCGGAGCTGCGCCACAAGTACAATGTGCGCTCCATCCCAATCTGCAAGGACGCAGGTCGACTGCAATCTGTGCTCCATCCCTACCTGCAAGACCGATGAAGTACAGGTCGACTGGATCTTCCACCTCAGAGCTGCGTCTCAAGCACTGAAGTATATTCCGAGTGAAGAACAAAGTTCACTCGAAGGCAAATGAAAGCATATTCAATGATAAGCCAAGTTCAGATAACATCCTACGGATTCGGAAGTGCTCAGGCGTCAAGCCTGTAATAAGTTTATCGGTTACAAAATCACTCGACATTCCGAGGCAAATTTAAGGCGAAGCATAGAAGTTTTTCCTACTCCTCAGGAGAAGGACTGGAGGGCGCGACAAACTGGTCCAAGTCAATTCCGTCAGCAATCTGAGTGGCAGCAGCAATGAAGGTCTCCATGAAAGATTGGAAGTCGTACTTCTTGGTATTGGCAACTTTGATGGACGCCAGCTTTTCCTCTTGCGCCTCCTTGTAGTGAACACGGACCAGGGACAGAGCAACGTCAGCACCGCACCTGGCAGAAGATTTCTTCCATTTCTGCACTCGACCTGTAACTTCATTCAGTCGAGTCATTAGAGACTCCAGGTCATTTTGAAGCGTCATTCCTGGCCAGAGTGTCGTGTCAATTCGTGACACCGCAACCTTCAGTCGAGCGAGGTAGTCGACCACACCAGCAACATGAGACTCCAGTCAGAGCACATTCATAGCGGCTTCATCCTTCACAGGAGAGTTGATGGGGTCCAGGCTTGTCTCCACTCGACTGGTTTCCTCCTCGAAGTTCTGGCAGAATTCTGTAAACACAATTCGAAATCACGTCAACAATTTTATGACGAGTCGATAATGACAAGTCAGTCGGATAGAAGGGATTACCTTCAAGCATGAGTAATAACTTCTTGGTGAGCCCTCCCAGATAAGCCTCCAGATCGTTCTTCTTCCCCGCCAGTTCACTAGCCTTGTCACTTAGAGTTATCTTGTCATTCTTCAGTTGGCTGACCTCCTTGTTGGCCGCGTCGAGAGCAGCTTTCAGATTGACATTCTCCTCTTCAAGTTTACCGACTGAAGCCAGTTTTTCTTCCGCAAGCTTTGTTTTGTCCAAAGCCTCCTTCTGCGCCTCGGCAAGGTCATGGTCCTTCTTCTTCAGAGCCTCCTCCATTTTATCCACAAAATGACAATGAGATCACAATTAAGAATGGACAGAAAGATAAAGACAGTCATCAAGTTCTCACCAGCCATACCTTTTGCTTCGTCTCTCGCCTTCTGCAAGTTCTCCTGAGCAAGCTTCAAGTCAAGGTTGAGCTGGATCTGTTTGTTTTCCAATTCAGTATAGCGAGCCACAAGCTCGCAGGATTTCTGCGAAAGGACAGTCGATAGACATCAAAGATAGGTCGCTTCCGAGTGACTAAGAAAAAAAATCGTAGCATTTCTAAGACTACAGCCGAATCAAAATATTCAACAGTAGTCTCGGGGACTACACCCAGTGGGTGCACTCAGCGTGCCCTCGCTGGTTCTACCGACTCGGTTCGATCAGTTGACCGAAAGAGACAAAAAGGTTATGATCCTAAACCATAGCTAACTGCCAGCAGTCAGCCACGGTATCATCATGATCTAAAAAAAGGGGGTTCTTCAGACTTTAGTCGACTGCCAGCAGTCGACCATAGTCTCGGGGACTACACCCAGTGGGGTGCACTCAGCATGCCCCCACCGGTTCGAAGATTCCATTTGACATGGTCCGACCAGACCAAGTGAAGAAGTTAGCAAAGAAATTCAAATTATAAAGACTACGATCATTGCCGCAAGACACCATAGTCTCGGGACTACACACGGCTGGTGCACTCAGCGTGCCCCACCAATCCAAAAATTCAATCGACACACCCAAAGGGTGTACAGACACTGAGATCTTCGTAAAGAAGAGTTTTCGGTAGCATATCCTAACAGTAACAAGCGGTGACCAACTAACTCGACGTTGTTCAAGAGCTGAGCTAGCATCATAGGCCGCTGGCTGGCTTCCCGGACCACCTTCACCGCTCCATCATGATCCCTTTGGCGTATAGCCTCCTTAGCAGCACCCACTTGGTCCTCTCGGGCGTGGTGTGTGGCGAAAAGGAGGGCGGTCAATAATCAACGATGAAGGCGAACACTGCGTCGGCGCACGATGAAAGACACGTAAGTCCGAGTGATGTTGCCACCCTCATGAACCAGCGTCTCGAATCGAACAACTTGAGCGATCTTGCCAAGAAGCGCCTTTTTATTCCTCCTCTCGCCTCGGTGGCGCCTCATCGTCATCATCGGGAGATCAATGACATGAGGTGGGGCTACAGAAAGATTCAAAGTTAAAATGAAGATCCAATCGACCAAAAGCGAAACTACGTAAGTCATACCGGGTTGAAGGTGGCAGCATCTTCCATTTCCTGGTCGCTCGTTCTGGCGAGGTCTCGGAGGTAGCAGCACATGGATGTCGAAATCAGTCGGTTAACCAACGAGTCGACCAAGAGTTTGTCCATGCTAAACGAGAAAACGCAAGTTCTCTTCACATTCGGAAATGGTGGGAATGGCCATTCTCATCTTGGGCAGGGCCTTCGGCGGCTTTGATGACGCCGCTCGGGGATGCTTCGGCGCTTTTTTAGTTGGCGCCGAAGAGGCCGTCCGAGGGCGTTTTGTCGACTGCCCAACAGGCACAGTCCCTTTGCCACGCTCGACTGCGGGGTGAGTTTGGATCGCCTTTCCGTGCGAGGGTCAACTTCCTCCTCCTCGTCTTCGAGTCGTCGTCATCTTCATCCCCCTCGCCATCAGATTGCCACTCCTCTGGCTTTCACCACCGCTCGCCTCCTCTTCCTCGACCTGTTCTTGTGCCCCGTTGGGCATCGAGTACATATCAGTAGTAGCCTGGAAGACAACGAACAAGACAAAGTCAGTCGACTGATTTTAAGCAAACAGAATAAAGAAAACAGAGTCACAGTCGGAGATGCAGAATCAGACCTTGTCTACTTCATATGATTGGTCGAGTGGAGGAATCCTCCTAGCCCCTCGAGGGTTGTCCTTGTTCCCTGTGATGGCAGCCAACCACCTCTCCAGCGTGGCCTCCTCGACCTCCTCTGGGTGGATCCGAGTGGTGTCCTCAGTGCCAGAATACATCCACATCGGATGATCTCGATATTGAAGCGGCTGGATGCGTCGTCGGAGGAAGACCTCCAAGAGGTCCATGCCGGTGACCCCGTCACGGATAAGCTGGACTACACGCTCGACCAACACCTTAACCTGGGCCTTCCCCTCCGGGATCACCTTCAAAGAGGAAGGCTTCCTCACTCGGTCCATAGAAAAAGGGGAAGTCCGCCGGCTGCTCTGGGCCGGCTGGTCTTTGCATAAAACCAGGTCGATCGCCATCCACGGACCGAAGTCGGAAGGATCATGGCCGGGAAAGCACTTTTTCCCCTCATCTGAACCCCAAGACCCCCACACATCTGAATCACTTGTGTTCTCTCATCACTCGGATTGGCCTTTTTCACCGTCTGAGAGCGACAAGTGAAAATGTGCTTGAAAAGACCCCAATGAGGCCGACAACCCAAGAAATTCTCGCACAAAGACACAAAAGCAGCGAGGTACACGATGGTGTTGGGTGTGAAGTGGTGGAGTTGCACCCCAAAGAAGTTCAGAAATCCCCGAAAGAAAGGGTGTGGTGGCAAAGAAAACCCACGGTCAACATGAGTGGCCAAGAGAACGACCTCACCCTCCTCAGGCTGCGGCTCAGAGTCCTTCTCCGGGAGCCGCGCCGATCCATGGGGGATCAGTCCTCCGTTGGCCAGGTCGTCAAGATCCACTTGACGAATCGTCGAGCGGATCCAGTCGCCCTGGATCCAGCCCTGCGGCAGGCCGGCCCTCAACAAAGATCCACCCCGACTGGTCGCCCTTCCCTTCGCCGTCGCCTTCTTCGCCCGCTCCAGGGCCGCCGTCTTCTCCTTCACCATCGTCGCCGACGAGACGCGCACAGAGCAGTGGCACTGAGATGGAGGCGAATGTGGGGGATAAGTCTGAGGAAGAGAGGAGAAAATGAGAGCGCACTGTTCAAAAACCCCCGTCCGGGGCCTTATATGAGGTTGCTTCCGAGTGACTGACTGGTAGGCCCGGGCGATCCTCTCAAATCCATAATCAGCCAAGGCGCGATACGTGGCGAAAAAGGTGGCGCGGTGATCGAGGTGTCCCTGCCTTATCCCATCCGACATTACGGATTCCTCTCGCCTTGCAAGCTCCCGAAATTAATCCCGCTAAATCCAGCTACCACAGAGCAAATCGCCGACGGAAGATTTCCTCCATACATCATTCAAGTTCTCCAAGTAAAGAAATTCCCTCGACGGATACAGAGAATGGATCAAGGCGACTGAAAAAGAAGTTGGTGCCTTCACCTAAGTTCATTGATCCAGAACAAGACACACTCACAACACAAAAATGGGTCGGAAGTATGTTCAACTCCTTCCCCACTCAAACCTCGATCCATTCGGGGGCTAATGATGAAGCCATGTACCTAGGGTAGGGTCATGGACCTGTCCAAGATACCCTCCCCAAGGACATCTCTAGAAGAAACCACCTTTCAGTCGACCTGGAAGGGTTCCACTCGACGGACTTGAAGACACTCTACCATGAAGCCAACCACTTTCGACCGTCAGAGATCTAAAGTCACCTGCACACAAACTGTCGGTCATTAAGTAGCTTTTATGGTCATCATAGCACTTTATGTGGGGCATTACCAGTAACCCCCGGTCTTAATGTACTTCAATACCTGCATAACTGAGGGCTGGAGGGGTCTGGCAAACTCTATATAAGCCACCCCCCTCCTCAGTGTAAAGGGTTCGCACCCCTGTAACCGATACGCACATAATGCAGTCGACCGCCTCCGGGCTCCGAGACGTAGGGTTGTTACTTCCTCCGAGAAGGGCCTGAACTCGTAAACATCTTGCGTATACAACTACTCCATAGCTAGAATCTTGCCTCTCCATTCCTACCCCCTACCTTACTGTCAGACTTAGAACCACGACACTTAGCTTTGGGTTCAATCTTGCTGTGTCCTTTCCCAGTGACAACAGGGGCAGCAAGGCACGTATTGTATTGTTGCCATCGAGGATAAAAAGATGGGGTTTATATCATATTGCTTGAGTTCCCTCTACATCATGTCATCTTGCCTAATGCGTTACTCTGTTCTTATGAACTTAATACTCTAGATGCGTGCTGGATAGCGGTCAATGTGTGGAGTAATAGTAGTAGATGCAGAATCGTTTCGGTCTACTTGTCACGGACGTGATGCCTATATATATGATCATGCCTAGATATTCTCATAACTATGCACTTTTCTATCAATTGCTCGACAGTAATTCGTTCACCCACCGTAGAATTTGCTATGTTGAGAGAAGCCACTAGTGAAACCTATGGCCCCCGGGTCTATCTTCCATCATATTAATCTCCCGCCAACTAGCTATTTATGTCTCCGTTTATTTTGCAATCTTTACTTTCCAATCTATACAACAAAAATACCAAAAATATTTATCTTATTATCTCTATCAGATATCACTTTTGCAAGTGGTCGTGAAGGGATTTACAACCCCTTTATCGCGTTGGTTGCAAGGTTCTTAATTGTTTGTGTAGGTACGAGGGATTTGCGCGGTCTCCTACTGGATTGATACCTTGGTTCTCAAAAACTGAGGGAAATACTTATGCTACTTTGCTGCATCGCCCTTTCCTCTTCAAGGGAAAACCAACGCATGCTCAAGAGGTAGCAAGAAGGATTTCTTGCATCACCACGATGACCTACCGATGCTCATAGTTGCGTCTCATGGTTGCATCGGCTGGTGAAGCTGATCCATTTTCGACGAAAAACGAGTTGTCTTCCGTCAGTGCTCTTTGCTTGTTACCCACAAAGATGATATCCTTCATTAGTTAACCTTGGTTGCGTCGGAGACGCAGTCGTCTTTCACGTTGGTGCAATTTTATCACACAATTTGCTATGAACCAAATGTTTCCTCGAAGAAGGATCAACGTTGGTACTAAGAGCATAAGTTTTGTATTGATTTCTAAGCCTTCTCACAACTTTGTCTTCAGCTCCCCTGTAATTTTATTTGTCCAGCTATTAACTAAATATGTGGTCAGATTTTGATTAAAAATGGTGTGGACTACAAACCCGGATGGACGTAGTAGCCCCCCGTTTTTATTTACTCTGCATATTAGATTTGACTGAAGTCAAACTTTGTAAAGTTTGACCAAGTTTAGGCCAAACACAACAAACCATAATTATTGAGAGAGGGTAAACTGTACATACTCTCAAACCTTTCCGATGATTGAAATTAAAATTCTTTATTTGTACACACTCTCACACCTTTCCGATAATTTGGCGCATGTGTGGTTGTTCACTTAACGGAGGGTAGTGTACCGCACAAGGACAGGAAGTGCGACCAGGACGCGTGGATCGTTAGTTGATCTTAAGTAGTTTTCTTCACTGGTATGTTGATCGTCATACTTACACAATTTAAAACGATTGTTATGGAGAGAAAAATAAAACCACTCCACTATATATTAGTAGTATACATGAGTACTATATAAGTACTATATAAGCTGGAGCCTCAACACTTGTTTGCTAGGGTTTTCACTCTCCACACTCTCGCCGCACAACATATATATATATATACACGCTGGAGGCTCAGTGTTCCTTTGCTAGGGTTTGCTATATTCATAGTCTCTCACCCTCTTAACCAGATCTAAACAAGACTGCGTTGGCCTCTGTCTCTCCCCCCCTCACAACTGGTGAAGGAGCCATCCAGATCCCGTCGCACCGGGAAGGGGAGGAGGTGCAGTGTTCACTCTATCGCCTTCAGCGAGGGAGGCAATCCACTACCGGCTGCGTTGTTCTGTTTCACCCAACGCCTGTGCGGGAGGGCCACCAACCCCTTCTACCTTGCTGCCATACGTAGTGTGGGCAGATCCGGCCTCCCGCTGCACGCCTAGCCACATCCCAACGACCCTAAGGTATAACTTTCTTTGAAACCATCATTTCTCTAGCTGCATGCAGATCTTTTTTGATTCTATAGTCGAATCTAGGTCTTGGTTCAAAGAGGAAAGAAGGGTGGGGTGGGGGAGCATGAATCTAGGACGTGGTTCAATGAGGAAAGGACGGAGGGGAAGTAGTATAGACTAGCTATCCAGTCGCTTTGTTGGTCGAAAAGGGGAAAGGGGGTAACCCAGTACACAGATCTGTAAGGAACCGATCTCTTTGTTGAAAAAGGAAAGAAACTTGGGGGTCGGGTAGTTTGTGCAGGACTAGATTTGTTGCCCTCACATAGGAAAAAGGTTCAAAGAGAATAAATATGGGACCAACGTAGATATGCTGCTTGGCAACATACTCTACATCACCCATTTATATGCGTGGACGCACATGGTGCTGGCATGTCCCATGTCCCATACAACTATTTTGCTATTGTTAATCTAAGAATGCCGCTGGAAAGTTGAAGTAATGCCACTATTAAAAGTAAATTACATTTTTAACAAATGTTGTTTTAAGTGAATGTCTCTGTTACTATGAATCAATGCAACCATTTTAGAAATGCTACTGTCCTACTTTGTTTTCCATCAACATAAGTTAGATGCTTCTTTTTGTCACCGTATGTTTCATCCTCCTTTATTGGCCAGTAAATGTTTCCTTTTTTGCCACTGTTAAAACAGGGATATCTATTCAACTTGTTGCTATAGCGAACTTAAATGTCACACCGGCGACTTTGCTTGATTTAGTTGAACTACACAAAACGAGATTGGATTTCCTAATCGTGTTGGCAGACTCATAGGTGATCTTGTCTACGTCATGAAAGGTCAGTGCCTGCCTTCATCCACATTATCGTGCAGTGTGCTTTGAGATGCTATGCTACTTGTATTGGTATTGTTTTAAATAAATGTTGAATTGAAGCTATTGAATTGCTGTCTTTTCGCATTAAGTGAGCAAAAATGGGACCAACCGAGACATGATGCTTGTTGCTTTGTTACAACAAACCCTGCATCACCCCATTTATAAGTAGATGGAAGCACATGGTGTTGTTGCGCCCACTCTCCCTAGAACTATTTATGATTTTTGTTAATCTAATGCCGCTGGTAAAATTAAGCAATGCCACTCTCAGAATTAACTACTGAATCTTAGTTCAAAACTGCAACACTTGTTAGGGATCGGCGGGAGTACCATTTCTGTTAGGGATCGGCTAGAGTACATGTTTAAGAAATGTATTTTTGAGATAATGTCTCTGTTATTATATATCTGTTATAGTGTTTTACAAATGGTACTATCCTGCTTTGTAGTTCTTTCTACATGTTTACCCAAGGTATTGTTAAGGTAATCTCTCTGTTAATATGAATCGGTCACATTCTTTTAGGAATGGTTTCTACTTTGTCGTTCTTTATACATGATGAAACAAGGCATTGTAAAGATAATGTCTCAGTTAATATGAATGAATCACACCGATTGAGAATTGCTACTCTCCTGCTTTGTTTCCCATTATGATAAGGTAGATGTTTTCTTCTGGGAGTATAAGTCATAAACCGTTATTTCTCAGTAATTTTTTCCCTTATACCTATTGTTGCATACAGGGATATCAAAACTTCTGCTCGGTTTTATCTCGACTTTTATTTTAGTTGAACTGTACAAAAGGAGCCAATGTGTTTAAGGCAAACTGTTGCGTTATTGGGCCCAGTTGATCTTTCCACTTTGAAGAAAGAAGCAATCACTGTTTGCGCTACATTACACAAGGAATGATTGAGAAGCTTTACAGAGTATTAGTAGATGCTGGTGACATGACTAGTCCGGAGAGAGCATGGGCAACTTAACAACACGTGGAGTGCAAAATTCGCTCCACAAGGAAAGGTATGACCAAGTCAGTTGCCGACGCAGCTGTAACAAACGAGGTTAGTATCGGCATTCATCCACATGATTGTGCTTTGTTATGCCGTGCTACTTATATTGTTGTATTATTTTGAATAAATATTTAATTCAAGCTATTGTATTGCTATCTTTTCCTGTTAAGATAATGAAGATGATTATAGTTGTAAGTGTATGTTTAATCAACTAGTACCATTATTATATTCATCACGCTTTTTCTATGTTTATGCAGACAGGGATGCTCAGCTTGATTTTAGTGGAACTGCACAAAATGTTCAGATGGTTCGTGTCTTCCATAATACTTCATCATGCACAATACATCGAATGGTTCTCTAATCATTTGTCATCACCTTGAGCCACCGGACTATCTACTTGAATGGAGCTACCAACGTGTTTAATGCTTTGCAACATATAAATACGAAATCCACCATGCTACTCAAGACATTTTTTATTTCAGTGGAACTGCACAAAAATATATGCTGGTTATTCCGGCTCCATGTGCCATTTCAATGTGCAAACTGATGACAAACCATGCCCTTCTGAATGGAGATACCAACTTCTTCAAGGCAGAAGAATTCCCACAAGTTCAAGGGAAAGAACTCTGTCCAGCAGAATACTACCTTTAAGAAGGGTAAGAAGAAAGACAAAAAGAGAGATGGCTACTTTACTTGTGGTTCAGAGGAACACTAGGCAAACAAGTGCCCAAACAAGTACAAGAAGCAAGGACAGGACTCCAAGTTTGTCAATGTCACTCTAAGCAACAACGATGGGGCATCTGGGTATGATAATTTGTTTACCGTACTTTCAGTTAGTCAGTCCACTGATTGGTGGGTTGACACTGTGGCCAATATTCATGTGTGTGCTGATGTGTTTATGTTTTCTTGCAGCATATAAATACGAAATCCACCATGCTACACAAGACATTGTTTGATTTCAGTTGAACTGCACAAAAAGATACGCTGGTTAATCCGGCTCCATGTGCCATTTCAATGTGCAAACTGATGACAAACCCTGCCCGTTCCACAATTATAGGCATTACATGTTTTGAATGGGAAAAGTTTGTCAAAGTTTAGATCATTGATATTAGCAAGAAGACATTAGTTTAATATATTGGAGTTGGAAAACCTTGTCAAATTTTGCTCATTGATGTTAGCCAGAAGACATGCATTTGATATTTTTTAGTGGGAGCCCTTTGTTGTGAGCAGCATCGATCGTTTTTTGCTATTCCTGTGTTCAATTCAGAAGTAAATATTTACTCTGATGAGATGCATAGTCACATAAATGTTGACTTATGTAAGGTATTTTAAGAGTTTGTTATGAATGTTGTCTATGTATTTCCAGGCCTTGTGAGTTTGATTGCAAAGTTGAGCTTGGAATGTTGTGGCATGCGGCATCATGAGCTGTTCACCGTGCCTCCTGAGAATAATGCTTCATATTGTTTTGCATGTCGATCTAATGCCAGTGATTTGCATGTTAAGAAGATCATCCTATTTTGTTGTTTTTGTGCTTAAGAAGTTCATTGTCTTATGTTTCATTCATTGCCTATACGACAACTTAGGTAGGTTAGAGGTGAAACCATATGATCTTTCGACCAAAACATCATCTTAGGCCGTGATTTGATCGTCGTTTTCCAACCAAAACCGCTTGTAAATAAAAGCAGATAGTCTTGGGCGAAGTGCTTGGTTGGTTGATTTCGACTAGTAAAATATACACTGGTCTCTCAAATTACACGCGTAACTCGCCGGTTTTCGTTATAGACCTTGGGCCCTCAGTTTCATTATGCCTGTATTTTACGCGTTGTTTCCGGTGATGAGTAAATTACACTTGTATCTTTAATATAGGTGTGAAACAATCCAGAGCTCCCAAGCGCGGCCTTACCGCTTCATGCTGTCTCGGTCTCCCGAAGGTGCTCATAGGTGTGCGATGATCCTGGCTTCCTAGTAAGCAGTGGGTGCTGTATTAGACCATCTGTAGGGCCGCGAGGCCCTCTCCGTCGGCCTTCGAGTTGTTGCTCTCGCCGTGGCGCCGAGCATTGTCAACATGGTCAACAAACATGACGAATCAGGAGATGACTTTACTTGCAGAGGATGACAGTAGGGACTCACTAGGGCCATAGCCGTACGTACGCCAGTTCCTCCTTATTATATACAACTATAATTTTTTTGCTTCCCCCTGGTTTCCTGACATCACGGTCCCACACCATCGTCAACCTATATAGACAATAAACGAGAGAATTGCACAAGGAGCAGCCGACAGTTGGGACCCAACAGCTCGAGCGATATTTGCTTTTTTAGGTGTAAGCGGAGTGTTTCTTGAGCGATGTTTTGTTGTTGTTCAGAGGAGCAGGGTATTAACTGGGCGGGCTGTGGCCCATCTAGACCAGGCTATTATTTTATGTCGACAAAATATCTAACCCAGATATTTTTTTTTCAAGGTGAAAATGGCTAGCCCAGCTATACTTTTTTTTCGGAATACCCAACCGAGGTCAACTTGTTATTCTCTGCACCGCTGGGCTGTAAATCTTTCCTATGAAGGATGCACTAGGCCTGACAAGAAAACGGGCTTTAAGAAATAATAAATGGGATGAAATTATAAAAACTGGGCTGTAAATATACAAAAACGCACCAAACAGGTAATTAGTTTCAAAAATATTACATTTTGAATTTGGAAATTTTAATTTGATTACTTATTGTGCGTGCAATATTTCTTTAGATTTTTACCTAATACAAATTCATTTTGAAATTATATTTAATCTCACTCGAAATTTCGGGATAAAAATATTTCGGATCCCATCAAAATGTGGGATTTTTGGTTGAATTCTGTTTTGAGAGGTTGGTTGGAATTATTAATCGTTGTCCTGGCTAGAAAATGGGTTGTAATTTTAACACACCGTAAATGGGTTGTAGTAAATTCCATTAGAATTCAAAAATGGGTTGTATATTATTAAAAATCGCAAATGGGATATATGTTCTCTGCCACAGATGTGATGCTCACTTGTGGGGCTACTATTTTTTTGAGAATTTATAGTCAGTGACGCGTACGGAAGGCTTGTGGGCCTACTAAGGTGTACAGAAGGCTTTGTAAACTTATAGTCAAGACATGATTCTAGCAGCAGTGGCCGTTGGATGTCCATCCGACGGCTGTAGTGCTTCTTCAATCTCGGATATTCTTGCTTCAGCCGCCAAAACCACTGCCGGCGGTACCGCCTGCTACCTCCTCCCGTGGCCGGCTGTGCTGCCGCGCAGGCTTCACCGGCCCACCCTACACCCAAACGGCATCCAGGCCATTCCTCTTCTCACCAACACCTCCTATTCTTCTCCGGCGACGGCAGCCTCACACCGCATCCGAACTAGTGAACTCTCGTACTCCCCTCCGCGTGGGCATCCACTGTTGTGTCTTCGCTGGCTCCGGGTCGTTCCCTTCGTAATACTCGCCATCGGTCACTGCGTTGGTTCTCTCGGTGCGGCGTGGTCAACTTTGTCAAGAAACGATAGCCATCAGATGAGGCATGTACGTGGATTGGCTGACAGTAGGGACCCACATGGCCCATGGCCGCACGCAGCAAGTGCCCCTGTATTATGCGAAAACAAATAATTTCTCCCCCTGACAGGTTTGACCCACTAGCTACATCTTCGCACGAAAGGAAGTGCTTCCTTTATTAAGCGGAAATAAAAAGATTCCTCTCCCTGACAGCTCAGACCCACCGGCTTTATTATGATCCTTTTCGTGAAAATATAGATTGTACCGAAGATGCTAAATTGTTTTCCTTTTATTCTAACTCGAAAAAGAAGAAATTAAAAAAAACCAGGAAACATCTTCGCATGCAAGGAAGTTCCACCTTATTACACGAAAAAATGATTCCCCCGCTAGCTGGGACCCACCGGATTTGGAAGCTGACTTGTGGGCCTACAAAGTTAACGTGTACGTAGGGCTTTGTCAACTTAGTCAATAAAAAATTCTAGCTGCACTGACCGTTGGATGTTAATCTAACGTCCAAGTTGCGTCTTCAATCTCTGGTCTTGTTGCTCCACCATGAAACCTGCGCTCGCATCCGCCACTCCACCTCCCATGGTCGGCTTATGCCGCCACAGACCTCACCGCCCGACCATACTACTACTGGCCAGGCCTTCCCTCTACTCACCCACACCCCTGTTATTCTCCGGCGAAGGCAGCCTTACACCGCAGCCCAACCAGTGAACCCTCGTACCCCCCTCCGCATGGGCATCCACCTGCCTTGTCTTCCTTGGCTCAGCATCGTTCCCTTCCTAGGCCTCATCGTTGTCCACCGCCTGGGTGCTGTTCGCATGATGTGGTCAATGTGGTCAACGAATGACAACCATCAGAAGAGTAGTGTACGCGGTGAGGCTGATAGATGGACCCACCAGCTACATCTTCGCATGCAAGAAAGTGCCTCCATATTAGGCGCGATAAAAATGAATCCTCCCACTGACATCCGGGACCCACCTGGTCGAAGTGTATGTAGCGTTGCCATTCTGGTCACGAACGCGTACGTACATACTGGTCGATCGGTCTCTCTGCAACAATGAACCATGGCCAAGCAAGCAGCGACACGTGTAGTAGTAGAGTCCCCAACGTAGTAATTCAGGCAGTCCCTTCCAAACCGTGTACAAGTAGGTACAACCACATGCCACAAAATACGACCACGTACGTACATATGGGCAGGGTCTCGAACGCATACTCCCGCATACGTACGGCCAGGGGTCGTGTACATGGAGAGTCAACGGACGGCAGCAACGGCGTCTTGTTCATCAGGCAGCCAACCGGCTGGGTCGGAATGGAGAAACAACGTCCTGTTCATCGGGAGGCAACATACTGGGTCGGAATCCGTCCTGTTCAACGGGAGCCAACCGGCTTGGACGAAACAGCCAAAACGGGGTCTGGCGTACTGCAGTACGGAGGAAATGGCCTTCTGTTCGACCGGCTACGGTCAAAACGGGGGTCCTGTTGATCGGGAGGGGTGTGGTGTACTGCAAAATGGAGGAAATGAACTTGTGTTGGAGCGCTACGGTCGAAACGGGGGTCCTGTTGATCGGGAGTGGTGTGGCGTACCACAAAACGGAGGAAACGGACTTGTGTTGGAGCGCCTACGGTCAAAACGGGGGTCCTTTTCATCGGAAGGGGTGTGGCATACCGCAAAACGAGACTACACGGGCTACTGTTCATCCACCGTCAACTTCCTCCGGCCTCAACCTGCTACTGTTCATCCACCGTCGACTTCCTCCAGCCGCCAGCAGCTACTGTTCATCCACGGGGTCATGTTCATCCAGCCTCCACCAGCTACTGTTCATCCAGCCTCCATGGGGTCTTGTTCATCCAGCCTCCATCGGCTACTATTCAACCAGCCCTCCACGGGGTCTTGTTCAACAAGCCCCTCCCCGGGGTCCTATTCAACCAGCCCTCCACAGGGTCCCTCCACTAGCTACTGTTCATCCACCCCACCTCCTCGATCGGGGTCCTGTTCATCCAGCGGCAACGGCCTCTACTACCACGAGATCCTGTTCATCCAACCCCCACCGAGAACTGTTCATCAAGAGGCAGCTTCGATCGGCTTCAGTTAGCAGCAGTAGCGAAGGAATCACTCGGGTTCAGTTCACAACAAGGGATCGATTGGGGTTCAGTAACGTAGCTAGTGCAATCGCTCGGGTTCAGTTAGAGCCCAACACCTCGCTCGGGTTCAGTTAGAGCGCAATGCCTCACACACACGCGCATACGTGTACGAGAGAAATGCGCAAACCTTCGTGCATCGCTCGGCTCTGACCACCCACTGTAACCAGGAACTCCCCAAAATTTTCCTCGCCCTCGCTTCTACCATGATTTTTTCCATCATGGATGGCCCAAAGAATGTCACGCATGTGTGCCGCCGGCCCGCCCAGGACAAAAAGCCCATTTTCTGTCATGATTTTCTGTCATAGAAGTAGGAGCCCATCACATCTATGATGATATCGGGTTTTGTCACAGTTATCGTCATAGAAGTGTCATAAGCATGACAGAACAAATTTCATTCGGCCCAAAATGTCACGGATGTGTCTTTTTTTGTAGTGGTAGTAGTATCGATGGATCGTGCGAAGCACCAAGTTTTTTTAGGGGGCGAAGCGCCAAGTTTAAAAGGAAAAAGTGGTGGTAAACTCACGACATGCCTGTCGCGGTCGGTCCTGCACACGGCTCACGCAAATGGAACACGCTTTGGCTTGCCTCTTCCACGTGGGACTGCACTTGGAGAAACCGACCATGCGCCAAACTCCCCCGCCCGCCACGCAAAAATCCCCCCCCCCCCCCCCGAAATTCCCCCAAATCCCAAATTCAACCACCCTTGCCAACTAGTCAATAATAATCCCCAAACCCCCCTCCCCCCGGCCCCCTCCACTCCATTTGCTCCACCAAAGCTGCCCTCCCCGCCGCGCCGATACGTTGGCGCCGCAGTTCATCGAGGGGACGCACGGCGATCCTCTCGCTCCCACAGTACGCTCTCGTACACTATCATCCTCTAGCCACGCCGCCACTGCTGGCGACGTAATTGTGGAGATGCACAGCAGTCAGCTTCTCCCACGGTACTCACATTCTAGACTGAGGCCCCGTGCATGTCGGAGTAGCACTGAATGTTAGCTGATAGACGCTGTTAATCTCACTATTTGTTGAAGTAGTTTACAGTCAATATTCTCTACTTAAGAAGCTTCCTTGCCCTGTTCTACACTAATTCTGCTTAGCTGAGATGGCATGCCACGCCTGATTAGTAGCTAAAATATCCTGCCATATATTTATTGTAACGTAGATTGCCATGGTCTAGTAGCCAATCTGTTAGGTGAAATAGCTCTACACCATTCTATACTCGATCTTTGTTGTTGAGATGGCCTTTGATGGTTGTGTGCTCATCCTCATTGACTACTGAAATAGCCTGCCATAATTTAGCACTCAAATATGTTTCCTGAATTAGCTTTACATATATTTCGGTACTTAGATCTGCTTGTCCAAATATCTTGCCATAGCTTTAGACATCGACCTAGGTTTTTTTTCCTAGACTTCATTAAAAAGCATATATGTTTTTCCTGTAATATCTAGTAGAAGAACTAATTTGTATGTCTAACAGATGGACAGACTTGGATAACTTCTGCTCGAAGATTCTTCGCTACATATGTCGAGGGGGTTGAAAACTACAAGAACTTTATCATAGCTGAGTACGGTGGTCCAAAATCAGATTTTCTCTGCCCGTGTAGCAGTTGTATGAATTCAGTTACAAGACCCCAGTCAACTATGCAAAATCATCTACACTTGTATGGGATGTCGGTCACATATACTAGGTGGGTTCATCATGGTGAAGCCGTGAACGTCAATGTTACTAACTATGTGGAAGCACCAGATCACTATCTTGATCTACCTGATGCTCAGGTGGAAGAGGAGGAGGAGGTGGTGGTGGTGGAGCCAGTGAGTTTGACCAACATTGAAACAATGCTACGAAATGCTCGTGCATTTCATGAACTTTCACCTGCAGAAGAAAAACGGTGGGCCCGCATGTTGGAACAATGCAACGTGGTTGTCACCCCAGGAAATAAGCTGTTAGTATCCTCAGTATGGTCACCTTTCTTCAGGTGAAGACATCTAAGCAGATGACCAACAAATCATTCAATGCGATGTTGGCTGCTTTCCGTGAATCTTTCCCAGATGCGTCTGAGCTGCCACACACCTATAGTAAAATGAAGAATTTCCTTCGTGCGGTTGGAATTGGATATGATATGATCCATGTTTGTAAGAATAATTGTGTTCTATTCTGGAAGGATTATGCCGAGTTAAGTGAATGCCCAAAATGCAAATCATCAAGATGGAAATATGGCGATGATGTGAAGAGGATTCCTCATAATTTTCTGAGACATTTTCCAATTATACCAAGATTGCAAGGTTGTTTTATGATGCTGAAACAAGAGAGGGTGTATTATGGCATTCTAGGACCAGGAGTACACAGATCAGAATGTAATGAGCCATCCATCTCATGGTAGTGACTAGAAAAGCTTTAATCAAAAACACAAAAAGTTTGTTGCTAACCCGAGAAACATTAAACTTGGCTTAGCTTCAGATGGATTTAACCCATTTGGCCACCAGAGTGCCACATATAGCATGTGGCCATTACTTGTTATCCCTTACAACATGCCTCCAAATGTCTGCACCAAAGAATCAAACTACAGGATGGCCTTGCTCATCCCAGGTCCAAAAAGTCCTGGAAAGGATTTTTATTTATTCATGGAGCCTCTTGTGGAGGAACTTCAACAGCTATGGAGGAGTGTTCTCACTCGAGACCTATATAGCAGCCCACCAGATGATTTCTTTCTGTGTGTTATTATAATTTGGTGCATCGATGATTATCCGGCTTTGGGCACTATGTCAGGGCGAACGACACATGTGTTTGCTGTCACAGGAATCCGCTGTCATACGCAATACTTAGCAAGATCTGTTACATTGGACACCACCATTTCCTTGCCAAGGACAATTCGTGTCCTACAAAATACCAAAGATATGTGTTCAATGCAAAGCATGAAAACGTGATGCACCAAAGAGGCTCACCGCCAATGAGTTGCAAGTCGAATTAGAGAAGGTCAGGCATATTACACCAGGAAACCATCCTGCTAATGGTGGAGGGAAAAGGAAGCATGGCAGGGCAGAAGAGAGATTATTGTTTACGCGTGGGTCCACTTTGTGGGACTTGGAGTATTGGAAAGATTTAGATCTGCGGCACAATCTTGATGTGATGCACATCGAGAAAAATATATGTGACACCATTAGCGGCACACTTCTTAATACTGAAGGAAAGACGAAAGATACCTTAAAATCAAGGATTGATTTGACACACCTGGGTATCAGAAATGTTTTATAGGTGGAAGATGAAGGTAAACCACGGGATATGGCACCAGCTGTGTATGTCTTGGACAAGGTAAAAGGAAAGGAATTCTGCGAGGTCCCGTCACGTGTGAGATTCCCACATGGATTTGCATCCAACCTTGAAAGGACTCTCAGTACAGATGGAAACATGGTACAAGGGTTGAAAACTCATGACTGCCACGTCCTACTTTAAAGGGTTTTACCTGTTATCCTTAGAAGATTGGGCCGCCCTGACTTATACAGAGCAGTTGCAGGGTTGGGACAATTCTTCAGGGAGCCTCTTAGAGACAATATACCAACTATCCAATGCGACCTTGAGAAGATATACCCTCCAACCTTCTTTGATGTGATGGTGCATTTGGCTGTTCATCTACCTGATGAGGCACTACTTAGAGGTCCAGTACAATATGGCTGGATGTCCCCTCTTGAAAGGCGGCTAGGTACTTTCAAGGGCTATGTTAGGAACAGAGCTAGACCCAAGGGTTCAATTGCAGAGACCTACATTGCTACAGAAGTGTTGACATTCTGCTCAAAATACATTGAAATAACTGATCAACTTAGCATAGAGGTGGGTGAAGACAATCCAGGGTTCAATTTTTTCGATTGTTCTGTTCGAGTAACACGGAAGAGTCGACAAGACGACAAACCTAAAGATTTGGACAAAATGGTTTGGTATGTGTTCAATAACTCTCCTGAGATTCTACCTTATATCGAATAAGTGTTAAGTAATGCATCTTATACATCATAATCCACTAAACTTGCAGCACATTCTTATATATTTATATGTTTGACGTGATCACTATGTTGTGCAGCATCTACAAAAAGGAGTTAATGCCGCAATATCCAACAAACATTAACAAACTTGTTATGGCAGGATTTGCGAAATGGTTCAAGAGCCATGTAAGCTTTTGAATTGCACTGTCAGTTTTTTTAATATATAGAGTACATAAGATGACCAGCTTGTCTATTTTCTAACCATAGGTTAAGAAGATGCGGGAGGATGGGCAGGCAGTTAATGACGCCCTTTACGCACTAGCAATGGGTCCTAATACTCGGGTTAGACATTATGAATCTTGCGTTGTTGGAGATGTGCACTACAACACCCTTGCACGCGATGAAGGCAGGAAGACACAAAACAATGCCATCATGAGCACGGATACGTACGGCAAAGATTTGACTGAAATGTATGCAACATAATAGACATTTTTCAGTTGCAGTATATCTCCAGTTTCGAGGTTCATCGGTGTGTGGTTCTGTTGTACTATCGTTGGTATAACCTATTTTCCAGGATGGCAAAACCCAGAGTGGATGATTATTTCAAATCCATCAATGTCAAGGCGGCATACCAGACCTACGAGCCTTTTAATTTGGCAAATCAAGCAACACAGATATGTTTCTTCGAAGACACATTTGCACCTAGGGATGACAGGAGAGTATTGCAAAGGTTTGAGCAGAGGAATTCATTTAGTGAATTTGCACAACAAGATGATGCTTACACTACTCCTGATGTAGAAGATTCCACAGATGTTACTAATATCTTTGAGAACCATCACGTCAATGATGCTGGCGAAAAGATTGCCTGTCGGGCTGTGGACATAGGAGAGTTGATCAATAAGAAGCCAATGTTCGAGGACATTGAGGATGATGAAGAAGATGATACTGGGGGGATTACGATTCAGACTAATACACATGGCGGATGTTGACGTTGCTGCTTCGGATGATGATCAGATTGTTTTTGTGGTATTTGCCTGTAAGAAGTCGTTTTTTAATCTACTATGTGAAATTGTGTTTGCTATGACAACTGAAACCTGATGAAGATGTTGTTTAGTATTTTGCTGTGACAACGTCACTTATTATGTATGTTGATTTGTGTGGTGATTGTATGACGACTAAAACATGATGACATTGTTGTTTAGTTGTACCCATATTTGGCTGTGAAACTTGTATTTGATGACATAGTTTGCTGTTGGACTGCAATTTTCTCGACATCTTCGAATGGGAACAAAGCTGACCCGGCAGGGCCTCTGCTAATTTATTTATTTATTAGCAAAAGGGCCTCTGCCATTTATTTATTTATGAGCAAAAGGGGATACCCTCGATTTCTGTTGTGGAATTGTCACGGCAGATGTCCTGGTGTGAGGACTTAGTCGTGAGGCCAACGCATCTATGTGATAGCTTGAGAGGGGTTGATCGGAATCGAGAGATGCAACACAAGACAAGGGTTTAGACAGCTTCGGGCCCCGGGAAACATCATCCAGTAACAACCCTACATGTTGTTTGTGGCTAGATCTCATTATGCTCATGAAGGAGTCGCCGTAAACCGGCTCTCCTAGTTGTGTCTAGCCTTAACCATTATTTCCTGTCCCTCCTGGGGTGCCCTCCCCCTCCTTCTATATGTTTAAGGGGTGGGTTACATGACTAGTCCTAGTAGGATTAGGATTACTCTTTACAAGTGGAGTCCTAGTCTTGCTTCCTTTGTAGGAGAATATTCCTTATGCCTTTCATCTTAAGCCGGCCCACCATAACATAAGCCGGCCTTCTGGGCCTAGGGCCTAGTCCTCTATCTGACCCGCCGTCAGGGCCATCAGTGAGGTGCCAAGCCCGTGAGTCGTCAATCCTCTGATGGGTTACCAATGAAATGCCAAGTCCCAGCCGGGTCATAAATCCGGCCGGGTCATACCGCGGGGTGTATCCCCGACATTAACCCCCAATTTAATTTGGATTTATCCATGTTAAACTGATCCTGCAAAATAAGACCAACTTTAATAGATTATACACCGGGTCGATGGTTCTTCTGAGCCGGCATTTGATCATCGTTGAGCCCTTGTCATTCCCTTATTGATATATACATGTCCATGATCTCATAGCAAATCTTCCTTAGTAGATATGTTGAAACAATCCAAATACTTCTTTTTCAAAAATCCGGGTCAACAGGCCAGCTTCAGAATAAATTTGCTGACATTGGTCTCTTGTAGAGAAAAACTGTAAAAATAATCCACTTGAGTCGGCTTCCAAAGCGCCGGCTTAATAAAAATATGAAATACTCATTTGATTTTCTGCCGGCTTAAATATGTAGAACCTGCCGGTTTATCATTACCAAAATTGCCGGGTTATAAAATAGAAAATGCCGGGTCATAATTGTTGCTGACACCGGGTCATGTAATTGATCTTCCTGATTTGCTCAAAACTGAGAATTGAAGACGTTCCTCCTTTATATGCATAATACCTGTAGCCCCCAAGTCTTAAGAGGAGAACATAGTGATAGCTTAAGACTTGTTTCAATATAAATGTTGCAACCTTGAAGAAATCCAGATTGTTCATCTCAGTCACTAGTCAAAACTGAATATTCCACATATGTAGCCCCCAAGTGCCGGGTTGTTATGCTTGCAGCAACCTGGGACTTGTAATTGCCTTATACTCATAATAACTTTAAACAGTGTAGCCCCCAATGGCCGGGTCATTATGCAATAATGAGCAGGGACTTTGTATGTATGATCGTGTAGATTCAAGCAGCAACATGTAGCCCCCAAAGGCCGGCTCAGTAAGATAATACTGAGCTGGGACTTTATATATACTTCATTTGAAAATAACATCATATGTTGTAGCCTCAATCGTAGGGCTTGAACCCATGTCCATAAGGTTAAGAGCCTTGTACTCTACTAACTGAGCAATGAACCCTTCAATATAATGGATTAAGGCTTGTGTACCTTGAATTTTTTGACAGGAGCAATTGGTAGCCCCCAAGGGCTGGCTCATTACAATGTGATGAGTCGGGTCTTCAAAAAATTGAGCAAAAAATGACTTTGCATTAGCCCCCAAGTACCATGGTGCATGCTGGCAGTGACATGGGACTTGTATATTTGATGCAATCTCAATTTGAATAATGTAGCTCCCAAGTGCCGGGTCATAAGCCTGCAGCGACTCGGGACTATTCCCTCCGTTGTAGAATATATCCATTGATAAAATAACAGCCATTGTGCTAAAGAGAATTTGAAAACCTCAATCATAATACTGGTTATTGATAACCATAATAAAAATCCAGCCATGTTGGCTATTAAAGATTTGAATAATATAACCTGGTTTGAAAACCGATTCCTGTAATATAAACCAGTATAACTATACATATATGATGCATGCTATGATGATGTAATGATGATGCAATGTATGATGATGTATGGGTATGATGACAGATCACTTCAATGAAACTAGCCTGAGCCACTAGAAGGTACGTGCTTTCTGTGAGCCTGACTCACAGTACCCAATCGACATTTGAACCCAAATAAAGTCACGTCTTGCTTTATAGACTTATCAGGAGTACGCGGGGTCAGAGTAACAGCATACATCACGGGCCGATTTATCCAAGTTTCAAGGAAGGCGGCTTATGAAGCCTGGATCTATCCTGACTATCTATAAACTGTGCTCTCGCATGACAAACCGCCATTCGAACCTTAACAAGGTCAAGAACTTTGGTCGAATACGCCATGAAAGATTGACCGTTAAGAGTTTGGCGGGTCAATCAGGATTACCCGATGGAGTTGAAGCAGCTGGCTACAGGTTGGATGACCTGGAAAGGTTATATTCTCTTTGGTCGAATACGCCTATGTTTGAATATAACCTGGTCAAAAGGGTAGTCACGCTATGTTCTCTTTGGTCGAATACGCCTATGTTTGAACAGGATGCCCCCAAGTGACATACTTACGAGTTGTGCTCATCGGGTACCTATGTTTGAGCTGTGCTATGCATCAAACTCTCTTTGGTCCCTGTAACTCGGGCATCAAGCCTCCAAGTGATTTGTAATAAGGTGTGTAAGCCGGATCGGATACCCATGTTTGAACTGTGCATCATGGCAACAAGTTCTCTTTGGCAACTTTTAATTTTTTCTGAGAACTCAAACTTTGCGAGAGATAATATTCTTCTTGAGCTGGAATTTTAAACCGGATTTGAGAGCTTCAGAGCTTTGCGGGAGACAGTTTCCTCTTAAACCGGATTTTGAACTGGATATTGAGAGCTTCAGCGCTGTGTCGGAGACGGGATTTCCCTTGAACCGGATTGTAAACCGGAAGCATCATTGTGAGCCGGAATTTTTCTAACGGCCTTTTAAATTTTCATCGATATAGTAGTAATATCCAGGGCCGGTTTATTTTTCCCTCCTTCAATGACCCGTGGTTTTTGAATTCACTCAAACTGGTAAGATTTGGCTGAGTCATATCATTGTAGCCCCCGAGTATTAAGGCGACTCGAGGTGTTGGCTTGAGATTCTCCAGACTTGATCATAGCATAAGATGTATTATCATTGACGTTGATAACGCAATGTGAATCCAAAAAGGTTGAGGTGACCGCGGCGGGTTATAAATGATCCTGTATGAGCCGTGTCAGCAACTCGGCCAATGGTTCCTTCCAACTGGTTGTTTGAAGTTAACCAAATATTGGCGGCGACTTGTGCGCCTACCCATTGAGCCATCTAGTGCAGACGGTGGCTGATAATACTTGACAATTTGCTCCAGAATTGTTGGAAGAAAAAACCAGGCTACCTGAGCAGTGACTGGCTTTATACTCGATAAACAGCTCATGCAGACAGGTGCAGCCCGGTGTGTTGATGTAAACCAGGTCGCGAGAGACGGACAGAAAAGACGACCGCAGTATCAGAGGCGGCTCAGACAGATGAGTCGGCCGCGGCGTTGTAAGCCGTTGTGGACGGGCGAGTCAATCGCAGGCGCGGTAAAAACGCGCGGATGGGCGGGTCAGCCTCGTTATGTTGATGTAAACTAGGTCCCAGAGGCGGCGGCTTGTACATATATTCATCAAGCATCATGGCATTATCAGATGCTAGCGCATGATAGTGGTGGCGATATATATATATATATATATATATATATATATATATATATATATATATATATATATATATATATATCCAGACATGTACATCGCTCTTGCAGTGAACAATCACCCTGCATAAAAAACAACGTAAACCAGAGTAATTGTTCTTTCACAAAAAACAATATATGCTAATAAACTTAAACGGATGACGTATGATCCGTTCAATGCAACAAAGGCGGCTCAGGTAGACCGACGACTCAATATAACCCGGGTGGCTCAACACAGCAAAGACGGCTCAACACGGCCCCGGCGGCTCAACGCAGCAGCGAAACGGAGGCATCACCATGGCAACGGCTCAGAAACCGCAGCGGCAGTGTGTTTGAGACGGCGGAGGCGGCGACTTGAACAGCTTGAAACAGACGCGAGTCGACCCGGGGCAGGCGGCGGCTCATTGTTTGATGGCGGCTCTCTGATGGTGGATCAACGCGGGTAGGCTCTCCGGTGGCAGATGTAACTTTACGACGGCGACGGTCTGCTACTTGATTTGCAGCTTTCAGCTTGACTTGAATCTGAATTGGCTCGCAGGTGGCTTGAGGCGGCGGAGACGGATCACAGCAGGCGAGGCGGGCCACAGAAAGGCCCAATCCGGGCGGCTCAAGGCGGGAGAAGCCGCAGGTTACTGTTGAGGTGAGGGCTGCAGACACAGCTTAGGCTGCACGAGGTCGACACCGACGAGGAAAAATCTGTAGTAGAACTCAACAGAGCCAGAGCCACGATCGGCAGGGGTGGCGACTCAGATGGCCATAGGGTCGGCAGCTCATTGGCAGCGGGTGACAGGTCGATGAGGCGATAGCCGATCAACGGAAACACGGCGACGGGGCGATCAGACGAGGCCGCAAGCGGCAGAGTCCAAATCCAAACCTTCCTCCACGTACAAACGAGCAGAAAGCACCAAAAGCACTGTTCCTTGTATAGCCCGTACTAGTACTGTAATAACTGGTTTAGTAATCTGTCTTCACGTCAATTGCGGCCGGCTTGCTGTGATGTAAACAACGGCAGTTGATTTTGACCACTAGGTTTGACTAACAAAGCACATTCTTGTGCACAGATTTGCCTTAGTAAGGATTCGTAAAATAATACTTAGTCCATAAATAAGTTCTCCTAGGAGCTTGTGTATGTACGTGGCGATGTACTGGCCTGGCATATTACTTTTTCCTTTTTCTTTCAGACGGATTTGACGCGGAGGTCGCATGCACCAGCTGCGACTTCCATCAATCAGACAATCCTCGGGACTTGAATCAAATCCGCGTACGTTGCCTGCCATGGATGCAATCTGCTTCACGTGCACTGGCTCTCGCGTAGAGAATGGCAATTAAACATCGGAGTACTCTGAGTCGGTCTCGGACTCGGCGTATAACCACGGCGCGTCTGGCGGCCGTACAATATGCAACCCTAAAACAATCTCAATCTCGTACGTGCCGATCCGACTGCTCGTTGATGGTGTAGATCCTCTTCACGCCGGCTCTTGCTTCATCCGAAAAATTGTGAACTCCTCGATCCCTAAAAGAGATCCCTCCAAGAACTCAACACCACCGTGTGCAGGCCCCACGGTGGGCGCCAACTGTCGTGGAATTGTCACGGCAGATCTCCTGGTGTGAGGACTTAGTCGTGAGGCCAACACATCTATGTGATAGCTTGAGAGGGGTTGGTCGGAATCGAGAGACGCAACACAAGACAAGGGTTGAGACAACTTTGGGCCCCGGGAAACATCATCCGGTAACAACCCTACATGTTGTTTGTGGCTAGATCTCATTATGCTCATGAAGGAGTCGCCGTATACCGGCTCTCCTAGTTGTGTCTAGCCTTAACCATTATTTCCTGTCCCTCTTGGGGTGCCCTGCCCCTCCTTATATATGTTGAAGGGGCGGGTTACATGACTAGTCCTAGTAGGATTAGGATTACTCTTTACAAGTGGAGTCCTAGTCTTGCTTCCTTTGTAGGAGAATATTCGTTATGCCTTTCATCTTAAGCCGACCCAGCATAACATAAGCCGGCCTTCTGGGCCTTGGGCCTAGTCCTCTATCTGACCCGCCGTCGGGGCCATTAGTGTAACATCCCAAATTTTCAATTTGGAATGTTATACATTAGGTTATCATGCATATCATATTTTTCTCGCATTTTTCCGATCCTAGAAATTTCACGCAACTCAAGGACCCTCGGAGAGAGTTGGAAGTTTCATTATTTTCATATTTGGGTTTTCTCAAATTTTGAAAATAGGATCATTTAGTTTATTTAAATTATCTTCATAAAGTTTTTCCTATGAAAATTAAGAGAGGGAATAATATGACTTTCCCAACAATTAGGAAAAATGAAGATTTTATAAATAAATCAAATTTGGTTTTGGAAGATTTATTTTGCTTAGGCAAAAATGAGCATTTTAAAAATATATGCATGTTTGCCGTTTTAAAAGTTCATTTTGTTCGACTCATTTTTAGGAGTCGGGGAAAATTTGTTTTATTTAAATCAGAATTCATTTGGTATTTTTTTTAATTCGTTTGGTTTAATTTTATAAAAAAAAGCGCCCCCCCTGGGCCAAGGCCCAGCCGGCCCAGCCAGCCAGGCCCGGCCCAGCGCCCCGCCTCCCTCTCCCTCCCCTTGCCGCCTTGCCCCGCCGCCCGCCGCGCCACGCCGCCCGGTCCGCTCCGACCCAGCCCCCTGCCCCTCCCCAAGCCACCCGCCGCCGCCCCCCCCTCTCTCAACCCGAGCCGCCCTCGCCTCTCACCGCCTCCCGAACTCCCGAACCAGCGCCCGCCCTGCCCGCCGGGCCGCCGCCGCCGTCGTCCCTCGCCCGCCGAGTCCGCCGCCCCTCGCCGCCCTCCCTAACCCCGCGGACCCCCCCCCCCCGAGCCCGCGGACCTGCGGCGAGAGCCACCGGAGGTAGCCGCCCGCCCGCCCGATCCGGTTTTCCCTAAAACCGATCCGGTTTTTAAAAAGATGTTGGTTTTTAAAAAAACCCTAGATTGGTTTTATTTTTTGGTTTTCTTATTTAACGAGCGTTCACCAAACCGTTCGTTTCAATGAACGTGTTCGTTGGATTAGTTCTGATAACGAGCGTCCGTTATTTAAACCGTTAAATCGTTTTCTTTTAATCGGATTTAATCCGTTATTTTTTGATTCGATTTGAGATCCGATTTTCAAATCTGTTTTATTTCTCGCTCGTTTATCGAATCGGGTGATTCAAGCGCTGGAGTTTAAATATGAAACCGCCGTTCGACTAACCTACTTTCACAGAGTTTTGCTACTGTGAAATTTTGACCTAGTTTCAGATTGCAAAACCGAGTCGTTCTCTCTCGAGTTTCGACTTTCGATGTTTATTTTGATTGAATCTTTTGCAACCAGGGTTCTTAAGTTGAACTTTCTGGTTAGATCTTTTATTCGAGATTTCCCGTGCATTAGATGAGTACTTATTGTATGCTTGTTGTTTGTCTGCGTTAGATCACCGGTCGCCGCTTGTTACTTGAATCTCTAGGTCTCGCGGATCATCGACAAGGCAAGTAACACTTGATCATACTCTTCTCATACCCAGTTTTATGCATTAGATCTATTCCTCAAACACTTGCATGATTAGGATCTAATTAAATTGTGGGATGGGAAGTAGATTGAGTAGTACCTATTACTGTTTTACTTATGAAACCTTGGGAGTTACTTCTCGTTTGCTTGTTTATGCCATGCTATGCTAGTAGGCGTGGATTGGGTGAGTGAATATCCATGACAGATGTGAGATTGTTAATTAATGGTTTATCTAAGGTGGCAACCTAAACACACATCTGGGTGGATTGAGGCACTGGTTTCTATCGAGGACTTACTGTATTTCTTGGACCGCCACCGGGCTCTAAGGGATCATAAGATTATTCAAGCTGGAAACTTCCGTGTGCAGCCACAAGCCAATTATGGGCTCTGGCGTAGTTGACTAAGTTGTGCGAACTCTTACGGGTAGGCTAGCTGATGTAGGGGATGTAGGTTGATGCGGTCTACCCACATGTAAGGTGCTAAGCGCTTACGAAGACTATGTCTCGGTCATCCGTTTCTCAAACACCATGTAGTCACGAGAACCAAGCGGAGGCGATCGAGTCTTGTGGGGAAAAGTCATAAACCTCTGCGAGTGTATAAACTAATCATGATTAGCCGTGTCCCCGGTTATGGACAATTTGAGTATCTGGTAATTGAATATCATGTGAATCTCAACATGTTACCTCTAATAAAAGTTGTTGGGTTTTGATGAGTACTTTTAATTGGGATTGAGGATGCTTTCAACCATTCTCAATGTTTAACAACCACCATGATAGTTAAATAAAACTATTCCTTTGATGTAGGGAAAAATCAGCTTTATGCAAATGTAACCGTAGAGCCTTACCACCAGCCATATATGCATGTAGTATAGGCTTATTCCTTCATTGCTCTTATGTGTTACATTGCGGCATATTCCATGTCTTGACCCGTTTTGGGCTGCAACTTTCACGTTGCGAGACTTTTGAACGACAGTAAGGTGTTAGGTCGTGGTTCTATACTCGGTGATGCCGTTGGAGTTGATGGACTCGCTTATCTTCCAAGCCTTCGCTGTTATTATTAGATGGCCTTAAGCCATATTATTGTAATAAGTTCCCTTGTGGACAACGATGTAATAAGTGTGTGATTGCTACTCTGCAATAAATCCTTGAAATCTTGTGTGGTGTCGGCATTCTTGATCCGGGATGACAACGAGCACGAGACTGGATCCATTCGGTCTGGTCGCTCTGAGAGAATGGTATCGAGCACACTGTTGTTAGAGACCACGACCACTAAGTTAAAGCCATAGATCACTACTCTCTTCCCATTTTCTAACTCCTCATCTTTTCTACTCTCTTTAGGATGACGGACGCGAAGATCAAGTACACCCAACGGATGAAGGCACACCTTTTGGATTTCACTTGAAGGAAGTTACTAAGTACACGAACATTGGACTACCAAGCTTCACGGAACTTTCAACGCCACTCTGCTGAAGAGGAGCGCCGAAGATTCATGCTCACGTTCGGGAAGGACATTACGCCCCAATCACCAAGCCTATAGATAGTGTTTTCGATTGCACCAACTTGGAGTGCAGGAAAGAGCATGGCAGCTCACATCACCATGGGGCGCATTGGGGAAGTTTATCAAGAAGACCTCAAGGATACCATCTACCAGATTTGCGGACGCCGAGATGACAAGCGGGGCGTCGTCGGCACCAAGAAGGATAGATCCATTGCAGCGTTCATCCGGAGTTAAATCAGCACATTCGGCGCCGGAGAACCAAATGTGCAATGACATGTTGGAGTTGCGAAAGACAAAGGAAGGATCATCGAGCTGGAAGAAGAACTAAAGACTACGCAAGGACTACATGGGCGAGATCGTAGCTCGGCAAGACACAATAACGATCTTAAGTGCGAGATCGAAGAACTCAAGAAGAAGTTGGCGCTCGGGAATGAAGACCGGTATGTCGAATACCCAGCGACTACATTAACATCGGCGACACCGATTCGGATCCAAGTGAACCCGACTTTGAAGACGAAGCTGGAGCGGACATCATGGAGTCTTCCACGGTTCAAATTAGTAGAAGTCCCCACATATTAGTAGTATTTCCTCCATGTAAACATTATAGTACACACACTTTTGCGATAGTTAGATCGTTGTAAGCCCTTGTTTGATTGAATGAAGTGATTTTGTGTGTTTTTGCTCATGTGCATTTGGGTAGTGATTCCTTAGACCTCATTCTATTCTACATTTCTCTCCTTTTCTAAACCCATCAGATGCCTCAGAGGCGCGACCCGGATTCGTTTTCCCGCGAGAGATCACCCAATTGATCCAGCAGCGAGAATACCTGATTCAAACATTGGTGCGAACAACAACAACAACAACCCCCACCCACCACCACCACTGCGGATCATCGACTCGTTTCCTTAGACTGAACCGCGGTGTATTCCGATAACACCGAGCGATTGTGGCGGATGGTGGCTCCGCAAGATAGGAAGGAGCTGACCACTGCGGGATGCACAGATGGTGAAAGAGTGAAGTTTGCAGCACACCAGCTTGAAGGACCCGCAGCGACATGGTGGGAGAATTTCACAGACCACTTACCCGTGACACCATCACATGGGACCAGTTTGACAAGCTTTTCGCCTTGCCCATGTTTCAGCAGGAGCCATGGCCATGAAGAAGCGTGAGTTTATAAACTTCGCCAAGGAGGAAGGACTGTTGGCGATCGTGGATGATTTTAGCAAATTAGCACGTTATGCCCCGGATAGCGTTACTACGGATGCAGCTAAGCGGAGAAGTTTCTAGAAGGACTGAATGATGAGTTCAGCATGCCGTTGATGGTAGCAAGTTTCAACAACTACCGGAGTTAGTAGACCGAGCTCTCATGATTGAAGGAAAGCGGCAAAAATTGAGAACATAGCGGAAGTATGGACAAGGGAAGTATAACTCTGGATCCCAGCGAAGCCTCGTTATACCCTAAATCAGAATTCAGTTTCAGCATACCCATGGAGGAGGTAATTCGCATAACCATAATGGCACCAAGAATGGGAGCAGGGAATGGAGGAAGCAATGGACAGAACCGCACCAACCCGTCAACACCATCCAAGGTAGACTGAGTCACATTACTTGCTTTAAGTGCCGCAAGGCTGGGCACTATGCAAATGACTATCGAGAAGGCGAAATGGAAATGGCAATGGAAGCTCGGAAAGAAGCCAAACCCTTTCAACAGGGGACAGGTGAACCACATTGATGTGGAGGAGGTTGAAGATCAGCCCGATCACGATGTCGGTAAGTTTTGGTTAAGTCATTTACTGCGGTTGTTCTTTTCGATCTTGGTGCATCGCATTCATACATATCAAGGGATTTGTGGATAAGTACAAGTTACCGACCCAAGCCCTTAGGTCACCCATGCTAGTAACCTCACGGGAGGCGAATACATGGCTAGTAAATGGTGTGATCGATTGCCACTAAGGATTGGACACTATGTTTTCCCCTCGGACCTAATAGTTACGGAATCCCAAGGATTGGATGTGATATTAGGAATGGATTGGTTATCAAAGTATGGAGGAAACATAGATTGTACCACAAGGTCAATTTTGCTCACCACACGGAAGGAAGGAGGATTAAGTATGTATCACGGCACGAGCGAGGAGAGCACAAGTTAATTGCTTATCGAGGTGATGCAGGAAGAAGTACCGATGGTGAAGGATTATCTGATGTATTTCGGAAGAGTTGCGGGAATGCCGCGGATAGAGACATTGAATTTTGATCGAGCTGTTGCGAGAACAGGCCCGATATCGAAGCGACCGTCTGGGATGCCCGCAAAGGATTTGGCGGAAATCAAGAAGCAGATTAAGGAACTATTGGATAAAGGTTTTATTAGCCCAAGTTCTTCACCTTGGGGATCACCCGTTTTGTTAGTGGAGAAGAAGGATGGATCGTTGAGAATGGTTGTTGATTACCGTGGATTGAATGAAGTAACAATCAAGAACAAGTACCCACTACCTATGATAAATGATCTGTTTGATAAACTTGCAAGGAGCCAAAGTGTTTTCTAAGATCGACTTGCGATCGGGTACCATCGATTGAAGATTAGGGAGCAAGATATACCCAAGACAGCGTTTACCACGAGATATGGACTGTATGAGTATACCGTTATGTCATTTGGATGACTAACGCACCAGCCTATTTCATGAACCTGATGAACAAAGTGTTTATGGAGTTTTTGGATAAGTTAAATCGTGGTGTTCATTGATGACATTTTAATTTTCTCGAAGAATGAAGAGGAACACAAGGAACATTTGCGATTGGTTTTGGAGAAACCGAGGAACACCGGTTGTATGCCAAGTTCAGCAAATGTGAGTTTTGGCTAAAGGAAGTTGGATTTCTCGGACATGTTATATCCGGAGAAGGGATAGCATTGACCCCACAAAGTTGAGACCGTAACCAAATGGGAAGCACCAGCGACAGTTGGAGAGATTGAGTTTCCTTGGACTCGCGAGGATACTACGAAGATTCATTGAAATTTCTCAAGAATTGCAAAGCCTATGACAGAATTGTTGAAGAAGGAAAACAAATTCATATGGACTGAGGACTGTGAGGCAAGTTTTCAAGAGTTGAAGAAAAGATTGGTTACCTCACCAGTTTGATATTGCGGATCGGACTAAGGATTATGAGGTGTATTGCGGCGCTTCACGTCGAGGACTTGGAGCCGTGCTTATGCAGGAAGGAAGAGTTGTTTCGTATGCTTCACGACAACTTAAGCCTCATGAGTTGAATTATGCCACTCATGATTTGGAGTTAGCAGCCGTTGTGCATGCCTTGAAGGCGTGGAGACATTTTCTCATTGGAAATCATTGTGAAGTATATCGGATCACAAGAGTTTGAAGTACATCTTCACACGAAGAATTGAATCTCAGACAAAGGAGATGGTTAGAGCTAATCAAGGATTATGATATGAGATTGCATTATCACCCGGAAAGGCTAATGTCGTAGGCGGCGCATTGAGCCGTAAGAGCCACGTCAATACCCTAATGATGGGAGGAATACCCAATGAGTTAGCCGAGGACCTTGAGAACTATGTTTGGAAATAGTTCGAGAGGCTATGTAGCAGCATTGGAGATTCGATCGACACTAATGGACAAAATCGAGAGAAGCCCAAAAGGCGGATAAGGAAGTTGCCTCTATAAAGGAGAAAATGAGCAAAGGAAAAGCTAAAGGATTTCGTGAGGATGAGCACGATACCCTATGGTTTGAAGACCGTGTTTATGTGCCCAATGACCCGGAGATCGGGAAGTTGATTTTGCAAGAAGCCCATGATTCACCTATTCGATTCACCGGAAATACCAAGATGTATTTGGATTTGAAGAATATTTTACGGTGGACGGAATGAAGAAGGATATTGCGGAGTATGTAGCAGTTTGCGGCGTATGTCGAAAGTAAAGCGAGCATCGAAGCCAGCAGGATTATTACAACCGTTGCGATACCGAATGGAAGTGGGATAAACTAGGCATGGATTTCATCACAGGTTTGCCAAAGACCCGTTCGAGGATATGACTCGATTTGGGTCATAGTCGATCGTTTGACCAAGGTAGCTCATTTCATTCGATCAAGACTACCTATAGCGATGCTAAGTTGGCAAAGATATACATGACCAGAATTGTGTGTTTACGGAGTTCGAGGAGCATCGTATCGGATAGAGGAACCCGGTTTACTTGAAATTTTGGAACCGGTTACACGAAACATTGGGAACCCGATTGGAATTGATACAGCTTTCCACCCACAGACCGATGGACGGACCGAGAGAGTCAATCAGATTTTGGAGGACATCTTTGAGAGCTTGTGCACTAGATTATGGATCTAGTTGGGATGATAATTTGCCGTATGCAGAATTTTCCTACAATAACAGTTACCAAACCAGCTTAAAGATGGCACCTTCGAGGCTCTGTATGGAAGAAGGTGCAGGACACCGTTGTCATGGGGCGGCGGAGATCGTCGATTGTTTGGACCAGATTTAATTAAGGAGCGAGCGAGAAAGTTAAGATGATTGAGACAGGCTCAAGGTAGCCCAGTCCGGACAAAAAGAGCTATGCCGATTCAAAGCGCCAGCGATTGAGTATGAAGTTGGAGCAGTATATCTCGAGTATCCCGCTTGAGGAGTTAAGCGTTTTGGAGTGAAAGGAAAGTTAGCACCCGTTTAGTTGGACCATATAAGATTTTGCAGCGCATGGGAGAAGTTATGTATAAATTGGAATTGCGGAAGGACTGTCGGGAGTTCATGATGTATTCCATGTTTCTCGATTGAAGAAATGTCACCCGAGATAGCGAGAGGTACCGTTAAGAGACACGGTGCCACTGGAAGCCATTCAGTTGAAGGATGACTTGACATATGAGGAAAAACCGGTTAAGATTCTCGATTATGCCAGCGAGTTACCCGCAGCAAGGTTATCAAGTTTTGCAAAGTTCGATTGGAGCCACCACCTTGAGGATGAAGCCACACAGGAAAGAGAGGAAGTTTTGTAGGACCACCCTCACCTATTTTCTAGCCAACCCGAATCTCGAGGGAGATTCATCTTAAGGGGTAGGTTTGTAACATCCCAAATTTTCAATTTGGAATGTTATACATTAGGTCATCATGCATATCATATTTTCTCGCATTTTCCGATCCTAGAAATTTCACGCAACTCAAGGACCCTCGGAGAAGTTGGAAGTTTCATTATTTTCATATTTGGGTTTTCTCAAATTTTGAAAATAGGATCATTTAGTTTATTTAAATTATCTTCATAAAGTTTTCCTATGAAAATTAAGAGAGGAATAATATGACTTTCCCAACAATTAGGAAAAATGAAGATTTTATAAATAAATCAAATTTGGTTTTGGAAGATTTATTTTGCTTAGGCAAAATGAGCATTTAAAAATATATGCATGTTTGCCGTTTTAAAGTTCATTTTGTTAGACTCATTTTTAGGAGTCGGGAAAATTTGTTTTATTTAAATCAGAATTCATTTGGTATTTTTTTAATTCGTTTGGTTTAATTTTATAAAAAAAACCCCCACAGGCCAAGGCCCAGCCAGGCCCAGCCCAGGCCCGGCCCGGCCCTCGCCTCCTCTCCCTCCCTCGCGCCGCCGCCGCCCAGCCGTGCCCCCGCCGCCCGCCTCCCGAGTCCGGCTCCGACCAGCCGCCCTGCCCCCCACCCACGCCGCCCCCCCCCTCCTTAAAACCCGCCCCCCCCCCCTCTCTCTCTCACCCAGCCGCCTCGCCTCCTCGCCTCCAGAACCAGCATGCCGCCGCCGCCCGCCGCCGCCGCCGCCGTCCCTCGCCCGCCGAGTCCGCCGCCCCTCGCCGCCCTCCGAACCCCCGGACCCCCCCCGCCCCGGGCCCCGCCGGACCTCGCCCGGCGAGAGATCCACCGGAGGTAGCCGCCGCCGCCCCCGATCCGGTTTTCCCTAAAACCGATCCGGTTTTTAAAAAAGATGTTGGTTTTTAAAAAAACCTAGATTGGTTTTATTTTTTTTGGTTTTCTTATTTATGACGTTCACCAAACCGTTCGTTTCAATGAACGTGTTCGTTGGATTAGTTCTGTTAACGAGCGTCCGTTATTTAAACCGTTAAATCGTTTTCTTTTAATCGGATTTAATCCGTTATTTTTGATTCGATTTGAGATCCGATTTTCAAATCTGTTTTATTTCTCGCTCGTTTATCGGAATCGGGTGATTCAAGCGCTGGAGTTTAAATAACAAACCGCCGTTCGACTAACCTACTTTCACAGAGTTTTGCTACTGTGAAATTTTGACCTAGTTTCAGATTGCAAAACCGAGTCGTTCTCTCTCGAGTTTCGACTTTCGATGTTTATTTTGATTGAATCTTTTGCAACCAGGGTTCTTAAGTTGAACTTTCTGGTTAGATCTTTTATTCGAGATTTCCCGTGCATTAGATGAGTACTTATTGTATGCTTGTTGTTTGTCTGCGTTAGATCACCGGTCGCCGCTTGTTACTTGAATCTCTAGGTCTCGCGGATCATCGACAAGGCAAGTAACACTTTGATCATACTCTTCTCATACCCAGTTTTATGCATTAGATCTATTCCTCAAACACTTGCATGATTAGGATCTAATTAAATTGTGGGATGGGAAGTAGATTGAGTAGTACCTATTACTGTTTTACTTATGAAACCTTGGGAGTTACTTCTCGTTTGCTTGTTTATGCCATGCTATGCTAGTAGGCGTGGATTGGGTGAGTGAATATCCATGACAGATGTGAGATTGTTAATTAATGGTTTATCTAAGGTGGCAACCTAAACACACATCTGGGTGGATTGAGGCACTGGTTTCTATCGAGGACTTACTGTATTTCTTGGACCGCCACCCGGGCTCTAAGGGATCATAAGATTATTCAAGCTGGAAACTTCCGTGTGCAGCCACAAGCCAATTATGGGCTCTGGCGTAGTTGACTAAGTTGTGCGAACTCTTACGGGTAGGCTAGCTGATGTAGGGGATGTAGGTTGAGTGCGGTCTACCCACATGTAAGGTGCTAAGCGCTTACGAAAGACTATGTCTCGGTCATCCGTTTCTCAAACACCATGTAGTCACGAGAACCAAGCGGAGGCGATCGAGTCTTAATGGGGAAAAGTCATAAACCTCTGCGAGTGTATAAACTAATCATGATTAGCCGTGTCCCGGTTATGGACATTTTGAGTATCTGGTAATTGAATATCATGTGAATCTCAACATGTTACCTCTAATAAAAGTTGTTGGGTTTTGATGAGTACTTTTAATTGGGATTGAGGATCTTGTCAACCATTCTCAATGTTTAACAACCACCATGATAGTTAAATAAAACTATTCCTTTGATGTAGGGAAAAATCAGCTTTATGCAAATGTAACAGTAGAGCCTTACCACCAGCCATATATGCATGTAGTATAGGCTTATTCCTTCATTGCTCTTATGTGTTACATTGCGGCATATTCCATGTCTTGACCCGTTTTGGGCTGCAACTTTCACGTTGCAGACTTTTGAACGACGAGTAAGGTGTTAGGTCGTGGTTCTATACTCGGTGATGCCGTTGGAGTTGATGGACTCGCTTATCTTCCAAGCCTTCCGCTGTTATTATTAGGTGGCCTTAAGCCATATTATTGTAATAAGTTCCCTTGTGGACAACGATGTAATAAGTGTGTGGTTGCTACTCTGCAATAAATCCTTCGAAGTACTGTGTGGTGTCAGCATTACTGATCCAGGGATGACACTGAGCACAGAGACTGGATCCATTCGGGTCTGGTCGCTACAATTAGTGAGTCGCCAAGCTCATGAGTCGTCAATCCTCCGACGGGTTACCAATGGAATGCCAAGTCCCAGCCGGGTCATAAATCCGGCCGGGTCATACCGCGAGGTATATCCTCGACAATTTCCGTTAACTGAAATCGTTAGATGTTCACAACACTAAGCCCAGCCTGCTAAACAGGTTTCATTCATTACTAGTTTCAGCAAAGTGCTCATGTCATAGCCATTGAATACATCACGAGTGCTACATACACTGCAAATAAAGAGACAACCATCCTATAGAGCACATCGATTTTGCCCATTATCTTCACAAGCTCTGTCATCTCCTCATTGTTGTCAAGGTCATTCAGCAGCTGTTGCTTGGCCATGATCAGAGGAATTGCATCTTTAACCTTCTGCTATATATCTTCCTCTTCTGTCATTCCTTCAGTTACTTGTCCAACACCCCAACCTGCTGGTATTGGGATTCCTCTGCTAACCAAATAATCGGCGTAGTTGCATTCCCCCACATCAGCAACTTCCCAAAAATACAAATCACACGAATCTTCCCTTTTCTCCATGAATCAAATTGGAAAATCATCAACCAAACTTTTAAAAAATCAACAACTGAAAGCAGCAGAACAACACTTCAACATATTATTACCCCATGATTCGGGCATTTGTAGAAGACTTGGCCAGGGTTGAGGATTGTGGTCGAGACGCGACGGATGACTATGTGTGATTTGCAGCAGTGGCACCACACTAACGGCAGCGGGTTGCGATGAGCAACCGACTACGGTGCGTGTGTCGGAGGGGGTGTGATGAGACCCACAGGCGATGGTACAGGCGGTGACTTGGCGCATATATAGTTGTTGCCTGCTGAAGAGAAGGTGGACGAGCCGCCATCGGACATGGTTGCTGCGGCCAGAGCTTATGATGCTAGGCAGAGTAAGTAGAGAAGAGGAGAAGTGAACGTTGGATATGTTAGTTTCATTACTTGCAGAGTAGCATAGCACCATATATAGTCATAGTCTAGGTTTGGATTCAAACCAGCTACAGGAGCACGTCTCTCTTTTTCTAAAAACAGCAACGTCTCTTCTTTGGTACACTAGCTTTTCATGCGCCTTCTCAAGTCTTTGACTTTCTTTTTTTTGCGAGGAAGGAAGGAGGACAAAATTGAGGGTTCCTGGGACTCGAACTCAAGACCTCTATGTTGAAAACCAAGGGTGCTAGTCACTTATGTGGAAAACGTTCCCCGGGAGGAGGATGGTAGAGAAACGCATTTTCCTCGCAGTTTTAGTTGCGACGCAAGATCGAACGGTCGCAGTTTCGGGAATGTTATTAGGCGAACGAGCCCAGTTTTTCTTTTCTTCCTATATATAAAAAAGTATGCTAGGTGTCGGCTTAGTCAACAAACGATTGTGCCAACCTTGACCCTTGTATTGACATTCAATGTCTGTCGTGTTTCTTCAGTCTCTTCTTCCTCCAGCCGCCAAAGCTTGATAAGCCACAAGTGTAGGGGATCGCAACAGCTTTCGAGGGTAGAGTATTCAACCCAAATTTATTGATTCGACACAAGGGGAGCCAAAGAATATTCTCAAGTATTAGCAGCTGAGTTGTCAATTCAACCACACCTGGATAACTTAATATCTGCAGCAAAGTATTTAGTAGCAAAGTAATATGATGGTAGTGGTAACGGTAACAAAAGAGTAACAAAAGCAAAAGCAATATTTTTGGCGTTTTGTAGTGATTGTAACAGTAGCAACGGGAAAGTAAATAAGCGTAAACCAGTATATGGAAAGCTCGTAGGCATTGGATCGGTGATGGATAATTATGCCGGATGCGGTTCATCATGTAACAGTCATAACCTAGGGTGACATAGAACTAGCTCCAATTCATCAATGTAATGTAGGCATGTATTCCGAATATAGTCATACGTGCTTATGGAAAAGAACTTGCATGACATCTTTTGTCCTACCCTCCCATGGCGGCGGGGTCCTAATAGAAACTAAGGGATATTAAGGCCTCCTTTTAATAGAGAACCGGAACAAAGCATTAGCACATAGTGAATACATGAACTCCTCAAACTATGGTCATCACCGGGAGTGGTCCCGATTATTGTCACTTCGGGGTTGCCGGATAGTAACACATAGTAGGTGACTATAGACTTGAAAGATGGGATCTCATCCAACCCATCACCGTCCAGCATGATAGATCTCATCCAACCTAGTGACAAGCATTAAGCATAGCAAAGTCATAGCAACATCAATCTCAGAACTTAGTGGATACTAGGGATCAAACCCTAACAAAACTAACTCGATTACATGATAGATCTCATCCAACCCATCACCGTCCAGCAAGCCTACAATAGAATTACTCACGCACGGCGTTGAGCATCATGAAATTGGTGATGGATGATGGTTGACGATGACGACGGCGACAAACCTCCCTCTCTGGAGCCCCGAACGGACTCCAGATCAGTCCTCCCGGGAGGTTTTAGGGCTTGGCGGCGGCTCCGTATCGTAAAACGCAATGATTTCTTCTCCTTTATTTTTTTTCTCCCCGAAAGAAAATATAAAGAGTTGGAGTTGACGTCGGAGGAGTTCCAGGGGGCCCACGAGGCAGGGGGGCGCGCCCTAGGGGGGGGGCGCCCCCACCCTCGTGGACAGGGTGTGGGCCCCCTGGTCTTCATCTTTGGCAAGGATTTTTTATTATTTTTAACTAGATGTTCCGTGGAGTTTCGGGGCATTCCGAGAACTTTTGTTTTGTGCACATAAAACAACATCATGGCAATTCTGTTGAAAACAGCGTCAGTCCGGGTTAGTTCCATTCAAATCATGCAAGTTAGAGTCCAAAACAAGGGCAAACGTGTTTGGAAAAGTAGATACGACGGAGACGTATGAACTCCCCCAAGCTTAAACCTTTGCTTGTCCTCAAGCAATTCAGTTGACAAACTGAAAGTGATAAAGAAAAACTTTTACAAACTCTATTTTCTCTTGTTGTTGTAAATATGTAAAGCCAGCATTCAAGTTTTCAGCAAGGATCATGACTAACCACATTTGCAATAATTTTCAGGTCTCATGTTTACTCATATCAATGGCATAATCAACTAGCGAGCCATAATAATAAATCTCGGATGACAACACTTTCTCAAAACAATCATAATATGATATAATAAGATGGTATCTCGCTAGCCCTTTCTGAGACCGCAAAACATAAATGTAGAGCACCCTTAAAGATCAAGGATTGACTAGACATTGTAATTCATGGTAAAAGAGATCCAATCATAGTCATACCCAATATAGATTAACAGTAATGAATGCAAATGACAACTGTGATCTCTAGCTAGTGCTTTTAATAAGAGGGTGATGACTCAACATAAAAGTAAATAGATAGGCCCTTCGCAGAGGGAAGCAGGGATTTGTAGAGGTGCCAGAGCTCGGTTTTGAAATAGAGATGAATAATATTTTGAGAGGCATACTTTCATTGTCAACATAACAACTAAGAGATGGTGATATCTTCCATGCTACACACATTATAGGCGGTTCCCAAACAGAATGGTAAAGTTTATACTCCCCCTCCACCAACAAGCATCAATCCATGGCTTGCTCGAAACAACAAGTGCCTCCAACTAACATCAGGTCCCAGGGGGAGTTTTGTTTGCAATTATTTTGATTTAGTTTGCATAAAGCATGGGACTGGGCATCCCGGTGACCAGCCATTTTCTCGTGAATGAAGAGCGGAGTCCACTCCTCTTGAGAATAACCCGCCTAACATGGAAGATAAGGGCAGCCCTAGTTGATACATGAGCTATTCGAGCATACAAAACAGAATGTTTATTTGAAGGTTTAGAGTTTGGCACATACAAATTTACTTGCAACGGCAGGTAGATACCGCGTACAGGAAGGTATAGTGGACTCATATGGAATAACTTTGGGGTTTAAGGGATTGGATGCACAAGCAGTATTCCCGCTTAGTACATGTGAAGGCTAGCAAAAGACTGGGAAGCGACCAACTAGAGAGCGACAACAATCATGAACATGAATTAAAATTAATAAACATTGGATGCAAGCATGAGTAGGATATAATCCACCATGAACATAAATATCGTGAAGGCTATGTTGATTTCTTTCAACTACATGTGTGAACATGTGCCAAATCAAGTCACTTAAATCATTCAAAGGAGGATACCACCCCACTATACCGCATCATAACCATTTTAATAGCATGTTGGCACACAAGGTAAACCATTATAACTCATAGCTAATCAAGCATGGCATAAGCAACTATGATCTCTAATTGTCATTGCAAACATGTTTATTCATAATAAGCTGAATCAAGAACGATGAACTCATCATATTTACCAAAAACAAGAGAGGTCGAGTTCATACCAACTTTTCTCATCTCAGTCAGTCCATCATATATCATATATCATCATAATTGCCTTTCACTTGCACGACCGAATGATGTGAATAATAATAAGAGTGCACGTGCATTGGACTAAGCTGGAATCTACGAGCATTCAATAAACAGGAGAAGACAAGGCAATATGGGCTCTTGGTTAAGTCAACAATAATGCATATAAGAGCCACTTCAACAATTTAATCATAGTCTTCTCCTATCGACCCCCAAAGAAAAGAAAAGAAATAAAACTATTTACACGGGAAAGCACCCAACAAGCAAAAGAAGAACGGGAAATATTTTTGGGTTTTCTTTTTAATTATTACTACAGCAAGAAAAGTAAACTAGCTAGAAGCTATTACTATTTTTTTGGTTTTTCTTAAGGTTTAACAAACACACAAGAAGAAGGCTGGAAAAAGAAAATAAACTAGCATGGATAATACAATAAAAGAGTATGAGCACCGACATCTAGCAATGAGTGTGTGTGAACATAAATGTAATGTCGGTGGGAAATACGTACTCCCCCAAGCTTAGGATTTTGGCCTAAGTTGGTTTATTGCCACGGCTGGCCTGGCGGATATCCGTAGGTGTAGATGGGGTCGTACTGTGATGAAGAAGACTCTGACTGCCATTGGCTGGTAGTCACCTCCGGATCCCAAGAATAAACAGACTGTCTTGGAGGCTCATTGTCGGTGTCAAAACCGGCGGATCTCGGGTAGGGGGTCCCGAACTGTGCGTCTAGGCGGATGGTAACAGGAAACAAGGGACACGATGTTTTTACCCAGGTTCGGGCCCTCTTGATGGAGGTAAAACCCTACTCTTACTTGATTAATATTGATGATATGGATAGTACAAGAGTAGATCTACCACGAGATCAGAGAGGCTAAACCCTAGAAGCTAGCCTATGGTATCATTGTTGTTTGTCCTACGGACTAAAACCCTCCGGTTTATATAGACACCGGATAGGGTTAGGGTTACACATAGTCGGTTACAACGGTAGGAGATCTACATATCCATATCGCCAAGCTTGCCTTCCACGCCAAGGAAAGTCCCATCCGGACACGGGACGAAGTCTTCAATCTTGTATCTTCATAGTCCAGGAATCCGGCCAACGGTGATAGTTCGGCTATCCGGACACCCCCTAATCCAGGACTCCCTCAGTAGCCCCTGAACTAGACTTCAATGACGACGAATCCGGCGCGCATATTGTCTTCGGCATTGCAAGGCGGGTTCCTCCTCCGAATACTTCATAGAAGATTTTTAACACAAGGATAGTGTCCGGCTCTGCAAAACAAGTTCCACATACCACTCTAGAGAGAATAACCTTTGCACAGATCTGCTGACGTATTCCGCGGCGTGACATCACACCACGGCCATGCCTTTATACAAATCGTTTTTACTGTCCCACCTCGGGCGTTTAGCGGGCGGTTTCTTGACACGTCTTATCGAGCGGAGATTGTGCCCCCTTATTCGGGATCCTCATCAATCGGGCGTGGGTAACCCGATCGTGCCCGTTAGCACGCCTCCTCCATCGGCGAGTCCCGAGCGGTCACGGGAGGCTCTTGGTATTCAACCTCTTTATAACGAGACCAAGGCCCGCTCCTTTCTTTCAATCTCAATCGAATCCGCCCCTCGCCTCGAGTTCCAACACCCAAAGCTCCAGATTTAGGCGCTTCAGACCTTCAACTACGTCCGGCTCCGACCTGCACGGCCGGTGGATGTCTTCCTCCGTCACGGAAGAAGATTTGCTAAAGCTGAGAGACGCCAAGTATCTAACCGGTGAAATTTCGCATAGGCTGCCTGCCCAAGGGCAGGTTATTCCCACTCCCGAGCCTGGTGAGAGCGTGGTGTTCGTGTCTCACTTCCTTCGGGGTTTAGGCTTCCCGACGGACCCCTTCGTGAGGGGGCTCATGTTTTATTGTGGGCTGGATTCCATGACTTGGATCCGAAGTCCATCCTCCACATCTCGTCGTTCATTGTCGTATGTGAAGCCTTCCTCCGCATTACCCCTCACTTCGGATTGTGGCTCAAGACCTTCAAAGTGGAGCCGAAGATGATCAAGGGGCATCAGGCAAAGTGTGGAGGGGCTGTTACAAGCAAGAATCTTGACGCTCCATGGCCCGAGGGCTCTTTTCAAGAGGAGCTCAATTTATAACAGGAGTGGTTTTATATCACCGCTCCCGGGGGCACCAAATGGGCGGCGCCACCTGCCTTCCTCGGGTCCTCCACTGCGGTGGGTGCCATGGGTCAATAAAGGGCTCGGCTGGGACCATCCAGGGCGTACCTCTGTTGCGGGGCCGTGTTCGAGACCTCCTAGAGAGAGATCAATCTGGTCGTAGTAAGCGCGGTCATGCTGATTAAATCGCGCCTTGCCACCAAGCGTCGCCCCCTCCTTTGTGGGAGTTTAATCCGGAGGACCATGAGCTCTCAACATTTTATGGGCATAGCGCCTGTGGAGATGTACCAACTGTTCTTGGATCACAAGCAATGTGTCGGATTTAACCGAGGACGCAGTCTGAGCTGCAATCGCCGGGATACTCAAGTAAGTAGTCCTGTCCCGGACATGCTATCCGCATATTTATCATAAACTTGCCCTTAAAGAGCTACCCATTAAGCAGGAGTGGATAGCAAAAGCAAAACTGGTCAGGTGTCGGCCCCTCCCCGAGACCACGCCGGATCTGTATTAACCAAGATGCTAGAGGTTGTGCCTTTTGAAGAAGGCGAAGGGGGGAACAAGGGAACTACTACCTCCATGAAGGAGGCTATCAAGAAAGGGGATCGAAATCCCTCCCTCCATGGGGAGAAGAGGACCGCTTCTGAAGATCCGGAGACCAAAGCCTCGAAGCGGGGGAAGAAATCTTCGCCAGAGGGTCCTGTGGCGGGAGATGCCCCGGCCGCACTATTTCCCCAAGGAGATCAGCCTTCCCACGAGCCGTAAGTAAAGGGGGCATTTTTTAAAGAGACATCCCGTTTATTTCTGAAGGTAACGAAAGTTTACCTTGTAGTTCAGATCTCAGCCCTTCACAGCAGAGCTCGTCTTCAGGGATCTTGGTCCGGAGATGATGGAGAGAGAAACGCCTCCGCCTGCCGTACCGTTATGCGAGGCGGACGACCCTGAGGTGTCGTTGCGGAGGTCCTCTCTGAATCCGGTGGGGCCAGAAGGCAGCCGTATGTCCCCTCAGAGCCCTCCGTGTCCGGCCTTTGAAAAAGGCTACTGGACAAGTCCGGCACCAACGGGTGTACGGTCGGAGGAGCTGAAGGATCTGTTCGGGCGAGCGTCTATCTCGGAAGATCACCATACGTTAATGGGTACGGTGATTGAAATGATTTCATCCGCTGAGAGCGGATTGCATGAAGCCGTCGTAAGTTCTTGGCGGGTTTTGAAATACATAAAATGATGTACCTTGACATTTTGCATATAAAATCGCCTGTATAGATAGTAGCCCCTGAGACTTGGTGCGGTGTCAAAAATGACGGCGCGCCGAGGATCATAACCCCAGGTATAATATGCGCTCTTCCTATGTAGGTGGCGAAGCGTCCGGTGGCTAGTCGGGCTGATGAATTTGCTGAACTGAAACAGCAACTTGATGTGCGGATGCAGACATCACGCTTGTTAATAAGCGGCTTGACGAGTCACAAGGTATGCAACTTCTCCGCGGACACCTGGTAAGGCAGCTTGACGCCCATGCCGTACAACATGTATGCTTAATGCAGATGGTGTCGCTGCTATGGAGAAACTTCGGGCGGAGCTCGCCCGAGCCAAGGAGCAAGCCAGAAAGAGTGATGCGGCTGCCTTAAAGGCAGCCGCAGAGCTAAAAGCGAACAGGCTGCTCCTTTGCCAAGCAAGAAAGAAATGGCGAGATGGCGTGAAATTGAAGAATGCTCTTGACCGTTGTGAGCTTCTTGAAAAAGAAGATCGGCGGGACTAGAGGACTTGAAAAGGCCGCCACGAGGCCAAGGACACTCGCTCTCGATGAGAGCTATGAAGGAGGAGCTACGTCGGGCCGGAGATATTGCGGTGGAAAGCCCTTTACGCTCTGGAGAAATTCACGGATCCTAAAATGCGCTCAATTGGACCGGCTGTGGGGTGCGGAGGATGCTTATCTGGACTTGGCGGCGAGTGCATGACGCAGCCGAACACTTCCGAGGTCAAAAGGATCGCGGAATGGAAGAGCTTTTTGGTCGCAGATTCCATAGTCCGGAGCGTCCACTTTCATTAACCGATCGTTTGGCCGAATGTGCTGAGCTGAATAGGTTGTCTGGACTTGCCATGAAGGATGTCGTGACTCATTTGTGGCCGAACATGCCTGAGCCGAAGAGTTATTTTGGCTTGGTGCAACAGTTTCTTGGTGCGGTGCCGCATATTGATGCAATGAAGCGGTCAGCATGCATAGAGGTGCTGCGGATGGCTCTTGCACGTGTCAAGACATCTTGGGCAGAGATGAAGGCCACCGACGTTGCATCCCAAGATTCGGACAAAAGCCGAGTACCTGCCGAGCACTATTTTGAGGAAGTCCTGCAGGGCGCTCGTTTAATAGAGACGCAGTGCTCGAAGGATATTATGTTTTAATGACATGTACGATTTGTGAAAACAATGTTTCAATATAATATAAGAGCTTTTTATACTTGTGCGTTCAAGTATTAAAACACCTCTGTCTTGACCGTTGATGTATATGTGTATATAACTTTGAAAGATGGCAGTCTTGACTTCAGCCCCACGCACATAATGCGGGGTGTTTGCAAAAAGCGCATTTTCACACTTAATCCAACGTCTTGGTCCTGTAAAGGAGGTGATAGCGTAGCAAACTAGGCAACGGACTATAATTCTTTATCACTTTCACTTAGCCATAGGAGTTCGATGGTAGGGCTACTATATAGCCCCTAGGGGCACCGCTCTCCCCAATTCGGGCGCGTATGTGCTGACCGGAAGCGGTCCTTCGTTAATCTGAAATTCTAAACATTCGGTGGGTCATCGAGTGGTTGACCAGTCTCACGCTTTATCATGACGATCAGTTTTGGCTTTCTTTCTTGAGGTGCTCACTGGCGAACCAGGGCACAATCGCAGAGTTCTCCTAGTGCGCGTTAGCCGATAGAACGGAACGTAAGGCAACAAAACACAGGAGCCGGTAAACCCAACATTTGACCAAAGACATGATTCGAGCTGATGCATATAAGGCCTAACTCGAGGCGCGAACACTCCCTAAGTTATTCGGTCTTTATGAAAGCAGGCAGAATAATGCCCTATGCCCCGGTGTCCGGTACACAAAAATTCTGGTGCGGCCGATGCCAAAGCGCCAGCCTCCTCCTCGGTTATAGCAAGAAACCGGGGATGTGTATCAACAAGAGACAGTAAAAAAGGTTTACGAGGTCCTAATCTGAAAAGAATCCTTGCAGCGGGTCCCTCTGCATGTCTGCGCTTTGTGTCTCCGTTGTGCGTATCTGGGCGGGTGTAGCATGGTGTTCATCTGTAAAGAGAAGAACTTAGTTGAAAAGAAAAAAAGATCGTGCAAAAATGTACTTTATGTTAAATAAGCAGAGTGCAGTTCAAAAGTGAATAAAATTGAGCTTTATTGTCTCTTGTTATACATGTGTGCAGCCCTTATGCGGGGTATGCGCTAATAGGCGTTTATATGTTTCGCGGACTCGTCTAGCCATGTCCGGGTCCGAATGACCTATTCAGTGCTTTGATTAGCGGGCGGATTAGTGTGGGGCTGTCAAGGCAGTCTCACGTTCTTCCGTGCTCGAGTAACACTTGATACTCCTTTTAATGAGATGATGCCGCGTGGACCGGGCATTTTAAGTGTAAGAGATGCATAATGCGGTATTGCGTTAAAGCGGTAAAGCTTCACGTCGATGGTGCTTGATAGCTACTTTGAATGGGCGATATGGAAGGTTAACTTTTAGCGGAAGTTGTCGGATGAGCGAACACAACTTCTAGTAGTAGGGAGCCCGTACAATGGGCATATAGGCTGGCATTACCCTTTGAAGGAGGTGTTGCTATGGCGAATTTTTGTTGGGTCTATCCCCATTTTGCGGATTGTGTCACGATATAGCAGGTTTAGATCGCTACCTCCGTCCATTAGGACTTGTGTAAATTGAGTCCGTCGATTATAGGATCTAATATCAAGGCAGTCCATCCTGCGTTCGTATACTTCGGTAGTCCCGATGATCGAAGGTGATTGGTTTTGACAACCAACGTTGGGACTCTGCTGGGATAGACCGTGCGGTAGCGTGTTTCTATGGGCGCTCTGTTTTCCTTTTGTCACTTGAAGTGAGTTCACTGTTTTGACTTCTTGTGGGAAATTCTTTTGTTTTCGGTGCTTTCTGCTTGTGGGGTTCGTCATCGTCCTTGCTTGGTGTGTCGAGCCCCTTGTGTTCGACATTGAGTTTGCGGACTGCTTGAAGACCCAACAATCTCTGTGGGTATGGTTTGCGAGCTTCCGAATCTTGTGGATTTGGCATATTTTGTCCAAGATTTTGTTTAGGTTGGATAGCTCGTCGCTGTTATCCTTGAGGGCAGTTTTTATGATTCTGCGGAGCTTCGAATCCGGCGTTGGTAGCGTGCTCTTCGGGCTGTTTCCCTTTGTCCGGTGCTGGTCCTTGCTGCGTCGTGGTTTTCCATTTCCATCCCTGACTTCGGATGTACCTGGGTCGCTGGTACTGCATCTTGCCAGCCAACTATCCTCTCCGCGCAAAAGCGGGTCATGAGGCTTGTTAATGCAACCATTGTTCTCGACTTCTCCTGGCCGAGGTGTCTAGCGAGCCATTCGTCTCGGACATTGTGTTTGAAAGCTGCTAAGGCTTCGGCGTCCAGACAGTCGACTATTTGGTTCTTTTTGGTTAGGAACCTGTTCCAGAATTTGCGGGCTGACTCTCCGGGTTGTTGAGTTATGTGACTTAAATCGTCTGCATCCGGAGGGCGGACATAAGTCCCTTGGAAATTTGCCCGACAAGCATCCTCGAGCTCTTCCAAACTTCCAATGGTATTTTCAGGGAGGCTTTTGAGCCAATGCCGGGCTGGCCCTTTGAGCTTGAGGGGTAAATATTTTATGGCGTGGAGATCATCTCCTCTAGCCATGTGTATGTGGAGGATGTAATCCTCAATCCAGACTCGAGGTCTGTTGTTCCGTCGTATGCCTCTATGTTTACGGGTTTGAATCCGCTGAATTCGTGATCCGGCACCTCATCGGTGAAACACGGGGTGTGCGGCACCCCTATATTTGGGTGTGCCGTGATGTTCGGATATTTGGCGTGTTGCATTGCTTGAAGAGCTTGCTTTCGGCCCATAGATGGACCTAATGGGGCCATCCTTTTGATGTGAATCCTTATGCGGATCGCGTGGCGGCTTGTGTCGCGCGCGCTTGCAGCTCCATGTTTGCCATGTGGCCGTCTATCCGACCGGGCGGCCTCTTTGTTCTTTGATTGCTGGGGCTCTACGGCCTCCTCATCAAATTCGAGCAGTAGTTTGCGCTTCGGGTAGCTCTTTGTTTGGCGACTGTCGCCGTATTTCTCTGCGGTGTTGAGTACTTTGCTCCATCTGATTTTGAGTGCATCTTCCGCCGTTTTGAGCTTCCGCTTCCGCTTTTTCAGGCTACGCGCAGTGGCGACGAGCCTTTTGTGGAGGTTCTTCTGCTCCAACAACTTGTCCGGCGTGAGATCGTCCGGACTGTTATCTTCGCCGGGGACGGGTTGTTTATCCAAGTTGTCCTATTCGGACGGTTGCTCGATAGCATGTTCATCGTCCGCCGGTTCGCCCTGCTCTATGGCTGGGTCTGTGTGGCTGCCGTCTTTGTCGAGGCGGGACTTGGTGCGGCATTTACGTTGCTGTTTTGACTGTTTTTCGAGGGATTTATCCTTCGTAGCGTCCCGTTGTTCCTCGTCGTCACTTCCTTTAGGTGTATCCACCATGTATACATCGTGGGATGAGGTGGCTGTCCAGTATCCTATAGGTGCTGGTTCATGGTTGTCTCCTACATCATCGTCCATACCGTCGATGTATTCGGAGACGAAAACGAGCACGCCGTTTAAGCTTTCGACAGTGGCTACAAAGTGGGTGGTGGGTGGGCGTTGAATTTCTTCGTCGTCCGCATCCCAACCTTCCTGGCCGTAGTCCGGCCGGGGCTCTCCTGATAAAGAGAGAGACTTTAGTGAATTCAGGATGTCACCAAAGGCGAGTCTTTGAAAGATGTCATGACGATGAACTCCATAACGGCGCCCCATTGGATTCGATTAGCGAGGCACGGAGGGTCCGGAGTCCGGAGAGGAGTCCGGCACCTTGGAGTCACGGTCTTCGCAAAGATAGGGATGGAGTTGGCTCAATCACCGTGAGATCGTAGCCCCGAGGCGGTGTCCAGCCACTCGTCCTCGATCGGCGGAGTCGGCTCCGAGCTAAGGGTCGGAGCGGACTGGTGCGACCTCGAGCCTTTGTTCGCGGCGAGCTAGATCATGCCCATCGAGGCAGTCTTGTGCGCTTGGCTGTGGCTCGAATCCGTCGAAGATCAAGTCTCCGCGGATGTCGGCCGTGTAGTTCAAACTCCCAAATCTGACCGATGGCGGGGCGTAGCTTCGATCTGCTCCGGATGACCAAGTAAATTGGCCCGCATGCAAAGCCGCCGAATCTGAAGATCTGTCCGGGAGAAAAGTCTCACCTGGACCACGTCGTTGTTGATGATCGAAGGAGCCATCAGGCCTAAAGATGACGGCACGGAGGAACTCTCAATGAAAGCACCAATGTCGATGTCAAAACCGGCGGATCTCGGGTAGGGGTCCCGAACTGTGCGTCTAGGCGGATGGTAACAGGAGACAAGGGACACAATGTTTTACCCAGGTTCGGGCCCTCTCGATGGAGGTAAAACCCTACTCCTGCTTGATTAATATTGATGATATGGGTAGTACAAGAGTAGATCTACCACGAGATCGAGAGGCTAAACCCTAGAAGCTAGCCTATGGTATCATTGTTGTTAGATCCTCGGGACTAAAACCCTCCGGTTTATATAGACATCGGATAGGGTTAGGGTTACAGTCGGTTACAACGGTAGGAGATCTACATATCCGTATCGCCAAGCTTGCCTTCCACGCCAAGGAAAGTCCCATCCGGACACGGGACGAAGTCTTCAATCTTGTATCTTCATAGTCCAGGAGTCCGGCCAACGGTGATAGTTCGGCTATCCGGACACCCCCTAATCCAGGACTCCCTCACTCATATTGTCGTTCCAGTTCCGGGGCTGGTGCAGGATTCCGGTAGGCTTGAACGGCAGCCCACGTAATGAGATACGGTCCTTCAAAATTAAACAAGGAAGGAGCAGGCAAGGTAATAGTCTCAGGGTGATGTTTGTTAAAATACAGTTTATACTTAAGCTCTCCTTCCCTGCCCTTAACAATAAAATCATGCGCTAGCATACTCTTATAATCTAAATAAGCACTAGGCAGCAATTTGTCTTCTTTCTCATGAATCCTAATAGGTATGTTAGTGATTCAAAGGTGGGGCCCTTAGTACCTCCAAGGATGGGGCCCTTAGTACGGTTCATACTTAACCGTTTAGCAATAATTCCGCCCATACTAACAGTGTTATCGCGGTATAAACCATTGAACAAAATGATAATATCAGGAACACTAAGGTTTCCACAGTTTCCACGACCAATCAAGCAACGACTAGCGAATATGGCAAAGTAGCGTAAAACAGGAAAATGTATGCTAGTGATTCTTGCATCAGAAACCTTCCTGGTTTCTCCCACAGTGATGGTGTTAATAAATTCTTCCACATCTTTACGGTGTGGTTCTTCTAAGATACCCTCAGGGGGTATTTTGCAAACCGTGCAAAATTCAACTAATGGCATTTTCATAACAACGTCATATAAATGAAACTCTACTGAAGGAGGTGATTCCTTAGGAAAATAGTAGAAGTTTTGCACAAAAATATTAGTGAGTAAGAGATACCGATAACGTTGGTCGCGGAGGAAGTCGGTGAGGCCAGCATTCTCAGCCAATGAATAGAAATCTTCATAAATCCCGGCTTGTCTCCAGAAGACATCGGAAGGCCATTCACACGGCCGGGCCTCCGTGGTACGAGGCAAATTATATTTGGGCCTCTGTGCTTCTTCATTTTGCTTTTCCTTCGAGCTTCGGTTCGATGAGCCCCTCAAAATTCTCTTCGTTATTTTCTGAAATCTGAAATTTTTAGTAACTTCAAACAAAAGTGAACCAAGCTCAACAAAATTGATAGCAACTACTCCTACAAGTGCCTAGAGCCTATATCAAGCATTAGAACTACTTGGAACCATATAAATTTGACATGCAAGCTCAAGAACATGGTCAACTATGCAGCACAAATTTGCAATGAACAAAGCACTAGAGCAAAAAGTAATTGGACTAATGGAGGAGTCACATACCAAGGAACAACCTCCCCAAGCAGTTTTGTGAGAGGTGCTTTGAGCAAGGAGATCGAAAATCACTGCAAATTGAGCTAGAACTCATGCTTGAGCTGGTTATTCGTGTTTGTGGGAGGAAGAAGAAGAAGATGGGTGCATGAATAAGTGGAGGAGGGCCACCGTGGGCCCACGAGGCAGGGGGCGCGCCCTCCACCCTCGTGGCCATGTGGCAGCTCCCCCCGCGGTGTTTTCAGTACCATAAATCCTCAAATATTCCCAAAAAAATCATATTAAATTGCATGGCATTTGGAGGACTTTTATTTTTGGGGTATTTTTATATTGTATGGATAAATCAGGAAACAGACAAAAAAATTACTATTTTTACTTTATTTCAACTAAATAACAGAAAGTATAAAGAGGTTACAGAAGGTTGTGCCTTCTAGTTTCATCCATCTCATGCTCATCAAAAGGAATCCACTAACAAGGTTGATCAGGTCTTGTTAACAAACTCATTCTGATTAACATGGAACCGGAGAAATTTCGAATAACACTATGTTACCTCAATGGGGATATGCACATCCCCAATAATAAGAATATCATATTTCTTCTTGACAGTAGGAAGAGGAAATTCAATACCTCCAAAAATAATCGATGGAATTTTTCCAATAGAGTTGATACTATGAACTTGAGGTTGTTTCCTCGGAAAGTGTACCGTATGCTCATTACCATTAACATGAAAAGTGATATTGCCTTTGTTGCAATCAATAACAGCCCCTGCAATATTCAGAAAAGGTCTTCCAAGAATAATAGACATACTATCATCCTCGGGAATATCAAGAATAACAAAGTCCGTTAAAATAGTAACGTTTGCAACCACAACAGGCACATCCTCACAAATACTGACAGGTATAGCAGTTGATTTATCATCCATTTGCAAAGATATTTCAGTAGGTGTCAACTTATTCAAGTCAAGCCTACGATATAAAGAGAGATGCATAACACTAACACCGGCTCCGAGATCACATAAAGCCGTTTTAACATAGTTTCTTTTAATGGAGCATGGTATAGTAGGTACTCCTGGATCTCCAAGTTTCTTTGGTATTCCACCCTTAAAAGTGTAATTAGCAAGCATGGTGGAAATTTCAGCTTCCGGTATCTTTCTCTTATTTGTAACAATATCTTTCATATACTTAGCATAAGGATTCATTTTGAACATATCGGTTAATCGCATACGCAAAAAGATAGGTCTAATCATTTCAACAAAGCGCTCAAAATCCTCATCATCCTTTTTTTTGGATGGTTTCGGAGGAAAAGGCATGGGTTTCTGAACCCATGGTTCCCTTTCTTTACCATGTTTCCTAGCGACAAAGTCTCTCTTATCATGATGTTGATTCTTTGATTGTGGGTTATCAAGATTAACAGAAGGTTCAATTTCTACATCATTATCATTACTAGGTTGAGTATCATCATGAACATCATCATTAACATTTTCATTAGGTTCATGTTCATTACTAAATTGTGTTTCAGCATCAGACATAGAGATATCATTGGGATTCTCAGGTGTTTCAGCAATAGGTTCACTAGAAGTTTGCAAAGTCCTATCATTTTTCTTTTTCTTCCTTTTAGAAGAACTAGGTGCATCAATATTATTTCTCTGAGAATCTTGCTCAATTCTCTTAGGGTGGCCTTCAGGATACAAAGGTTCCTGAGTCATTCTACCAGTTCTAGTAGCCACTCTAACAACATAATCATTTTTCTTACTATTCATTTCATTGAGCAAATCATTTTGAGCTTTAAGTACTTGTTCTACTTGAGTGATAACCATAGAAGCATGTTTGCTAACAAGTTTAAGTTCACCTCTAATATTAGCCATATAGTCACCCAAGTGTTTAATCATATCAGAATCCTATTTCAATTGTCTACCAAAATAAGCATTAAAATTTTCTTGTTTGACAATAAAATTATCAAACTCATCAAAGCATTGTCTAGCAGACTTATAGTGAGGGATATCACCTTCATCAAATCTATAAAGAGAATTTACCTTTACTACCTGTGTCGGGTTATCAAGATCTGGAGGTTCTTCAATAGGTAAAGGATCAAGATCATATGTTTCTTCAACAGGCAGTAAATTAAGACCATGTATTTCTTCAATAGGAGGTAAATTCTTAACATCTTCAGCCTTAATACCTTTTTCTTTCATAGATTTCTTTGCCTCTTGCATATCTTCAGGACTGAGAAATAGAACACCTCTCTTCCTCGGAGTTGGTTTAGGAATAGGCTCAATAATTGGCTCTGGAGCTGGCTCAGGAGGTGACCAATTATTTTCATTTGTCAACATATTATTCAATAGAATCTCAGCTTCATCTGGTGTTCTTTCCCTGAAAAGAGAACCAGCACAACTATCCAGGTAATCTCTGGAAGCATCGGTTAGTCCATTATAAAAGATATCAAGTATTTCATTTTTCTTAAGAGGATGATCAGGCAAAGCATTAAGTAACTTGAGAAGCCTCCCACAAGCTTGTGGGAGACTCTCTTCTTCAATTTGCACAAAGTTGTATATTTCCTTTAAAGCAACTTGTTTCTTATGAGCAGGAAATATTTAGCGAGAAGTAATAAATCATATCACGGGACTACGCACACAACCAGGATCAAGAGAATTAAACCATATCTTAGCATCACCCTTTAATGAGAACGGAAATATTTGAAGGATATAAAAGTAGCGAGATCTCTCATCATTAGTGAACAGGGTGTCTATATCATTTAATTTAGTAAGATGTGCCACAACAGTTTCAGATTCACAGCCATGAAAAGGATCGGATTCAACCAAAGTAATTATATCAGGATCAACAGAGAATTCATAATCCTTATTGGCAACACAAATAGGTGAAGTAGCAAAAGCAGGGTCGGGCCTCATTCTATCTCTAAGAGATTCCTTGTTCCATTTAATTAATAGCCTCTTGAGTTTATAACTATCTTTGCAAGCTAAAATAGCTGCAGAAGCTTCTATATCAAAAATATAACCCTCAGGAATAACAGGCCTATCTTCATCATCACTTTCATCAATAGTATCAGTTTCAATAATTTCTTTCTCTCTAGCCCTAGCAATTTGTTCATCAAGAAATTCACTAAGGGGCACAGTAGTATCAAGCATAGAAGTAGTTTCATCATAAGTATCATGCATAGCAGAAGTGGCATCATCAATAACATTTGACATATCAGAACGAATAGCAGAAGCGGGTTTAGGTGTCGCAAGCTTACTCATAACAGAAGGTGAATCAAGTGCAGAGCTAGATGGCAGTTCCTTACCTCCCCTCGTAGTTGAGGGATAAATTGTTGTCTTAGCGTCTTTCAAATTCTTCATAGTGTCCAGCAGATATAAATCCCAAGTGACTCAAAGAATAGAGCTATGCTCCCGACATGGCGCCGAAATTAGTCTTGATAACCCACAAGTGTAGGGGATCGCAACAGCTTTCGAGGGTAGAGTATTCAACCCAAATTTATTGATTCGACACAAGGGGAGCCATAGAATATTCTCAAGTATTAGCAGCTGAGTTGTCAATTCAACCACACCTGGATAACTTAATATCTGCAGCAAAGTATTTATTAGCAAAGTAATATGATAGTAGTGGTAACCGTAACAAAAGAGTAACAAAAGCAAAATCAATATTTTTGGTGTTTTGTAGTAATTGTAATAGTAGCAACGGGAAAGTAAATAAGCGTAAACCAGTATATGGAAAGCTCGTAGGCATTAGATCGGTGATGGATAATTATGCCGGATGTGGTTCATCATGTAACAGTCATAACCTAGGGTGACACAGAACTAGCTCCAATTCATCAATGTAATGTAGGCATGTATTCCGAATATAGTCATACGTGCTTATGGAAAAGAACTTGCATGACAACTTTTGTCCTACCCTCCCGTGGCAGCGGGGTCCTAATGGAAACTAAGGGATATTAAGGCCTCCTTTTAATAGAGAACCAGAACAAAGCATTAGCACATAGTGAATACATGAACTCCTCAAACTATGGTCATCACCGGAGTGGTCCGATTATTGTCACTTGGGTTGCGGATCATAACACATAGTAGGTGACTCTAGACTTGCAAGATAGGATCAAGAACACACATATATTCATGAAAACATAATAGGTTCAGATCTGAAATCATGGCACTCGGGCCCTAGTGACAAGCATTAAGCATAGCAAAGTCATAGCAACATCAATCTCAGAACATAGTGGATACTAGGGATCAAACCCTAACAAAACTAACTCGATTACATGATAGATCTCATCCAACCCATCACCGTCCAGCAAGCCTACGATAGAATTACTCACGCACGACGGTGAGCATTATGAAGTTGGTGATGGAGGATGGTTGATGATGATGACGGCGACGAATCCCCCTCTCGGGAGCCCCGAACAGACTCCAGATCAGCCCTCCCGAGAGGTTTTAGGGCTTGGCGGCGGCTCCGTATCGTAAAACGCGATGATTTCTTCTCCTTTATTTTTTTCTCCCCGAAATAAAATATATAGAGTTGGTGTTGGCGTCGGAGGAGCTCCAGGGGGCCCACGAGGTAGGGGGCGTGCCCCAGGGGGGGCGCCCCCACCCTCGTGGACAGGGTGTGGGCCCCCTGGTCTTCATCTTTGGCAAGGATTTTTTATTATTTTTAACTAGATGTTCCGTGGAGTTTCAGGTCATTCCGAGAACTTTTGTTTTCTGCACATAAAACAACATCATGGCAATTCTGCTGAAAACAGCGTCAGTCCGGGTTAGTTCCATTCAAATCATGCAAGTTAGAGCCCAAAACAAGGGCAAACGTGTTTGGACAAGGGTAACGCGTAGCCTGCAGTGCAATCGCTCGGGTTCAGTAGGCGAACGCCTCGCTCGGGTTCAATTAGAACCCAACGCCTCGCACCCACGCGTGTATGTGTATGAGAGAAACGCGCAATCCCTCCATGCATCGCTCGGCTCCGACCACCCATCGTAACCGGGAACTCCCTGATAATTTCCTCGCCCTCGCTTCTACCACAGTTCTTTCCGTCATGGACGGCCCAAAGAATGTCATGCAGTTGCGTCTCCGGCCTGCCCAGGACGAAAAGCCCATTTTCTGTCATGTTTTTTTGTCATAGAAGTAGGATCCCACCACATCTATGGTGATACCGGGTTTTGTCACAATTATCTTCATAAAAGTGTCATAAGCACGATAGAAAAAATTTCGTTCGGCCCAAAATGTCACGGATGTGTCTTTTTTTGTAGTGTATAGAGTTGGATTTAGGGTCGGAGGAGCTCCAGAGGGCCCACAAGCCTGCAGGGCGTGCCCCCCGGGCTTGTGGCCTCTGGGTGGCCCCCCTCTGGTTAATTCTTACGCCAGTACTTTTTACATATTCCAAAAATATTCTCCGTAAATTTTCAGGTCAATCCGAGAACTTTTAGTTCTCCACAAACATAACAACATTGCAATTCTGTTGAAATTAACGTCAGTCCGGGTTAGTTCCATTCAAATCATGCAAATTAGAGTCCAAAACAAATGCAAAAGAGTTTGGAAAAGTAGATACGATGGAGACGTATCATCATCCCACCAATTCACCCCCATCCTCCACCTCCAAGGAGCAGCCCCGACGTTCACCTCGTCTATGGCGCCACCTCCATTCCCACAGCGTCATCTTCACCTACCCCACCGGAACCGCAGCACCCTCATCAAATGCACGGATAAAGCCGAGTCTTAATTGGCATCGCTAAAGAGGTTATACACTCGTTGTTGCATTTTCTCCTTGATTCAATCTCACGGGGCTGCCGGTGCTCGATCCCAAGCCGCCATGGTGCGTCTCCATCAATGGCGACTTCCTCCACGGCATTTCTCCCTCAGTGGCGACATCCACAGTAGTAGGAGCTGTTGCTGCTCTGACTCTCGCTCGCGCTGCTGCTCTGCTCTTGCTATCGGTCGCGCTGCTGCTCTGCTCTTGTTCTTGATTGTGCTGCTGCTCTGATCACTCCTTGCTCTCACTGGTGCTACTGATGCTGCTACACGACCTGCTGCAGCTACCCGAGTTGCTGCTGCTCCAGCTGCTCTTTACTAGTGCGTTCCCTGCTCAAGTGGCTGCTGATTTAGATAACTGCTTCTCTTCTACTAGTGCTCGAATGGCTTAAAATACTAGTGCAGTACTCTGCTATATTGCAATCCGTTTCGATAGTAAAGTTCTGTTTCAATAATAAACTTTAGTTTCACCGGTTAAGTTCAGAGTCAACAGTTTTTACATCATCTGTTGGAGCTGCTACGACATGGCTGATGCATTCACATCTAACACTTTTTGGTGATGCATTTTACATCATCTATTGCAGATGCTATTAGAATCCCAATTTAGAGTAACATTGCATGTCTTATCCTGCTTCAGCCGTGCCGCCATACACCTCATCGGAGCTGCTCAGACGACGAAACCATCCATCACAGTGGCGCGGTACCCTCGATGCCATCTTTAGTCTCCTAAGAACTCCTTCCCCACCTTTGACACCCACATCAGCCGCAACATCCTCAGCGGCCCACCCAATGATGCTCCGGTCAACATGGCTTTGCCTAAGAGGTTTTACACCCATCACATCGCTTTTTTACTCTACATTCCTGCCAATCCCTGAGGGCTCCTTTGGTTGAAAGCAGCGGCTAATCTAGGAAAAGATGGAGTGTGGTCTCAAAGTTAACACGGAGAAAACTAAATGCTCTTTTGAACCATAATTTGAATCGGTGTAGCAAGAAGGCCATTATCTCATAATCATGTCTACCAAATAAGCTCGCAAAATTTTAGTTTACAACAGGAACATGTACTATTACTAAATTGTTTGTGGTTTTCAACTATATAGTTTTTATTTCTGCGTCTTGGAGTTGTGCATGTGTAGATGGGCCTGAGATTTGAGCTAGTTGGCTAGTTCCAAAATATAGTGGAAAAACATTTTTCGAGTGCAGGTTTCAGCCTTTTGAAGACCGCCTACTAGAATCGCAACTGGTTCAAAGAAAACTTGATGGAAAACATAGGAATTGGTAAGTTTCCTAACTACTATTCATGCATTTCGTCAGAAGGAATGCAGCAAAGCAAAACTGGAGGAACTTTTTTCATTTGGTGTCTCTTTCAAATAAAAAATGTATGAATTTTAATATCGTCTTGGACCTCTTTTTCAAATTTCTATGCATGAAGAACAATACTACGTGAATTAGTGGCAAAATAAGATTCAAACTTTACATTTTCATGTGGTTCGACTTCAATTTGACCATGTTTCTTTGCATTCTTGTGTTCTTCCAATTCCTGTGAACCAATCACCCAGGTTGATAGAAATCGTGTGTTTGCAAATGCTCTATTTTGCATGTGAATTCCTATCCTATTGCTGTGTTTTTCCTATCCCTTCATTTTTCGAATCCTCCCATTCAAAGGATCCCTTACAAATTTACTTCTTTTATAGATTTGTGTCAAAGAAAACTCTGTGTCGTTTGTACCACTCCCGTCGTGCCGTCGTCCATCACACCTGAGCTGCTCCATAGACGAAACCGTTCAGCATAGTAGAGACCCCCCCCCCCTCCAGACTGTCTTTCGCTGCCTCAGATCCTCTTCCCCGCTTCCGGCAACCACCACAACTGCATTACGATCATCAACTGAGCATATGAACCTGAGGATTACACGGTTTCGGAAGAGAGGTCACACTTTTTCATGTCTGCTTATGTTTGATAGGTCTTCGTCGTATCTATAATGTTTGATTGTTTCATGCCAATATCCTACAACTTCCATACACTTTTGGGAACATTTTATATTATTATTGGGACTAACATATTGATCCAGTGCCTAGTGCCAGTTCTTGTTTGTTGCATGTTTTTGTTTCGTAGAATATCCATATCAAACGAAGTCCAAACGCGATAAATTTTTTACAAATATTTATTTTGGAATATATGCAATTTTTGGGAAAAAATCATAGCGAGATGATGCTTGAGGGACCCACAAGCTCAAATGGCATGCCCTATCCTAGGCGCATCAGGCAGACTTGTTGGGCCCCTGTAAGGCGGCTGGTGCCCTTCTATCACCGCAAGAAAGATAACATTCGTATAAAAATACCCTCAAAATTTCAGACAATCGCATTTATGGATCTCTAGGAATTTAAGGAACGGTGTTTGGCCAGAAAACAGGAAGGCAAAACAGAAGAGAGAGAGAGAGAGAGAGAGAGAGAGAGAGAGAGAGATCCAATCTCAAAGGGGCTCCTACCCTCCGGGAGCCATGGATACCATGGACCAGAGGAGAAACTCTCCTCCCATCTAGGGGGAGGCCTAGAAACAAGAAGAAGAAGAAGAAGAAGAAGAAGAAGAAGAAGAAGAAGAAGAAGAAGAAGAAGAAGAAGAAGAAGAAGAAGAAGAAGAAGAAGAAGAAGAAGAAGAAGAAGAAGAAGAAGAAGAAACAGAAGAAGAAGAAGGAGGAGGGGGGCTCTCTCTCCCTCTCTCTCTCTCTCCCGGTGGCGCCGGAATGCCGCTAGGGCAATCATCGTGATGGCGATCTACACCAACAACTTTGCTGCCGTCATCACCAACTCTCTCCCCTCTATGAAGCGGTGTAAGACCTCTTCTCCCTGCTGTAATTTCTACTTAAACATGGTGCTTAATGGTACATATTATTATCCAATGATGTGTTGCCATCCTATGATGTTTGAGTAGATTCGTTTTGTCCTATGGGTTGGTTCATGATCGTGATTGGTTTAAGTTGTATGTTTCATTTTGGTGTTGTCCTATGGTGCCCTCCGTGTCATGCAAGCATGTGGTATTACAATTGTAGGGTGTTGCAATGCATTCATAATTCGCTTATAGTGGGTGGCGAGTGTGACAGAAGCTTGTACCCGAGGAAGGGGGTTGTTGCGTATGGGAGTAAAGAGGACTTGTTACTTAATGCTATGGTTGGTTTTTACCTTAATGATATTTTGTAGTTGCGGGTGCATGCTAGAGTTCCAAATCATAACTGCATATGATCCAAGTACGGAAAGTATGTTAGCTCATGCCTACCTGTTGGGGATATTACTACAGAATATAAACCGACCAGGAGGGGCCGGGTTATGCCCATAAGGAGTTAATCATATTTGAAGCCCATGAAGACAAGGAGTATGGCGCTTTACAGAGGAGATATAACATGGAGGCCCAGGGCCCGAAGGCGGATTAGGGCCCATAGTCATAAACCTCCATATGATATGTAACTTGTGTTGTAAGATAGGGAAGGATAGAAACCGAGCCGGACACGTTTATGAGGCGGCCTCTGGATTCTGTAAACCGCCGGGCGTCAACCTATGTATATAAAGGGACGACCCGGCGGCGGTTTAGGGACAACAAACAACAACTCGAAAGCCAGGTATAGCGGATTCGCTCCCTGGTCATCGAAACCCTAGCAATTCCACAACAACTGGATTAGGCCTTTACCTTCACCGCAAGGGGCCGAACCAGTATAAAACTCCTTGCGTCCTTTGTCCATTTTAACCCCTTTAAGCTAACTACGTTGTGATGGCTCCACGACTAAGTCCTCTCTCTAGGACATCTGCCGTGACAAAACCACGACAGTTGGCACCCACCATGGGGCTATTGCACGATGGTTTCGAGTTCTTAGAGGGCAGCTTCGAAGGGCTCAAGGGATATGCTGTGGGCCGGATAACCAAGAGTCGTTGTGGCAAGCTATACATCAACGACACAGGCTGGGGCCCCGAGGCCGGCTCAATTGAGTACGGATACCGGGCCCCCTTCGGCGACATTCAAGTTTTCATTAGCAAGATCGGCGAACCAGGCCCTGAGCCATACATCTGCACCGACCTCGTCAAAACGGCTCAGCGTGCGAGACCCACCCGGGTTCAGCCTGCCATTAAGTGTGCCTTCGTGGGAGTCATCCACGGTCTGAGGTTAGATTGGCATCTAGTGGTGAGACCGTCCTTTACTCTGATGACGAGTCATCTACCGGAGAGACCGAGTCATTGTACCAGTTGCAATATGGCCGGATTGGGGGCTGTTCCGATGGCGACAGTATTCCGGACCCCTTTGATCCACTGAGCCGGGTTGCGATCTTCATGGTCGGTACACAGCCTGCGCAACACTCCTTGACTGCAGCAGCAATGATTTTTGGATCAGTAGCGGCGACAACAGTCGGGGCAGGAGGCCCTGCGCGACCGCCGGCTCAGATTTTGTTCGACTTATTTGATGCTTTTGCAACTTTGCTAGCAGAGGTTAACCCAGCGAATCAGGATGTGCATAGCACGGAAGTTTAAAAGGTGAAGGATCAAATAGCTCAGGCCAAGGCAGACCTGACCGCCGAGGACACCAGGATGGCCGCAGAGCGGGCTGAGTTGGAGGCACAGGCTTACCGGCTTATGTTGGATCAGAGCGCGTCAAACGATGTCATGAGGAGAAGGTACCGGTCTCACCTGCCTCCGGTTTATGAGGCAAGGAATATCTTTAACACACCAGGAGCAGGAACCAGTAATCAGCCAGTGGTAAACCGGGTGGAGGCACACAGAGCAGGCGCCCGATTCAGCGCGCCCAATGGATCCGCCTCGTCGAGCGTCACATCACACATGCGTCCCTACACCACCGGGTCATTACTCTAACCCGTTGGATAACATCATGGCGCCGCTTCACGATTGGCAGCTCTCTCGATTGAAGGCGAGTCTCCACTAGCAGTGGAAACACGACGGGCTAGGGAGCTCCTTCAGACAGCCTTGACTCAGCAGCAGGCTTATTCATACAGCCGCGAGAGGATTCATTCCACTCCCCGCCCAAGCCGAAGTTACAGCAGGCGCATTGATGAACCGGTTGTGTCAAGTAGTGCGCGAAACCGTAATCCGCCTCGTGGCCATAACCTGGCGGGTGGTGGTGCTGTTGCCCAGGACGTGGTGGACCAAGGAAGAGCACGTCGAGAAGCCGAGTTAGCGGCGCAGTATGCGGCCCGTCAGCTTACTCTGGTTCGTCCAACAACTTCGATGGAGCCAGGAGTTACCTCTAGTTCTTTGGGGGTGCCGTGTCTCACCCCGGCTTTACGTAATGTACGGCTACCCAAGGATTTCAAGGGTCCACGTAAGGTGCCCAATTACACCGCCGATTTATCCCTTGAATCATGGGTTGAAAGCTATGAGATGGCGATGGAGATGCTGGATGTGGATGATGCGGCATGTGCCAAATACTTCACCGTGATGTTGGATGGAACGACCCGCACTTGGTTGAAAAACTTGCCAGCTAACTCCATTGGGTCATGGGCCGAGTTAAGGGCCCGGTTCATCCAGAATTTCAAGGACACGTGCAAACAGCCCATGTCAATTGTGGACTTAGCTGCCTGTGTTCAGGAGGAAGGGGAATCAACAACCTATTGGGTGCGCCGGGTTTCAGAAATTTTGCATTCATCGGACCACATCAATGCTGATACAACGGTTTTAACGTTGGAAGGCAACTACCGGTTTGCACCTCTGAAGTTGAAGTTGGGACGGCTCAAACGTCACTGAAATGACATGGGGACGCTTATGGCAGCGCTGGTGAAGTATGCCGACTCTGATAGTACCAAGGACCCTGAGTCTGACAATGACAAGACAGGAAAGGGAAAGAAGAGCGGCGGCACCAAAGGGCAGCAGCATAACCCGGCGGGTCATGGAAACAACGGTAAGCGTAAAGCGGAAAACAGTTTAGATTTTGTGGCTAACACCAACACGCGAGATAATGGTCATCGTCAAAATAAGGGTAAACCGCCCTCGCGGGGTGGAGGATAAGGTCCCAATATTGAGCGCCTGTTAAACCAGCCTTGCCCAAAGCACGGGTCGCGAGAAAGGCCAGCCACGCACCTCTGGAAGGATTGCTTTATTATGCGGGAGTTCAAAAATTCAGATCTTTTCCGGTATGATCATGGACCGTCCGGTGGTTCAGGACCCAGTTCTCATGGGCCGGGTTATGGTGGAGGCAGTTCTGGCTCAGGATTTCAGGGTAATCAAAGCGGACATGGCAATCAAGGTAGTCAGGGCAACCAGGGTGGTTATAATCATCAGGGAGTCAGCAGCAGCAGCAACAGTCGGGTTACCAGAGCAACCCGAAGCAGTTGAATAGTGGGCAGTATCATGTCTTCACCACTAGCCTGTGCAAGCGTGATCAGAAGCTTCATAAAAGGGCAGTGAACTCCATTGAACCGGAGGTGCCCCGTTACTTGCGCTGGTCTGAACAGCCCGTTGTGTGGAGTCGAGAGGATCATCCACCTCGGGTTGATAATCCGGGTCATCTGGCATTGGTGGTGGCGCCTCAGGTTGGAGGATATAAGTTCACCAAGGTACTCATGGATGGGGGGAGCAGTATCAACATCCTTTATTATGAAACATTTCGTCGCATGGGGTAAACAGATAAAATCTTAAACCGTCAAACACCGTTTTCCATGGTGTGGTGCCTGGTAAATCGGCGTATCCAATTGGTAAGATAGCTCTGGAGGTTGCTTTTGGAGATGACCATGATTCAAGATCAGAAACTTTGACTTTTGAGGTGGTGAAAATCAAGAACCCATATCATGCCCTGTTTGGACGGCCGGCTTATGCCAAATTCATGGCAAGGCCCTGTTATGTTTATTTGCAGCTCAAGATGCCGGGTCATAAGGGGACCATCACAGTACATGTGAGTCGTAAGATCGCTTTGGAATGTGAGGAAGGTGATGCGGCTTATGCTGAGTCGGTTTGTGCAACAGAGGAGTTGAAGTTCTACAAGGACAATGTTGATCCGGCGGATATGACTTCTTTGAAAAAGCCAACTACAGAGCATGATCTCGCCTTGAAGTTTAAATCGGCTGCTGAGACTAAGCTAGTTGATTTTGTTCCTGGCGATTCATCCAAGCAGTTTAGCATCAGCGCTAACTTGGATCCAAAATAGGAAAGCGCGCTCATCGAGTTCATCCGTGAGAACCGGGACATCTTTGCGTGAAAACCTTCTGACAAGCCAGGTGTGCCGAGGGAACTTGCTGATCACACTCTTAATGTCGATCCCATGTTTAAACCGGTCAAGCAGTTTCTCCGCCGGTTCAATGAAGAAAGACGCAAGGCCATTGGTGAGGAGGTAGCCATGCTCTTAGCGGCTGGATTTATCATTGAAGTATTTCATCCTGAGTGGTTGGCTAATCCGGTGCTAGTACTTAAGAAGAACGACACTTGGCGTATGTGTGTGGACTACACAGATTTGAACAATGCTTGTCCAGCGAATCCTTTTGCCCTCCCTCATATTGATCAAATCATTGATGCTACAGCGGGTTGTGAGCGTTTGAGTTTTCTAGATGCTTATTCTGGTTATCATCAGATCAAAATGGCAGTTATGGACCAGGAGAAGGCAGCTTTTATAACCCCCTTTGGAGCCTTCTGCTATGTATCTATACCTTTTGGGCTCAAGAGTGCCCAGGCGACTTATCAGCGTTGTGTGCAGAATTGTCTTCATAATCAGATCGAGCGCAATGTTCATGCTTATGTGGATGATATTGTGATGAAGTCCAGAAAGGAGGAGACATTGATAGATGATTTGAAGGAGACTTTTGATAACCTCCGGGTTTATAAGATGATGCTTAATACAGACAAGTGTGTCTTTGGTGAATCGTCAGGCAAGCTCTTGGGCTTTCTGGTGTCTAATAGGGGGATTGAAGCTAATCCGGAGAAAATCAAGGCTATTACTTCCTTGGCTAAACCGAAGTGTATCAATGATGTTCAACGCTTGGCAGGCCGGATTGCAGCCTTAAGCTGGTTTATCAGTCGCCTTGGGGAAAAGGCCATCCCTTTGTTATCAGATGCTGAAGAAGACAGATAACTTCGTCTGGAGTGATGCCGCCAATGAAGCATTTGAGGATCTAAAGCGGCAGCTAGCTGAGCCGCCTGTCCTTGCTGCTCCTGTTGATAAAGAGCCCTTGTTGTTATATGTGGCTGCTAATGCCTGGGCTGTTAGTGTGGCTATTGTGGTGGAACGCAAGGAGGCTGGAAAGGAGTATCCGGTTCAACGGCCGGTTGATTATATCAGTGAGGTGCTTATTGAGTCCAAGCAGAGGTACCCACATTGGCAGAAGCTGGTGTATGGAGTTTTCATGGCGAGCCGGAAGCTTAAGCAATATTTTCAGGGTCATCCCATCACTATGGTCAATTCTGCTCCTTTGGGGGATATAATCCAGAGCAACTTCCGGGTTACCAAGTGGGACATTGAGCTTGGACCTCATTGGTTAAAATATATGCCTTGGACGACAATCAAGTCCCTAGCGCTGGTGGATTTCATCAATGACTGGACAGAGTTACAGGCGCCAGAAGAGAAGCCGGATCATACTTATTGGACTATTCATTTTGATGTGTCCAGGCAATTGGAGGGCTCGGGGGCTGGAGTCGTATTAACTTCCCCACTAGGTGATAAGTTCTGTTATGTTTTCCGTTTAATGTTCCCTTGCACTAACAATGCAGCTGAATATGAGTCTTTACTCCATGGTCTTCGAATGGCTAAGGAGATGAATTTAAGCCGGGTTAAGTGCTTTGGTGACTCGGACCTGGTGGCTCAACAAGTGTCTGGTACTTGGGATTCCAAGGACCCGCTCATGGCAGCATATCGTCGAGAGGTGGATATTGTTGCAGGTCGCTTCAAAGGTTATCAGGTTGATCATGTGGACCGGCGGAAGAACGAAGCGGCAGACGCTTTAAGCCGTTTGGGTTCCCAACGTAAACCGGTTCCACCCAACGTCTTTCTGGATGTGCTACATAATCCGTCGGTCAAGCTCCCCACAGAGGAGGATCTGGATGTTCCTGATCCAGAGGCTCAGTTGGTGGCAGCTCTTCATATCATCCCGGATTGGATGATCCCATATTTGGCGTATATGAACCGGGGCGAGTTACCGGAGGATGAACTTTGGCTAGGCAGATAATCTGGCAGTCCAAGTCAATGGAGAATTGCATCATTGCAATGTGACAGGGGTGTTTCAGCGTTGCGTGTCTCCTGAAGAAGGCCGTGAGATTTTGCATGAGATCCATGAAGGAGATTGTGGTCACCACGTCAGTTCAAAGTCTCTGGTAGCCAAGGCCTTTCGTCATGGTTTCTATTGGCTGACGGCTCATGCTGATGCTTAAGACTTGGTCAAAAAGTGTGGTGGCTGTCAAAAATTTTCAGCCGAGCTCATGTTCCGGTCAAGAACTGAGGATGATTCCAATCACTTGGCCGTTTGCAACTTGGGGGGTGGATATGGTTGGGCCCTTTAAGAGATCCAAGGATAAGAAGACCCACCTTTTGGTGGCGGTTGATAAGTTCACTAAGTGGGTGGAAGCAGAGCCAGTCAGTAAGTGTGATGCAGCCACGACGGTTCAATTCATCAAGAAGGTGATTTTCTGGTTTGGTTTTCCACACAGCATCATAACTGATAATGGTACTAATCTGTTCAAGGGTGTTATGAAAGAATTTTGTCAACGTGAGCACATCCGACTTGATGTATCATCAGTGGCTCACCCCCAATCTAATGGTCAAGCGGAGAGAGCCAATCAAGAGATCTTGAGAGGCATCAAGCCCCGGCTCATGGTCCCTTTGCAACGGACGCCGGGTTGTTGGGTGGAGGAGTTACCTTGTGTGTTATGGAGCATCAATACCACGCCCAACAGATGTACGGGTTACACGCCTTTTTTCATGGTTTACGGAGCAGAGGCGGTTCTCCCTAGTGACATCCGTCATGACTCGCCTCGTGTGGCGGCTTATGTCAAAGCTGACAATGAGAAGGCACGACAGGAAGCACTTGACCTGTTAGATGAGGAGCGTGACATTGCAGCAGCCCGTTCGGCGATTTATCAGCAAGATCTCCGTCGTTATCACAGCCGTCGGGTTAGAACCATAACTTTTCAAGAAGGCGATCTGGTGCTCCGACTCATCCAGGATCAGACTGATATGCACACGTTACCCCCGCCTTGGGAAGGACCCTTTGTGGTCAGCAAGAATCTGCATAACGGGTCATACTACCTTATCGATGTTCGAGAGCACAAAGACTCACATAAATCGGAGGAGTTGACCCACCGGCCATGGAATATCGCTAATCTTCGGCCTTACTATACTTGAGCCACAGGCTCTTCTTATGTACATATTTATGACAATGTATATATTATGATCAATATAATAAACCGGAGCCTCAGCTAAAGTGGGGTCTCTGTTGTTTTTTACATCATGTGTGGTTCCATGGGGGTTTCTGTTTATAAAGTGGAGCTTTGTTTACCCATTGATCCGGCTTATAAAGCTATATATATATAATCACTTGGGGGCTTGGTCGTATTCGAACCATAGCTACACCTATTGATCGGCGTAAGGCCACGAGGGAAATCACTTGGGGGCTTGGTAATATTCGAACCATAGCTACACCTCTTGATCGGCGTAAGGCCACCAGGGAAATCACTTAGGGGCCAAAGAGAGTGTTGCAAAAGCATAACTCAAACATAGGCACCCACTGAGCACAGCTCAAAATATTGCTTGGGGGCTCTTTGCTTCTCAAAGAACAAAGAGTCTACACCCTTGTAATAGGCTATCAAGCCAGGCTTGGAAGCCAGGTGTATTCACCTAAAACCCCGGGTTATCCTGCCTTCTTTAAGTAAGACACTCCGTCCAGGTAATCCTGGTATGACCCGCCGAACGTTTGGCAAGTCAATCTCCTAGACCCTAAACTTGCCAAAGTTAAAACGACGATTAGTTAATGTGAAGTCCATCTTAAAAGGCTTTGTAAAATGGTTTAACTCAGTGGCCTAGCAGCCCATGAAAAGCCTCGATTTTGGGCCTGGCAGCCCATGAAAAGCCTCGCATGTTCTTTTTATGCTTTTATTTTCCAAGTTTTTTCTCCTTTGATGAGGTTTATAATATTTTCTGATAAATCGGCGTTTATTGACCCGGCTTGGCTTTCAACTACAAGTTATCAGTACATGATCAGTTATAAACCGGCGCTCATTGACCCGGTCTGGTTTCGACTACAAGTCGCCAGTGTTATATATGGATAATCCGGTGGTTATTACAACCCGGTACGGTTTCATCATAAACCGGACAAAATATGGAAGGAGTTATCAGTACTCAAGATTGGGGTTATCACCCTTACTACAAAAAAGTTGGTCAACCAACGGTGTTATTCAATGTCACAGGTATCATCTATTTCATATTTAGTTATTTTCAAATACATCCTTGGTTATAAACCCTGGCTATATATTTGGGCATCATGACCCGTCCGGCGGTAAACCGGCAGGATACTTTCAAGTTTTTGTATGCAGGAACAGCTTGAATAAACTGTTACGGATTATAAACATAATATATCCTAAGCATGGTGGATCAACAGTGTCAGGAAAAATAAATATGCGCAATGGCATAGCAGACCAACAATTTGAACTAAGCCTATTACAAGGTGCTTTAATGCCCAAAAGAATGATTGCTTTAACGCAGAAGGCTAAACCAGCCTCCGGATCATGACTCGTCACCAGGCTGACTTGACGGCTGTGGATCATCTTGCGCCGGTTCATCCTCCTCCTCTCTACCCAGTGGTCGGAAGTCAATGGTTGCCCAACCGATCCCAGTTAGGGCTTGGAATACAGCTTCGTCGCTTATAAGTGTGGACGGTTCAACGTCAGGGGCATAGGTATGCTTACGGATTGGCGGGATAACATTTTGAGCATTAGGAGTTGGTGCAGCGACCCGTTTGTTGTTGGCGTCATAACTCGCCTGATAGTGTGAAAGGTCAGTTTCTTCAGCCAATTGGCAAGCCAGTGGACGCATTTCCCTGGTTATGGCTCGGAGGTCATCATTGTCAAAATCGGATCCGTCTTCCCTTAAGCTTGGATAGCCTTTACCCACATCCTCCGGATCAAGATCAGGCACCCATGCTTTAGCCCAGGTTAGCGCGGTGAGAGCACCTGCCCTTGCAGCTGATCTTTTTAACTCTTCAACCAGGGCAGGCAGCATTGACAACCTTTCTAAGGTTTATTTGATTAAAGTTGGGGGCGGCTTGTTATGAGAAGCAGTGCATATGATCCATTGTGCGCCGGTATATAATTGCTCTATAAGAGTACATGCAGCCTTCAATTTCTTCTTCATGTCAGAGCCCAGATGGGTAATGCGAGTTCCTGCATCATTACGGGCCAGTAAAACGGCAACTGATGGATAATATATGTTGAAAACTTAAAGAGAGTATATTTACCAAACACAGTAGTGGTCATGGCATTTATCTGCCGCTTTAAACCAGCCAGCTCTTCTACCACCGGTTTAAGGGATGCTTCTGCATCCTCAGCTCTCTTTTGCAATGTGGTTTTCTCTATGTCCCAATCCACCCGCTCCTTCTTGAAATTTTCCTTCAGCTTTTCCATGGCTGCTAAGGCACCGGTCAGCTCATCTTTGGCTTTGGAGGTTTCTGCTTGCTGGGACTTGATGTTTTCTTGAAGATCAGTGGTTTGGTCTTCCTTTTTGCTCAGCTCAGCCTATAAGAGATAGACATATCATGAGTTGGCAGTACATATTTGAAGTACCAAGCGCATAACAAGTTATACACTTGGTACTTGGGGGAAAATGCCTATTCGCTTTTTATCAGAAATTTTTACAAGTCCCAAGCACAATACAAGTATTATTCTTGGCACTTGGGGGCTAATGTATATTTGCTCAAAGTAACATTATGGGTAACAGTCCCGGTTCAGCTTCAAAAGATAAACCGGCCCTTGGGGACTACACAGGCGAAAGTTACAAGATTACAATTATAAAGTACCGGTTCATCTTAAAAAGATAAATCGGCCCTTGGAGGCTAAGCACGCAAAGTTGAGCTATTACAAAGTCCCGGTTTAGATTGACATCATAAACCGGCCCTTGGGGGCTACTGGAGTTAACATTAGAAATTGGGCACACGAGAGAAACAGTTATGCAGTTACCTCATATCGTTCTTTCATCAAATTTACTAAACCGGCTTCATTGTCGTGGCCTGTATACAGACGGTTCAAAAAACCAGAATGAATGTCCTGGGCGTTGAGGTGGGTGTAGCTTGACAAATCTGCATCCCATTTTCCTTTGCCCATAGCAGAAAGCTCTTCTTTGGCACTATGCTTTGATAAAGCAATAGGATTGCCAGGAGTGGTGTGGCCGAAGCCAGTAATCATAATGTCATCCTCCTTGTCATCAGCGGCCTTCATTGGAGTTGAAGGTTTATCAGCAGCCTTAAATGGGCTTGACGGTTCATCAGCAGCTCGGACTGGGCTTGTCGGTTTATTGGCATGGACCGTTGGATCAATTTCCACTTGTTCAAAAAAAAGTCATTATCTTTCGGTGGCGGATCATTAAGCATAGCGTCAGTATTGGTCCCTTCCGGTTCTGGAGTTCTTTCCGGTTCAATGACTACATTGTCATCAACCATTTTATTTAACTTGGCCTTTTTGCTAGGTCTAGGCTTGGCACTGAGAAGAACAAACATAAAGATCAGTAGAGTATGCAAACATAACATATCAAGGATAAATATAAAGCATAACTCACCCATGAACCGTCTTCAGGGTTGGAAGTTGTGTGGCCGTTGATTCGCCAGAGGATGAATGAGGTGCTCCCTGAAAATTTGAATCAGACGGATTAAGAGGTTGTCGGAAAGAACCCGCCTTGGGGTAAGAAGTATCAGGAATATAAGAGACCTCTGATCGACGTTTCCGGACGGGAGTGTTCGGTAAACCGGCAGAGGTGACTACCTGGCCGCTATGCCGGGTTGTGCGGCGAGCTTCGTGTTGCTGTTTCTTCAAAAGAAAGTTTGGGTCCAAGTGAGCTAGGGGTGAGAAAATCTTACTTTCCGGTTTGCTTGACGGATTTTCTGTGTTGGCAGAGGATCTGAACCGGAGGAAAGAATAATTACCTCTACATCATCAGCATGGCTGGCTTCAGCGTCATCCTGATAATAGTCATTGTCAATGAGGTGTATGAAAAAGGAGCCAAGAGAGTCAAGTTCTACCTCTGATTCCGGGTTTTCCGGATCATCATCAACATTTGGTTCAGAGGATTCAGTAGTTCTCTTCTTGGCAGGTTTTTTGGTAACCTTGGTCTTTGGGCGAGGTGTCTTTGCCGTTTATCCTGTGGTTTTTTCTTCTAGAACGGATCATCACCCAGTCAAAGATGGACAAATTTTTGAGGGAATATTTGAAAAGGATCAGGCTAAAACAAAATTATATGATTCTTACAGTCGGTGGTTTATTGGAAGCACAGAAAGGACTTAGCCCTGTCTTGCTGCAGACAGCCTCCGGCTCATTCAATATTTTCTTGACAGCCTAGTAATTTCAGCTTCTGTTAGCTGAATGTTGATATGCCGTTGAGGGTCTTTTAAGTCCCCTTGATACGTCCATATTGCATCATGCTTTTATATCGATATTTATTGCATTATGGGCTGTTATTTCACATTATGTCACAATACTTATGGCTACTCTCTCTTATTTTACAAGGTTTACATAAAGAGAGAGAATGCCGGCAGCTGGAATTTTGGGCTGGAAAAGGAGCAAATATTAGAGACCTATTATGCGCAACTCAAAAGTCCTGAAACTCCACGGAACATCTTAAAATAAAGAAAGAAAAATCCTCGCCAAAGATGAAGGCCAGGGGGCCCACACCCTGCTCACGAGGGTGGGGGGCGCGCCCCCCTCCTAGGGCGCGCCCCCTACCTCGTGGGCCCCCTGGTGGCTCTCCGACGTCCATCTTCTGCTATATGAAGTCTTTCGATGAGAAAAAAAATCAGAAGCAACCTTTCGGGACGAGACTCCGCCGCCACGAGGCGGAACCTTGGCAGAACCAATCTAGAGCTCCGGCAGAGCTGTTCTGCCGGGGACACTTCCCTCTGGGAGGGGGAAATCATCACCATCGTCATCACCAACGCTCCTCTCATCGAGAGAGTGCAATCTCCATCAACATCTTCACCAGCACCATCTCATCTCCAAACCCTAGTTCATCTCTTGTATCCAATTCTTGTCTCAAAGTCCGGGATTGGTGCTAGTAGGTTGCTAGTAGTGTTGATTACTCCTTGTAGTTGATGCTAGTTCGTTTATTTGGTGGAAGATCATATGTTCAGATCCTATATGCATATTATTACCCCTCTGATTATGAACATGAATATGCTTTGTGAGTACTTACGTTTGTTCCTGAGGACAAGGGAGAAGTCTTGCTATTAGTAGTCATGTGAATTTGGTATTCGTTTGATATTTTGATAAGATGTATGTTGTCTAGCCTCTAGTGGTGTTATGTGAACGTCGACTACATAACACTTCACCATTATCTAGGCCTAGAGGAAGGCATTGGGAAGTAATAAGTAGATGATGGGTTGCTAGAGTGACAGAAGCTTAAACCGTAGTTTATGCGTTGCTTCGTAAGGGGCTGATTTGGATCCATATGTTTCATGCTATGGTTAGGTTTACCTTAATACTTTTGTTGTAGTTGCGGATGCTTGCAATAGAGGTTAATCATAAGTGGGATGCTTTTTCAACTAAGAACAGCACCCAAGCACCGATCCACCACATATCAAATTATCAAAGTACCGAACGCGAATCATATGAACGTGATGAAAACTAGCTTGACGATATTCCCATGTGCCCTCGGGAGCGCTTTTCCTATTATAAGAGTTTGTTCCGGCTTGTCCTTTGCTACAAAAAGGATTGGGCCACCTTGCTGCACCTTATTTACTTTTGTTACTTGTTGCTCGTTACAATTTACCTTATCACAAAACTATCTGTTACCACTTATTTCAGATTTGCGAGAATACCTTGCTGAAAACCGCTTATCATTTCCTTCTGCTCCTCGTTGGGTTCGACACTCTTACTTATCGAAAGGACTACGATATATCCCCTATACTTGTGGGTCATCAAGACTCTTTTCTGGCGCCATTGCCGGGGAGTGTAGCGCCTTTGGTAGGTGGAATTTGGTAAGGAAAATTTATATAGTGTGCTGAAACTTACTGTCACTTGTTACTATGGAAAGTAATTCTCTGAGGGGCTTGTTCGGGTATCTTCACCCCATCCAAGAAACAAAGAGTTGCTCCTCAACCTACTGAACCTATTGAAAATGAAACTCCTTTTGAATTTCCTTGGTATGGTGGAAAAACTGCTAGCTAATCCTTTTACAGGAGATGGAACAAAGCATCCTGATGAGCACTTAATATATGTGGATGAAGTTTGTGGATTATTTAAGCTTGCAGGTATACCCGATGATGTTGCTAAGAAGAAGGTCTTCCCTTTATCTTTGAAGGGAGACGCATTGATATGTTATAGGCTATGTGATGATATGAGATCATGGAACTATAAGAGATTGAAGTTGGAATTTCATCAAAAGTATTACCCTATGCATCTTGTTCATTGTGATCGCAATTATATATATAATTTCTGGCCTCGCGAAGGAGAAAGCATCGCTCAAGCTTGGGGAGGCTTAAATCAATGTTATATTCATGCCCCAATCATGAGCTCTCGAGAGAAATAATTATGCAAAGTTTTTATGCTCGGCTTTCTGATAACAATCGCACCATGCTCGATACTTCCTGTGCTGGCTCTTTTATGATGAAGACTATTGAATTCAGATGGAACATATTGGATAGAATTAAACGCAACTCTGAAGATTGGGACCTCGACAAAGGTAAGGAGTCAGGTATGACACCTAAGTTTGATTGTGTTAAATCTTTTATGGACACCGATATTTTCCGTAAGTTTAGCACTAAATACGGACTTGACTCTGAGATAGTAGCTTCTTTCTGTGAATCATTTGCTACTTATGTTGATCTCCCCAAGGAGAAGTGGTTTAAATATCATCCTCCCATAGAAGTAAAAGTAGCTGCACCTATTAAAGTTGAAGAAAAGACTGTCACTTATAATGATCCTATTGTTCCTACTTCTTATGTTGAGAAACCACCTTTCCCTATTAGAGTAAAGGATCATGCTAAAGCTTCAACTGTTGTTTGTAAAAGCAATATTAGAACTTATACACCTCCTGAGCAAGTTAAAGTAGAACCTAATATTGCTATTGTTAAAGATCTCTTGTCTGATAATATTGATGGGCATGTTATTCAGTTCAATGGTGAAACTGCTAGAATTGCTAAACCGTGTGATAAAGTGTAACATCCCAAAATTTTCAATTTGCCATGTTATACATAGGTCATCCATGCATATCATATTTTATTGCATTCTCGTTTGCCATCCTCGAAAATCCTAAGCAACTCAAGGACCCTCGGAGAGAGTTGGGGATTTTTCGATTTTCATATTTGAATTTTATCAAATAATGAAAGACGAGGATATTGGATTTTATTATTTTCTCTCCGAAAAATATTTCATTTTAAATAAATAAATGAGGGAGATAATATGACTTCTCCAAAATAATTGAAATGTCGGAGGAAAATGTTAAAATCATTATTTGGTTTTATTTGATTTTATTTGGAATTTTAATTGCCCTAGAAAAATTTGCACGCTTTAAAAGTTGCATTTTAGGGGCCAAGAAAAGTTCATCTAGTTCTAAATATTTTATTTAGACGGAGAAAACTTGTTTTGGAATTTTAGATTTTATTTATTTTCTAGGTTTTTATTATATTAGTGAATGTTTTTTAAAAAATGGACCATACCGACCGGGCCAAAGGCCCACCGAGCCAGCCGGCCGCTCACGCCGCCGCTTTTCCCAGCACAATGCCGGCGAGGCACGGACGCCGAGGGCGAGTCCGAGCGGACTCCACCCCGGCGCCCTTCCCCCAAGCCGAGCCGCCCGCCCCTATAAATGCCGCCGCCCGCCGACACACCACCACCCCACCACCACCCGAAGCCACGGAACCCGCCGGAGCCCGGAGCCCCGAGCCGCCCGAGCCCGATCCGCGCCGTCGCCGCCCGCCCCTCGCCGAGCCGCCGCCGCCTCTCGCCGACCCCCGCCCCACCGGAACCGCGAACCGCCGCCCGCCGGGACGCGCCTCGCCGGAGGTACCCGACCCCGCCGCCGGTTTATATTTTTTAGAAAACCCTTCGGTTTTTTTAACCCTAGATCGTTTTTTTATAGATCGGTTTATTTCGTCGGTTTATTTACTTAGCGAACGTCCGTTCGTCCGTTCGTTCTAACGAACGCGTTCACCGTTTAGTTTCTGTTAACGAACGTTCGTTCGTTTAGCAGTTCGTCGCTTTTCTTTTATCCGATTTATTCCGCGGTTATTCTGATCGCGATTTCTGAACCGTTTTTCAAACCTGTTTATCTTTTCGCTCGTTTATCGGAATCAGGCGATTCAAGCGCCTGGAGTTTCATCTCGAAACCCTCTTTCCGAATAATCAACTTAAACCAGTTTTTATCTTTGTAAAATTTGACTCTAGTTCAGATTAACGGACCTTGTTTTTCTCGCCGTTTGAGTTTCGTTGTTCCGTTTGGTTTGATTCTTTTTGCAAACCGGAGTTCTTAAGTTGAACTCTCCGGTCAACCCCCTTTCAGTTGAAGTTTCGTTTGTGCATCTTTGTTTGTTTACTTATGTATGTATTGTTTGCTTGCGATAGAATTCCCGGAGTGCGAAGCGTGTTACTACGAGTCTCTAGGATCACGGATCGTCAGCAAGGCAAGTAACACTTGATCATATCTTTTCCTACCCAGTTTTTATGCATTAGCTCAACCCTCCAACATTGCATGATTAGGATGTCATTAATTTGTGGGTTGGGAAGTAGATGATGAGGTAGGAACCTATTGCCCTGTTACTATCAAACCCTTGGGAGTTACTTCTACGTTATGCTTATATTGCCATGCTATGCTCATAGACGTGGTTTGGGTTTGAGATATATTCACGACAGAAGTGAGATTGTTAATTAATGGTTTACTTTAAGGTGGCAAGTTAAATACACATCTGGGTGGATTGAGGCACCTGGGGAACCCAGTGTTGTCTGTTTTTTTTGGAAATCCCGGGGTAGCCGTGTGATCTTCCTATGGACCGCCACCCAGGCTCAAAGGGAACTGAGATTATTCATGCTAGAAACTTCCGTGTGCAGCCACAAGCTATTATGGCTCTAGCATAGTTGAGTAAGTTACGTGAAGCCCTCGAAGAGGTAGATCAGCAGGTAGTGGGTTTTATAGGTTTGGTATGATCTATCCGGAGTAGAGAGTTAATGTTTACGAAAGATCGTGTCTCGGTCATCCGTCTCTCAAACACCTGCGGTCGAGAAACCAACGGAGGCGATCGAGTCTTGTGGGGAAAAGTGCATAAACCTCTGTAGAGTGTACAAACTAATCATGGTTAGCCGTGTCCCGGTTATGGACAATTCGAGTATCTAGTACTTGAGTATTCACATGTATCTCATCACTCTAAATTAATCTTGTTGGGTTGTAATCACTTTAATTGGGATTGAGTTGGGGTTATACCTTCTCAATGATGTTTCAACCACCATGATAGTTAAAATAAAATTTATTCCTTTGATGTAGGGAAAAATTGGCTTTTCAAAAATCTGTAACCATAGAGCTTTCCACCATCCATATATGCATGTAGTATAGCTTATTCTTTCATTACTCTATGTGTTACATTGCCAGCATATTCCATGTGCTGACCCGTTCTCGGGCTGCAACGTATTATGTTGCGAGACTTTTCGAACGAGGAGTAAGGATTGTAGGTCGTTGCCGTGCAGCTCGCTTATGCCGTTGGAGTTGATGGACTCACTTTATCTTCCAAGCCTTCCGCTGTTATCGCATTAGATGGCCTTAAGCCATATTATTGTAATAAGTTCTCTTTTGAGACATTCGATGTAATAAGTGTGTGATTGCTACTCTGTTATAAAATCCTTCGAGTACTGTGTGTGTCAGCATTACCGATCCAGGGATGACACAGAAGCACAGAGACTTGACCATCTGAGGTCGGGTCGCTACATAAAGATAAACATAGACCTGTGGTAGGCGTGCCTGTTATTTCTGTTAAAATAGGAGATCATTGCTATCATGGCTTATGTGACATGGGTGCTAGTGCTAGTGTTATACCGCATACTTTATACGAAGAAATTAAGAATGAAACTGCACCTACTGAGTTAGAAGGTATTGATGTCACGATTAAGCTTGCCAATAGAGATACTATTTCACCAATTGGGATTGTTAGAGATGTTGAAGTCTTGTGTGGGAAAACTAAATATCCTGCTGATTTTCTTGTTCTCACTTCTCCACAAGATAGCTTTTGTCCCATTATATTTGGTAGACCCTTCTTGAACACTATTAATGCTAAGATAGATTGCAAAAAGAATGTTGTTACTATTGGCTTGGATGATATGGTTGATGAGTTTAATTTCTCTAAATTTAGTAAACAACATCGTGAGGAAGAATTGCCTAGTAAGGATGAAATTATTGGTCTTGCTTCTATTGCCTTACCTCCTAGTGATCCTTTAGAGCACTATTTGCTAGACCATGAAAATGATATGTTCATGAATGAAAGAAGGGAAATAGATGAAGTATTCTTTAAACAGGAACCTATTCTGCAACATAATTTGCCTGTTGAAATTTTAGGGGATCCTCCTCCACCCAAGGGTGATCCCGTGTTTGAGCTTAAACGGTTGCCTGATAATCTTAAATATCCTTATCTTGATGAAAAGAAGATGTATCCTATTATTATTAGTGCTAACCTTTCAGAGCATGAAGAAGAAAGATTATTGAAAACTCTGAAGAAGCATCGTGCCGCTATTGGATATACTCTTGATGATCTTAAGGGCATTAGTCCCACCTATGTCAACATAAAATAAATTTGGAAGCTGATGCCAAACCAATTCGTGATCCTCAACGACGTCTGAATCCTAAAATGAAAGAAGTGGTAAGAAAAGAAATACTCAAGCTTCTGGAGGCAGGTATAATTTATCCCGTTGCTAATAGTCAGTGGGTAAGTCATGTCCATTGTGCCCCTAAGAAGGGAGGTATTACTGTTGTTCCTAATGATAAAGATGAATTGATTCCACAAAGAATTATCACAGGTTATAGGATGGTAATTGATTTCCGTAAATTAAATAAAGCTACTAAGAAAGATCATTACCCCTTACCTTTTATTGATCAAATGCTAGAAATATTATGCAAACATACACATTATTGCTTCCTAGATGGTTATTCTGGTTTCTCTCAAATACCTGTGTCGGCTAAAGATCAATCTAAGACTACTTTTACATGCCCTTTTGGTACTTTTGCTTATAGACGTATGCCTTTTGGTTTATGTAATGCACCTGCTACCTTTCAAAGATGCATGATGGCTATATTCTCTGACTTTTGTGAAAAGATTTGCGAGGTTTTCATGGACGACTTTTCCGTCTATGGTTCCTCTTTTGACGATTGCTTGAGCAATCTTGATCGAGTTTTGCAGAGATGTGAAGAAACTAATCTTGTCTTAAATTGGGAAAAGTTCCACTTTATGGTTAACGAAGGTATTGTCTTGGGGCACAAAGTTTCTGAAAGAGGTATTGAAGTTGATAAAGCCAAAGTTGATGCTATTGAAAAGATGCCATGTCCCAAGGACATCAAAGGTATAAGAAGTTTCCTTGGCCACGCCGGATTTTATAGGAGGTTCATTAAGGACTTCTCAAAAATTTCTCGGCCTCTGACTAATTTATTGCAAAAAGATATACCATTTGTTTTTGATGATGATTGTGTAGAAGCATTTGAAATACTTAAGAAAGCATTAGTCTCTGCACCTGTTGTTCAGCCACATGATTGGAATTTACCTTTTGAAATTATGTGTGATGCCAGTGATTATGCTGTAGGTGCTGTTCTAGGGCAAAGAGTTGATAAGAAATTAAATGTTATCCATTATGCTAGTAAGACTCTAGACAATGCTCAAAGAAATTATGCTACTACTGAAAAAGAACTCTTAGCAGTTGTATTTGCTTGTGATAAGTTCAGACCCTATATTGTTGATTCTAAAGTAACTATTCACACTGATCATGCTGCTATCAAATATCTTATGGAAAAGAAAGATGCTAAACCTAGACTTATTAGATGGGTTCTCTTGCTATAAGAATTTTATTTGCACATCGTTGATAGAAAGGGAGCTGAGAACCCCATTGTAGACAACTTGTCTAGGCTAGAAAATGTTCTTGATGACCCACTACCTATTGATGATAGCTTTCCTAATGAACAATTAAATTTTATAAGTACTTCTCGTAGTACTCCTTGGTATGCTGATTATGCTAACTATATTGTTGCAAAGTTTATACCACCTAGTTTCACATACCAACAAAAGAAAAAGTTCTTCTATGACTTGAGACATTACTTTTGGGATGACCCACATCTTTATAAAGAAGGAGTAGATGGTGTTATTAGACGTTGTGTACCTGAGCATGAACAGGAACAGATCCTACGCAAGTGTCATTCTGAGGCTTATGGAGGACACCATGCCGGAGATAGAACTACACATAAGGTATTGCAATCCGGTTTTTGTTGGCCTACTCTCTTCAAGTATGCCCGTAAGTTTGTCTTGTCTTGTGATGAATGTCAAAGAATTGGTAATATCAGTACACATCAAGAAATGCCTATGAATTATTCACTTGTTATTGAACCATTTGATGTTTGGGGCTTTGATTATATGGGACCTTTTCCTGCCTCTAATGGATATACACATATTTTAGTTGCTGTTGATTATGTTACTAAGTGGGTAGAAGCTATTCCAACTAGTAGTGTTGATCATAACACTTCTATTAAAATGCTTAAGGAAGTTATTTTTCCGAGGTCTGGAGTCCCTAGATATTTAATGACTGATGGTGGTTCACACTTTATTCATGGTGCTTTCCGTAAAATGCTTGCTAAATATGATGTCAATCATAGAATTGCATCTCCTTATCACCCACAGTCTAATGGTCAAGTAGAATTGAGCAACAGAGAGCTCAAATTAATTTTGCAAAAGACTGTTAATAGGTCTAGAAAGAATTGGTCTAAGAAACTTGATGATGCATTATGGGCTTATAGAACTGCATATAAAAATCCTATGGGTATGTCTCCATATAAAATGGTTTATGGAAAAGCATGTCACTTACCTCTCGAACTAGAACATAAGGCATATTGGGCTATTAAAGAGCTTAACTATGATTTCAAACTTGCCTGTGAGAAGAGGTTATTTGATATTAGCTCACTTGATGAATGGAGAACCCAAGCATATGAAAATGCCAAGTTGTTTAAAGAAAAAGTTAAAAGATGGCATGACAAAAGGATACAAAAGCGTGAGTTTAATGTAGGCGATTATTGCTATACAAATCTCGTTTAAGGTTTTTTGCAGGAAAACTTCTCTCTAAATGGGAAGGCCCCTATGTTATCGAGGAGGTCTATCGTTCCAGTGCCATAAACATTAACAACTTCGAAGGCACTAACCCGAAGGTGGTAAACGGTCAAAGAATCAAACATTATATCTCAAGTAATCCCATAAATGTTGAAACCAATATTTTTGAAACCGTAACCCCGGAGGAATACATAAAAGACACTTTCCGGAACGTTTCAGACTCCGAAAAGGAATAGGTATGTGGTACGGTAAGTAAACCGACTCCAAAACAAGTTTTAAGGCAATATTTCTCCATTTTGGAATATTTAGAAAAATAGAAAAATAAGTGGCAGTCTGAGAAGGACACGAGGGCCCCACGAGGGTGGTGGGCCCGCCCTACCCCTCTGGGCGCGCCCCCCTACCTCGTGAGCACCTCGTGTGCCCTCCGGACTCCGTTTTCTTGCATGGTACATATTTTGGTCGGTAAAAATTCATTATATAACCTCCCGAAGGTTTTGACTCCCGTATCACGCAAATCTCCTCTGTTCTTGTTTCGAGCTGTTTTCTGTCAGGGTTTTCAAGGCTAGGCATCATGTCGTCCCCCTCCTCCAACAATGGTGACAACGATGCTTGGCTAATGAAGATATATCTGAAGAGGGAAGAACCCACGAAGGTCAACAAGGATGAAAGGATCAAGAAGGCCACGGAGGATCAAGCTCCGGCAGCAAAAGACATCCTTCAACTTGATCATAACTTTCTTACCCCAACTGAGATCGAAGCTTTCAAGATGATTGAGTTAGCTCATATACAGAACAAGTATCTCACACAAGAAAATATTTTGTTGAAGGAGCATATTGTTGCACTCAAGGGCATTATCCGCAAGCTGGAGGACCTCTTACGCTCGATGTGCGATTATCCATCACCACCACCTTCTTCATCGACAAAGGAGACATAATCACATGGGCATGGGCACTCCCCTTGGCAACTGCCAAGCTTGGGGGAGGTGCCCCGGTATTGTATCACAATCACAACTCCTATCTTTACCGTTTTTCTTAGCTCGATCGTATTAGTACTATCTTGATCTAGTAGAATAAAGTTTATGGCATGATCTAGTTTTGAGTTTTACTTTATGATCTCTCTATGTAATCGAGTTCGTGAGCTATATATATATAATAAAGATTAGTGTTGATCAAGGGCTTGATTATTTTGCCATGATCTTGGGTGAATAAAAGAAAAGAAGAGAAAGAATAAAAAGAAACAAAGAGTTCATATTGATTTTATTGAAAGTAATGGCTTCACATAGAAAGAGTATGATGATTAAGAGTTGTTGGGAGTTGGCATACATAGCTTTGGTCATCGTTGCAATTAATAGGAAGTAATAAGGAAAGAGAGGTTTCACATATAGATATATTATCATTGACATCTTTTATGATTGGGAGCACTCATTAAAATATGACATGCTAAAGAGTTGATGTTGAACAAGGAAGACAACATAATGAGTTATGTTTTTCTTATATCTGAGATAAAGTATGTTGTCATGGATCCTCTACCATGTTGAGCTTGCCTTTCCCCCTCATGCTAGCCAAATTCTCAGCACCAAGTAGAGATACTACTTGTGCTTCCAAACACCCTTAAACCAGTTTTGCCATGAGAGTCCACCATATCTACCTATGGATTGAGTAAGATCCTTCAAGTAAGTTGTCATCGGTGCAAAGCAATAAAAATTGCTCTAAATATGTATGATTGATTGGTGTGGGAGAAATAAGCTTTATACGATCTTGTGATGTGGAAGTAATAAAAGTGACGGACTGCATAATAAAGGTTCATGTCACAAGGGGCAATATAAAGTGACGTTCTTTCGCATTGAGATTTTATGCATGCAACCATAAAAGCGCATGGCAACCTCTGCTTCCCTCTGCGAAGGGCCTATCTTTTGTTATTATCTTCTATCTTATGCAAGTGTCATGGTGATCTTCACCTTTCCTTTTTCATTTTATCCTTTGGCAAGCTAAGCATGTTGGAAAGAACATGATATACATATATCTAATTGGATGTAGGGGAGCATGAACAATTATTGTTAACATTACCCCTGAGGTAAAAGGTTGTGGGGCAAAACTATAAGCCCCTATCTTTCTCTGTGTCCGATTAAAACTCCGTAACTACAAGTATCGCGTGAGTGTTAGAAATTATGAAGGACTAGATGATAGTTGAGTATGTCGACTTGCTTTTTAGCTCTGACATAGACTCTTTCCGATGTTATGATAAATTGCAATTGCTTCAATGACTGAGGTTATAGTTTGTTGGTGCTCAATAAGGTTTCTGATTCATACTTTTGTTTTGTGAATAGATCATCACTTGAATATAAGTAATCCTATGAGAAATTCTATATATGTTGCTGTTATGAGAATGATCATGATGCCTTCATGTCCGTATTTTATTTTTATCGACGCCTCTACCTCTAAACATGAGGACATATTTATTGTTATCGGCTTTTCGCTTGAGGACAAGCGAGGTCTAAGCTTGGGGGAGTTGATACGTCCATTTTTGCATCATGCTTTTATATCAATATTTATTGCATTATGGGCTGTTATTTCACATTATGTCACAATACTTATCGCTATTCTCTCTTATTTTACAAAGTTTACATAAAGAGGGAGAATGCCGGCAGTTGGAATTCTGGGCTGGAAAAGGAGCAAATATTAGAGACCTATTCTACGCAACTCCAAAAGTCCTGAAACTCCACGGAACATCTTAAAATAAATAAAGAAAAATCCTCGCCAAAGATGAAGGCCAGGGGGCCCACACCCTGCTCACGAGGGTGGGGGGCGCCCCCCCTCCTAGGGCGTGCCCCCCTACCTCGTGGGCCCCCCGGTGGCTCTCCGACGTCCATCTTCTGCTATATGAAGTCTTTCGATGAGAAAAAAATCAGAAGCAACCTTTCGGGACGAGACTCCGCCGCCACGAGGCGGAACCTTGGCGGAACCAATCTAGAGCTCCGCCAGAGCTATTCTGCCGGGGACACTTCCCTCCGGGAGGGGGAAATCATCACCATCGTCATCACCAACGCTCCTCTCATCGGTAGAGGGAAATCTCCATCAACATCTTCACCAGCACCATCTCATCTCCAAACCCTAGTTCATCTCTTGTATCCGGCAGAGCTATTCTGCCGGGAAACTTCCCTCCGGGAGGGGGAAATCATCACCATCGTCATCACCAACGCTCCGCTCATCGGTAGAGGGCAATCTCCATCAACATCTTCACCAGCACCATCTCATCTCCAAACCCTAGTTCATCTCTTGTATCCAATTCTTGTCTCAAAGCCCGGGATTGGTGCTAGTAGGTTGCTAGTAGTGTTGATTACTCCTTGTAGTTGATGCTAGTTGGTTTATTTGGCGGAAGATCATATGTTCAGATCCTATATGCATATTATTACCCCTCTGATTATGAACATGAATATGCTTTGTGAGTAGTTACGTTTGTTCCTGAGGACAAGGGAGAAGTCTTGCTATTAGTAATCATGTTAAATTGGTATTCGTTTGGTATTTTGATAAGATGTATGTTGTCTAGCCTCTAATGGTGTTATGTGAACGTCGACTACATAACACTTCACCATTATTTGGGCCTAGAGGAAGGCATTGGGAAGTAATAAGTAGATGATGGGTTGCTAGAGTGACAGAAGCTTAAACCATAGTTTCTGTGTTGCTTCGTAAGGGGCTGATTTGGATCCATATGTTTCATGCTATGGTTAGGTTTACCTTAATACTTTTGTTGTAGTTGCGGATGCTTGCAATAGAGGTTAATGATAAGTGGGATGCTTGTTCAAGTAAGAACAACACCCAAGCACCTCTCCACCCACATATCAAATTATCAAAGTACCGAACCTGAATCATATGAACGTGATGAAACCTAGCTTGACGACATTCCCATGTGTCCTCGGGAGCACTTTTCCTATTATAAGAGTTTGTTCCGGCTTGTCCTTTGCTACAAAAAGGATTGGGCCACCTTGCTGCACCTTATTTACTTTTGTTACTTGTTGCTAGTTACAATTTACCTTATCACAAAACTATCTCTTACCACTTATTTCAGTACTTGCAGAGAATACCTTGCTGAAAACCGCTTATCATTTCCTTCTGCTCCTCGTTGGGTTCGACTCTCTTACTTATCGAAAGGACTATGATAGATCCCCTATACTTGTGTGTCATCACCCCTGTGTACTCACACATTAAGCCGGGGCGCCGACTTAAAGGAAGAATGCTCTAGGATATCCAGCATCGAACAAAGTCCACACCTGTTAAACCGTTCGCCATAAAGGCTCTGAGCTTTGAGAGTTGTGGTGCGTAGTTGGACCATTCCTTTGCAGCCAACCTCTGAGGAAATGGATGTGTGTTGCTAAGCCGGTGAGGACGGTAACCCGGCAGAGGATTTTCATCAGTTGGAGAAGTATCTCGGCAATAAAACCAAGTCTGATTCCAGTCCTTGGGGTGACTATGAAGCTTGGCGTGAGGGAAGCTGACATCTTTTCTCTTCTGAATAGCCATTCCACCAAGTTCAGTTTTGGATCCTCTGTAAACTCTGTACGACGGTTCAAATAGAAGAAATCCCTAAACAGTTCAACTGTGGGCTCCTCTTGAAGATAAACCTCGCAAAATACTTGGAAATTGCAAATATTGGACACAGAGTTTGATCCAATATCTTGAGGATGGAGTTGGAAGCTAGCAAGCACATCTCGGAATTCTTTTGATCCGGGAGGGCTAAACCCTCGACCCAGGTGGTCAACGAACACGACTATTTCTCCATCCTTGGGTTCAGGAGGATTTTCTGGACCAGGGGCCCTCCAGTGGATGACTTCTTTCTTTGCTAAAGCGCCGGTTGCGACACATCCTTCTAGTTGCACTTCAGTAACCCGGGAAGGGACCCAGTTACAAGCATAAAATTGTTTGGCCATTTCAATGAAAAGCTGGAAAGATCAATGCCGGTTTAAGATTTATGACGGACAAGCGTAAAGCAACGCAAGATCAGAAGGAGAACACAGAGGCATATACAAATTGTTAAACCGGAGTCTGACATTGGAGGGGTTACAAGGATAAACGAATCGGCGATTAAGAGGGGACTATTGGTACCTGCCGGATTTTCATTTTCTAAAAAGTTAAACCGCCTACTTTGGTATGGAAGGTATAGATCTAAAATATCTAAGTGAGGGAAAAACAAGTTTCACATATTGATACGGTAATTTCAGATCTGCAGCGTATTAGTAAATCAAAATATATTCAGACCTAAAATACAGGTGCTTAAGCAGTTTATCAGGTCCAGATGAGTTTTTTCTATGCGAAGCAGATGATCTAAGGATGAAAAAGGGGGTTATAACTGCAACTGCACAAGAAAATGTCAGATCTGAGATCGCCATTTACGCTACAGAGAAGAATAAGGAAGAACAGCTTCGAGCTTCGATGAACACCGGAACCCTAATGGCGCATCTAGAGCAAGGAAAAGGGAAACTTACTGATGCTGATGGAACAGCGGAGGAGCGCCGCGTTTTTCTGGTACGTTCAGGTAGATGCAGCGGCCGGAGTTGAGGACGAGGGCGGAGCTTGACGGCGGCGGCCGCACGTGAGGGTCAGGTCAGCGCAGGGAAGAAGAAAGATGAAGAGGCAAGGGGAGGAAAAGAAAGGGACCCTCGGCCCTATTTATAAGGTAAAGGGATAAGCGACAGGCGTGAGAATCGAGGAGCCCGAAAAATGGATATGTCACACAGCAGTCGCCTCGATTGTCGGAGGCTCATTAGTGAAGGGGATGTGTATACAATTTCTAATAACAGGTGACGTCATGGCGGTTTATTACAATCTTGGAAGATGATGTCATGGCGGATCACAAGGTTTATGCGAAGGCGCTAAGGGAGAAATTTTCCTAAGTGTTAGAGATTGACATGAACAGGTTCAAATCAATTTGGGGCCTAATGTTGGGGATATTACTACTGAATATAAACCGGCCAGGAGGGGCCAGGTTATGCCCATAAGGAGTTAATCATATTTGAAGCCCATGAAGACAAGGAGTATGGCGCTTTACAGAGGAGATCTAACATGGAGGCCCAGGGCCCGAAGGTGGATTAGGGCCCATAGTAATAAACTGCCATATGATATGTAACTTGTGTTGTAAGATAGGGAAGGATAGAAACCGAGCCGGACACGTTTATGAGTCGGCCTCAGGATTCTGTAAACCGCCGGGCGTCAACCTGTGTATATAATGGGACGACCCAACGGCGGTTTAGGAACAACAAACAACAACTCGAAAGCCAGGTATAGCGGATTCGCTTCCTGGTCATCGAAACCCTAGCAATTCCACATCAACTGGATTAGGCCTTTACCTTCACCGCAAGGGGCCGAACCAGTATAAAACTCTCTGCATCCTTTGTCCGCTTTAACCCCTTTAAGCTAACTACGTTGCGATGGCTCCACGACTAAGTCCTCTCTCTAGGACATCTGCCGTGACAAAACCACGATACTACCCCTCATACAAAATTGCAATAATGATTACCAATCTAGTTATCGATTGTGTAGGGACAAATCTTTCTCTTGTGTTACAAAAAGCTTTCTACTAAACAACTAACTTTTATTTATCTTGCAAATTACTCTTAGTTTTATTCTCGCTATGTACTTCTAGTTTATTCTTGCAAACTTATCCTATTACACCTACAAAGTATTTCTAGTTTCATACTTGTTCTAGGTAACGCAAATGTTAAGTGTGCGTAGAGTTGTATCGGTGGTCGATAGAACTTGAAGAGAATATAAATTCTATCTTTAGCTCCTCGTTGGGTTTGACACTCTTATTTATAGAAAAAAGCTATAAATGATCCCCTACACTTGTGGGTTATCAATGTTATGCATCGCTCAATATTACCTGCCACTTTATCGTCCTGTTCACCTCTTAGATTCCAAGTCAGGTCCAAACTAATGTTCAAAATTTATTTTTAAAATGCTTGTGGGGCACATATCTAGGCAACAACGAATAGTCTCTCTGTCTATCTGAATCATCTAGGGTTTTCTATGTGGTTGATGTTGGGTGGGAAACAAACAGTAAAGGAGCCATGATCTGTCTTTTTTAACTGAAGCTATCATCTGTCTACTATCTTTAGTTTTGGATATATCCATTGGTTGGCACCATCGGTCTAAATTTCCGCATGCACCCCTTAGGCCTCACATAATCTGACTATGTGTGTTTTTATTATGCATGTCAGTTATTGTACACAATCGTATTGAACATGTAGAGAAAAAGATAACAACGTTGTGTGGGAATATAATGTCAGGCAGACGACGCTCCATGGTGGGTGTAGTTGCATCCCCCCTCCCCCCATACCAAATTGTAATCTAGAGAAAGATAATTGTTCAGAGGGGGATTCAGAGGGAGCAGACCACTCTTATTTACCCCCCCTGAGGCGTTTGCTCTAACCTGGCATGCTGATGTAGGTCATATCAGAGGGGGATTCATATGGTGCATTGCATTGCTTACTTTATACATTGTTTATGTCATCTTCTTAGTTTAGACATGCTTTGCATGAATGTCACCTGTTTGGTTTCTATATCATATATGTGGATTATGCAATGCCATCTTGTTTATCGAGGCATCATATATGTGAATTATGCAATTCCATCCTATTTAGCCAGTCATCGTATATGTGGATTATATCATGCTAGACTTTTTTTATCACGCATTCCATTTATCGACAATGTTTGTACATCCATCTACTCTTCATGTGCATCAGCCATTTCAGTCGGTGATGGAAAACTCTGGAGTGAAAACAAGGTCTTTAGAGCAGTCAGTGCTACCTATTGAAGCTGATATCTTGTTGGTTACACATAGCTCCTAGAGGAGGATTCAAAGACATATGACCAGTCCTATCCCCCCCCCCCCAAGGTGTATGCTCTAACTTGGCAGGGTTATATTTCTCATATCATGCATATGGTGTCTTGCATTGCTATGTCATCTTCTTAGTGTAGACATGCTTTGCATGAATGCCACCTATTTTCTATAACATATATGTGAATTACGCAATGCCATCTCGTTTATCTAGGCATCATATATGTGAATTATGTAATGCCATCCTGTTTAGCCAGGCATCGTATATGTGAATTATGTCAAGCCATCCATTTTCCCGTTACGTATTCCAATTGTTGACAATGTTTGCATATTGAACTACTCTTCATGTGCACCAACCATTTGAGTCGGTGATGGAAAAATCTGGAGAGAAAACAAGGTCTTCAAGTGGACAATGTTACCTGTTGAAGCAGATATCTCGCTAGTTACAGATAGCTCCTCCGAGGAGGATTCAAAGACAGATGATCAGTCCTATTTTCCCCCTCAGGTGTATGCTCTAATTTGGGACGATTATATTTCTCATATGATGCATATGGTGTCTTGCATTTCTTAGTTTAGACACCATATAGACAATATTCAATGTCATATGCTTAGTTTAGAGATCATATATGTGAATGTCAGCTGCTTAGTATATCGATCATATATGTGAATTTTATCATGCCATCATGTATACTTAGACAACATGTATGTGAGTTATTTCATGCAAACCTATTTAATAAAGACATCGTATAGTTATGTCATCTCATTATTAAGTAGATAGTCATCATATGTTAAATTATTTCATTCTATCATGTTTAATTATCCATCATATATCTGAAACTATGTCATGCTATCATGTTTAGTTAACCATCATATATGTGAAATTGTGTCATGTTGTCCTATTTGGTTAGACAACATATATGTGAATTACGGCATCTGTCTATCATTCAATGTTTGTACATTCAATTATTTTTCTTGTTTATCAGCCATATGAGTTGGAGGGGGTGATGGCAGGTATCCAAGGGAATAAAAACACGGTCTTCAGAAAAGACAGTGCTACCCTATGCAGATAGAACCACGGTTGTACTTGCCCAATAACCAGCCCCATGACATGAAGGAAATATGCCCTAGAGGCAATAATAAAGTTGTTATTTATATTTCCTTATATCATGATAAATGTTTATTATTCATGCTAGAATTATATTAATGGAAACTTAGTACATGTGTGAATACATAGACAAACAGAGTGTCACTAGTATGCCTCTACTTGACTAGCTCGTTGAATTAAAGATGGTTGTGTTTCCTAACCATTGACATGAGTTGTCATTTGATTAACGGGATCACATCATTAGAGAATGATGTGATTGACTTGACCCGTTCCGTTAGCTTAGCACTTGATCGTTTAGTATATTGCTATTGCTTTCTTCATGACTTATACATGTTCATATGACTATGAGATTATGCAACTCCCGAATACCGGAGGAACACTTTGTGTGCTACCAAACGTCACAACGTGAATCGGGTGATTATAAAGGTGCTCTCTGTGTCTCCAATGGTACTTGTTGAGTTGGCATAGATCAAGATTAGGATTTGTCACTCCGATTGTCGGAGAGGTATCTCTGGGCCCTCTCGGTAATGCACATCACTATAAGCCTTGCAAGCAATGTAACTAATGAGTTAGTTGCGGGATGATACATTACAGAATGAGTAAAGAGACTTGCCGGTAACGAGATTGAACTAGGTATTGAGATACCGATGATCGAATCTCGGGCAAGTAACATACCGATGACAAAGGGAACAACGTACATTTTTATGCGGTTTGACCGATAAAGATCTTTTTAGATTATGTGGGAGCCAATATGAACATCCAGGTTGCGCTATTGGTAATTGACCGGAGACGTGTCTCGGTCATGTCTACATAGTTCTCGAACCCGTAGGTCCGCACACTTGAAGTTCGGTGACGATCAGTTTTTATGAGTTTATGTCTTTTGATGTACCGAAGGTAGTTCGGAGTCCCAGATGTGATCGCGGGCATGGCGAGGAGTTTCGAAATGGTCGAGACATAAAGATTGATATATTGGACGGCTATATTCGGACACCGGAAGTGTTCCTGGTGATTTCGGAGAAAACCGGAGTGTCGGAGGGGTTACCGGAACCCCCCGGGGAAGTATTGGGCCTTAGTGGGCCTTAGGGGAGAGAGAGGGCAGCATCCCAGGAGGTGCCCCCAAGGGGAGTCCGAATTGGACTAGGGGATTCCTCCTCTCCTTGGGCGCACCAAGGGCCGGCCGGCCTCCCCCCTTGCTCCTTTACATACGGGGGCAGGGGGCACCCTAGAACACACAAGCTGATTGTTCTAAGCCGTGTGCGATGCCCCCCTCCACCATATTCCACCTCGTTCATATCGTTGCAGTGCTTAGGCGAAGCCCTGCGCCGGTAGCTTCATCATCACCGTCATCACGTCGTCGTGCTGACGAATCTCTTCCCCGACACTCTGCTGGATCGTGAGTTCGTGGAACGTCACCGAGCCGAACGTGTGCAGATCACGGAGGTGTCGTACCATCGGTTCTAGGATCAGTCGATCGTGAAGACATACAACTACATCAAGCGCGTTGTCATAACTCTTCCGCTTACGGTCTACGAGGGTACGTAGAAAACACTCTCCTCTCTCGTTGCTATGCATCACCATGATCTTGCGTGTGCCTAGGAATTTTTTTTGAAATTACTATGTTCCCCAACGGTGGCATCCGAGCCAGGTTTATGCGTAGATGTTATTTACACGAGTAGAACACAAGTGAGTTGTGGGCGATACTAGTCATAGTGCTTACCATCATGTCATACTTTGATTCGGCGGTATTGTTGGATGAAGCGGCCCGGACCGACATTACGTGTACGCTTACGCGAGACTGGTTCTACCGACGTGCTTCGCACACAGGTGGCTGGCGGGTGTCAGTTTCTCCAACTTTTGTTGAATCGAGTATGGCTACGCTCGGTCCTTGTGAAGGTTAAAACATCACATACTTGACAAAATATAGTTGTGGTTTTGATGCGTAGGTAAGAACGGTTCTTGCTCAGCCCGTAGCAGCCACGTAAAACTTGCAACAACAAAGTAGAGGACGTCTAACTTGTTTTTGCAGGGCATGTTCTGATGTGATATGGTCAAGACATGATGCTACATTTTATTGTATGAGATGATCATGTTTTGTAACGAAGTTATCGGCAACTGGCAGGAGCCATATGGTTGTCGCTTTATTGTATGAAATGCAATCGCCATGTAATTGCTTTGCTTTATCACTAAGCGGTAGCGATAGTCATTGAAGCAATAGTTGGCGAGACGACAACGATGCTACGATGGTGATCAAGGTGTCGCGCCGGTGACAATGGTGATCATGACGGTGCTTTGGAGATGGAGATCAAAGGCACAAGATGATGATGGCCATATCATATCACTTATATTGATTGCATGTGATGTTTATCCTTTATGCATCTTATTTTGCTTAGTTCGCCGGTAGCATTATAAGATGATCTCTCACTAAATATCAAGGTACAAGGGTTCTCCCTGAGTATGCACCATTGTGAAAGTTCGTCGTGCCGAGACACCACATGATGATCGGGTGTGATAAGCTCTACGTTCACATACGACGGGTGCAAGCCAGTTTTGCACACGCAGAATACTCGGGTTAAACTTGACGAGCCTAGCATATGCAGATATGGCCTCGGAACACTGAGACCGAAAGGTCAAGCGTGAATCATATAGTAGATATGTCAACATAGTGATGTTCACCATTGAAAACTACTCCATCTCACGTGATGATCGGACATGGTTTAGTTGATATGGATCACGTGATCACTTAGATGATTAGAGGGATGTCTATCTAAGTGGGAGTTCATAAGTAATATGATTAGTTGAACTTTAATTTATCATGAACTTAGTACCTGATAGTATTTTGCATGTCTATGTTGTTGTAGATAGATGGCCCGTGTTGTTGTTCCGTTGAATTTTAATGCGTTCCTAGAGAAAGCTAAGTTGAAAGATGATGGTAGCAACTACACGGACTGGGTCTGTAACTTGAGGATTATCCTCATTGCTGCACAGAAGAATTACGTCCTGAAAGCACCGCTAGGTGCCAAACCCACTGCAGGAGCAACGCCTGATGTTATGAACGTCTGGCAGAGCAAAGCTGATGACTACTCAATAGTTCAGTGTGCCATGCTTTACGGCTTAGAACCGGGACTTCAATGACGTTTTGAATGTCATGGAGCATATGAGAAGTTCCAGGAGTTGAAGTTAATATTTCAAGCAAATGCCCGGATTGAGAGATATGAAGTCTCCAATAAGTTCTACAGCTGCAAGATGGAGGAGAATAGTTCTGTCAGTGAGCATATACTCAAAATGTCTGGGTAAAAATATCACTTGATTCAACTGGGAGTTAATCTTCCGGATGATAGTGTCATTGACAGAATTATTCAATCACTGCCACCAAGCTACAAGAGCTTCGTGGTGAACTATAATATGCAAGGGATGGATAAGACAATTCCGAGCTCTTCGCAATGCTAAAGGCTGCGGAGGTAGAAATCAAGAAGGAGCATCAAGTGTTGATGGTCAACAAGACCACTAGTTTCAAGAAAAAGGGTAAAGGGAAGAAGGGGAACTTCAAGAAGAACGGCAAGCAAGTTGCTGCTCAAGTGAGGAAGCCCAAGTCTGGACCTAAGCCTGAGACTGAGTGCTTCTACTGCAAAGGGACTGGTCACTGGAAGCGAAACTGCTCCAAGTATTTGGCGGATAAGAAGGATGGCAAGGTAAACAAAGGTATATGTGATATACATGTTATTGATGTGTACCTTACTAATGCTCACAGTAGTGTCTGGGTATTTGATACTGGTTCTGTTGCTAATATTTGCAACTCGAAACAGGGACTACGGATTAAGCAAAGATTGGCTAAGGATGAGGTGACGATGCGCGTGGGAAATGATTCCAGAGTCGATGTGATCGCGGTCGGCACGCTACCTCTACATCTACCTTTGGGATTAGTTTTATACCTGAATAATTGTTATTTGGTGCCAGCGTTGAGCATGAACATTATATCTGGATCTTGTTTGCTGCGAGATGGTTATACATTTAAATCAGAGAATAATGGTTGTTCTATTTATATGAGTAATATCTTTTATGGACATTCACCCTTGAAGAGTGGTCTATTTATATTGAATCTCAATAGTAGTGATACACATATTCATAATATTGAAGCCAAAAGATGCGGAGTTGATAATGATAGTGCAACTTATTTGTGGCACTGCCGTTTGGGTCATATTGGTGTAAAGTGCATGAAGAAACTCCATTACGATGGACTTTTGGAATCACTTAATTATGAATCACTTGGTACTTGCGAACCATACCTCATGGGCAAGATGACTATAACTCCGTTCTCCAGAACAATTGAGCGAGCAATAGATTTGTTAGAAATCATACATACTGATGTATGTGGTCCGATGAATGTTGAGGCTCGTGGCGGGTATCATTATTTTCTCACCTTCACAGATGATTTGAGCAGATATGGGTATATCTACTTGATAAAACATAAGTCTGGAACATTTGAAAAGTTCAAAGAATTTCAGAGTGAAGTGGAAAATCATCGTAACAAAAGAATTAAGGTTTCTACGATCTGATCGTGGAGGAGAATATTTGAGTTACGAGTTTGGTCTTCATTTGAAACAATGCGAAATAGTTTTGCAACTCACGCCACCCAGAACACCACATCATAATGGTGTGTCTGAACGTCGTAATCGTACTTTACTAGATATGGTGCGATCTATGATGTCTCTTACTAATTGACCGCTATCGTTTTGGGGTTATGCTTTAGAGACGACTACATTCACGTTAAATAGGGCACCATATAAATCCGTTGAGACGACACCTTATGAACTGTGGTTTGGCAAGAAACCAAAGTTGTTGTTTCTTAAAGTTTGGGGCTGCGATGCTTATGTGAAAATCTTCAACCTGATAAGCTCGAACCCAAATCGGAGAAATGTGTCTTCATAGGATACCCAAAGGAGACTGTTGGGTACACCTTCTATCACAGATCCGATGGCAAGACATTCGTTGCTAAGAATGGATCCTTTCTAGAGAAGGAGTTTCTCCCGAAAGAAGTGAGTGGGAGGAAAGTAGAACTTCATGAGGTAATTGTACCTGCTCCCTTATTGGAAAGTAGTTCATCACAGAAATCTGTTCCTGTGACTCCTACACCAATTAGTGAGGAAGCTAATGATGATGATCATGAAACTTCAGATCAAGTTACTACTGAACCTCGTAGGTAACCAGAGTAAGATCCGCACCAGAGTGGTACGGTAATCCTGTTCTGGAGGTCATGTTACTTGACCATGACGAACCTACGAACTATGAGGAAGCGATGATGAGCCCAGATTCCGCAAAATGGCTTGAGGCCATGAAATCTGAGATGGGATCCATGTATGAGAACAAAGTGTGGACTTTGGTTGACTTGCCCGATGATCGGCAAGCCATCGAGAATAAATGGATCTTCAAGAAGAAGACTGACGCTGACGGTAATGTTACTGTCTACAAAGCTCGACTTGTTGCGAAAGGTTTTCGACAAGTTCAAAAGTTGACTAAGATGAGACTTTCTCACCTGTAGCGATGCTTAAGTCTGTCCGAATCATGTTAGCAATTTGCCGCATTTTATGATTATGAAATTTGGCAAATGGATGTAATGACTGCATTCCTGAATGGATTTCTGGAAGAAGAGTTGTATATGATGCAACCTGAAGGTTTTATCGATCCAAAGGATGCTAACAAAGTGTGCAAGCTCCAGCGATCCATCTATGGACTGGTGCAAGCATCTCGGAGTTGGAATAGACGTTTTGATATTGTGATCAAAGCATATGGTTTTATACAGATTTTTGGAGAAGCCTATATTTACAAGAAAGTGAGTGGGAGCTCTGTAGCATTTCTAATATTATATGTGGATGACATATTGTTGATTGGAAATGATATAGAATTTCTGGATAGCATAAAAGGATACTTGAATAAGAGCTTTTCAATGAAAGACCTCGGTGAAGCTGCTTATATATTGGGCATCAAGATCTATAGAGATAGATCAGGACGCTTAATTGGACTTTCACAAAGCACATACCTTGATAAAGTTTTGAAAAATGTTCAAAATGGATCAAGCAAAGAAAGGGTTCTTGCCTGTAATACAACGTGTGAACTTGAGTAAGACTCAATGCCCGACCACTGCAGAAGATAGAGAGAAAATGCAAAGCGTTCCCTATGCTTCAGCCATAGGCTCTATCATGTATGCAGTGTTGTGTACCAAACCTGATGTGTGCCTTGCTATTAGTTTAGAAGGAAGGAACCAAAGTAATCGAGGAGTGGATCACTGGACAGCGGTCAAGAACATCCTGAAATACCTGAAAAGGACTAAGGATATGTTTCTCGTTTATGGAGGTGACAAAGAGCTCGTCGTAAATGGTTACGTCGACGCAAGCTTTGACACTGATCCGGATGACTCTAAGTCACAAACCGGATATGTATTTATATTGAACGGTGGAGCTGTCAGTTGGAGCAGTTCTAAACAAAGCGTCGTGGTGGGATCTACGTGTGAAGCGGAGTACATAGCTGCTTCGGAAGCAGCAAATGAAGGAGTCTGGATGAAGGAGTTCATATCCGATCTAGGTGTCATACCTAGTGCATCGGGTCCAATGAAAATCTTTTGTGACAATACTGGTGCAATTGCCTTGGCAAAGGAATCCATATTTCACAAGAGAACCAAGCACATCAAGAGACGCTTCAATTCCATCCGCGATCAAGTCAGAGGGAGACATAAAGATTTGCAAGATACATATGGATCTGAATATTGCAGACCCATTGACTAAGCCTCTCTCAAGAGCAAAACATGATCACCACCAAGACTCCATGGGTGTTAGAATCATTATTGTGTAATCTAGATTATTGACTCTAGTGCAAGTGGGAGACTGAAGGAAATATGCCCTAGAGGCAATAATAAAGTTGTTATTTATATTTCCTTATATCATGATAAATGTTTATTATTCATGCTAGAATTGTATTAACCGGAAACTTAGTACATGTGTGAATACATAGACAAACAGAGTGTCACTAGTATGCCTCTACTTGAGTAGCTCGTTGAATCAAAGATGGTTGTGTTTCCTAACCATAGACATGAGTTGTCATTTGACTAATGGGATCACATCATTAGAGAATGATGTGATTGACATGACCCATTTCGGTAGCTTAGCACTTGATCGTTTAGTATATTGCTATTGCTTTCTTCATGACTTATACATGTTCCTATGACTATGAGATTATGCAACTCCCGAATACCGGAGGAACACTTTGTGTGCTACCAAACATCACAACATAACTGGGTGATTATAAAGGTGCTCTACAGGTGTCTCCAATGGTACTTGTTGAGTTGGCATAGATCAAGATTAGAATTTTTCACTCCGATTGTCGGAAAGGTATCTCTGAGCCCTCTCGGTAATGCACATCACTATAAGCCTTGCAAGCAATGTAACTAATGAGTTAGTTGCGGGATGATACATTACAGAACGAGTAAAGAGACTTGCCGGTAATGAGATTGAACTAGATATTGAGATACCAACGATCGAATCTCGGGCAAGTAACATACCGATGACAAAGGGAACAACATATGTTGTTATGCGGTTTGACCGATAAAGATCTTCGTAGAATATTTGGGAGCCAATATGAAATTCCAGGTTCCGCTATTGGTTATTGACCGAAGACGTGTCTCGGTCATGTCTACATAGTTCTCGAACCCGTAGGGTCCGCACGCTTAAAGTTCGGTGACGATCGGTATTATGAGTTTATGTGTTTTGATGTACCGAAGGTAGTTCGGTGTCCCGGATGTGATCACGGACATGACAAGGAGTCTCAAAATGGTTGAGACATAAATATTGATATATTGGACGGCTATATTCGTACACCGAAAGTGTTCCGGGTGATTTCGGAGAAAACCAGAGTGCCGGAGGGGTTACCGGAACCCCCCGGGGAAGTATTGGGCCTTAGTGGGTCTTAGGGGAGAGAGAGGGCAGTAGCCCAAGAGGTGGCGCAGCCCCAAGGGGAGTCCGAATTGGACTAGGGGAGGGGGCGTGGCCCCTCTTTCCCTCTCCCTCTCCCTCTCTTTCCTTCCTCCTTCCCCTTCCTAGTAGGACTAGGAAAGGATGAATCCTACTCCTACTAGGAGGAGGATTCCTCCTCTCCTTGGGCGCACCAAGGGTCGGCCGGCCTCCCCCTTGCTCCTTTATATATGGGGGTAGGGGGCACCCTAGAACACACAAGTTTTTTGGTCCAAGCCGTGTGCGGTGCCCCCCTCCACCATATTCTACCTCGGTCATATTGTTGCAGTGCTTAGGTGAAGCCCTGCGCCGGTAGCTTCATCATCACCGTCATCACGCTGTCGTGCTGACGAAGCTCTTCCCCGACACTCTGCTAGATCGTGAGTTCGTGGGACTTCACCAGCCGAATGTGTGCAGATCGCGGAGTTGTCATACCTTCAGTGCTAGGATCGGTCGATCGTGAAGACGTACGACTACATCAACCACGTTGTCATAACGCTTCCGCTTATGGTCTACGAGGGTACGTAGACAACACTTTCCCCTCTCGTTGCTATGCATCACCATGATCTTGCGTGTGCGTAGGAATTTTTTTTGAAATTACGAAGTTCCCCAACATGACACATAACCCAGACTCTCGCAGATTGTACCCCTACATGTTGGACAGAGAACCAACTACCCCCCCCCCCTATCTAACCCCAACCCCAGCAGATAGTATCCCAGGTCCAGTTGACACAGCACAATCTCCACCACATAGCACCCAAACACGAGCAGTTAGTAAGGCAACTGCAGTGCCCAAAGCACAAGGACCGCGACTGCGAACCCCAACTCAATGCTTAAAGCAGAAGAACAACTGTTCTCATGTGTGATTCCCTAGCTATGGTGCATACTCATTTTCTCTTGCATCACTGTATTTACTCATACCAACTAATTTCAAATTTGAAGGATCCAATCGAAACTCCAGTGGCGCAACAGGTATGTTTTAAACATGTTTCTTTAACTAGCTTGTTTTTGTAACTTCTAGCTCTATGTTGATTTCAGTTTCAATTGTATAAACAGTTATGTTCTCATGTCATGCACATTAGAAGTGTTGTTACTGCTGTGTAGTTTCCAATACTTATATTCTGTCTATGTTGATTTGTCTTAAACAGATAAGATTTAAACTGTGTCTCTATATTGATTTGGCAACATAAACTAGGATGATATAGACAATACAGTGACCATAGTGCATAGATATATGTTTGTTTCATGTTGTTATTATGTAATCCCTCCATTTCTAAATATGTCTTTTTTGAAGATTTTAATAAAGACTACATATGGATGTTTGTAGACGTATTTTAGAGTGTGGATTCATTCGTTTTTCTCCGTATGTAGTCCATATGGTATCTCTAAGAAGACTTAAATATAGGAATGGAGGACTACTACCTTGCAATAGAAGACTAGTTAGTATAATCCTGTCCTCCTTACTACTGAACTGGTTTACCAAAATGAGTTTCATATGCTACATGCTAAACCTGTTATGTGTCTGCTTGTTCCTCTTTTAGAATGCTGCAAGATTATTGGAGAAGAGTATCCCATTATGTAATGGTAAAGGAAATAATGCATATAACATTCAAGATAGTGAGGCAACCCTGTTGGTCTCCAAGAAAGCTGATAAAAACTATCTTGAAGACAGTGAGACAACCCCAAAGTCCTGCCTTGATTTAGTGTTGAGTTACTGGCCACTACCGCTGGCACTAGCTCTTCGAACTCGCTGCCTGAGTCAGTTCGGCTTCTTGACTCTCAGCTACAAGCTGAAAGACATCGATCGGTTGTCTTTGCGACAAGAAGTCAAGGACCGAGAAGTCCCCTGAGAATTCAGATGCATACTTTCTGGTGCAACAGCAAGAGTTGGAGGATTTTAGAGCCAAACAAGAGAAAGTTAATAAGCTTACTAAGCTTCTTGCTAGTATGGTGGGCACCCAGGATATCATTTCTTGAGCTCTTCTGAAGCGTTTTTAGTTCTGGACTTGTTTTGCTACCGCATTTATTTGCACTGGTGGCCAACTACGACTTCCTGCGTATGTAATATATTGCTTTGTTGTTCCCTATAATCGCACTGGTGGCGAACTTTGATGCCTAGTGGATGTAATATGTGTAATCGCCGTAATAGCCTACTATTAGTTGCTTGCTTATTTATTTATTCTAGTCTTGTTCATTTGTTTGCTTATAGTCACTGCAGTTCTTTTTCCTTGGTTTGCTAGTGGCCGGAATAAAAATGTGCCACATATGGCCCATGGCAACCATGGCCCTCCTACGTGCCGATCCATGGGCCTCGTATGGGCCATAGGATCCATGGTCTTCCTATGGGCCTTAAGCTCCACGGGCCTCCTACGGGCCTTAGGATCCATGGGCCTCCTACGGGCCTTAGGATCCATGGGTGGGACATACTGATCGCAGGACAAAACCGAATAGCTGGATTGGCCGTAAATAGGCCAAAATCTGAACCATCCGTTTATGGGCTCATAACATAACGGGCCGTCAGCAGGCTGTAAGACAACACATGCTTAATTCTATCAACAGGCATAACGGGTCGTTAATGCGCAGGATTACATGATAGGATGAACACGAGCCAATGTGTTAACGGGCCACAATGGACCAACCGTAACCATGGGCCGAATTCGTCCCATTAGCCGAACATGCCAGTTACGGATCGTTAGTAGCCGTGACCCAAAAATGAGCCCGAGAGTTTATGGGCCCATAGTAGGCCGAAACTTAACATGGCAAAAAATGCCCCAGCTTAATAATGGTCGTTAATGGGTCCAAAGCAGTATACTGTTCATTATGGGCCAGAATCACTACGGGCCGCTAAAGGGTCCAAATATACAAAAGGCCTCATATGGGCCGAAAGACGTCATGGCCATACATGGGCCGAAAATAACAATAGTCTAGAATCATATTGGACGGCCCACATGACGCTAGTAGGCCTAATTCGGATAGACCATTACGAACCATGAGTTCCCGGCCTGTAAATGGATTATATGCGAACATTGCCGTTAACAGGCTTTCCATGCAAGTCAAATAGGTCGGCCTTTTAACCTAAATGGGTCACCTTTGGGTCATGCCACGTGTCGATGTATCATAGGCGCGTCTCGTCCATTAGATGGATGACATCTGTTTCAACAAAGACCTGACACATGGTTCCTTGGGCCAATGAGAACTTTACACGTGGAAAATCGTCACTAGTCATTGTTGTTAACGGGTTATCGGATCCAACATCAGACCCGATAGTTTAATGGCGACGTGCTACGATGAATGCCATGTGTCGGTTATCCTTAACGAAAACACTTCCATTGCACTACATTTATCGTCATGGAAGTGGATACTTCCATCATGATAATTTGAGTATTTTCATCGAACACTTCTATGACAGCATAGATATGACTATCTTAATTTTGTCATAAAATCGTCACAGATGTACGTGCATGACAGAAAACGTGACTTACTGTGACAAAGATGTATCATCACTGGAGTGTTTTTTAGTGCTATCCGGTCAAATCACGGGCATCAATGCCTGCCGTTGCATGCTCTAGGCTGGCATGAATGCAGTGTGGGATGGAAATCGCGGGAGGGCGGGGGGGTGGGGGGGTGGGTGGGTCAGGGCGGTCAGAAGCGAACGTGGTAGCGGTCCAAACTCCCGCAAAATCCCTCATGTTTGTCTCCTGTTTACGAAGGAAAGTGTATCCGGACCGCCCTGCAGACAGATACAGACCCGTGTTAGATGACACAACACGTCCAGACAGCGCGATACGAAGAACGGTTTGAGGGTCGGCGCGTTGGAGATGTCCTTTGTATCCATGTGTTGCGTGCATCTCTTTTCCTTTAGACTATGTCCGTCACCCTCGGAAGAATCATGTGTGTGAATGTTCCCTTAAACCATGTGTTGAAGAATGAATATTCGTGTAGCCAAAGGCAATATCCCCTGCAAGCAAGTGGTATACTAAATGTATTCAAACCGTCCAACAGCATTGCTATCACAAGATTAGAAAATTGACCCTTGGTTTGCTCTAGCTTTTTTTAGTGGTTCCTGTTTTTGGTAAAATCACTATTGCTCGTTCGACATCTCTACTATTATACTAGTAGATTGCTCGTGCGTTGCTACGGGCCTTTAATTTTTTTTATCACATATATATACTTAAAACTTGGAAGAATTTTTTTGCCCCTTACAACGACATCGCTTTGGGACACTTGTTGATGGATTCCTTTTAAACGTCCACATAATCCCCTTTGTTACACCTTTTCTGTTTTATTGTGCTACACACATTGACGTACGGTGATTTGTGTTGTACAAATTAACTACAACACATGGAAAAATATTGCCAGACATATACTAATTAACATAGGTTGATGCATGCATCTCCTAATTATCTAAGGTACCAATAATCAACACGGGCGGATGTCATACATGAGTCATCGTGTTGCAATGCTGATTTGGCGCTTGAACAAGACATGGTGTTACTACTTTTTATCTCTTTAGACAATTCTTCTAAGGACAACTCCGCCCTTCATCATCATGTAGTTTTGTAACGTGAACCAAAATAAGATTAGAGTTTAGAAAGTAATCAGTTGTTATGAGAGAATAGTGTATATTATGCTAAAATATCATGTATGCTAAAGACATTACCACATGGATTAAAAATGAAGTAAAGTTATATATCAAAACTGTATCTCCGCCAAAGTTTCATCTCGAGCTTACTATTAACCTACGGGATTGCAACAATTAAAGCTAAAAAATCATAACACAGTAGTAGGAATTCAACAACATTCATTATTCCATAGAGGTTCTGGAATGGACACGATGCAAAACCAACAGGACAAGCAAAGCATAGTAGTTTGTATGAAAATGATTACCATCAGGAAAGAACAATTTTCTTGAAAATTTTCCTTTTGGAGCTACTGACATGCACTTTACTATTAATATAAAAAAACATGCACTTTACTGAGATACGAAAAATTATGATGCTGCAATAAAACTCTATAATTGAGTAGAAAATGACCGTAAGGCGGTGCTCCATGTGTCAGGGCACGATGTCCCGGACGTTATGGCTCGGAGGTTTAAAATTCACGTGTGTTATTTAAAATGAAAACATAGGTTTTAAATGTAAACACAAAGAAATATGTGTTCTCTTAAAGAAAAGGTGTAAAGAATGAACTAATACATCGGATATTCATTACACGAATCAAAGGTAGAAGAGCTACTTGAGACAAAAAATGTATATATTACAACCGGTTCTTCTATCTATATGTAACCATTCGTCATTAAGCTCAATATACCTTTTTTTTTGTCAAGTCAAGATCTATTATGGCTCAATGCAAGCAGCTTCAACACTGAACCTTCAATGTAGAAATGCAATCCCTTGTCTATATAGTTGCACAGTCAAGATTGCAATATTGGCATGTATCTCAAGAGCAGCAAAATCATACACTCCTGGGTTCTGGCACTTGCCCAGCTGATATAACTCAAGCAAGAAAACATATTCAGTAAACTAAAATGGAAACTTTTTAGAAAGAGCCATTAAATAGTTTCTACGAGCTACAATGCATTAATGTCATCTCCAAGGTCGACGCTCATTTCTCCCTCATACGTCTAGACGTGTTTGGACATCAAACGGGCGCCCAACAGGCTCCCCAAAATTCAGCTGACTGGGCAGTTCAGACTCCCCCAAATCCAACCCATACGTGAGGGGAAAATGTGATTGCCCGGAGTATCTATCATGTTATCCACAACACACGATCCCAAAAGAGAAAAGAAAAATAAATCATGACACACATTTCTCTTTTCTGCCGGACCTCCCTTCCTCTCGGTTTCATGCCGTAGCGAAACATTTCTTGTTGGAGTCCTCTCCTTTAAACAAGAGAACGCCCACCTCAGCTTCGCCATGGCACCCTCTCGCTTCACATCGTACTTCCCCATGGACTGGCAAGGAGGAGTCTCCCGCCAACCACCCCGCTCTCCGCCCCAATCCCCTCCCTGTGTTCATGCCAATCCGTGAACTGCCGGTGCATTGCCATGGAATAACAGAAAATGCACCAATCACACAATTGTTCTATTTTAGAAATGTGAGTCGAATATGATGACGTGTGGCTGCCATTCATATAATGGCAACAAATACCAATTATCTCTACCTCTTCTTTCGTCCGGTAGTGTAACACCCCAAAAAAAAAATTAACCTTGCTTTGTTAATTAAAATCTTGCCAGGAAATTTAACTTTCCTTTTTCTTGGTTTCTCTTGATTTCAAAACCATTCTTTTCTTGGTTATCTTGGAGTTATCCCCTAAATTGAAAACCTTTCACTTATGATATTGGACTTGTTTGCCCTCTCAAGAAAATCTTCTTTTTATCGGAGAATTAATTATATAATATTCTCCCCGATCTTTATTTTCTTGAAAAAGGTTTCCATAGCTTCATGCTTCCATTTGTACTACAACCCTTTTATAAATTCATTCAAAAATCCCACCAAAATTTGGAGATGTCAGGTGATGTTTTTAAATCACTTTTGTGCAAAAATATCTTCTGCCCATTAATTATTTTGAGCTCTACACCATATTTTCAAATCTGGTCCAGAGAGCATTTTTGCACCACAACCTATTCAGATATTTCTTTAATACTTCTACCAAAATTTTGGGATGTCAACAGGATTATATTAATCAACTTTGTGCAAAAATCTAATGATGTTCTGTGGAAAATTTGAGTAAACCATCCTCTTTTACATACTGGTCCAACTGGAGGTTTTGTACAGCAACCACCTTTTCAGTTGCTCTTTGATCCATGATTCCTTTTTCTTCTGATAGTCCTCCTTGCCAAACCCTCAAGTCCAGGAGAGTGGACCTATGGGATGATTCTAAGTGCTTGCAACATTGCCATTTGCTTTCTGTCCCGAATCGAGGTTTTGCAAAACTTGCACTAACAAGTTTCTTCTTTTGTCAAACTAACCCCACCACCCTCTTGTCCATCCAAAGAGACCACGATCTGGAGAATTTGGCCACCCAAGTATTGCCTAGATGCCTTTGGCATTTTGACAAACACCCCGAGTGCATAGCCAGATTTGGCATGGTTTCAAGTTTACCTTGTGAACTTGGCCACCGACCTAACCACCATGACCATTTACCTTCTTACTAACCCTACCCTAGCCCCTGTCTCTTGCCAAATCACCATGACCTCTAGCATGCCTTGGCATTTTGTCGAGCACGCCCGTGCGTGCTCTCGGGCGCGAGCGAAACACGATATTGCACGCCACGCCGAGCTGACGCTGTCGTGTGCCTTGGTTTGCCACCGCCCTGCGAGCCACGCCACTCACTAACCCTCTCCCCGCAACGCGCCAAGCCGCCCTGGCAGCCTACAGCACCGCCGTCAGAGCCCTTGGCGGCACATCGGTGTCCGCAGCGCGTCTCGGCCCAAGTCGGCGCCGCCCAAGCCACCAGCACTCGCCACCTGCCCCTTTGAGCAGTGCGAGCTCATCCGCAAGCGTGTCCTTTAGCTCCCGTCGCCGCCACATCGCCCAAGCTACAGGGAGGCGGTTCGCCGGCGATCTTATCCCCACCGCCGTGGAACCAACCTCGTCGCGCTATAAAAAGGAGGCCCCGAGCGCGTTTCGTTAGCTGCGTAGCCTCAGCATGCTCCCCTAGCTCATGGGTAAAGAGTACACCCTCTGCAGAGATTAAACCTATTCGAATAACCGTGTCCCTGATTAAGGATTTCAGTCTGGGATGGGTCAGGTGTCGGTCTTAGTGTCGGTCTTCGGAGGGGTTATTATTAAAATAGAACTGGATCGCAAATTGAGACTTGAAATGTTTATGAATATTATTTGTCATGGACTAACCTGTTATATTATCTGAATTATTGAGTATCCACAGGATGGTTCTACCTCCGGATATTCACTTTGTGATTATTTATAAGCCCTTTATGTGGTGTCGCCGACGCCTTAAGATCGTGGCATTGCTTTCATTTTATTTATAAGCCCTTTATGTGGTGTCGCTCGACGCCTTGATCGTGGCATTGCTTTCATTTTATTTATAAGCCCTTTATGTGGTGTCGCCGACGCCTTGATCGTGGCATTGCTTTCATTTTATTTATAAGCCCTTTATGTGGTTTCGCCGACGCCTTGACCGTGGCATTGCATTCTGCTCCGTCATTACATATTTGTGGTTACTTATTAATAACCTACATGCATGCATCAAGAATTTCATTTCTATGGCTAACGTTGTGATCATAGAATATTTTTAAGGCATGATTATCGGTTGTTATAAATTATACCTGTGTTCTTAATGTTTGCAGTACATTCAAAAGTACTCACTGGCTTGTCCTCGCTATTGTCTTGGCCAGATTTCTCGCGTGGGGTGGAGCGTTGCGACGACAGCCCCGGGACTAAGCAATGACGATAGCAGCCCGCCAAGATAGGAGTTAACCTGGTCACTGTTCCTGTGGGAAATGGAGGCCCGTGACACCGATGTTTCCACAAACCGCTTCGCCATCAACCACTAGAAACCATTTGTTGTACTCACAGCACCAGAATGGTCTTGTACCACATATTTTGTATATTGCTTGGAATTTCAGATCAAGTTGGTGCGCCATCAGCTAACAGTAATCCACGGGCTGGTGAGCATGACGCCATTTTCGGAATTTATTAACCGGAAAACCGGTCGCCACAGACTTGGTATCGAGCCAGGCTGACCATTGGCTAAATCTATCTTAGCCAGGTCAATAAACTTAGGCAACCAACCCACCAGACCATAACCAGACCCCGCCAAGCTTCTCGTGCAAGATAGCCACACCGTGACCCGACGCCAGGGCGGTCGGTGCCCAACCTATCAACCTAGCCCGCCTATCACGCACCCGTGACCAGCACCCAAGGTGTCTCATTCACAAGCGCATGGAGGAAGACTCCGTCCCTTTTTCTATAAAAGGCACGCTAGCCCCAACACAAAGACAACCGCTACCACAAACCGAGCCACAATGCTCGGTCCCGTCGTGCACAATGAGACCACAAAGAACCAACCTTGGAGGCTTTGTGACCATACTATAAACCTCACCCGCCGTGCCTATCGTTAGAAGAGCCACCTGAATATGTTGTGTACCAAGGACCCATGAGTGGTGAGAGCAGTCAATTACAGGCCATCAGACACATCTACGGTAGGGGTCTAGCACCGGCGCCCTACAAGTTCACCGGAAGAACAACTTCCTTTGAGCCACAAGCCATCCAACTAGCTGCTCGAGAGGCTATAGCTCATCTCAGGCACCTGTCACCTAGAGTTAACTGTCGCTCGTTCCACTACTACCCCAGGCGTGAAGGGTATGGTAGACCACCCCAAGTTGCCAACGGAGATCACGAGACGGATCCTGCTTTGCTGCACCTAGTGCGTTATGTAGGTGCACTGGAGGAACTGTTCGATCAAATCACCATTGATCTGATCGCAGCTCGTGGAGAGCTGGTTCGTCGAGCCCCGACGAGAGAAGAGATCGAGCACAACGCCGACAACCCAGTCGTGCTGTTCGGACAGCCGATCGAGACCCTGAGGTCAGCCCCAGCCGTCAGCCAAGGTGCTTTGATGACCCCAGAAGTGCTTCGTCGCCTCTTGGGGGCACACTCCAACGGGGTTGTGACCAACAATCCCCGTGATGGTCATCATCACTACCCCGAGCCTGCAGCCCCTCAACCCTCTCCAGCTAATTCCGACGGTGAGAACCGTGGAGAAGCCTCGACATCCACAAGACACGCCCGCTTGGATGTAAACAAAGTAGACTAAGTCACTCGAGTAGTGTCGAGTCCCAGTGTATCCTCGCTTTGTAATCCTGTGACCACTTAAGTTAACGCAGCCTGTCATCGTGCCTCTGTTTTATATAGTAGCCTTGCATGGATATATTAGCATGCAGTGTGATTTCTCTATCCTTGGCGCAGCTACCAATAACCACCCCGACAAACCCCACAGTGATACGTCACTTTGGTGAGATATGTATCTGTGGCTTTGACCCCGACTCCCGGAGCCGAGCTGGCAAATTTACTACCATTCACCACGGTAAAATGACCCAGCTCCAGTGCTATATAAGGACCCCGCGTGACCTTGGCAAGCATCCCTCGCCTTGTGCACTCTCCTCACAGCCTTTTCTTGCCATGCCGAGCCCTAGTATTTATCTAAGAACTCCAGATGCAACCCCCGGTAGTTTTGTCAAGATATTGTTGGATTTTACCTGCAGTACCATGGGCGCTACTCAGCCGCCCTAATACGAGCTGTTCAAATCAAGGATCACCCCTTCCACCTCGAGATATTGGGCAGCCGTGCACATCCCTCCTGTAAACCCAAACCAAGACCCAACAGAAGTCTCCTTCGTGGGGAAATCCATGCCGACCCCACATATGGCCGTAGAAGCTGCGGCATACGAAGCGCTCGCTCGCCTCCGATTTGCGGTACCCTATGCCAGCGAACGAGGGTATTATTACTTTCCGAGCCGTGCAGCACCCGGAGGAGTAACATCTTTTCCAGGTGGACGTATTGAGAGAGACCCAGTCTTGGCCAACCTCGTCCAGTACGTCATCGCTCAAGAGCGTTTAACCCAACGCGTGATGGGTTATCTTCGAGTCTCGCTGATTTAAATCCTCGATCGCCATCGGCAGATCATTGAGGCCCGACCAGAGAGGCACATTCATCGTCCCCGTCAATCCACTTTTCCCATAGAAGAAGAGTGTATTCCAGCATGCGTAGACGCTTTCTCGGGACCTCGCCCGCTACCGCTTTTCAGTTTAGGCATCGCCGCCGTATTTATTGCTGTAACATTTATTATTGTGTGGTAACTTATGCGTGGTACCCCGAGTTTGTGCGGCAAGTAAATTGTTTAGTTTCAGTTATTGTTGCAGTTTGACTCTAATGTATTACCGTGTTCTCTCGCGAGAAATCCTGGAGTGAGATTTCTTTTCCCTGTATTGCTGCATCATTCACGACATGGGTTATTTTATTTCCCGCAGCACCGCGGCATGCAGAATCACAACCACAACTACTCGAGCTCACACACACAATTCTTGCAAAATTTTTGCAACGGTGTTACATCCAACTAAGTACCTCCCGACAACGGTCAGCGCCCGACACACCCCACCTACTCCTCGTGATCACCACACCGCAGAGAGCCAACACCCGAGCAGCAGCATCGTGACGATCATCGAGGATCATCGCGCACAGGAGCACGGAGAGCCCCAGCACCGCTGCCAGCCCTCTGCACAACAGGATCACGTACCAGTCCGGCACCACCGCCGCCATTAGAGCCTCGCCTCGAGCTTCGGCAAGCGGAAACAGAGGAGAAGGAAGGAGGAGGAGGAGCGAGGCCAGGTGTGAGGAAAAGAGGAGAACACCTCGGTCGTTTTATAGCTCGAGCTCGGTGTACGGTGGGCGAGGTTCACCAGCGCCGCTCGTCGCCCGATCGCCGGTGTTCGGAGGCGAATCCTCGAGCAAAGCCGACAGCAAGACTGCCCGCTGGTGAGTGCACGCTGCACCGGCAGCTAGCACGCCGCAGACTACCGCTGTCGGCCTAGATGCCCTACGACTAGGCATCGCCCGGTGGAGAAAGCGCGAAAAGCACGCGGGAGAGAGGAAGAAGAAAGAGCCGGAGGAAGAAGAAGAGGCCGACAAGGGCCCGGGTCCACTGTCGACCAGAGAGAGCACTGTGTTCTCGAAAGTACCAGCGTATTTTAAGATTTAGAATTTATTCTAAAACTATATCCGCATAGAAATCTCGCGTTTTTCTCCTAACCGTGGATTTTTCCACGCCACGCCAAAGGTTCCACACTGTAATTTTTTTTGCACCACTTATTGCCCTCTCACTGTAGCCGCTCTTGTTTCGATACAAATTTTGCTATAGAGATAACTCTTAGCAAATCTCGAGGACGAGATTTTTCTTTAGGGGGGGGGGGGGGGTAGTGTTGTAACACCCCAAAAAAAATTTAACCTTGCTTTGTTAATTAAAATCTTGCCAGGAAATTTAACTTTCCTTTTTCTTGGTTTCTCTTGATTTCAAAACCATTCTTTTCTTGGTTATCTTGGAGTTATCCCCTAAATTGAAAACCTTTCACTTATGATATTGGACTTGTTTGCCCTCTCAAGAAAATCTTCTTTTGTATCAGGAGAATTAATTATATAATATTCTCCCTGATCTTTATTTTCTTGAAAAAGGTTTCCCATAGCTTCATGCTTCCATTTGTACTACAACCCTTTTATAAATTCATTCAAAAATCCCACCAAAATTTGGAGATGTCAGGTGATGTTTTTAAATCACTTTTGTGCAAAAATATCTTCTGCCCATTAATTATTTTGAGCTCTACACCATATTTTCAAATATGGTCCAGAGAGCATTTTTGCACTACAACCTATTCAGATATTTCTTTAATACTTCTACCAAAATTTTGGGATGTCAACAGGAGTATATTAATCAACTTTGTGCAAAAACCTAATGATGTTCTTTGGGAAATTTGAGTAAACCATACTCTTTTCCATTCTGGTCCAACTGGAGGTTTTGTACAGCAACCACCTTTTCAGTTGCTCTTTGATCCATGATTCCTTTTTCTTCTGATAGTCCTGCTTGCCAAACCCTCAAGTCCAGGAGAGTGGACCTATGGGATGATTCTAAGTGCTTGCAACATTGCCATTTGCTTTCTGTCCAGAACTGAGGTTTTGCAAAACTTGCACTAACAAGTTTCTTCTTTTGTCAAACTAACCCCACCACCCTCTTGTCCATCCAAAGAGACCCTGATCTGGAGAATTTGGCCACCCCAAGTATTGCCTAGATGCCTTTGGCATTTTGACAAACACCCTGAGTGCATAGCCAGATTTGGCATGGTTTCAAGTTTACCTTGTGAACTTGGCCACCGACCTAACCACCATGCCCATTTACCTTCTGACTAACCCTACCCTAGCCCTGTCTCTTGCCAGCCTCACCCGCGACCTCTAGCATGCCTTGGCGTTTTGTCGAGCACGTCTCGTGCGTGCTCTGGGCGCGAGCAGAGCATGCATATTGCACGTGCCGCGCCCGAGCTGACGCGTCGCGCCCTTGGTTTGCCACCGCCCTGCGGAGCCACGCCACTCACCAACCCTCTCCCCGCAACGCGCCAAGCCTCCCTGGCAGCCTACAGCACCGCCGTCAGAGCCCTTGGCGGCACGCCGGCGTCCGCAGCGCGTCTCAGCCCAAGTCGGCGCCGCCCAAGCCGCCAGCACACGCCACCTGCCCCTTTGAGCAGTGCGAGCTCATCCACAAGCGTGTCCTTTAGCTCTCGTCGCCGCCACGCCGCTCAAGCTACAGGGAGGCGGTTCGCCGACGATATTATCCCCACCGTCGCGGAACCAACCTCATCGCGCTATAAAAAGGAGGCCCCGAGCGCATTTCGTTAGCTGCGTAGCCTCAACATGCTCCCCTAGCTCTCCCATGACAGCCAATCGACCTGGGGAGGTCTTCTTCCCCGTCTCCGGCAACTCCTGCCGTCGCCACTGCCCCAGCCACTCCGGCACCACCAGGGCCTCCCCCTCTCCACTCTCTACACCAGAAGCTCTCTCTTCCTCCCGTAAGCCCGTCCCCCTGCTCGATTTTGATCGGGAGCCACCGTAGCCCCAAACCCACTTTGCTCCCGAATGCCTCCTCCGCCGCGAAGCTCACCGCCGGCAACTCACTCCGTCCCCGCCGACCCAACAACTACCGGGAGGACCGCCCCGGTCTTGCGGATCCATCCCGACCCTCTGGAGCCCGCAGAGAGCCGCCGATCGGCGGCGTTGATCACCGCTGCCTCGCCGCCGTTCGGGCAGAGGAAGAGGAGGGAGGATGGATCTGGTCAAACTCTGACCAAGGGGCCCCTGACCCACTGTCGAGACCCAGCCCCGCCTCCACGTGTTTAAGTGGAAGCGCAAAACCCCGAGTACGTCTCCCTTTTCAAGACGATTCTGCCTCAAACATTTTCTTTTCTGCTTTTATTTTAAAAGCGATTTTGATCAAATCTTTGACTGGCTATAACTTTTTAAATATAACTCCAAATTAATTGATTCTTTTTCCTACACCTCTCAAATTCTGTCTAGTTTATTTTAAGATTTATTTGAAAAATTTTGAAACAACTTTTTTGTGCTGTTTTGAAATTGTGTGTTAATTCCAATATTTTAAAAATAGGATTTTGGAGAGAGGAGAAAACTTTCAAAAGTTTTGGAGAGTCCCCCACCTCTCCACACCTTGAAGGCAAGCATTCTGAACCCCGGCATAATACTTTTGGTGTGTTAGTCGACACGTATATCACACCACCTCCTTTCGAAGAAGTCGTTATTTCATGTGATATGATCATTTGTATGAATGCATATTTGTGATTTTCCTTGCTGTTGGAAATGAATATACTTATGATGGTAATCATCCTCATGTGCCTTACATGCATACCGGAAAGGAATCCGGGAAGGCCTCTGCCTTGGGTAGGCGTGAGCTTGTCGCCAGTCTTCGTTGGGACGGTTATGTCCGATATGGCATAGTAAGGTATAATGAGCAGTGATCCTGTTGTTTGAAATATTTTTGTTATGCTAATCATACAGGGAATGCTTAAACCTCCTGAGTCGACCATAGATCGAGTCTTGTCCTCCATAGTAACCCCATACTTGTTTCGTACTACCACTTGTCCCTGCCATACGTGGGGCAGTTCACCGATTGTCAACCCCTTTCAAGCACACACCGTACAGAGAGGCCATGGTGGAAGATATCGGTTGAAACCGATAGGCAAGCCACCTGGTCCGGGGGCATGGGTGTTTCTGGTTGAGACCGAGAGGGGAGGCCACCCCTTAGAGCGCGCGATACAAATTTGATCCCATGCTACGCGAGGTTGTAGCCTCCCACTTAGAGTTTTGCTTAACAAGTGTCATGGGTGATTCCAGACACCGTAAGTTGAGCTGGTGTGTGCAAGTCGTGTTTTCAATTAAAAGGCAGAGGCGGAATTAGTCCCGATGGACTAAAGAAATCCGTTACTCATGGGTAAAGAGTACACCCTCTGCAGAGATTAAACCTATTCAATAGTCGTGTACACGATTAAGGATTTCACCGGATGGGTCGGTGTCGGTCTTAGTGTCGGTCTTGGAGGGTTATTATTAAAACAGAATGGATCGCAAATAGAGGCTTGAAATGTTTATGAATATTATTTGTCATGGACTAACCCGTTATATTATCTGAATTATCGAGTATCCACGGATGGTTCTACCTCCGGATATTCACCGTGATTATTTATAAGCCCTTTATGTGGTGTCGCCGACGCCTTGATCGTGGCATTGCTTCCATTTTATTTATAAGCCCTTTATGTGGTGTCGCCGACGCCTCGATCGTGGCATTGCTTTCATTTTATTTATAAGCCCTTTATGTGGTGTCGCCGACGCCTTGATTGTGGCATTACATTCTGCTCCGTCATTACATATTTGTGGTTACTTATTAATAACCTACATGCATGCATCAAGAATTTCATTTCTATGGCTAACGTTGTGATCATAGAATATTTTTAAGGCATGATTATCGGTTGTTATAAATTATACCTGTGTTCTTAATGTTGGCGAGTACATTCAGAAGTACTCACTGGCTTGTCCCTGGCTATTGTCTTGGCCAGATTTCTCGCGTGGGGTGGAACGTTGCGACGACAGCCCCGGGGACTAAGCAATGACGATAGCAGCCCCGCGAAGATAGGAGTTAACCTGGTCACTGTTCCTGGGAAATGGAGGCCCGTGAGACACCGATGTTTCCACAAACCTCTTCCGCCATCAACCACTAGAAACCATTTGTTGTACTCACAGACCAGAATGGTCTTGTACCACATATTTTGTATATTGCTTGGAATTTCTGTATCAAGTTGGTGCCTCATCAGCTAACAGTAATCTTGGGGCTGGTGAGCACAACGGCCATTTTCTGGAATTTATTAACGGAAAAACCGGTCGCCACAGGTAGTCATCGTCTCCTTAACCACTCTCAAAGACAAAGCGACATCTATCTCCTTGCCACCTGCTACTCCTTCCCCGAGAAAGTACACATGGTCGATGAGCGTCTGATGGTTGAACGCGGCCGAGGCAGCCTCGTTGTCGCTCGCGCTCATGACCAGTGGCGAGCTTCGCGTCCTCGACGGCACCGCCAAAGACGACAAGCCCATGCACCGCACGGGGCCTAGTCAGGTGGCATCCTCGACTACAATAGCCTCCAGGTGCATGACATGGACCACAACAGTGCTTGTCGTGGGGCACGAAGACGAGGTGTTGGTTGAAATGCCTAGGAAAGAAAGAGGAGGAAGAAGAAGGTAATAACAGGAACTATAACAGTTGAATAAACGGAGTTCACTTTGCTGCCGTATCAGCCCTGACAAGTGGGTCCTGCATGTCATAACACGTTTAAAACCAGCAAAATGGTCATCTAACGCAAGTGGTAGTTTTTAGGCAAAAAATTAGCATAATCTGGTTTTTTTGACGTTTTTAAACCGGTAGTTCTGTGGGACCGATGAAACCTGTAGTGTGATAGTTTTATGATAAATACTCTCCACTATTGGGGCATATTATAAGCAACCTACATGTGACATGTGGCAATGCAACAAAACGTAGCTTTTCAAAGAAAGATAACTGTAGCTTGCTCGGCAACTAAGACAGAAAAGCTTACTTTCCTTCCTAGCTTTGACGGAAACTCTGGCGGGCTCCACAGGCGCGGTAAGGGATGGAACGGCTATCTGTTACCTTGGCTCACCGAGAATCATAGCAGCAGATCACTGCCGCCTTACACACAGACCATATCTACCAGCTAGCACTGCGTCCACACTCCTCTCTGCTCTCTCTCTCTCCCTCATGAGCGCAAGGGACAAAGAATGACACCGAATCAAATAATAAATTAGGATTAACAACAAACCATCGTGTCGAGGACAAAGAATATTCTGAAGAAAGATGGCACGATACGATAATTTTGATAGCAAAATTCCATGTCTTTTCTTATCACAAATTTTTTTTGTCTTTTACAAATGCAACAAAATGATCCTTGATAGAATACATGGATATAATTAAAAGGGACAACAATACAAAATAAGGATTAGATAAGCTTCTAGACTAACCTTTTAGCATTTAGTCTAAACATGGCTTAAATAATTTCAGTAATCATTTATTTATTAGAAATGTAACCTGATGTGTGGCTCACATCTGCAAAAAAATTGTTCAGTGGGCTTGGGGCTTGAACCTAAGAAAAACTTATATGAAATTTTAAAGAAGATCAATGCCAAGTTGGGCCCGACACATTGAGCTTCATCCCAGCTAAATTTTATTTTCGACCAATAATAAGCTGCAATTCTCCTGTTCTGCTATGATAAGTAACGAAATCCGTTCTTAACTACAACCAGTAGAGGAATATCATCAGATATGTGAAGGCGCAAGACAAGTAGACAACAAGTAAAAAGCTTATAAACCATGAACATTATCCAGTGAGCCTCACCAAGATGTAATTTTTGCTAGAATTGAGTGTCATGGTCTACATATAGTAACAGAAGTAGGACTGGAAGAAGTGGGTGAGACAAACCTACACCGAACTATCAATTTTGAGCAGCGAGAGGCCATAGCGCTTAAGTGACACGAGCAAGTTGACAAGGCCTTGCAGCTTGCGGTGCAACCAAGAGCTCCCTAGCGGTGGCGGGATGGTTTCCCTGTGCAGCGATAGAAGTCATGAAAACAGAGCAATTTTTCAGTTTGGATACAAAATTGAAGGAAGAAAACTTTTCACCTACAATCGAATGGGGATCCATATCGAGCATGAAAAGTATTCATTTAGTACCAGATCTGATATGAAACAATCTCGGAATTCAAAATCAAGAAAATATAGTATAGAAGATTATATGTGCAAATTCGCAAAGTGAATTACATGGATGCTACAGGACACCAACTTCTAATTCTTCCATCCTGCACAAAACAGTTACTTTCGTCGAAGGCAAACTGAACGGATTCAGATCCTCGAGAAGAACTTTGGTTTGGAGTACTATTTATGAATTCTCCTACCATAGTGAGGCTCCACTCCCATGCATTGCAGTGGTATTTTCGACGCCTCCTGCCATGGTGATACTCCATCGCCATGCATGATGAGCTAGATATTTGATTATCAAACTATAACCCGCTCGTAAGTAGACAAGGTCCAACCTAAAAAAACACAACCAACTGGTCATAAATTACTAAGATTGTAGAGGTACACACTTGTCTAACAAAGTATCACCCACTCTGGGTCCATCCTCAGAAGTAATAACACCAAGACCGCTAGAGGGCACGTGAACAAGCCAAATTCAGTGTGGTTTCACATTTCAGGCTACATAAACTTAACAATAATAAAATGACCAGGCATGCATCAAATCACTGTTTTCAGTGGTGAATTGGCACATAGACATATAATCCTATGTTTTTAAGGTGACGCTTCGCTTTAAGGCGCTGGGGGGCGCCTAAAGCGGACACCTAGGCGCCTAAAGCGGGCCTATTTGCAAAGCGCTGGGGGGGAGGGGGGCGCCTCGACGCCTAGGCATCGCCTAAGCGTCGCCTTACAGACGCCTTAAAAACATAGATATAATCATCATCGGAAAGAAGAAGAGATCAAAGCAAGACACTTACGGCTTTCATTGTCGAGTAGGCGGTAGTGGTGTGGCCACCGTGGGGCACGAAAAAAGCCTCTTTTTCATCCCGATGGCCCTGCCACGGTGCATCACCATCTGATCCTTGGCCATGGTATTCTCATACTTGCGTGCTTGGAAGTGCGCTAGAAAGATGGATGGTGCTAACATCGGTGTTGATAGCCGTTTGCCCAATAAGCACGAAGCAAAATATCCAGCCTGAGCCTATATAGCAAACACATCCATAGAAAAACATATACTAATTTTTAACAGATCTTCAGTTCTTTTGATATTGCTGTTGCTGCTTCCAACAGAAATTGACCAACGCACTTCATCCAACATAATGAGAGGACAAGCACGGCAGAACAACAAAACACATGGGGACGAAAGTCAAAAAGGAGTCGGGAAGCACGGTAGCAGTTGTGAGTTGTGAAGGACGTCAAACAATCGCAGTCGTCTCCAAGGTCGACGCGATGGGATCACATTTGCTTCACTCAAATTGAAGAGCCATTGCACATAGACTATGAACTACATGGCATTTGAAGTCAGCATTTCAATGCTCAAACTTTTGTTCTTCAAGCTTGACGTTTTTTATCACTTCTCTAAAAAATTGTCAAGTTATCCCATGGGGAAAGCATCTGCATCATCTAGTCAATAGTTAATAGTTTAAATAATAGAATACGGTAGATTTTAAATAAGTGGAGTAGCAGATGTACTCAATATGAACTATCATTTGGCTATAGAACTTTAATATCAAATCCAATGAATTGGAACTAAAGAAATACAGTAGAAAACAGCTTATAGCTCAATTTGACCTATGCATTCAGCTTAAGAAATAAGTGCCGAATCAGACTTCGATGCATCTATTAACATATCTTATAGATACAATCAACACTATTAAAAAGAGAAAGAAGAAAAAAGCATGTTGGTGGTGGTCGGTCGTGTTTCAAATTGACTCACCTTTTATTTCCTAGGCTGTACCACAGAACCTCTTTGAGCTGAATAGAAAATTGAAGATAAAATCAAGTGAGTTTATGGTGCTCCTTCTCAACCCCTGGTGGTGATAGAAGAGAAGGGTGGACTGACGAATCTCGATGGGGCTTGTTGAGGTCGAGGCGGTTGGGCCGGAGCACGTCGTGCTCATCACTGGTAGGGATCATGTTATCGTCGTCGCCGGCCTGGACCGCCGGAGTCGAGCTCGATGGAAGGGCTACAACACCTCTCATCCACACCTTGGTGCGTGGTGCCCCTCATCGCCGCGACATTCTCCAATCTGCACCTCGTCCCACAGGGCTCCGCTCCATGGTTGATGTCGTCCCCCCGCGTTGGGATCACGCAGGCCGGTCACGGAGGAGGGGAGACGACGGTGATGGCCTGAGGAGGAGGACGGCGTGGGCGTGAGGAGGAGCACCATTTGGATGGTCAGAGCGGAGCGGAGGAGGGCTGCGGGCGTGCGGCGGCGGCGGATGTGGGTGGAGAAGGGGAGAGGAGCTAGCTAGGGATTGGGGAGGGATGTGTTTTTTTTTGTTTTTTTTTTCACTCGTACGGTGGGGGATCAATGGGCTTCGCTCGATCGATGCGATGGGAAGTGGTGGACGGAACCAAAAAAATCTACGAAGGTTAACCTACGAAAAAAAACCGGACGAAAGTGGTGGGATGAAAATTGACCGGCATAGACTACCAACTGCTCCATTAGGAGTAGAGATTTAAAAAAAGAATACTGTTTCTTTTCCTTTCAGGTGAATTGCTTCGTCCAAACTTCCAGCGAAGTGCTTCGTCCAATCTTCCATCCTTTTTCTGACCATCACTCCTTACATATTCATCTTAATTGTCGCACCTTTCATTGACTTACTAAATAAATTTTTGCTTTCTTTGGCAAGCAATAAATGAATACAAAATAAAATAGTAAATATATTTAGATAGCTATATCACGGACAAGATTTGATAACATTTGTTTGCGCAATCACATTAATATGGATACATGAATCATGGGGTAACGTATTAGAATATTTCTATCATGTAGCAACGTATAGTCAATTATCTAGTTGCTAGAAAATTTTGCAATGTTGAATGTATGATTTTTCCTTCTTCCACTTCTTTCGAGTTGGTGGAGATAATTCTCTCTCTCTTATGGTCATTCCACTATTGTTTCAACATCAAATGCTATTTAAATAAAGAAGGACCCTAATAAGAGTCACACGTGTGGCAAGGACACGTGACAACTCCAAACTTTTTATGCCAAGCTTAGTAACGCGAGGATGACAACTTTCTTTTTTAATGGCAAGTTTCAGTTTTTTAGTTTGTTTTTTCTTTTCGGCTGGCAACTTTAATTGTAAAAAACGTTAGAGCCGGAGTGCTTCGTGCCACACGTGTGAAATTTATCATTTGAAAAAAAACTATATTATATGAATTTGTAATTTAACGTGTGCTGAATCTGTTGTTTTTTTTTTCTCCTACGAGGTAATGAATCTTTTGTATTCGTTAACTGGAATGTGACATGTCAGACTGGCAGCCAACCTAGAGCTTAGCTGTTGACTAGTAAGCCCATATTGGCTGGATTTTTGTGCCCGTGGTAAAATTAAGCATTTTCATTTGGTACTCTTGTTTCTTTATCTTTTTTAGCCAAACCTGTGGGAATTATTTCCCACAGTATATTATTTTTTCTGAAATAGTAAATACAAATGTAGGCAACCAAAGTAAAAGAAAAACGAAAAACGATAAAGCTAAGACTATGCAATTACAACAGCATAACGCTAACCGAAGTTAAAGCTTATTATCTGATGTTTCTTGATTTTTCAGCAGTGAATTGATGGATGCTCCCTCCTTTCACTATTACTGTTCTAACTTTTTCTTAATTAGATTTATATAAACACATTTTTTCAGGGTATATAAACACATTTTAGTATGTTTGTTTACTCATTTTAGTCCGTTTTTGGTCCATATTCAATGAACGGAGAAACTATTATGTAAAATTATTGATGTATATATTTGTATTAATTATTTTGTGAGAAAAATTGTAGCCACTTTGAAACAAACGATTTTTTTGGTGTAAACGGAAGATTCGAGGGTCTCCACTAAAATCTATTGGGGCTGAAGAAAATAAACGTGCTCCAATTGAGGCTCTAGCACAATTCCTAAAGTCCAAGGCAGCAAAAAAACACCAGCCCCATCTCCCAATGATTGAAAATCGTGACCTCTTTCTAAGAATGGACAAGTCAACGATTTTTTTCCTCTCCCACTCACTCTCGTAGGCTGCCACACTAGAGATTTCGCTCATCCAGTGCCTCCTCGCACCAATGTATCCGCACTGCAGCGTCAGAGCTCCTCCGCGCCACCTTTAGTAGCTCCGAACGTCGTTGCCCGCCACCGCTCCTCATCGCAGAGGATTTCACCAATGAAACCTCATAAGTAGCATTCTTCTCATCAGTATGAAGAGAACCTAGTATGATTGACATAATGAGAGAAAATTGTTGAGAGTTGCAGTATATTTTCTTGATTTTTCTCACCCTTTTTGCACAATTAAGTACCACTCGACACTCGAAATTCACGTGTCCTCTGTACAACATTGAAAACATGTTAGAGAATGGGAAATGTTAGCAATGTATGCGCTACATGGCAAACTTTGACAAACCATGCTGCATTCTCCTCTCATGTACAATTCTTGAACCACTGTAGTTTTTATTGCCTTGTTCTATTGTGGTTGTGAACCCCTCTAGCAATTAGCTAGTAATGTTCACTCTACAATATCATAACTTACCACACTATTTGTTGACGTCGAGAATTGTCGTAGAGTACCTCTCTTTTTTCTCGACATCTACCAGTTCACCTTGTTCATCCATCTCCATACCTGAGAAGTCTTTATTCTTGTAGGCTTCTTGACGATCAGCATTCACATTGATTTAATGGTTGTGCCCTAAGTAGCAATCACATTCATGTAATCGCGTAGTAAACTACATAATTTTCGTCAACAGAAATCCTTGCATGACCTCCATACCTAAAAAGTCTCGTATACATAGGTTTCTTGACGATCGGCATTCACATTGGTTTAACGGTTGTGCCCTATATATGTAGTGGCAATCACACCCATGCAATTGCGCGGGAAACCACAGTCTTCATCAACAAAAATTCTTTCATGACCTCCATACCTAAGAAGTCTTGTATACATAGGCTTCTTGACGATTGGCATTCACATTGGTCTAATGGTTGTACCTTACGTGGCGCTAGTCACACCCGTTGCGCGAGAAGCCACACAGTTTTTAGCAACGAAAATCCTTACACCCTAAAAGGGCCCTCCAGGAGAACTCAATTCTGGAAGGAAATAAATAGTTAGCTGAATTAATTTTCAGCCAAAAAAACCAACGCCTTTCCCCCTAAAAAACTATAAAAAGAATCGGTTGCTCTGCCAATAGGCGAACGAAATCGTCAACAACGAGCACACGCAGCCGCGTCCCGACGCGCTGCATCTACAGCAGGTATCATGTTTGGCACGTTCTCGTCGCCCTTAAACACCCGACCGTGAGTGAGACCCCGCTACAGCTAATCCCCGACCGCTCCATCTCCTCTCACACAGGCGGCGCGCCGGCCGCCGCAGGGAGGAGGGAGGAGAACGGTGAGTTTGGATCTGTTCATGGGGAGAGCGCCGTGCTGCGAGAAGGACGGTCTGAAGCGGGGCGCGTGGAGCCCCGAGGAGGACCAGCGGCTGGCAGACTACATCGCGCAGCATGGCCACTCCAACTGGCGTGCACTCCCCAAGCACGCAGGTGAGTTCCGCATCTTGCTGACGCCGATGATGGACTCCCTCTCTCGGGGTATGTGATTACCACCGATGAGCGACGGACCCCAGGTATCATTGTTGATGTTGCTGCAGGGCTTCTGCGGTGCGGGAAGAGCTGTCGCCTGCGGTGGGTCAACTACCTCAGCCCGGACATCAAGCGGGGCAACTTCACCGCCAACGAGGAGGACCGCATCATCCGCCTCCATCAGGCCCTCGGCAACAGGTAGAATAATCTTTTTTCTTCTTCATTTTTATCCTTTTTGCGAAAAAAATCATTTTATCTACATAATAAAACCGTGAAATATCATTACCTTTTTTGAGAAAAATGAAATATTATTAATGGTACTCCATATATTCCCTTCATGGTTATCCAATTTGGGTCATTCCTAGTAGACATGAGCCAGCCTAGAAATTGCTATGAACATTTAACTGTCTTGCCAGCCTACAAATTGCTGTGAGCCTAGTCAGTGAAAGATGCATCATCTTTCTGAAATTTCAGGTACGGTCCTATCATTTGATTGGTGACGGCCATAGCCTCCTCGGAACAATACTCCAAAGAAGACAAAAGCGTTCGCGATTACTTTAAAACTCAACTTAAGATCAATCTTTTTCTCAAAGCCCGCACATGCAAGTAAACCAATCCAAAGCTCGAAAGCCGCCATAGATTCCATCTTGTTTGGCCTTTAGCGGCGGCCAGTGGAGTGGCTGATGCATATCAACACCGGTGCATTTTCATATAGATGCAGCAGCGGCAGCGGCAGCGGCAGCAGCATCACCATCTCCCGGCCACCACATCTGCTGGACCACACTCTGTCCAAGAGTCCAGGCTACTCCTGAGCCCCTCCATTAATCCTTATTCAATCGCACATGATCGATCAGTACCCCAGTTGCTGAATTCAAGAGCATTTGTAAACCATCTCTACGCTTTTCGAAAAAAAAAATCGCCACGCTGTGCATTGGGAATCAAATCTTTGAAGCATCTGAGGCTTGCATGCAGTTGTTTTAAACAGTTGCAGCTCTGACTTTTTTTTTTCAACAGGTGGTCCGTGATAGCTGCGCAGCTGCCCGGGCGCACTGACAACGAGATCAAGAACATCTGGCACTCGCACCTCAAGAAGAGGCTGGAGGACGGCCTGAAGCCAGCCGCCGATCACGACGACGGCGGCAGTGGCCGGCAGAAGTCACGCAAGCAGGCCAAGGCTAGGAGCGCCACGGTCGACGCTCGTGAGCGGCACACGTCGCTGCAGGGGCAGTCGAGCAGCGGCTTGACGTGCTCCACGGTGACCGAGTCGGCGGCGGCGGTGACATCCTCGCCGAGCGATAACGCCACCATCACAAGCGCGAGCCACGGCCACCAGCTCGTCAAAGAGGACACCTTCAGCTCGGAGGCGGTCACTGACAACAGCTTCTTGTCTTCAACAGACGTGACGGGAATGATAGACCTCGGTGCCATGGGCGAGGACCTGAGCCTGGTGATGAGCTCATCATCGACGTGGAGCGATGACCAGGACTTCTGGATCAACATGCTGCAGGAAGGCGGAGACATAATAGACTTGCCAAAGTTGTAACAGTTGGAAATTAAGCTTGATTAGCTACAGTACTGTAGTTTTTTCTCCTCTTTTTACTCCCCATCTCCGGGTGAGAAATTGAGGTGCCTTCACCTTCTTGACGAGGGAAAAAGAATCAATACCAGTCGGCAGTCGCAATATAACATTTTTGTTTTGTTTTTTATTATCTAGCATAAGAATTAATCGGATGCGGCGGTATTAGCCACAACTATTTGCCAATTTTTGCCTTTCTGCACTAGTTAACTAGCACTACCTCAGTCCTCCTTTACTAGTCTCCTCGTATTTTAGTCAGCTTTGATCATGATTTTAAGTAATAAATATAAGTTATACTCAGTCCGTTTCGAATTACTTATCGCACGTATGGATGTATCTAGATGTATTTTAGTTCTAGATACATCCATTTCAGTGACGAGTAATTCGGGACGGTTGAATCCAACATTGGTAGTCAAAACATTGGGTCACCTCGCGGATTGCCGCCTCCCCCCCCCACCCTCCCGACGGAACGACTGGTTTCTTCGACTGGCTCATGGCTACAACGGAGGCACTACTCCCTTCCGCGCCCAAGGACATAGGTTCTTTGGCCATCCTCACCGCCTGGTGCCTTTGGAGGCATCGCAACGCGGTCATCTTTGACAACTTAAACCCATCCACCCCCTGCTTGTGAGGACGATCAAAGATGAGGCACGCTATTGGACGAGCGCGGGCGCCGCCGGCTTAGCTACCATTATCCATGTAACCTAGTGTTCCTGTACTCGCGCTGAGCAACCCCTTCTCTTCTCGTTGTTTTGCTACGCCTCTCAGCGTACGTAGTGTGAGATTCGCCAAGTACTTGTATTACTAAACAACCCCCCCGCCCCCCCCAATCAATGAAATGATACGCATCTAATGCATATTCGCGAAAAAAATATTGGTAGTCAAATATATGGTCAAATTTTGGCACAAAACACAATCAAAATTAACAAACCCTGACAAAGGTAGTACGGGTTACTAGCAAAACTAAGTGCACTTTATATAGGTATTGAAACTTGAAACAACACATAAAATAAACATTGTTGTGATAAAACTGAATGCAAGCTGGATGCACTTGGATGTATATTTTACATGGCAAAAATGCTTCACATGGATGCAGCATGAGTCCTTGTTCCTGGAGCGTTGCGACAACCCTGAACGATGCTGACATCAGATTTTGGCTTGATAAAAATCTTAATTAATATGACCTCAAATAATAAAGTGTTCAATATTAAAGTTAGTCGTTTCGTTGAAACGAACAACTTAGATTGTTGGGTCATCTTCATCTGAAATTCTAATGCAACCTCGGGAGTCAAAGTAATGCACTGCTATTGGTAAAACTCGAGATGGCCGCTACACCTTCTTTGTCAAAGGTGGCCTGCCTGGCTTCATCGGCGTCCCTGGTGCCTTCCTCCACAACGACCAAGATGCCCGCTGAGTTAGAGGATGGTCTAGACAGCAGTCACGACTAACAATGGCCGCCCCTAATGTAGCACTATTGTTAAATCCTATCTCGGCATGTACCCCTTAAGTTTTACTCACCACCATTTGTACTGACATGTCTCCTTTCTATCCTCTCCACCATTCTCGCCACCCATTTAACATGTAGTCGTCCGCCTCTTCTGTAGTCAACCATCCCTAGCAAAGTGTTGCCTCTGTATCGAGAACTTTTGTCATAATGCGCCCCTCATTTTCATGTAACCGTGTGCAATCAATGAATGTCCCAGTTTGTTAGAAAACAAAAAAAAATATTGACAAATAAGCAAACCAGAAAATAGCTAGAACTTGCATGTAAATAAAATCAAGAACAGGGACTTGCATAAAAGGCTAGGCCTACTAAAAACTCTATGCAATCAGCATTGATTGACACCAACCATCCGATTCTATGGCGTTAAATAAACATCTCCACCATGCTTCCAACGTGCGTGGCGTTCCGTCGCGCCTTTGCCAGCCAGTAACTCTAAGATCACATCTTAAATGTTCTCTTAAATGTAGCCTGAATATATGACGAAACAAACTATCATAGCAATGTAAGTAATGCCCCATAAATCATTTATGGCAACCCAAGAAAGTCAATAATCTCATAGATTGTATCAATGTCCCAAATCCCTAATTTACCAATTATGGTAATCCAAAAAATTATATACATTAGTTCTTCCTCGTATATCATTTCAGTGTCAAATATTCATACTTCCAAAAGAACATACAAAGTTATTGAAGTCGGAACTTTGTCTAGAGGATTTGGATTCAACCTAGAGGAGTTGGTCGTTGTGTTGGAGAACGTAGCATGTTCAAAAATTTCCTACGCTCACGCAAGATCTATCTAGGAGATGCATAGCAACGAGAGGGGGAGATTGTGTCCACGTACCCTCGTAGACCGAAAGCGAAAGCGTTTGACAACGTTGTTGATGTAGTCGAACTTCTTCTCGTTCCGACCGATCAAGCACCGAACGTACGACACCTCCGAGTTCTGCACACGTTGAACTCGATGACGTCCCTCGAACTCTTGATCTAGCAAAGTGTCTAGGAGTAATCCTACTTGGGTGCCTCCTCCAAGTCGGCCTCCCCCCTTTCATATCCATCGGAGGGGGAAGGAAAGAGAGGGGGGAGGGGAAGGAAAGGGGGAGGCCGAATCCTCCCCTTTCCTTCTCCCTTCCCTTCCTTTCCTTCTCCTCCTATTCGGCCTATAGGGGGCGCATCAGCCCCTTTTGGGGCTGGTCTGTCCAACTCTTGGCCCATTAGGCCCATATAGCTTGTCGGGGGTTGCCCGGAACCCCTTCCGGTGACCCGATACGTACCCGGTACCCCTAGAACACTTCCAGTGTCCGAATACTATCATCCTATATATGAATATTTACCTCTCGGCCATTTGGAGACTCCTCGTCATGTCCGTGATCTCAGCTGGGACTCTGAACAACGTTCGGTCACCAAATCACATAACTCATATAATACAAAATCGTCATCGAACGTTAAGCGTGCGGACCCTACGGGTTTGAGAACTATGTAGGCATGACCGAGACACCTCTCCGGTCAATAACCAATAATGGAACCTGTATGCTCATATTGCTTCCCACATATTCTATGAAGATCTTTATTGGTCGTACTGTAATGACAACATATGTTATTCCCTTTGCCATCGGTATGTTACTTGTCCAAGATTCGATCGTCGATATCTCCATACCTAGTTCTATCTCGTTACCGGCAAGTCTGTTTACTCGTTCCGTAATGCATCATCCCACAACTAACTCATTAGTCACATTGCTTGCAAGGCTTATCATGATGTGTATTACCGAGAGGGCCCAGAGATACATCTCCGATACTCGGAGTGACAAATCCTAATCTCAATCTATGCCAACCCAACAAACACCTTCGGAGATACCTGTAGAGCATCTTTATGATCACCCAGTTACGTTGTGACGTTTGATAGCACACAAGGCATTCCTCCGGTATTCGGGAGTTGCATAATATCATAGTCAAAGGAATATGTATAAGTCATGAAGAAAGCAATAGCAATAAAACTTAACGATCATTATGCTAAGCTAACGGATGGTTCTTGTCCTTCACACCATTCTCCTAATGATGTGATCATGTTCATCAAATGACAACACATGTCTATGGTTAGGAAACTTATCCATCTTTGATTAACGAGCTAGTCTAGTAGAGGCATACTAGGGACACTATGTACTGTCTATGTATCCACACATGTATCAAGTTTCCGGTTAATACAATTATAGCATGAATAATAAACATTTATCATGATATAAGGAAATATAAAATAACAAGTTTATTATTGCCTCTACGGCATATTTCCTTCAGTCTCCCACTTGCACTAGAGTCAATAATCTTGTTGACATCGTCATGTGATTTAACACCAATACTTCACATCACCATGTGATTAACACCTATAGTTCACATCGCCATGTGACAAACACCCAAAGGGTTTACTAGAGTCGGTAATCTAGTTCACGTCGCCATGTGATTAACACCCAAAGAGTAATAAGGTGTGATCATGTTTTGCTTTGTGAGAGAGGTTTAGTCAACGGGTCTGCTACATTCAGATCCGTACGTATTTTGCAAATTTCTATGTCTACAATGATCTGCGTGGAGCTACTCTAGCTAATTGCTCCCACGTTCAATATGTATCTAGATTCAGACTTAGAGTCATCTAGATCAGTGCCAAATCTTGCATCGACGTAACTCTTTAAGACGAACTCTTTATCACCTCCATAATCGAGAAACATTTCCTCAGGCCCTGTTTGGTTCAGCGTTTATCAATGGATTCCGCTGCCGCGCAGCAGAATCTGAACCAAAGGGCGAACCCAGCAGAATCCGATTCCAGAAATCCGCTGCCAAAATCTGAACCAAAAGCGGAAGCAGCCTAGGACGTGCTTTCCAAAATCTGATTCCGCTGTGGGCAAAAACCTGAAAAAACTTTATCAGCTGGTTTGCCAAATGACCTACATCTTTTTCACATCAGATTTTCCACAACTGTTTTTCCACAGCAGATTTTGCACAGCTGCTTTTAGAAATCCACAGCCGAACCAAACAGGGCCTTAGTCCTCTTAGGTGACTAAGGATAATTTTGACCGTTGTCCAGTGATCTACTCTTGGATCACTATTGTACCCTCTTACCAAACTCATGGTAAGGTACACAATAGGTCTGGTATACAACATGGCATACTTTATAGAACCTATGGCTGAGGCATAGGGAATGACTTTCATTCTCTCTTTATCTTCTACCGTGGTCGGGCTATGAGTCTACTCAACTTCACACTTTACAATACAGCCTAGAACTCCTTCTTTGACTGATCCATTTTGAACTCCTTCAAAATTTTGTCAAGGTGTGTGCTTTGTGAAAGTCCTATTAAGCGTCTTGATCTATCTCTATAGATCTTGATGCCCAATACATAAGTAGCTTTACCGAGGTCTTTCATTGAAAAATTCGTATTCAAGTATCCTTTTATGATATCTAGAAATTCTATATCATTTCCAATCAACAATATGTCATCCACATATAATATTAGAAATGCTACGGAGCTCCCACTCACTTTCTTGTAAATACAAAGCTTCTCCAAAAGTCAGATAAAACCATATGCTTTGATCACACTATCAAAGCATATATTCCAACTCCGAGATGCTTGCACCAGTCCATAAATGGATCGCTGGAGGTTGCACACTTTGTTAGCACCTTTAGGATCGACAAAACCTTCTGGTTGCATCATATACAACTCTTCTTTAAGAAATCCATTAAGGAATGCAGTTTTAACGTCCATTTGCCAAATTTCATAATCATAAAATGCGGCAATTGCTAACATGATTCGGACAGACTTAAGCATCGCTACGGGTGAGAAGGTCTCATCGTAGTCAACTCCATGAACTTGTTGAAGACCTTTCGCAACAAGTCGAGCTTTGTAGATAGTAACATTACCATCAGCTTCAGTCTTCTTCTTGAAGATCCATTTATTCTCTTTGGCTTGCCAATCATCGGGCAAGTCAACCAAAGTCCATACTTAGTTCTCATACATGGATCCCATCTTAGATTTCATGGCCTCAAGCCATTTCGCGGAATCTGGGCTCATCATCGCTTCCTCATAGTTCGTAGGTTCGTCATGGTCTAGTAACATGACTTCCAGAACAGGATTACCATACCACTCTGGTGCGGAACGTACTCTCGTTGACCTACGAGGTTCGGTAGTAACTTGATCTGAAGTTTCATGATCATCATCATTAGCTTCCTCACTAATTGGTGTAGGCATCACGAGAACGGTTTTCTGTGATGAACAACTTTCCAATTCAAGAGAAGGTATAGTTACCTCATCAAGTTCTACCTTCCTCCCACTCACTCCTTTCGAGAGAAATTCCTTCTCTAGAAAGGATCCATTCTTAGAAACAAATATCTTGCCTTCGGATCTGTGATAGAAGGTGTACCCTATAGTTTCTTTTGGGTATCCTATGAAGACGCACTTCTCCGATTTGGGTTCGAGCTTATCAAGCTGAAGCTTTTTCACATAAGCATCGCAACCCCAAACTTTAAGAAACGACTGCTTAGGTTTCTTCTAAAACCACAGTTCATACGGTGTCGTCTCAACGGATTTAGATGGTGCCCTATTTAACGTGAATGCAGCTGTCTCTAATGCATAACCCCAAAACGATAGTGGTAAGTCGGTAAGAGACATCATAGATTGCACCATATCTAATAAAGTACGGTTACGGCGTTCGGACACACCATTATGCGGTGGTGTTCCAGGTGGCGTGAGTTGTGAAACTATTCCACATTATTTTAAATGAAGACCAAACTCGTAACTCAAATATTCGCCTCCGCGATTAGATTGTAGAAACTTTATTTTCTTGTTACGATGATTTTCCACTTCACTCTGAAATTCTTTGAACTTTTCAAATGTTTCAGACTTGAGTTTCATTAAGTAGATATACCTATATCTGCTCAAATCATTTGTGAAGGTCAGAAAATAACGATACCCGCCACGAGCTTCAACACTCATCGGACCGCATATATCGGTATGTATTATTTTCACTAAGTCATTAGCTCGCTCCATTGCTCTGGAGAACGGAGACTTAGTCATCTTGCCCATGAGGCATGGTTCACAAGCATCAAATGATTCATAATCAAGTGATTCCAAAAGTACATCTGCATGGAGTTTCTTCATGCGCTTTGCACCAATATGACCTAAACGACAGTGCCACAAATATGTCGCCTATCATTATCAACTTCGCATCTTTTGGCATCAATATTATGAATATGTGTATCACCAGAATCGAGATTCAATAAACCATTTATATTGGATGTATGACCATATAAGGTTTTATTCATGTAAATAGAACAACAATTATTCTCTGACTTAAATGAATAACTGTATCACAATAAATATGAACTAATCATATTCATGCTCAACGCAAACACCAAATAACATTTATTTAGGTCCAACACTAATCCCGAAGGTAGAGGGAGTGTGCGATGGTGATCTTATCAACCTTGGAATCACTTCCAACACACATCGTCACCTCGCCCTTTACTAGTATATGTTCATTTTGCAACTCCTGTTTCGAGTTACAAATCTTAGCAACTAAACCGGTATCAAATACCCAGGGGCTACTATGAACACTAGTAAAGTACACATCAATAACATGTAGATCAAATATACCTTTGTTCACTTTGCCATCCTTCTTATCCGCCATGTTTTTGGGGCAGTTCCGCTTCCAGTGACCATTTCCTTTGCAGTAGAATCACTCTGTTTCAGGTTTGGGTCTAGCTTTGGGCTTCTTCACGGGAGTGGCGACTTGCTTGCCATTCTTCCACTACTAGGGAAAACCCTAGTAGTAGCGCGGGTTTTGAGTGTAGCAGCAGCGCGGGTGGCCGCGCTACTAATAAGGCGCTACAGCTAACTTGTAGTAGTAGCGCGGTCCATACCAGCTACTATCGATGATTTATATCGCAGCGCTTTTTTCCAAACGCGCTACTATTACTTAGCTGTAGCGATTTCGCTGTCCCTTGCTATTGCTATATATTTCATCATTTTCCCGTTCCCCTTTCCCTTTCAGTTTCCCTTTCAGACACTAGATACTAGGTACTGCTACTAGATATCAAATTCATAAACCATTACTGGGTAGTACTCCCTTCATTCCAAATTACTCGTCGTGGTTTTAGTTCAAACCACGACGAGTAATTTGGAACGAAGGGAGTACTAGATAACAATTTCATGCATAGTCAATATGCATCCTCAAGCAGTACAAGGTCATATCAACGGCGATCATCATATGTAGTTCTAGATGATATTAACGACAATCATCATATGTAGTTCTAGATGATATAGCCACACACACATATGTAGTTCTAGATGATATAGCCACGCACACATATGTAGTTCTAGATGATATAGCCACACACACATATGTAGTTCTAGATGATATCGAAGACAATCATCATCCTCAAACCTGGGCGGTTCGTGTTCCTGATATTAATTAGGATGGCCTGTCCAACACGAAGATTCTTGCCATCGAGGAATTTCTTCCACCCAACCGAGTTTAAGTGTAATGCGACCGTCCGTGTCCACGCGGTAAGTACTGAGTTGTGACGGAGTCCCTTGCGATGGCGTAGTCCAGCTAAGCCTTCTTCATCGTGCTCGATACCATAACTCACAGATATGCTCTTTGCCAATTTCTGAATAAGAAAAACATATCAATTAATAAATAGCCTCGCAAATAAGTACATATGGATTATCTACACTATTAACAGTTTCCTTAAATTCTACACTAATAAGCATGTGATCGAACTCTACACTAAAACATATCATCGACTAGATTCCACACAACATACCATATCATTGGATTGTACACTAAGTATTTCATCGGATAATTTGCATTTGTAAGTATAACATACCATATCATGTCGATCAACCATGGTATTTGTCAGGCGGGTCAAGAATGGCACCCCGACAAAGTCAGCACGTGGCGGAATTATGTCCCACAGGTTGGACACCTCCTCCTCGCTCAGCCTTGTTCTTTGAGCTACAGATGGCTTCATGAAGTGGGTCCTCATCATCTTCATCGAGTGGGTCCTCATTATCTTCATCATCTTCATCATCTTCGTAATCTTCATTATCTTCCACCAGGTTGAGATAAATGACAGCCAGCTTGGATCTTTCTGCTCTGAAGGAGAAGTTGATCAACTCACCACCAGTAAGACGCATGCGAGCGACGAAACGGGCCCATCCATCTCCTCCAATCTGCGACATATTGCGTCTTTTTTCGACCTCCATAGTGTACGGCCCCCCAGGAGCCTCAAATGTCACAGTGTCTCCTGTCAGCTTGTTGAATTTCAACCTCACATTGCATGGGACGATCTATGTAAAATAAGCAAAATGACACAATGCAGTAATGCCAACACTAAAAATAAAATAGTTATTACATTTCATCTAATTTCTTACCACCTCATGACGAAAACTCGGCTGGAAGTAGATGCCGAATAGCTTGCCAGTTGCAAGGCTGCTGGCACACCTTGACTTGGTGGTGGCCATTTTTCCTAAAGCAATATGAGCAAAGGATTAACGACCCACTTCACAGGAAAGAAAAACAGTAGCATGTGATATTTTTGCTTCTTCCGCGAGAAGCAATTTGATGGACAATTATAATCCTAAGATCTAGTAACATATTAGATGACAAGGTACCACCTACATTTTTCCAAAAAGTAACTTATAAAAAAACAAAAGCAACTACGTACCTATCCATGTATAGAAAAAAATAACAATAAAATGGTGCATACTAAATCAACTAAATGAACTAGTCTACTAAATCAACTAAATCAAAATGTTCTAAATCAACTAAATCAACTAGCCTAGTAAATCAACTAAATCATATCAACTAAATCAAAATGTTCTAAATCAACTAAATCAACTATCCTACTAAATCAACTAAATCATATCAACTAAATGAAAATGTTGCATATGAACTAGCCTACTAAATCAAAATGTAGCAGGCAGGAGGGAGAAGGAGGGTCGACTCGAGGAGGGAGAAGAGAGTATACGGAGGAGGAAGGCGGAGCGAGGAGGGCCGACCGGCGGCCAGTGGAGGGAGGACGGAGGAGGAAGGCGAGCGAGGAGGGCGGCCCGGCGGCCAGTGGAGGGAGGACGAAGGAGGAAGGCGGAGCGAGGAGGGCCGGCCAACGCGAGTGGAGGGAGGACGGAGGAGGAGGCCGTGCAGAGTCCAACAAGGAGGAGGAGGTGACGGCAAGCAGAGGAGGAGGAGGCGACGGGGAGGACCGCCATGGGGATTGAGAGGGATCCAACGGTGTGTGTTGTGAGTGGATCGGATTTTGTAGTAAACTTAGCAAGAGCACTTATTGGAGAAATGCGCTGCTACTATGCACAGAGCAGATGGCGCTCGTCGTTATAACGCTGCGTTGCTGCTATAACTAGCCTCATGGCGGCCTCGTGGGAATTATAGCAGTAGCGTCGTCATTGGGCGGGCGCGCTCTCGCTATATTTATTTCAGCAGCGAGTTAAGCTCGACCTCGCTATCGCTAATTAGCAGCAGCGCTTTATTTTAAAGCGCTGCTGATAAGATTCTGTGTATAGGCTTTTCCCTAGTAGTGTTCTCGAAGTTCCCTTTCTTTCCCTTGCCTTTTTTCTTGGAACTAGTGGTCTTGTTAACCATCAACACTTGATCCTATTTCTTGATTTCTACCTTCGCCGATTTTAGCATCGCGAAGAGGTTGGGAATCATTTTTCGTTATCCCTTGCATATTATAGTTCATCACGAAGTTCTAGTAACTTGGTGATAGTGACTAGACAACTCTGTCAATCACTATCTTATCTGGAATATTAACTCCCACTTGATTCAAACGATTATAGTACCCAGACATTCTGAGCACATGCTCACTAGCTGAGCTATTCTCCTCCATCTTGTAGGCAAAGTACTTGTTAGAGGTCTCATACCTCTTAACACGGGCATGAGTCTGAAATACCAATTTTAACTCTTGGAACATCTCATATGCTCCATGTTGTTCAAAACATTTTTTTAGTCCCGGTTCTAAGCCGTAAAGCATGGTGCACTAAACTATCAAGTAGTCATCATATCGAGCTTGTCAAACGTTCATAACGTCTACATATGCTCCTGCAATAGGTCTGTCACCTAGCGGTGCATTAAGGACATAATTCTTCTATGCAGCAATGAGGATAATCCTCAGATCACGGACCCGGTCCGCATCATTGCTACTATCATCTTTCAACTTAGTTTTCTCTAGGAACATATCAAAAATAAAACAGGGAGCTAAACGTGAGCTATTGAGCTACAACATAGATATGAAAATACTATCAGGACTAAGTTCATGATAAATTAAGTTCAATTAATCATATTACTTAGGAACTCCCACTTAGATAGACATCCCTCAAGTCATATAAATGACCACGCGATCCATATCAACTAAACCATGTCCAATCATCACGTGAGATGGAGTAGTTTTCAATGGTGAACATCTCTATGTTGATCATATCTACTATATGATTCACGTTCGGCCAAACTAAAAGGATAGATCAGAGAGAAATACAAATCTATGAAATGACACATAATAAAGTTCAAAAATAACTCAATTACTTTCAATGAACAATCTGATCATAAACCCACAATTCATCAAATCCTAACAAACATACCGCAAAAGATTACATCATATCGGTCACCGAAGAGAACATTGTATTGAAGATCAAAGAGAGAGAGAGAGAGAGAGAGAGAGAGAGAGAGAGAGAGAGAGAGAGAGAGAGATCTAGCTACTACTATGGACCCGTAAGTCCTGTGAAGAACTACTCACGCATCATCGGAGTGGCAGCAAGGTTGATGTAGAGGCCGTCCGTGATCGATTGCCCTCCAGCAGAGTACTAGCGGAGGCCTCCATATGGTATTATGGAATAAAAGAGACTTGCGACGGAGGTATAATTGTTTCGGGTCTCGCTCTGGGGGTTTCGGAATATTTGGGAATTTATAGCGTTGGAATTAGGTCAGACAGAGCCATCAAAGGCCCATAAGAAGGAACGACACGCCTACCCCCTGGGCGCGCCATGCTGCCTTACCGTCTCCTCGTGTGTCGTCTGGACTCCCCCGCAGCTTCAAGGGTCCCTCCTAGTCCAGGAAAAATCGTAAAAAAGTTTCGTCGTGTTTGGAGTTCATTTGGTAGGGTTTCTCTGTAAAACCAGAAACATGCAAAAAAACAGTAACTACCACTGGGCACTGGGTTAATAGGTTAGTTTGCAAAAATGATATAAAATGGCATATAAAGCATACAAGATTGATAATATAATAGCATGACACAATAAAAAATTATAAATACATTGAAGACGTATCAACATCCCCAAGCTTAATGTTTCCTTGTCCTCGGGTAGGTAAATGATAAAAACAAAAAGAATTATGTTGAATGCTGCCTAACTATTTTATAATGTAATCTCTTTACGATATTAATATTGAGAAACAATGAAGTAATTAATATCAACATAATAATATCCATGAATACTAGAAAAATAATCACCAGCCTTCAAAATATATGATGCTTAACGAATGTTATCCCTACTCATTGAATTATGTAAGCATGGCATGACTCCGTCTTCCTAACATACATTACAAAGAAAAAACACTTCTGTGTTGATACGTCTTTGTCATAGTAGGTCACGTTTTATGTCATGCATGTACATCTATGACGATTTTATGACAGAATCAAGATAGTCATACCTGTGTTATCGTAGAAGTGTTCCATGACAATACTGGAATTATCATCACGGATGTAACATCCCAAATTTTCAATTTGGAATGTTATACATTAGATCATCATGCATATCATATTTTCTTGCATTTTGTTGATCCTAGAAATTTCACGCAACTCAAGGACCCTCGGAGAGAGTTGTAGATTTCGAAATTTTCGTATTTGAGTTCTCTCAAAACTATGAAAAGAAGATCATTGGATTTATTTATTTTATCTTCAAATATTTTTCCAATATCAAAAATAAGAGAGGGAATAATATGACTTTCCCAAAATTTAGGAAAAATGAAGATTTAATAAATAAATCAAATTTTGGATTTTTCTCGGAGTTTATTTGCCTTAGGGAAAAATGCGTGTTTTCAAAAAAATTGCATTTTGGCCCGAGTAAAGTTCATTTTGTTCGACTCATTTTTAGGAGTCGGGGAAAGTTTACTTTATTAATTTTGGAGTTCGTTTAGATTTTTTTCTGTATTTTTCTGCGCGCGAAACCGATTTTTTAAAAAAAATCCCGCAGCGCCTTGGGCCAAAGGCCGCCAGCCACCGGCCGGCCAGGAGGCCAACACCACCGCGCGCGCCAGGGAAGCCAGGGAGCCGCCGCCATCTTTTCCTAATCCTAGTAGGACTCTTGTACTACTTCCGTTTATTCTGTATTTGTTTCTAGATCTTTTCCCTCTTTGTTTCCTAATCCTAGTCTATTTCTTGTCCCCTACCCCAAGCAAAAACCCTCCCCTCCCCAATATAAATACCCAAGCACCCCACCCCCTCTAACACATAAAACCCACACCTCTCCTCTCCTCTCCTCTCCTCTCCTCTCCTCCTCCGCAGCAGCAGCAGCAGCGCCGCCGCCCTACTGCCGCCGCCCCACCCAAGACCGCCCCTACCCTTGCCGCCGCCGCCCTACGCCGCCGCCACCACAACGCCGCCGCCCACCGAGCCCTCGCCTCTTGAGGTACTAGCCCAGCCCGCGTCACCTTTTCTTTTCCTCGGTTCGGTTTTTCAGAATCGTTCCGTTTTCTAGATCGGTTTTTCGTTTGATTTTCTTTCCAAACCCTAGATCGGTTTTTCTCGCCGGTTTTTCTTTCCGGTTTTGTTTAGGCGTTAGCGGACCGTTCGTCCTAACGAACGTGATCACCGTTTGCTTCGGTTAATGAACGTCCGTTCGTTCAACCGTTCGTCGTTTTCTTTCTCATCGGATTTATTCCGCTATTTTTCTGATAGCGATTTCAGATCCGATTTTCTTTTTAGTCTATCTTCTCGCTCGTTTATCGGAATCAGGTGATTCAAGCGCCTGGAGTTTCGTCTCGAAACCGCCGTTCCGACTAATCAACTTAAACAAAGTTTTGCTACTGTAAAATTTGACTTAGTTTCAACTTGCTAGAACCGAGTTGTTTTCTTTCGTCGTTTGACTTTCGTTGCTTTATTTGATTCGATCCTTTTTGCAACCAGGGTTCTTAAGTTGAACTTTCTGGTTAGATCTTTTATTCGAGATTTACCTGTGCATTAGATGAGTACTTATTGTATGCTTGTTGTTTGTCTGCAATAGATCACCCGGTGCGCCGCTTGTTACTTGAATCTCTAGGTTTCATGGATCGTCGACAAGGCAAGTAACACTTTGATCATACTTTCTCATACCCAGTTTTATGCATTAGATCAATCCTCAAACACTGCATGATTAGGATCTAATTAAATTGTGGGATGGGAAGTAGATTGAGGTAGTACCTATTACCTGTTTTACTTATGAAACCTTGGGAGTTACTTCTACGTTTGCTCATTATGCTATGCTATGCTAGTAGGCGTGGATTGGGTGAGTGTATTCCATGACAGATGTGAGATTGTTAAATTAATGGTTTATTTAAGGTGGCAACTTAAACACACATCTGGGTGGATTGAGGCACCTGGTTTCTATCAGACTTGCCTGTTTTTCTTGGACCGCCACCCAGGCTCAAAGGGATCATAAGATCATTCATGCTAGTAACTTCCGTGTGCAGCCACAAGCCATTATGGGCTCGCATAGTTGATTAAGTCGTGTGAACTCTTACGGTGGTAGACTAGCAGATGTAGGGGTTGTAGGTGGTACGGTCTACCCATCGTAAGGTGCAAACGCTTCCAAAGACTATGTCTCGGTCATCCGTCTCTCAAACACCATGTAGTGCGAGAAACCAAACAGAGGCGATCGAGTCTTGTGGGGAAAAGTCGCAAACCTCTGCAGAGTGTATAAACTAATCATGATTAGCCGTGTCCCGGTTATGGACATCTTGAGTATCTAGTACTTGAATATCATGTGAATCTCAACATGTTACTCTAATTAATATTGTTGGGTTTTAATGAGTACTTTTAATTGGGATTGAGGATGTCTGTCAACCATTCTCAATGTTTAACAACCACCATGATAGTTAAACAAATTTATTCCTTTGAAGTAGGGAAAAAGCGGCTTTATGCAAAAGCAGAAACCGTAGAGCTTTACCACCAGCCACATATGCATGTAGTAATGGCTTATCATTCATTATTCTCTATGTGTTACATTGCCATATTCCATGTGTTGACCCGTTTTGGCTGCAACTTTCATGTTGCGCACTTTTCGAACGACAGTAAGGTGCTTTAGGTCGTGGTTCTATACTCGATGATGCGGCTGGAGTTGATGGACTCACTTATCTTCCAAGTCTTCCATTGTTATCGTTATTATATGGCCTTAAGCCATATTTATTGTAATAAGTCCTCTTTTGGGCAATGATGTAATAAGTGTGTGATTGCTACTCGTTATAAATCCTTGAAGTATTGTGTGGTGTCGATTATTCGATCCAGGATGACACCGAGCACGGAGACTTGATCCATTCGGTCGGGTCGCTCTGAGAGATGGTATCGAGCACACGCACGATGAGGACACGACCACTAAGTTAAAGCCATAGATCACTACTCTCTTCTCATTTTCTAACTCCTCATCTTTTCTACTCTTTTAGGATGAAGGACGTGAAGATCAAGTACGCCCAACCAGATGAAGGCACACCTTTTGGATTTCACTTGAAGGAAGTCACCAAGTAACTGAACATTGGACTACCAAGCTTCACGGGACTTTCAACGCCACTCACTCAAGAGGAGCGCCGGAAGATTCAAGCTCACGTTCCGGGAAGCCCAACCAGATGAAGGCACACCTTTTGGATTTCACTTGAAGGAAGTCACCAAGTACCTGAACATTGGACTACCAAGCTTCACCGGACTTTCAACGCCACTCTGCTCAAGAGGAGCGCCGGAAGATTCAAGCTCACGTTAAGGAAGGACATTCGCCCCAATCACCAAGCCTATAGATAGTGTTTTCGATTGCACCAACACGAGTGCAGGAAAGAGCTTGGCAGCTCATATCACCATGGGACGCATTGGAGAAGTTATCAAGAAGACCTCAAGGATACTATCTACCAGATTTGCGGACGCCGGAATGAACAATGGGAGATAGTCAGCACCAAGAGGGACAGATCCATTGCAGCTTTCATCCAGGAGTTAAACCAGCACATTCGACGCCAGGAGAACCAGATGTGCAATGATATGATAGAGTTGAAGAATGCAAAGGGAAGGATCATCGAACTTGAAGGAGAACTGAAGTCTACACGCAAGGATTACATGGACAAGATCGTAGCTATAGCAAGACACAATAACGATCTGAAGTATGAGATTGAAGAACTCAAGAAGAAATTGGCGCTCAAGAATGAAGACAAGTACATCGGCTGTTCGAGCAACTACATCATCATCGACGACACCGATTCGGATCCAAGTGAACCCGACTTTGAAGACGAAGCTGGAGCAGACATCATGGAGTCTTCCACCGGTTCAAATTAGTAGATGACCCCCACACATTAGTAGTATTACCTCCATGTAACATTATAGTACACACACTTTTGCGATAGTTAGATCGTTGTAAGCCCTTTGTTTGAATGAATGAAGTGATTTTGTGTGCATTTGCTCATGTGCATTTGGGTAGTGTTTCTCCTTAGACCTCACTCTATTTCTTAATTTCTCATCTTTTCTAAACCCATCGATGCCCCGAGACGCGACCCGGTTTGTTTTCCCTTGAGAGATCACCCAGTTGATCCAGCAGTAGAACACTTTGATCCAAACTTTGGTACAGAACCAAGGCAACAACAACAACAACCCACCGCCACCACCACTTGCAGATCACTTGACACGTTTATTAAGGCTGAACCCGCCGGTGTTTTCTAGTAGCACCGAGCCGATAGTAGCAGATGATTGGCTCCGTAAGGTAGGGAGGAGTTGACCACTGCAGGATGTCAGATGGAGAAAAGGTGAAGTTTGCTGCACACCAGCTTGAAGGACCTGCAGCGAGCATGGTGGGAGAATTTTACAGCCACTTACCCTATAGACACCGCCACATGGGATCGGTTTGACAAGCTTTCCGCACCGCCCATGTCTCGGCAGGAGCTATGGCCATGAAGAAGCGTGAGTTTCGCAACTTACGCCAAGGAGGAAGGATCTGTTGGCGGTATGTGGATGATTTTAGTAAGTTAGCACGTTATGCCCCGGATGACGTTACTACTGATGCAGCTAAGCGGGAGAAGTTTCGGAAGGACTGAATGATGAATTAAGCATGCAGCTTGATGGTAGCAAGTTTCAATAACTACCAGAGTTGGTAGACCGTGCCCTCATGATTGAAGGAAAGCAGCAGCAAATTGAGAACCGCAAGAGGAAGTATGGGCAGGGAAGTTTAACTCGAGCCCAATGAAGCCCGTTATACCCCTAAGCGAGGAGTGTAGTTTCAGATACCCATGGAGGAAGTAGTTCGCACAATCAAAATGGCCACAAGAATGGTAATGGGAATGGAGGAAGCAACGGCCAGAACCGGACCACACCATCAACCCCAGCCAAGAAAGACTTGAGCCATGTCACCGTTACAAGTGTTCCAAGACCGGACATTATGCAAATGAGTGTCCCAAGGCCAAGGTGGAAATGGAAACTCGGAAAGAAGCCAAACCCTTTCAACAGGACAGGTGAACCACATTGATGTGGAGGAGGTTGAAGATCAGCCCGATGCAAGATGTCGGTAAGTTTTTGGTTAAGTCATTTACTGCACTAGTTCTTTCGATCTTGGTGCATCACATTCATACATATCAAGGGATTTGTGGATAAGTACAAATTACCAACCCAAGCCCTTAGGTCACCCATGCTAGTAACCTCACCCGAGTAGAATACATGGCTAGTATATGGTGTGATCGATTGCCATTAAGGATTGGACACTATGTTTTCCCTCGGACCTAATAGTTCGGAATCCCAAGGATTGGATGTGATATTAGGCATGGATTGGTTATCGAAGTATGGAGGAACATAGATTGCCCACTAAGTCAATTTTGCTTACCACCCGAAGGAAGAAGGATTAAGTATGTATCACGGCATGAGCCGAGGAGAGCTCATGTAAATTGCCTATCGAGTTGTGCGGAAGAGGTGCGATGGTGAAGGACTATCCTAATGTATTTCACGAGGAATTGCCGGAATGCCACGGATAGAGACATTGAGTTTTGATTGAGTTGTTGCGAGAACAGGCCCGATATCGAGCGACCATACAGGATGCCCGCACAGGATTTGGCGGAAATCAAGAAGCGATTAAGGAGCTGTTGGATAAAGGTTATATACGCCCAAGTTCTTCGCCTTGGGGATCACCCGTACTGTTAGTGGAGAAGAAGGATGGATCGTTAAGGATGGTTGTTGATTATCGTGGATTAAATGAAGTAACAATCAAGAACAAGTACCCACTACCAATGATAAATGATCTGTTCGATCGTTTGCAAGGAGCTAAAGCATTTTCCAAGATCGATTTGCGATCAGGGTACCATCAGTTAAAGATTCGGGAGCAGGACATACCTAAGACAGCATTTACCACGAGATATGGACTGTATGAGTACATCGTTATGTCATTTGGACCGACTAACGCGCCAGCCTATTTCATGAACCTGATGAACAAAGTGTTTATGGAGTTTTTGGATAAGTTAAATCGTGGTGTTCATAGATGATATTTTGGTTTTCTCGAAGAATGAAGAAGAACATAAGGAACATTTGCGATTGGTTTTGGAGAAACGAGGGAACATCGCTTATATGCCAAGTTCAGCAAATGTGAGTTTTAACTAAAGGAAGTTGGATTTCTTGGACATGTTATATCCGGAGAAGGGATAGCGGTTGACCCCACAAAGTTGAGACCGTAACCAAATGGGAAGCACCAACGACAGTTGGAGAGATCCGGAGTTTCCTTGGACTCGCAGGATACTACCAAGATTCATTGAGAATTTCTCAAGGATTGCAAAGCCTATGACGGAATTGTGAAAAAGGATACCAAGTTCATATGGACCGAGGATTGTGAGGCAAGTTTTCAGGAGTTGAAGAAAAGATTGGTTACCTCACCATTGCTAATTTTGCGGATCGGACCAAGGATTATGAGGTGTATTGCGACGCTTCACGTCGAGGACTTGGAGCAGTGCTTATGCAGGAAGGAAGAGTTGTTTCGTATGCTTCATGACAGTTTAAGCCTCATGAGTTGAATTATGCCACACATGATTTGGAGTTAGCAGCCGTTGTGCATGCATTGAAGACATGGAGACATTTCCTCATTGGAAATCATTGTGAGGTATACACGGATCACAAGAGTTTGAAGTACATTTTCACGCAGAAGGAGTTAAACCCTAGACAAAGGAGATGGTTGGAACTCATCAAGGATTATGATATGAGTTTGCATTATCATCCGGAAAGGCTAATGTAGTAGCCGGCGCATTGAGCTGCAAGAGCCATGTCAATACGCTATTGACGGAGAAATACCAAAGGAGCTAGCGTAAGATCTTCATGAGCTATGTTTGGAAATAGTTCGAGAGGCTACGTAGCAGCATTGGAGATTCAGTCTCGTTGATGGATAAAATCAAGGAAGCTCGAAAAAGGACAAAGAGATTGCGGATATAAAGAAGAAAATGAGCGAAGGAAAAGCAAAGGGATTTCGTGAGGATGAGCACGATACCCTATGGTTTGAGGACCGTATTCGTACCAAATGACCGGAGATCGTGAAGTTGATTACGCAAGAGGCACATGATTCACCCTATTCGATTCACCCAGAAATACCAAGATGTATTTGGATTTGAAGGAAACGTTACGGTGGACCGGAATGAAGAAGGATATTGCGAGTATGTAGCAGTTTGTGATGTATGTCAAAGGGTGAAGGCGAACATCGAAGCCAGGCAGGATTGTTGCAACCATTGCCGATACCGAATGGAAGTGCGATAAACTAGGCATGGATTTCATCACGGGTTTGCCAAAGACTCGTTCAGGCTATGATTCGATTTGGGTTATAGTCGACCGCTTGATTTAAGGTAGCTCATTTCATTCGATCAAGACTACCTATAGCAGTGCTAAGTTGGCAAAGATATACATGACCAGAATTGTGTGTTTGCACGGAGTTCCGAGGAGTATCGTATCAGATAGAGGAACCCAATTTACCTCAAAATTTTGGAATCAGTTGCACGAAACATTGGGAACCAGGCTGGAATTCAGTACAGCTTTTCACCCATAGACCGATGGACAAACCGAGAGAGTCAATCAGATTTTGGAGGATATGCTGAGAGCTAGTGCACTAGATTATGGATCTAGTTGGGACGATAACTTGCCGTATGCAGAGTTTTCTTATAACAACAGCTACCAAACCAGCTTGAAGATGGCACCTTCGAGGCTTTATGCGGAAGGAGGTGCAGGACACCGTTATCATGGGACGAAGTTGGAGACCGTCGATTGTTTGGACCAGATTTGATCAAGGAGTCTCAGCAGAAGGTTAAGTTGATTCGCGATAGGCTCAAGGTAGCCCATCCGCATGTAAAAGCTATGCGGATTCAAAAGCATAAGCGATAGAATATGAAGTTGGAGACAGATTTTATCTTAGAGTATCCCCACTTGAGGAGTTAAGCGATTTGGAGTTAAAGGAAAGTTAGCACCACGTTTCGTTGGACCATATAGGATTTTGCAACGCATGGGAGAAGTTGCTTATAAGCTGGAATTACGGAAGGACTGTCGGGAGTTCATGATGTGTTCCATGTTTCTCACCAAGAATTGTCACGCCAAGATGGCGGAAGTACCGCTAAGAGATACAAAGCCACTTGAAGCAATTCAGTTGAAGGATGATTTAACATATGAGGAGAAACCAGTCAGATTCTCGAATATGCCAGCAGAGTTACTCGCAGCAAGGTTATCAAGTTTTGCAAGGTTCAAGGAGCCACCACACCGAGGATGAAGCCACCGGGAAAGAGAAGAATATTTGCTCAAGGACCACCCTCACCTATTTTCTAGCCAACCCGAATCTCGAGGGCTAGATTCATCTTAAGGGGTAGGTTTGTAACATCCCAAATTTTCAATTTGGAATGTTATACATTAGATCATCATGCATATCATATTTTCTTGCATTTTGTTGATCCTAGAAATTTCACGCAACTCAAGGACCCTCGAGAGAGTTGTAGATTTGAAATTTTCCTATTTGAGTTCTCTCAAAACTATGAAAAGAGGATCATTGGATTTATTTATTTTATCTTCAAATATTTTTCCAATATCAAAAATAAGAGAGGAATAATATGACTTTCCCAAAATTAAGGAAAATGAAGATTTAATAAATAAATCAAATTTTGGATTTTTCTCGGAGTTCATTTGCCTTAGGGAAAATCGTGTTTTCAAAAAATTGCATTTTGGCCCGAGTAAAGTTCATTTTGTTCGACTCATTTTTAGGAGTCGGGAAAGTTTACTTTATTAATTTTGGAGTTCGTTTAGATTTTTTTTCTCATTTTTCTCTTGTGAAACCGATTTAAAAAATCCATGGCATTGGGCCAAAGGCCCAAGCCGCCCACCACCGGCGGCCAAGAGGCCAACACCACCACAGCGCCCCGGAAGCCAGGAGCCGCCGCCTTCTTTTCCTAATCCTAGTAGGACTCTTGTACTACTTCCGTTTATTCCGTATTTGTTTCTAGATCTTTTCCTCTTTGTTTCCTAATCCTAGTCTATTTCTTGTCCCTACCCCAAGCAAAACCCTCCCTCCCCAATATAAATACCCAAGCACCCCCCTCTAACACATCAAACCCACACCTCCTCTCCTCTCCTCTCCTCTCCTCTCCTCCAGAAGAAGAAGCAGCAGCCCGCCCCCTCCCTACCCGCCGCGCCCCCAGCGCCGCCCTCTCACCCGCCGCCGCCCACACAACGCCGCCGCCGCGGAGCCCTCGCCTCTTGAGGTACTAGCCCAGCCGCCACCTTTTCTTTTCTCGGTTCGGTTTTTCAGAATCGTTCCGGTTTTCTAGATCAGTTTTTCGTTTGGTTTTTTTTCGAAACCCTAGATCGGGTTTTCTCGCCGGTTTTTCTTTCCGATTTTGTTTAGCAAGCGTTCGCCGGACCGTTCGTCCTAACGAACGTGATCACCGGTTTGCTTTGGTTAATGAACGTCCGTTCCTTCAACCGTTCGTCGTTTTCTTTCTCATCGGATTTATTCCGCTATTTTTCTGATAGCGATTTCAGATCCGATTTTCTTTCTAGTCTATCTTCTCGCTCGTTTATCGGAATCAGGTGATTCAAGCGCCTGGAGTTTTGTCTTGAAACCGCCGTTCCGACTAATCAACTTAAACAAAGTTTTGCTACTGTAAAATTTGACTTAGTTTCAACTTGCTAGAACCGAGTTGTTTTCTTTCGTCGTTTGACTTTCGTTGCTTTATTTGATTCGATCCTTTTTGCAACCAGGGTTCTTAAGTTGAACTTTCTGGTTAGATCTTTTATTCGAGATTTACCTGCATTAGATGAGTACTTATCGTATGCTTGTTGTTTGTCTGCGATAGATCACCCGAGTCGCCGCTTGTTACTTGAATCTCTAGGTTTCATGGATCGTCGACAAGGCAAGTAACACTTTGATCATACTTTCTCATACCCAGTTTTTATGCATTAGATCAATCCTCAAACATTGCATGATTAGGATCTAATTAAATTGTGGGATGGGAAGTAGATTGAGTAGTACCTATTACCTGTTTTACTTATGAAACCTTGGGAGTTACTTCTCGTTTGCTCATTATGCTATGCTATGCTAGTAGGCGTGGATTGGGTGAGTGTATTCCATGACAGATGTGAGATTGTTAAATTAATGGTTTATTTAAGGTGGCAACTTAAACACACATCCGGGTGGATTGAGGCACCTGGTTTCTATCAGACTTGCCTGTTTTTCTTCGGACCGCCACCTGTGCTCAAAGGGATCATAAGATCATTCATGCTAGTAACTTCCGTGTGCAGCCACAAGCCATTATGGGCTCGGCATAGTTGATTAAGTCGTGTGAACTCTTACGGTGGTAGACTAGCAGATGTAGGGGTTGTAGGTGGTACGGTCTACCCATCGTAAGGTGCAAACGCTTCGAAAGACTATGTCTCGGTCATCCGTCTCTCAAACACCATGTAGTCGAGAAACCAAGCGGAGGCGATCGAGTCTTGTGGGGAAAAGTCATAAACCTCTGCAGAGTGTATAAACTAATCATGATTAGCCGTGTCCCGGTTATGGACATCTTGAGTATCTAGTACTTGAATATCATGTGAATCTCAACATGTTACTCTAATTAATATTGTTGGGTTTTGAATGAGTACTTTTAATTGGGATTGAGGATGCTATCAACCATTCTCAATGTTTAACAACCACCATGATAGTTAAACAAATTTATTCCTTTGCATGAGGGAAAAAGCGGCTTTATGCAAAATCAGAATCAGAGAGCTTTACCACCAGCCACATATGCATGTAGTAATGGCTTATCATTCATTATTCTCTATGTGTTACATTGCCAAGATATTCCATGTGTTGACCCGTTTTGGCTGCAACTTTCATGTTGCGACTTCTCGAATTTACAGTAAGGTGCTTTAGGTCGTGGTTCTATACTCAGTGATGCCGCAGGAGTTGATGGACTCACTTATATTCCAAGTCTTCCGCTGTTATCGTTATTATATGGCCTTAAGCCATATTTATTGTAATAAGTCCTCTTTTGGGCAACGATGTAATAAGTGTGTGATTGCTACTCTGTTATAAATCCTTCGAAGTACTGTGTGGTGTCAACATTACTGATCCAGGGATGACACCGGAGCACAGAGACTTGATCCATTCGGGTCAGGTCGCTACAACGGAATTGTCCACTTCCATGACGATAAATGTCACATCATGGAAGTGTTTTCGTCAAGGGTAACCAACACGTGGCATCCGCTGTAACGGGTCGCGTTAAGCTATCGGGTCCGGTTTTGGATCCGATAACCTCCTAACAGCCCGGACCAATGGTGAGTTTCCACATGTAAATTTCTCATTCGCTAGAGGATCCACATGTCAGCTAAGTGTTGGGACAGATGTCATCCATACAATGGACAAAACACGCCTATGATACGTCGACACGTGGCATAGCCCAACGGTGGCCCATTTAAGGTCAAAAGGCTAGCCCAGCCAAAGGCCCACAAGGTTTTGTCAGACAGTAGTGGGTTGGCACATTAACAGCCTGCCATGTTTTAGGTCAAATTATGGCCCATATCAGATTTGGCCCGTTAACAATCTGTCGTGTTTTGGGCTAAATTACGGCCCATATCCGATCAAGCCCATTAACACGCCACTCTACTTTTGGGCCCATTGTAAGCTGTGTTTTTATTTCGGCCTGTTAAAGGCCCATTTGACAGTTTGGCTTGATAATCATTTTGGCCTATTAGCGGCCCTTGGTGCATCTGGGCCGTTGTCGGCCCGGTTTCACTTTCGGCCATTTAACGGCCCATGCTGCCACTGGGCTATTTCTTGTCTGTAGTGACTTTCGGCCTCTTAACGACCCGTATTCTTCATGGATAAATTTTAGCCTAATGTGCCTATCGGCATGTTAATGGCCCATGACACAGTTGGGCCTAATTACGATCCGCGTTAAATCCGGCCTGCTTACAGCTCATAGTTTTATTGGGCCAAACAAGGACCGAGATAAATTTTGGCCTGTTAACGACTTGTATGTTATTGGGCAAACATGGGCGTATGTATGTTTTGGCCTGTGTTGGCCCGTGAATTTTTTGGCTCAATACTAGCCCAATCTAGTTTTTAGCATGTTAAAAGCCCATGGTATTTTCTGGCCCAACAGGCTCAAATTTTACTCGGCCTATTAAAGACGCAAAACTACTTTACGTTTAGGCCTGCTAATGGCCCAAGATGATTATAGGCCCATGTTTCGGCCCATATATAGCGAGTTATGGGCCGGCCTGACACACCGACAATGTTGAGCTCCGTTGAAGCTTCCGGCCTAAATTACAGCATGTCGACTAAGAATAAACCTAGACTATACAATAGAGAAATTACGACATATTACATTCACTGGGCATCAAATTTCACCACCTATGATAATAAAGTGCAACCAGACCGTGGATTACATACATTGGGCATCAAAGGTCGGCACCAGTGCATATGAACATGCTGATAATAGAATATACAAAACTAACAGCACTTCAATACAGTTGAGAAAACATTAGCCCTGCCCCGGAAGTGCACCGCAAGTAGCAGAACAAGTTGATGAGACCTCAGTTGTGTCAACGATATATCCTCAAACTCTAGCTGCATAGCAAGAAAGAACGCACGACTATCCTTTGAGGTCTTCCTTAGAGAATTGACTTCACATTGCTACACGTCAGTCCTAAACAAACGGTTTTAACCCCTTTCAGTGACGGCATTTGGAACCGTCGCCAAGTGAGTGTGGGCGATAGGGGGGGTCCTTCCCACACGACCCAGAAACCGTCGGGGATATGCCCTCCTGGCACACACGCTCGGCAAAATGAGGTCGCGTGCGACCGGCGAGCGCTCAAATACGGAAATACGTATAGTAGAGCTAAAAAAATACAATTATACCAGCGAAATTGTTTCCGGTCGCAAGTACATCCCACACAGTCAGTCCCCGCTAAATGTTTCCGTTCGTATGTACATCCCACACAGTTGCTCCAAGGAAAACGTATCTGTTCAGAGGTACATCACACACAATTTTCCCGTTAAATCGTTTGTGTTATTGAATGTATCACACACGGTCCACAGAAGAAACTGTGTGGCAAAGGTTGTCCATCACACACAGTTTTTATGTGGTAAACGTTTGCGCAAGGTGGCCTAACGCAAACAGTTATTAAGAGGAAGTCGTGTGTGATTGTTCGTTGGTCCAACACGGTTTATTCCTAGAAACTGTGTGCGTTGCCTGAGGTCATCGCCCACAGTATTTTTTCAATAACCAATTGCGGTATCAAAACCCAATTAGCTGGCTAATTCGCCATAAGCAGGCTAATTGCCCTATTGTTAATTATCCATTTATTAATCTAATTAACATTCATATTAAGCACACAATATATTTCATTTCCATATTAAGGATGCAGAATTTCATAATTGGAATACATCAGAGTACAACATGATATAGCTTCAGAACTCAGTTACCCAATTACAAAACTGCACCAGCACCAAGTTCCACATGCAACATGTCGAACCTTTCGAAATTAGCATCATAGACGGTATATAGACAGATGCATCTCATCTGGAAAACTGCTGAAGCGGAAGGCGAATATTGAGCCTTCATTCATGTTGAAGGTCTTTGCAACTTTAGGCCAGTGCCTGTGGATGATTGACCGTCCATCCTTCGTCCTCTTCAGGAACACTTCAATATTGAGCCGTGAGTGTTGTATGAAAACCTTCCTCGCCTCCTGACCATAGAGATGGTTTGAGAGGTAATCATCAATGAATTGCTTTGGAAAGGCATGAAAACAAGGATGTGCATAAATATCTTCTCTATATTGGAAATGGGGCAAAGGAATAAAAAAAGGCAAGGTATAATAGTTAGTACCATCTTGTAGTGAACGATGTCTTCTTCATTGTGCGCACAAAGATCTTGTTATTTTTGTCGCTAATTTCTTTATCCTAACAATCTTTCTGAGTTTCTTGATTTGATTGATATTCATGGACAACTCATTTCCCCATATGCAAAAAGGGTCGAACAGTGGGTCAAAACCTCTGACAGCAGGACCTACATGTGCAAGACCAAATTGTTAAAAACCAAAATATTAGAATGGTTCCGCAATTCCACAATAATGTGCTATTAGAGAACGGACCATGCACGTGCTAACCTCAATTGTAAACCTCAGTGCTTCCCATTGTTTCCCTGCAACACATATAAGGTAGTTAGTCATCAGTTTAAGTAAGGGTTCGGATGCTATCAGTAAAATATGTTGATGAAAAATAAGCACATCGCCGATTCATCAGATTAATTCAAGTCACACGGAAAACCCATTTATCCAAACCAAGCATGATTAAGAACTAGGAAGTATAGCACTTGTAGATGTTTCTCATGTATTAAGTGCACGCAAATTTGATTTATTCCTCACATGCACAATAATACAAAATTCTACCCACGACAATTGGACATCGCGTTGCAGAATTGAACCAAGCAGTTAACTAAACACCACAACAAATGAACCAAACATTAACTGAGCACCACATTGCACAATATAACATACTCCTAATAGAGGATCAGATAGTTAACCAAACAGTTAACTACAGCCAATTGTAGCAATTGTATTTGTTTCTCATGTATTTACTACAGCCAAATTCAATTTATTCCTCACATGGTATACAGTAACAGAATGCACCCACAACTATTGAACATCGCATTGCAGAATTGAACCAAACAGTTAACTAAACACCACAACACAAATGAACCAAACGTTAACTGAGCACCACATTGCACAATGTATAACCAAACCAAGCATGCTTGACAACTTGGAAATATGGCAATTGTATTTGTTTCTCATGTATTTTGTAAATATAAATTTGATTTATTTCTCACATGGAAGACAATACAAAATTGCATCCTGAAGAATTGAACATCACATTTGCATAATTGAACCAAACAGTTAACTGAAGACGACAACTAATTAACAAAACAATTAATAAGTGAGCACCACACAACACGACATATAGAACATATACACTAGAGCAACATATTGCATGGTAAAATTAGATAGCACAGTTCACTAGAATTTGTGAAGGAAAGGCAGGAGCAGCACACGCAACGGGTAAACCGAGCATGCTTAACCAGCATAGCTAGCAAATGGCAAGGTGCTCCTCCAAGATCTGGGGGTCGGCACGAATGGCAGCCATCGCGACCTCATCCGCGCATGCGGCCGCGATTTGCTTCTCCGCTGCCAAATGCTCCTTGAGATCTTGGCTATACTGCGTGCACCATGGCTTAGGGTGGCGCTTATTTGGTGGAGGGGTCGGTGATTTGGGTGGAAGGTGTCGCGCTCGTGCCGGCGGTCGGGGCATGTGAAATGTGGAAGGAGGAGGAGGATGTGGGTCGAGTGTGGATTACCTGCCTGGATAGACGAGGCCGAGCAACGTGAAGGAGGGTCGCTGACAAGGAGGCAGCGCTGCAAGCAAGGAGTGAAGGTTTCAACTTGGAAAGTAAGGAGAAAAGAGGGGAAATGTGGCTTTTGGTAAGGGGGAGGAGGCGGGGAGGTAGATATTTCCGCGGAAGCCGAAAATTTGGAATCGCTTCAGCCAAAAAACTAGCGCGCAAAGTGTCATCAGACACGGTTCCTTATTCAGAACTGTGTATGATATGTGGACATCACAAACAATTCAGATAGCTTCACCCGTGTGTGATGAGTTTAAACGTCAAAAATTTTGGTTCGAATTTCCATGGTTACAGTGGTCATCCACATCATTGCATAAGTTGGGTACACAAGGGATACTACAGCACACCCACACTTCTTAACCGAGAAAGTTCAGCAATTAAATAGAGCTAGCTGACCTAAACATTACTCTAACAAATTAAAGATCGGCGCTCTTAATTAAACAAAACAAAGAGTACTACTACGGCTGGTGCTCGTCGATCTCCGCCGCCGCCTCCATGTCTAGCTCGCGCCCGACGGTCTCCTGGGGAAGGGGCTCCATGGCATCCATCGCACCATACTCGAAAAGCATCTCGCCATCCGCGTCTGCCATCTCTTTGGAAAAGGCCGCAACGAGCTGTGCGTGGGCGGATGCGATCTGGGATTGGACGGGCTCCGTCTTTGCAAGGTATGCGGCGGAGGAACGGACGGCTGCTCGAACGCTCTCGGTGATTGCCAGCTCTTCGGTCGTGGGTTGCCGACCGTTGTCGTAGAAGCTTCATTCGATTGTGCGGTGACCGCCAGAAGCTGGGCATGGGCAGCCTCGACATGGTCGTAGGCGGCCTCCATCAGGGCTAAGGCCGCCGCTGTGGGACGGACAACTACTGTGCTGCTCTCGCCGGTTGCTATCCCCGAGGCATATGTTGCTGCCGCCACCTGAGAAGCAACAACGACCGTTTGGGCTGCCTCTGCCGCCCGGTCGCAGATTGCGGCCGCGCTCATGCACCTTGTTAGCACGGGCATGGCGGCTGCAGCCGCGCTCTCGCTGGAGTGGGCCACCGAAGTAGCCCTCACGACGCTGGTCCACGTGCCCATCTTTCACCGGTGACAATTGAACAATGAAATGATATTTGGGGAACGAGATGGTGTGCTTGAGATGCCGGCTGTGGACTGTAGCCGACACACCTTCTCGCGTAAGCCATAGGCGTACTATACACCGACGGTGCTCCAGGATATTTTGTGCCGCATCTTAGACGGTTGGTGATAATAAACAGTGTGCGATCTACTTGATTTTTCATCTTGATTTGAATTACATAATGGGGTCACAGCGGCAATGGACGGTGTTTGAATTGCTAGACCTTTTATCTGGAGTGAACATGCAACTATATGTGTGTCGTAAAATAATTGGAATTATTCAGGGCTTGTTTGAACATTTTATACATTAAATTGGTTTTCTAGCCATTTCAGGTGCACAATTGAAAATTAAACTACATGCACATGCTCCGGTGCACAAACATGGGTTGTAAAATCATATGTGTGTCCATGGGTTTATGCTTATCTTCCATGCAAGAAATGGGGATGAAATTCAAACACCACGGCGCGCCGTGGCTCTCCGGCAAATGTCGACGTACTTGCTTTTGTAATTCTAGTAAACCCAATATTCGTTCGAAATTCATGAAACTTGGCATGCTATCATGGAGCGGCATCAACATGCCGTGGTAAAAATTATGTCCCATTTGGGGCAGGTTTGGGTATAAGCTTCTCATAAACCAGAGCTTCTCACAACAAGTGTGATGGTTTCGGTAGGGTACGTTTCACCTTTCTGGAAGAAATGATATCCATTGCCTCTTCTCGATTTCAAATTTTTTCCTAGTGTCAACATAGAACAACAGGAGTGTTGTGTCAATTTTTGGGATTTTTCGGGGTTCGCTTGGACATTTTTATACATTAACTAAGTTTTCTATGCATTCATATGCATAATTCTAATTGGAACTACAGGCACATGCTCTAAAGCATATAAATTAGTTGAAAATTGAAATCCGTGTCCTTGGTTGCCTGCTTAGGTGCCATGCAAGAAATGGGAATGAATGTCAAACACCCTGCCACCGTCACTTGGCCGCAAACATTGAGATACCTGGTTTTTAAATTCTAGTAAATCCAAAACTTGTCTGAAATTCATGAAACTTGGCATGCTATCATGGAGCGGCATCAACAAGCCGTGGTAAATTTTTGTCCCATTTGGGGCAGGTTTGGGTATATGCTTCTCACAAACCAGAGCTTCTCACAACGAGCATGGTGGTTTCGGTAGGGAACGTCCCACCTTTGGGGACGAAACGATATCCATTGCCTCTTATTGCTTCCAATTTTTTTCTCGTTTCAACATAGAACAACAGGAGTGTTGTGTCAATTTTTTGTGATTTTTCGGGGTTCGTTTGGACATTTTATGCATTAACTAACTTTTCAATGCATTATGTGCATAATTCAAATTTGAACTACATGCACGTGCTCCCGTGCATATAAATTGGTTGAAAAATCAAAACTGTGTTCTTGGGTGATTGGTTAGGTCCCATGCAAGAAATGGGAATGAATTTCAAACATCAGGGCACTGTTGATTGCCGACAAAACATTGAGATGTCTGGCTTTTAAATTCTAGTAAATCCAAAACTCGTCTGAAATTCATGAAACTTGGAATGCCATCATGGAGCGGCATCAACATGCCGTGGTAAATTTTTTATCCCATTTGGGGCAGGTTTGAGTATATGCTTCTCACAAACCAGAGCTTGTCACAATAAGCATGATCATTTCGGTAGGGAACGTCACACCTTTGGGGACGAAACGATATTATAACACCCGGAGAATCACGCTAAAGTAATCCCCTGTTGATGGTGCCATGTCATCACTCTTATTGTTGCTAATCCTCATTTGCTTTCAAACACAATTCAACTTCAAATCTAAATTATAGTCAAAATTCAGAAACTTCTCAAACATGAAGACTAAAATGTTCATCATGCGGAAAGTGTTCTTTTGGTAATATTGGTAGTGAACCAACATTTTTGCAAAGTGTCTAATTGGCCTAAAATATTTAAAACAGTGGCTAAATCATTCATTTAAATGCCTTTTAATTTGTAAAAACTCTAAACTAATTTATTTTAGTGCCAAATTAATTGTGGAAGTGGTCTAACTATTAACACTATTTTAGGGCTAGTGTTATATTTTATAAATCCTAAAAATAAATAAAATTCATAGAGAAAACAACAACTATTTTAAAAGAAAAGGAAAAGGCAAAACAAAAACAAAAAAAGAAACGGACCCCCCCCCCTCACTTGGCCAAACGGCCCAGCTGGCCGTCGGCCCACCCTCAGCCAGCCCACTCCCCCTCCCCTGACGTCTTCCCCCTTCTCCTGTTCGACCGACCCGCGCCCGTGGTCCGTCGAACCCACTCGTTGCCTCGCGCCTCGCCAACGAGGGGATATGGATCCTCTCTCTCCCCGTCGCCTCGATCCTCTCTCCCCACTCCCACTTGCGCCCCTCCCCTCCAGATCCACCTCTCCCCTCTCCCTTTCCTCTCGCTCGATCCGGAGCTCGGCCGTGCGAGCTCGTCACCACCTCACCGTCAACGTGGCCACCGCCCATGCTGCACATCGCCAACGTGTTCCCGAGCACCGACATCGTCGATTATGTCATATGCTCTAACCAGCGCAAGTCGGGAGCCACCGCAGCGAGCCCGACAACCTCTTCTTCCCCTACGACCGTCTTCGCCTTCGTCGCCGATTCATCGCCGTAGATCTTCCCCGAGCCCGCTTAAGCACAGCTGCAGGCTCACTGTAAGCCCGCGCGACGTTCCCCTCCCTCTCCCATGTGTTTCCGTCGCCGTAGCCACCGCTGCCATCGCCGCCCGAACGCAGCTCCGTCGCATAGCTCACCGCCGTCGTTGTGGCCATCGTAATGCTCACCCAAGCACACGAGCGTGCTCAGGGCTGCTCGCTGAGGCCGCCCATGACACTTTCTTCCCTCCACGTGCCCCTTAGCACCTACCTCGACGAGCACCCAAATGCGTCGCGGCTTTCGCTCGCCGCCGGCGTGCTTCCGGTGACCAAATGGTCACGGGCTCGCGACCGTTGGCCTCGCCGCAACGCCTATGCCTTGCCCAGCCTCTTAGTTCGCTCGCTAACGCACCGCATCGGCTTCGCCGTAGCTCGCCCGAGCATGTCGTCACCAGCGACGCCATAGCTCCCAGCTCCGGTCACCCCAGCTGCTCCGGCCACCACCATTCGACGCGCGGTCGAGTGTTCGTTCGAACGCGCCTAGCCGCGCTCTTCCCCGTGCCCTGTAGGTTTTTTTGGACGACCCCCGTGGTCTCGACGCAGTGTTTCGCCTCGATGGCATTACTCCGGCGATGGAGCCGACGTGGCATGGCCAGGCCCGCCTCTGGGTCACTGCCCGTGGGCCCCCTGGCCCCAGTTGACCATGTTGACCACGGTCAAATGTGCTGTCTGGGCACACAGTGTCACTGCACGCGGGCCCCACCGCATACACGGTCCATTCATCTATCACATGCCCTAGCATTCTTAACATGGAACAGACCCCTCTCTTTTCATCTGCCCGGAAAATGTCAGGCGCCGGAAAAACCCCTCCGGATGTTTTCCCTCTCCGTCTGCAACGTCTAGCACTGCGTTAATTCACCCCTAACACCGCGTATTACCATGTTATGCTTTATGATGCTTTGTTTGCTTTATACTTATTGTTTCTTCCCCCTCTTCTCTCCGGTAGACCCCGAGACCGATGCTGCCCATGTGATCGACTACATCTTCGACGACCCTTCTTCCTTTGCAGCAGAGCTTCTAGGCAAGCCCCCCTTTGGTCATTCCGATATCGCCCATTCTATTCTCCTATGCTTGCATTAGATTTTGCTACTGTAATTGTTTGCTCCTATTCTGATGCATAGCCTGCTTTTGTATCTGCTGTTGTACCCTACCTGCTTATCCTAAACTGCTTAGTATAGGTTGGTTAGTGATCCATTAGTGACCCCCACCTTGTCCTTGTTGCCCCTGCTTCAACATCGAAGACCCGATCAACGGGGTCGAGGACCAGGCCCCGGCACCGCACATCACTTTCCCCTTAGTTCCTCGACACTATTAGGTTACTATCGAGTGCCGAGGGTGACACGTCATCAGCACTTCTGATGTTAACCCTGTAGTGTAGCTATTCGGTCATGGTCATTGAGGGTGATTCCGCCTTAACCACTTCCGATACGACTCTGTCGTGCAACCCCTCAAGTGTGAACCTCGAGGGTGGTTCCTCTTACGTTCACCTTGATGATTACATCGAGTGGAATCCATCGAGGGTGGTTCCTCAGGGTTCCCCTTGGTGTTAGACACACAGTTACTGTGTTTACTATTACTTTACCCTGAACCAGGTTACTAAAGACGGGTCGGCCCTGAGGGGTACCCGCGCGATCTTAATTGCGAGTGATGTGGAGTCGGGTTGACCTGGAAGGTGCCCGCGAGAAACTTACGAGGCGTGGCCGGGCATTCTTAGCCCTTGTCGCCAGTCCTCGAGATGGGGCAATGGGGGTCACATCTTTCGTGAGTCTCTGCTTGATACCGCGCTCTCCTGATCCACTACGATTTGGATATTTGATCTGAGGGGCCTCTGGCCTGATAGTACTAACCATCACGTGGGCATAGTATGGGCGTTCTGCGTCGTATGCATCAGCCGAACCTTAATAGACGTCATGCGACTGAGCGGCACACACCGTGTTGGACTGGTAAGCATCTGCCTTTTTAAGGAGGTAGCTAGGTCTGCTCACCGGCCGCGTTCGTAACATGCAGGAGTTCCCAGGGCGATGGCCCATGACCCCTGGGGCATAGGTTTAGTCCGACGTGCTGACCTCTCTATTTAGCCTAGGTCGGGTTGCGGTGTATTGTTTGGCCAAGGCCGGGCATAACCTAGGAAAGTGTGTCTAGCCGGAGTTAATCAAGCGTGGTGGGTAAGTTGGTGCACCCCTGCAGGGAAGAATACATCTATCGATAGCATGTCCTACGGTAACGGACACTCGGAGTTTTATCCCGATCGATACAACTAGAACTGGATGCTGAGGCATGAAATGGATATGTGGCTCCGGGAGTCGAGAAAGGATCCCGGGGCATTGACAGCAACATAAATATTACTTATGTATACTACTCTACTCCCTCCTCTTGCTGCAAGACGGTGGTTTCCTGAAGATGCTAGTCTTTGATAGGACTAGCTTCTCCCCCTCTTATTCTGGCATTCTGTAGTTAGTCCACAGATACTACCCCTTTCATTGATACCGATCCATAGTTAGTGTAGATCCTTGCTTGCGAGTACTTTGGATGAGTATTCACGGTTGCTTTGCTACCCCTTTCCCCCCTTCTTTCTTCTTTCTGGTTGTTGCAACCAGATGGTGGAGTCCAGGAGCCAGATGCCACCACCGATGACTACTACTACCCCGAGGGTGCCTACTACTACGTGGAGAACGCCGACGACCAGGAGTAGATAGGAGGCTCCTAGGCAGGAGCTCTTGCCTTTTCGATCGTTGTTGCTTTTGTGCTAGCCTTCTTAAGGCAAACTTGTCCAACTCATGTCTGTACTCATATATTGTTGCTTCCGCTGACTCTTGTGTATTCGAGCCCTCAAGGCCCCTGGCTTGTAATATAAAACTTGTATTATTTTAATTTGTGTCTAGAGTTGTGTTGTGATATCTTCCCGTGAGTTCTTGATCTTGATCGTACACATTTGCGTGTATGATCAGTGTACGATTGAATCGAGGGTGTCACAAGTTGGTATCAGAGCCGACTGCCTGTAGGTAGCCCCCTTTCCAACTCCTTGGCCGAAGTTGAGTCTAGTCACTAAAAAACTTTTACTAACATTGTATGTGTGTGTTACGGGCCCACGTCGCCATTGGGTGGTATTAAGATCTTTTACTCCTCGTCTATACTCTGTGACTCTGATCTCTCTTCTATTCGGGTTAAATTATTTTGCTAAGTCTAACACTAGGATCTCGTAACTACTTCCTCCCGGAGAACCCCTTCATTCCAGGTGATGGCTTGATTCACCATAAGACCCCGAAGATACTCTCTGATGTTATCCCGATAACTTGTGGTCATCGCGTTTGCAATTCTCTACCAACGATAAGCCCCTACGACTAATTGCATATCCTTGTCGCTCATACCTTCATCCCCAGTTGCTCTTGTTATTACAAGATACCCCGAAATACTTGTCGTTGTTCCGAGAACCCTTTGTGCCTACTGCCTTGCAGTTCCTTGTCACCTGAATACACCTACAATTTAATCCTCACACATATTGAGGATTTGTTTTTTTTCAGTTGTTCATATGTTTCACAAAAGTCTTTGAAATACTATTCGATCTTTCGATAATCCTCAATAGCCTGTTGTTCTTAAAATTCTTGCTTGCTTGCATTATGGATAATCCCATAAGTCTAGTAATCTTATTGGCATCCTTTGTCACTATCCTTTTGAGTCCGTTGATTCAATATGTTGCGGATGCTCGCAATCCTCAGTCAGATCATATTCATCCTTCCGGCTTGGACGTCATTTGACCAAGAGTTGTTTCTCGACCAATCAAATTGTCGTCGATTGTATCCCTAAGGATATTCAACTTACTTATATTTTGATCAGAGTGTCTGCTTCTGATCTTCTATTTTTGAAATCATGATTTCTTTGCATTTAAGCATCGAATTATTCAGATGTTTCTATAATCCGAAGCCTTTGCATTCTTTCTTCTTCTGGTTGAGTACCAATACTCACATCAGATCCTATGTGGACCGCCAGATCCTTTGTTAGATTTTATCCGACAACGTCCTTCATATTCAATAACCTTTTGAGCCTTTCCTCGGAATGTTTTTGGTAAATTGTATCCTCTGCCTTCTCAACCATGCTCTGCCTTCGAGCTTGTGTTGTTTTACTTGTGGAGTTTGTGGTATATGTTCCCAAGATGCCCCTATGGGTTGAACCTATTCCTTCCTTAATCCATGTGAACCCGAGAGTTTTCACGAGTCATACTCTTGTGGTGTTTTGCCAGATAAAATTTCAACACTACAACTTCATCGAAAGCGAGAAGTAAATGAAATGATATGCATTGAAGAAGTGGGAGTCGACCTTGAACTTTGTGTTCATTCCCATGGACATGATGTAGATATTATCATGGAAGCTTCTCTTAAAATTAATTATCCCCTTGGTATAAGATCATCTTATATCTAGGATTTGATCCTTTGCAACCGTGGTTTTGACCATGATTGTTCCCCTTTGATTCCATTTCTCAGACAAGTTAAAGCACTTGTCTTCTGTAGATAAATGCATCTTCACAATCTCTATTTTGATCTTCCATCGAGTATTACCCTCTCGTATCTCGATAATAACAAAGAACCGTGTTGCTTCCTACTAGGCTTCATCTGGTATTGCTTCTCATCGATTTCAAATTTCCCCGGGTTTTGAGTTGTTAGTCACTCGAGAACGCTGATAAGTGAATCGATTCCACACTCTGATTCTATAACTCTTAAATAATTTTTGTTGCTTACGAGTTTAATAATCCTTCAAGTCATTCCTAGCCTGATCGGCTATATCATTACCGTGCTAAATTTTAACTGTGCTACCCGGTCCTTCTTCCCTGAGCACAATTTTTGATGATGAGCTAAGCCTACGTCAATCTTCCTCGTCATATCATTTCGCCTTGAACAACAAGCTTAATTTCGAGTTTGTGTCATACCCGTGGTTCCAATAACATTTCGCTTCATCATTCCTTTGACTTGATGTCATCGCCGATCGATTACATCTTCATGAAATCTCTCGACAAATGTGTCGTGATCATCATCAACATTCGGAGCTATTCCAGGATATTAATTAAATTCGTGATGAGAAATACCATCCTTGCCCCTCGATGATTTGTTTTATCATCGACAACATTTATGCCTTCGCCCCAACACAAACTTGTTCGTATAAATTTTGGAAATACATCCTTTTTGGCATGTCAATGGATTGTTGCTGGACCCATCGGCCACCTTCTCATCTTTTACCTAATAAAATTGCATGAGATGTTCTAAAAATTCCTGATTGATCCTTTGTATTCCCAAGGTCCGACCTTTACCTGATGACCATGTCAATGCTATCCCGAAGCATGACTGTGTTACTCCGAAAATCTTTGAGAACATTAGAGGCGCAATGCTAAATGTTTCTTTATCACTTATCCAAACACTGTTGTATGGGTAACGTCATGAACATTCCTCTCCCCATTACCTAAATGGTAATCTACTTACTATCATGCCATGGATATCATCCTATGCTTATCCTTGGGAAGGATATACTCCTGACATTTGTGTTTAAACACAGTTTACTTTCCATTGTTCTGATAAATCTAATAATCTAATTTTCCTTTCCATTATTTTGTTTAACCTTTCTTGTGATTTATATGATCTAAGCAGAAACAATTCCCTGCTTATGTAGACACCTCGGTGTATAACTCTGTCAGTAAGAGGTCCTATTACTACAGTTGAGAACATTCTGGTAACCACCGATGGACGAGAACTTTGCCTAATGGTCCGCCTCGTCTTAACGAGCAGGAAAATGATTCTCTTCATCCCATGTCCTTGGTACCAAACTTTGTTGCCAACATAACTAACAGGCTATCCTCTGATCTGCCTTGCTATCATGACCGTTCAAGATGTTAGCGCCTCCTGCTTTTAACCCACATGGTGGGCCCATGACCCACAGTTCCACAGGATCAAAACCTGACTCTCTTGTACACCCTTGTTTCTAAGGTTATTTCTCACGCTTGGCTTCATATGAAAATCCCAAGCCTCCTTTCGAGAGGCGATCTATTCTGGTATCATACGCAATACTTATTACCATTGCTCTGAACCCCTTTCACCCCTTGTTTCAGGCAACACACAATTTCCTACCCGGTTGGAGCTTATTATTGCACCTCACCTTGCTCTCGATGACTTTCTTGAATTTCAACTCGAGAGATGCCTCTATGCCACGTTCACTGCGATAGTCCCCATGTACCTATCTTGTGTTGAGCTCCGTCCTTCCCAAGTCTTTCCCCCTTACTCCACCCCTTAAATCTCGGGACGAGATTTCTTGTAGTGGAGGAGATTTGTAACACCCAGAGAATCATGCTACAGTAATCCCCTGTTGATGGTGCCATGTCATCACTCTTATTGTTGCTAATCCTCATTTGCTTTCAAACACAATTCAACTTCAAATCTAAATTATAGTCAAAATTAATAAACTTCTCAAACATGAAGACTAATTTTTTTTGACTGGAAACTGTAGGGAGAACCCCCCACAGCATTTAAATTTTATTCAAAATAGATAATACAATGTACAAAGATTACAAGTGGTAATCAGAACATAAAAAAGAAAGGAGAAAGTGAACTAAGCTACTAGTAAAACAAAAAGAACCTCAAGGGGGTTAGAATGAAATCCACTTTAGCAGGTCCTCCTTGTATCTAGCCTTGACTATGTGCTGCATGAGTGTAATATCGTGGATAAATGCACTTCTCCATTTATTAAAACTTTGCCTCTCATGCCTGAACACTCTTGCATTCCTGATTATCCAGATGTTCCAGCAAGCAACAAAAACAACTTCAGTAAAAAAAGGCTGAGAAAAATCCTGTTTAGCTTGCATAACAATAGCAGACATGTCATCCCTAGGTGACCATGTAATTTGCAGATAGTTCCATATTCTCACACTGAAGTTACATTCAAAGAACAGGTGGTTTCTGGTCTCTCTAGTCCTCAAGGGACAAAGAAGGCAGTTAACCCCATCATCAAGATGCCAATGTCTTCTTTCCACCATATCCTTGGTATTGAGCCTGTCCATGACTAACATCCAGGCAAACACTTTGATTTTCATAGTGCAGGAGGATTTCCATATCCAGAGAAGAAGAGGGTTAAAAGACATGTTAGAATGCATGAAGAGTAGAACAGCTTGGGCTTGAATGCATTACATGTCCCCTGCCAAAACCAAGTGTCCTTTTGCTCCACATCTCTACTACAAGAGACCATAAGATCATGTACAGTCAAAAACTCCTGATATGCTGATAAGCCACAAGTATAGGGGATCGCAACAGTTTTCGAGGGTAGAGTATTCAACCCAAATTTATTGATTCGACACAAGGGGAGCCAAAGAATATTCTCAAGTATTAGCAGCTGAGTTGTCAATTCAACCACACCTGGAAACTTAATATCTGCAGCAAAGTTTTTAGTAGCAAAGTAATATGGTAGTGGTGGTAACGGTAACAAAAGTAAAGACAACAAAAGTAATGTTTTTGGTATTTTTGTAGTGATTGTAACAGTGGCAACGGAAAAGTAAATAAGCGAGAACCAGATATGGAAAGCTCAGTGGCACCGGATCGATGATGGATAATTATGCGGATGTGGTTCGTCATGTAACAAATCATAACATAGGGTGACACGGAACTAGCTCCAGTTCATCAATGTAATGTAGGCATGTATTCCGTAAATAGTCATACGTGCTTATGGAAAAGAACTTGCATGACATCTTCTGTCCTACCCTCCCGTGGCAGCGGGGTCCTATTGGAAACTAAGGGATATCAAGGCCTCCTTTTAATAGAGAACCGGAACAAAGCATTAGCACATAGTGAGTACATGAACTCCTCAAACTATGGTCATCACCGGGAGTGGTCCCAATTATTGTCACTTTGGGGTTGCCGGATCATAACACATAGTAGGTGACTATAGACTTGCAAGATAGGATCAAGAACACACATATATTCATGAAAACATAATAGGTTCAGATCTGAAATCATGGCACTCGGGCCCTAGTGACAAGCATTAAGCATAGCAAAGTCATAGCAACATCAATCTCAGAACATAATGGATACTAGGGATCAAACCCTAACAAAACTAGCTCGATTACATGATAAATCTCATCCAACCCATCACCGTCCAGCAAGCCTACGATGGAATTACTCACGCCGGCGGTGAGCATCATGAAATTGGTGATGGAGGATGGTTGATGATGACGACGGCGACGAATCCCCTCTCGAGCCCCGAACGGACTCGGATCAGCCCTCCCGAGAGAGATTAGGGCTTGGCGGCGGCTCCGTGTCGTAAAACGCGATGAAACTTTCTCTCTGATTTTTTTCTCCCAAAGCCAATATATGGAGTTGGAGTTGGCGTCGGAGGGCCACCAGGGGCCCACGAGGTAGGGGCGCGCCCGGGAGGGGCGCCCTCCACCTCGTGGACACAGGTGTGGGCCCCTGGTCTTCATCTTTGGCGAGGATTTTTATTATTTATTCTAAGATATTCCGTGGAGTTTCAGGTCATTCCGAGAACTTTTGTTTTCTACATAAAACAACATCATGGCAATTCTGCTAAAAACAGCGTCGGTCCGGTTAGTTCCATTCAAATCATACAAGTTAGAGTCCAAAACAAGGGCAAAAGTGTTTGGAAAAGTAGATCTGACGGAGACGTATCAACTCCCCAAGCTTAAACCCTTGCTTGTCCTCAAGCAATTCAGTTGACAAACCGAAAGAGAAAAGAAAAACTTTACAAACTCTGTTTGCTCTTGTTGTTGTAAACATGAAAAGCCAGCATTCAAGTTTCAGCAAATATTATGAACTAACCATACTCACAATAACACGTAGGTCTCGTAATTACTCATATCAATAGCATAATCAGCTAGCGAGCCATAATAATAAAATCGGATGACAACACTTTCTCAAAATAATCATAACATGATATAACGAAATGGTATCTCGCTAGCCCTTTCTGAGACCACAAAACATAAATGCAGAGCACCTTTAAAGATCAAGGACTGACTAAACATTGTAATTCATGGTAAAAGAGATCCAGTCAAGTCATACCCATTATAAACCAATTATAATGAATGCAAATGACAGTGTGCTCTCAAATGGGTGCTTTTAATAAGAAGGGTGATGACTCAACATAAAAGTAAATAGATAGGCCCTTCGCAGAGGGAAGCAGGGATTTGTAGAGGTGCCAGAGCTCGATTTTGAAATAGAGATAAATTATATTTTGAGCGGCATACTCTCATTGTCAACATAACAACTAAAAGATGATGATATCTCCCATGCTAAACATATTATAGGCGGTTCCCAAAAAGAATGGTAAAGTTTATACTCCCCTTCCTCCACAAGCATCAATCCATGGCTTGCTCGAAACAACGAGTGCCTCCAACATTCAACGGGTCCCAAGGGGAGTTCTGTTTGCAGTTATTTTGATTTAGTTTGCTTTGATCTTTTTGGATCATGGGACTGGGCATCCCGGTTACCGGCCCTTTCTCGTGAATGAGGAGCGAAGTCCACTCCTCTTGAGAATAACCCACCTAGCATGGAAGATATAGGCAGCCCTAGTTGCACATGAGCTACTCGAGCATACAAAATAGAATTTCATTTGAAGGTTTGGAGTTTGGCACATACAAATTTACTTGGAACGGCAGGTAGATACCGCATATAGGAAGGTATAGTGGACTCATATGGAACAACTTTGGGGTTTAAGGAGTTTGGATGCACAAGCAGTATTCCCGCTTAGTACAGGTGAGGGCTAGCAAAAGACTGGGAAGCGACCAACTAAGAGAGCGACAACAGTCGTAAACATGCATTAAAATTAATTTACACTGAATATAAGCATGAGTAGGATATAATCCACCATGAACATAAATATCATGAAGGCTATGTTGATTTGATTCAACTACATGCGTGAACATGTGCCAAGTCGAGTCACTCAATTCATTCAAAGGAGGATACCATCCCATCATACCATATCATAATCATTCTAATAGCATGTTGGCACGCAAGGTAAACCATTATAACTCATAGCTAATCAAGCATGGCACAAGCAACTATAATCTCTAAATGTCATTGAAAATATGTTTACTTCATAATAGCTGAATCAGGAACGATGAATCATCATACTTACAAAAACAAGAGAGGTCGAGTTCATACCAGCTTTTCTCATCCCAATAAGTACATCATATATCATCATTATGGCCTTTCACTTGCACAACCGAACGGTTTGAATAATAATAAGAGTGCACGTGCATTGGACTAAGCTGGAATCTGCAAGCATTCAACTTAAGAGAGAAGACAAGTAATATGGGCTCTAAGTTAGATAAACAATAATGCATATGAGAGCCACTAAGCATTTTCAGTATAGTCTTCTCGACCCCCAAAGAAAGGAAAAGAAATGAAAACTATTTACACGGGAAAGCTCCCAACAAGAAAAAGAAGAACGGGAAATATTTTTGGGTTTTCTTTTTAATTATTACTAATACAGCAGGAAAAATAGACTAACTAAATTTTTTGTTTTTTCTTAAGGTTTATCAAACACACAAGAAGAAAGCTAGAAAAAGAAAATAAACTAGCATGGATATTACAGTGAAAGAGTATGAGCACCGACATCTAGAAATGAGTGTGTGTGAGCATAAATGTAACGTCGGTGAGAAATACGTACTCCCCCAAGCTTAGGCTTTTGGCCTAAGTTGGTCTATTGCCAGGGATAGCCTGGATGATACCCGTAGGTGTAGCTGGGGTCATACTGTGAGGCAGTGGCTACCGCCTCCTGAGCTGCAGCATGGCGTCGAGCTGCCTCCGCTCTCCTCTCGTACTCATTTGCCTCCTCCCTGGTAATAATATATCTTCCTCTCGTCTGAAAATCAAAGAAGGCAGGAGCAGGAAGAGTAACACGGACAACATGACGTTTGTTAAAGATTAGTCGATACTGTAAAGGTGGTCCAGTCCTCTCAATGAATTGGGGGGAAAATATAGAATCAAGATCTAAATAAGAAGGGGGTAACTCCATATCACCCTCATGAATGTCTACATCAAGAAAATTAGCTAAGCGGGTTGCATAAATTCCTCCAAAGAAATCTCCATTATGTCTATTATGATGCAACCTCGAGCTACAATGGCTCCCATATGATAAGATTGGTCCCCTAACACAAAGACTTCCGAGAATGCTTTGAGATCAGAGAACACACATGTGACATGCTTCATCCTTAGCATTTATGCATCTACCAATGAAGAGAGCAAAATAATGTATAGCAGGAAAGTGAATGCTCCCTATAGTGGCCTGCGCTATATCTCTAGATTCCCCCACAGTTATTCTAGCAAGAAAGTCTCTATATTCAGATTTAGGGGGATCCCTGATACTACCCCAAGATGGAAGTTTGCATGCAAGAGTGAAATCATCTAAGTCCATGGTATAAGATTTGTCATAAAGGTCAAACATGACTGAACAAGAATTACGCGAAGATGAAAACTCAAACCTCCCCACAAATGAACTTGTGTGATCACGATACTGGGGGCATTTGTCAGCTTCAAAGTCCTCAGGACCGGCATTACGCAAATATGCGTTAAATTCTTCTTTGATTCCCGCTTGATCCATAAAATTTTCCGAAGGCCATTCACAGGGCCTAACAAGAGCGTCTCTTGGTGGTTCCTCGTCAGCATCACACATTGCAAGCCTGGGACCTTGCTTCCTTCAAGAACCACCTTGGAACATCTTCCTGAGCATATTGTTTTTCTCTGAAAAATTCTGAAATTTTTAGTAACTTCAAACAAAAGTGAACCAACTTCAATAAAACTAATAGCAACTACTCATACAAGTGCCTAGAGCATATATCAAGCATTAGAACTACTTGGAACCATATAAATTTGACATGCAAGCTCAAGAACATGGTCACCTATGCAGCACAAATTTGCAATGAATAAAGCACTAGAACAAAAACTAATTGGGCCAATGGAGGAGTCACATACCAAGGAACAATCTCCCCAAGCAGTTTTGCGAGAGGTGCTTTGAGCAAGGAGATCGAAAATCGCAGCAAAAGCAGCTGGAACACGAGCTTGAGTTGGTTTTTCGGGTTTGTGTGAGACAGAGGAAGAAGATGGGTGCAGGGATAAGTGGAGGAGGGACACCATGGGCCCACGAGGCAGGGGGGCGCGCCCAGGAGGGTAGGGCGTGCCCTCGACCCTCGTGGCAGTGTGAGGTCCCCAGCTGTAATTTTGCACTAAAATCCTCAAATATTCGAAAAAACATATTAAATTGGCATGGCATTCGAGGACTTTTATTTTCGGATATTTTTATATTGCACGGATAAGTCGGGAGATGACAAAAAAATGCTATTTTTACTTTATTTCTACTAAAGAACAGAAAATATAAAGAGGGCAGAAGGTTGTGCTTCTAGTTTCATCCATCTCATGCTCATCAAAAGAATCCACTAACAAGGTTGATCAAGTCTTGTTAACAAACTCATTCCGATTAACATGGAACCGGAGAAATTTGAATAACACTATGTTACCTCAACGGGATATGGACATCCCCAATAATAAGTATATCATATTTCTTCTTAACAGAGGGAGAGGAAATTCAAAACCTCCAAATATAATCGATGGAATTTTTCCAATAGAGTTGATACTATGAACTTGAGGTTGTTTCTTCGGAAAGTGTACCGTATGCTCATTACCATTAACATGAAAAGTGACATTGCCTTTGTTGCAATCAATAACAGCCCCTGCAGTATTAAGGAAAGTTCTTCCAAGAATAATAGACATAATATCATCCTCGGGAATATCAAGAATAACAAAGTCCGTTAAAATAGTAACGTTTGCAACCACAACAGCACATCCTCACAAATACCGGCAATATAGCAGTTGATTTATCAGCCATTTGCAAAGATATTTCAGTAGGTGTCAACTTATTCAAGTCAAGTCTACGATATAAAGAGAGAGGCATAACACTAACACCGGCTCCAAGATCACATAAAGCAGTTTTAACATAATTTCTTTTAATGGAGCATGGTATAGTAGGTACTCCTGGGTCTCCAAGTTTCTTTGGTATTCCACCCTTAAAAGTATAATTAGCAAGCATGGTGGAAATTTCAGCTTCCGGTATCTTTCTTTTATTTGTAATAATATCTTTCATATATTTAGCATAAGGATTCATTTTGAGCATATCAGTCAATCGCATACGCAAAAAGATGGGTCTAATCATTTCAACAAAGCGCTCAAAATCCTCATCATCCTTTTCTTGGATGGTTTGGAGGAAAAGGCATGGGTTTCGAACCCATGGTTCTCTTTCTTTACCATGTTTCCTAGCAACGAAGTCTCTTTTATCATAACATTGATTCTTTGATTGTGGGTTATCAAGATCACCAGCAGGTTCAACTTCTACATCATTATCATTACTAGGTTGAGCATCATCATGAACATCATCATTAACATTTTCACTAGGTTCTTGTTCATTACCAGATTGTGTTTCAGCATCAGAAACAGAGATATCATTTGGATTCTCAGGTTGTTCAGCAATAGGTTCACTAGAAGTTTGCAACGTCCTATCATTTTTCTTTTTCTTCCTCTTAGAAGAACTAGGTACATCAACATTATTTCTCTGAGAATCTTGCTCGATTCTCTTAGGGTGGCCTTCAGGATACAAAGGTTCCTGAGTCATTCTACCAGTTCTAGTAGCCACTCTAACAGCATAATCATTTCTCTTACTATTCATTTCATCAATCACTTCTTTCTGAGCTTTAAGTACTTGTTCTACTTGAGTGGTAACCATAGAAGCATGTTTGCTAACAAGTTTAAGTTCACCTCTAATATTAGCCATATAATCACTCAAGCGTCTAATCATAAAGGTATTTTGTTTTAATTGTCTACCAAAATAAGCATTAAAGTCATCTTGCTTAAACATAAAGTTATCAAACTCATCCAAGCACTGACTAGAAATTTTAGTAGGAGGGACTTCAACTTTATCATATCTATAGAGAGAATTTACCTTCACTACCTGTGTCGGGATATCGGGAGGTTCTTCAGTAAATAAGTAATTGAGATCATATACTTCTTCAACATGCGATAAATAAAGACCATGTATTTCTTCAATAGGAGGTAAATTCTTAACATCTTCAGCTCTAATACCTTTTTCTTTCATAGATTTCTTTGCCTCTTGCATATCTTCGGGACTGAGAAATAGAACACCTCTATTCTTGGAGTTGGTTTAGGAATAGGCTCAATGGTTGGCTCTGAGCTAGCTCAGAGGTGCCCGATTATTTTCATTTGCCAACATATTATTCAATAGAATTTCAGCTTCATCCGTTGTTCTTTCCCTAAAAGAGAACCAGCACAACTATCCGTAATCTCTGGAAGCATCGGTTAGTCCATTATAAAAGATATCAAGTATTTCAGGTTTCTTAAGAGGATGATCGGCAAAGCATTAAGTAACTTGAGAAGCCTCCCCAAGCTTGTGGGAGACTCTCTTCTTCAATTTGCACAAAATTATATATATCCCTCAAAGCAGCTTGTTTCTTATGAGCAGGGAAATATTTAGCAGAGAAGTAATAAATCATATCATGGGGACTTTGCACACAACCAGGATCAAGAGAATTAAACCATATCTTAGCATCACCCTTTAATGAGAACGGAAATATTTTGAGTAAATAAAGGTAGCGCGATATCTCATTATTAGTAAACAGGGCAGCTATATCATTTAACTTAGTAAGATGTGCCACAACAGTTTGAGATTCATAGCCATAAAAAGGATCAGATTCAACCAAAGTAATTATATCAGGATCAACAGAAATATCATAATAATCCTGATCAGGAACACAGATAGGTGAAGTAGCAAAAGCAGGGTCGGGTCTCATCCTATCTCTGAAAGATTCTTTACTCCATTTAACTAGCAACCTCTTAAGTTCATATCTATCCTGGCAAGCAAGAATGGCTGCTGTAGATTCAGCATCGAAAAGATAGTCCTCAGGAATAGCAGGCATATTATCATCATTACTAACATCATCGTGTTTTGTTTCAATAATTTCTCTTTCTCTAGACCTAGAAATTTGCTCATCTAGAAATTCACCAAGGGGCACAGTAGTATCAAGCATAGAAGTAGTTTCATCATAAGTATCATGCATAGCAGAAGTGGCATCATCAATAACATGCGACATATCGAATCGAATAGCGAAGCAGGTTTAGGTGTCGCTAGCTTACTCATAATGTAAGCTGAATCAAGTGCAGAGCTAGATGGCAGTTCCTTACCTCACCTCGTGGTTGAGGGATAAATTGTTGTCTTAGCGTCTTTCAAGTTCTTCATAGTGTCCAGCAGATATAAATCCCAAGTGACTCAAAGAATAGAGCTATGCTCCCCGGCTATGGCGCCAGAAAAGGGTCTTGATAACCCACAAGTATAGGGGATTGCAACAGTTTTCAAGGGTAGAGTATTCAACCCAAATTTATTGATTCGACACAAGGGGAGCCAAAGAATATTCTCAAGTATTAACAGCTGAGTTGTCAATTCAACCACACCTGGAAACTTAATATCTGCAGCAAAGTGTTTAGTAGCAAAGTAATATGATAGTGGTGGTAATGGTAACAAAAGTAAAGACAGCAAAAGTAATGTTTTTGGTATTTTTGTAGTGATTGTAACAGTGGCAACGGAAAAGCAAATAAGCGAGAACCAGTATATGGAAAGCTCGTAGGCACCAGATCAGTGATGGATAATTATGCCGGATGTGGTTTGTCATGTAACAGTCATAACATAGGGTGACACAGAACTAGCTCCAGTTCATCAATGTAATGTAGGCATGTATTCCATAAATAGTCATACGTGCTTATGGAAAAGAACTTGCATGACATCTTCTGTCCTACCCTCCCGTGGCAGCGGGGTCCTATTGGAAACTAAGGGATATTAAGGCCTCCTTTTAATAGAGAACCGGAACAAAGCATTAGCACATAGTGAGTACATGAACTCCTCAAACTATGGTCATCACCGGAGTGGTCCCGATTATTGTCACTTCGGGTTGCGGATCATAACACATAGTAGGTGACTATAGACTTGCAAGATAGGATCAAGAACACACATATATTCATGAAAACATAATAGGTTCAGATCTGAAATCATGGCACTCGGGCCCTAGTGACAAGCATTAAGCATAGCAAAGTCATAGCAACATCAATCTCGAACATAATGGATACTAGGGATCAAACCCTAACAAAACTAACTCGATTACATGATAAATCTCATCCAACCCATCACCGTCCAGCAAGCCTATGATGGAATTACTCACGCACGGCGGTGAGCATCATGAAATTGGTGATGGAGGATGGTTGATGATGACGACGGCGACGAATCCCCCTCTCAAAGCCCCGAACGGACTCCAGATCATCCCTCCCGAGAGAGATTAGGGCTTGGCGGCGGCTCCGTATCGTAAAACGCGATGAAACTTTCTCTCTGATTTTTTTCTCTCTGAAAGCCAATATATGGAGTTTTGGAGTTGGCATCGGAGGGCCACCAGGGGGCCCACGAGGTAGGGGGCGCGCCCAGGGGGGAGGGGCGCGCCCCCCACCCTCGTGGACAGGGTGTGGGCCCCCTGGTCTTCATCTTTGGCGAGGATTTTTTATTATTTATTCTAAGATATTCCGTGGAGTTTCAGGTCATTCCGAGAACTTTTGTTTTCTGCACATAAAACAACATCATGGCAATTCTCTGAAAACAGCCACCATCCAAGGTTAGTTCCATTCAAATCATACAAGTTAGAGTCCAAAACAAGGGAAAAAGTGTTTGGAAAAGTAGATGCGACAGAGACATATCATATGCCTGAGCAGATAGAGGTAAATGGAACAAATTAATCATATCCTGCGACTGGAAGGCCTCATAGACTGTGATCCATGGATCTTTCACATAAGAGAAGAGCCTAGAGAACCTTAATTGCAAAGGTGGAACTGAATCCCCAATCTTCCACTTATCAGACCAAAACAGAGCAGAGTTCCCAGAGTTGACTTGAATCCAAGTTGTGTTCCTATAATGATCCAACAACTTGCAGATATCCTTCCACCAAAAGGAACCACAAATGTCAGTCTGCTGAGGAACAGAAGAGTGATAGTATGTGTCCCAAATAAGAGAGACCCATGGTAGGTTAACTCTATTTAAAAATTTGTGAAAATGTTTGAGCAATAGAGCCATGTTCTGAACACCCAAATTCAAAATTCCCAGCCCACCTTTATTTTTAGGTCTACAAATGAGTTCCCAAGCTGCCAAGGATGGTGAGGGCTCATCCATGTGCTTTCTCCATAGACACTGCCTCGGAATTCTCTCCAATTGCTCTAATATTCCTGTAGGAGCGAGCAAGCTACCAAGATAAAAGATGGGCAAGGAAGATTGAGCAGAATTCAGGAATTGAAGCCTTTCCCCTTGATTCAGAAAAGAAGAACTGGCTGTCATCCTTCTTTCCATACAGTCAACAAGTGGCATAAAATCCACCATTTTAGGCCTGGTAGTACCAACAGGAAGGCCAAGATAAGTGAAGGGCATTTTACCCACTTGACAACCAAAAGCAGCAGCCAAACCAATGATAGAGTCCTCATCAACATTTATGGGCACCATAGAAGACTTGTGATAGTTGAAAACTAACCCAGTTGATGTGGAAAACACTTGCAACATGTCTTTCAGTGCCAAAAGCTGATTTTTATCTGCAGGTAAGATGATTAGTGTATCATCAGCGTATTGCACTATTGGATAGTCCTGATCATGACATGGTATAGGCAGCTGTAAAATTCCCCTCCTGAACATATCATTTACCACTGACTGCAACAGATCAGCAGCAATAACAAAGAGTAAAGGTGAGAGACAGTCTACTTGCCTAACCCCTTTCTTACAAAGAAACTGCCTACCAGGCACACCATTTAGAAGAACAGATGATGTCCCAGTAGAGAGCAACTGCTTGACCCAGGAAATCCATTTCTGATTGAAACCTTTGAACTTGAGGATCTGCGAAATAGCTTCATGTTCAATTGAGTCAAAAGCCTTTTCAAAATCCAGTTTAAGAATTATTATAGGCCTCTTGGATTGGTGACATTGATGCAAATACTCCAGAGACCAACCAATACAGTCCTGAATAGTCCTGCTCTTAATTAAACCATACTGATTCTTATGAATGCATGCCGTGATGATCTTCTGGAACCTATTAGCAGCCATCTTAGATAAAAACTTAAGACCCATCCCTATCAAAGAAATAGGCCTATAATCTCCAACCTCTTCAGGAGCCAGCTTCTTAGGGATCAAGGTGATATAGGAGCCATTAATATTTTCTAAATTTGCAGTTCCAGAATGAAAAGACTCAGCCAACTCATAAAAGTCTTGACAAATAATGTGCCAGCACTTTTTAAAGACAGTCCATTAAAGCCATCAGGTCCAGGAGCTTTGTCAATGGGCATATGTTTGACTGTGTCATCCATTTCCTGCTTTGCGAAAGGCTCAGTAAGAAAATCCAACCCATCAACTGGTTTTAGCAAGTTACTGAGGTCAAAACCCATGACAATACCAGAAGAAACTCCCATTCTGTTCTTAAAACAATTCCAGATAATTCCCTCCATCCAAGAGTGTTGAGAAACCACTGACCCATCAGTATCTTTCAAAGATGTAATAGAGTTTCTTCTATGTCTCTCAGTGGCCATTGCATGAAAGAATTTTGGTGTTCTCTCCTGCCAGTTTAATATACCTGATTGTACACCTTTTTTCCAATATAGAAACTAAGGATGTAAAAGGTTTTCCACATGCAATTTTACCACCTTTCTGAAGTTGAATTCAGGTCTGAATAAAGGCCTTAGCTCCTCAAGACCATCAAGACACAGTATGACCTCATTACATTTGGATATCAAAACTTTCAGCTTAGAAATATTCAGTTGCCACTTTTTAAGAGCTCCTCTTAAGCACTTAAATTTATCAGCAATCCTGGCAGTGATGTGAGATTTATTAGAGGGTTTCTGGCATGACTGCTGAACACATTCCATAAACCCCTCAAGCTCCACCAATACTTTTCAAAACGAAATATTTTAGATTTGGGGATAGAGGTCTTGATTGTGACCACACATGGCACATGATCAGAAGCAGTTCTGGCCATGGGCAAAACTTCAGTCATAGGGTATGAAGTAATCCAATCAGCATATGTGAAAAACCAGTCCAGCTGCTCTAATAATGGAATATCTTGCATATTAGACCATGTGTAAGATCGACCCTTAAGAGGAAGTTCCAGCAGTCCTAGGTGAGCAATGATGTCGGATTTCGGGTTCCGGCAGACCCTCTAGGTTCGAACACTGGGGTGCGCACGGAGATCTCGCCCTCTACCTACATGCACCTCGCCGCCTCGCTAGGATCTAAGCTATGAAAGGAACAACACAAGAGACATAGGGTTTATACTAGTTCGGGCCACCATTGTGGTGCAATACCCTACTCTAGTTTGTGGTGTGGTGGATTGCCTCTTGGGCTGATGACGAACAATACAAGGAAGAACAGCCTCGCGAAGGTCTGTTCTTGGCTGGTGCGATGAACTGCTAGGGGGAGTTCAGTCGCTCTCTCTCTCTCTGCTGATTCAAGGTGCTGGATCCTCTTCTCGATTCCGGATCCCTCTACCCTGTGGGAGGCTAGTCCTATTTATAGGCAAAGGCCTTGGGCCTCTTCCCAAATATTGAGCGGGAAGGGCGCCAACAATTGGCCATTTTGAAGGGGAACACCTAGTACACTTATCCTGACTAAAGTTGGTCCTCGCCTGTCAAAGGCTCTGGTGGTGACGCCGGCTTGGGCTCCACGATGACTTCCTTCCTGCCATTGCGACGGTCTTGGTCTTGTTGCACCAAAACGGATGCCTTTGCTTGATGCTCTTGCCTGCGCTTGCCCCCTTTGCAGCAAAGAGGAAAGAAGGACACTGCGCGGGCTGGCGCCCGCCTGGCACCCTTGGTCGTCATGGCTTACGTCATGGGCACCTCGTGAGGTACCCCGCCTTGATCTCTCCGCCTCCTCGCGAGCCAGCTGACGAGGCCGTGCTCGAGGAAGCTTCTGTCGTCCGCCCATGAGGCTTGGCCCTCGCGAGGGTCTTGAGCTTGTGCCGATGAAGATGGGCCATCTTGGGCCACCCTTGGGCCACGCCAGCAGCCGCAGCGAGCAAGTCTGGGGACCCCGCTCCCGAACGCCGACAAGAGCCCCGGCCCAAAGCGCGCATGGACTTGGCTGAGCAGAAGCGAAGGGGCAAGTCGGCGCCACGGGTCCTAACAGCCTGCGACCTTGGGCGCCGCGTGGCGGTTGATTGGACGTGGGCGGCCTTGCTCCCCCACGACGCCTCGGCGACTGCACGAATTGACAAGTCCCTGCATGCAAAGCGGGTCATGATTACCTGCGATCGTGGAGGCCGGTGGTTGGCCTTCCCCGGCTATAAGTACGGGACGGCGCCTGCCCTTCTAGTCCATCCCCTCTTGCTTCTCCTTCTTCTTCATGGCTCCGCCAAAGAGGTTCTTGGCCGCGGAGAAGGGAAAGGCTCGCCAGGTGGAGCCTGACTCTCCCCCGCCCAAGCGTGGTCGAGGCCGTCCTCGCAAACACCTTGTGGCTCCCATGGCGGCTCCTCGCAGTCGTGGGGGTGATCTCCCGCGCGGTGACGGGCGGCAGGCCGCTGTTGGGGGGCGTGCTATGGTCGCGTGATCCCCTAGGCCACGCTTCCACTCGACAGAGGTGCTGCCGGAGTTCGTTGTCTGGTCGGCGGAGCCGACCAGCACCCGGCTCCAGCTTCCTCCTAGGTGAGCTTCCGGCCGGTGCCCCGGGCGGCCTCTGGCTTCAGGCGGATGGTTGCTGCAGCTAGGCCTCCTCGGCTTCGCTGGAGGTCTCTGCGGTCAGGGGCGTGGCCCTGACCCGTGGCTTGCAAACGTGCCCGCGCGCGTGGTCTGAGCCGGCGGTGCACCCTGCACTTCAAGTTTGACGGCGATGCCACCCTCTACGTGAGGGTGTTCGGGGAAGACGGTCGCCGCGCTGGATGCTGCCCTGAGAACGACGATCGCGGACGCGGGCCCAGCCCCAGCGATGATGAAGACGACAGCACGCGCGGGGCCGGCGGCGCTCGGGGTTCGTCGAGCTTTGACGACTCTTCTTCAGGCAGCGGCTCCTCCAGCGGAGGCCGCGACCAGCCTCCGTGCCGCCGCGCCCGCCTGGAGGGAGGTAGCGGGTCCGCCCACCGTCTCGCCTCGGTGAAGCGCGAGAGGGAGTCCGCCTGAGCTCCGGAGGCAGTTCGAGTCTCCCCCGCGAGTTGGTGTCAGGCGAGCCACACCTGTTTTGTTCTTTTTCCTTTTCATGCGCAAAGAGACAGTAGTGTAGGGCCCCGCGTGGGCGTGCTTGGACTATTGTTGTTTATTATCGTACTGTTTCCACTATTTCGGTATTATGCCTTTGTGCCACACGCCTGCGCGTAGACATTACTTAGCTCGGGGGCGCCTGTCGTGGTCTTTGTTTCCCGATGCCGAGGCCTCGTCGAACGCTTCATGTCCTGCGAAGGTTAGTCTGGAGAGGTAGCCCCCGGCCTCAACTGTGGAGGCGACCGACCCAGGTCCAGTGTTCGTGTCGCGGTGCCCGTGGGGCACGGACTGGAGGGGTGCTCCTGTAGTAGACCCGGGTAAGGAAGCCTCAAACGATAAGGGCAGAAAAACACTCTCGAGGATGCCCGCGTTGCTCCCTCGCGAGACTTGCATGAGAGAAATCGAGGCAGGAGAGCGAAAAGGCAAAGAGTCACAAGCCGAAGACGGCAACAACTTCGATAAAACATCGAATGGGAATGAACAAGCCAACTGCAGAAAGCAAATGAGAAAAGCCGCGCCCGGCACCTAATCTAGTCTTCGACGTCTTCTCACCAGCGTGGAGCTAAGTGCTGCCACTGGGCATGGGAGGGAGCCCCAGGGCCTGAGGCCGGCACTCCTGAGACTCCGGGGCGTGTACAGCCCCAACTCATTATTACGTGAGAGTGTCACGGGCGGCGAGCTTCACAGGCGTTGGCCTTCTTCACAGGCTCCGGGCCTTTCTCAGAAAGATACACTTCACAGGCGTTTGCCTTCTTCACAGGCACCGGGCCTTTTCCAAAACGCGGCAGTTTCACAGGCGTTCGCCTTCTTCACAGGCTCTGGGCCTTTTCCAAAATGCGGCAGCTTCACAGGTGTTCGCCTTCTTCATAGGCTCTGGGCCTTTTCCAAAGCGCAACGCTTCACAGGCGTTCGCCTTCTTCACAGGCTCTGGGCCTTTTTAGGGGTAAAACCTCCTTAGGTGCTGACTGTTCCACGCTGCGTTACGACGGGCACCCCTCCCGAGTCTCCAAGCGCCATGGAGCCGGGCACGAAACATGAACAACCTTGAACGGGCCCTCCCACATGGGAGAGAGCTTATGCAATCCCTCCCTGGAGAGAACCCGCCTGAGCACGAGGTCTCCTACCTCGAGAGTCCTGGGGCGGATGTTGCGGCAGTGGTATCGCCGCAGCGCTTGTTGGTACCTTGCCGCTCGTAGCGCGGCTTCCCGACGATGCTCGTCCCCCAGCACGAGGTATGTCCCCGCATGGCGTCCTGCTGCGCCTCGTCGAACGCCAGGACCCGTGCGGAACAACGTCTGACCTCGTGAGGGAGGACCGCTTCAGCTCCATAGACCAGGAAGAACGGGGTCTCGCCAGTTGGCTTGGTCGCGGTTGTGCGGATGGACCACAACACTGACTGCAGCTCGTCGTACCAACCTCTGCCGCAAGCCTCCAGCTTCTTCTTGAATGTTCTGGTCTTGAGGCCTCTCAAGACCTCCGCGTTGGCCCGCTCAGCTTGACCGTTGCTCCGTGGGTGCGCTACCGAGGCGTAACATATCTGCGTCCCAAGGTTAGCACAATATGTTTTGAAAAGGTTACTGGTGAACTACGAACCGTTGTCGGTGATGATGCGGTTCGGCACCCCGAACCGGCTCACGATGCCCTTGATGAACTTGACCGCAGATCTTGCGGGGATGGTGCGGATGGCTTCCACTTCAGCCCACTTGGTGAACTTGTCCACGGCGACGTAGAGGTAGCGATAGCCCCCTGGCGCCCAAGGGAACGGGCCCAGGATATCCAGCTCCCAGACTGCGAATGGCCACGAGAGGGGTATAGTTTGCAGACCTCCCGCCGGCTGATGGATCTGCTTGGCATGGAATTGGCAGGCCTTGCAAGCCTTCACCAGTTCGACGACATCATTGAGTGCAGTGGGCCAATAGAAACCGCTGCAGAACGCCTTGCCAACGAGGGTCCGCGATAATGAATGATGCCCACAGTCTCCACCGTGTATATATGCCAGCAGTTCCTTCCCTTGCTCCCTGGAGATGCAGCGCGGGGACACATCATTTGGTCGCTTCCGGTAGAGCTCTCCATCCCTGATGCAGTATGCCGTGGCTTGTCGCGCCACACGCTCCGCTTCCTCCTCCTTCTCCGGCAAGGTCCCTTGCGTCAAGTAGCTCCGGAGCTCTGTGATCCAGCACCCCTCCTGAGGCTCCAGCGTCAAGGGCAGGCGTGCTCCTGAGGCCGGGCCATAGACCGGGTCTCCCGAGGCTGGTGGCTGGGGGAGCTCCTCCCGGGGCCGCGCCGCGCTTGACAGTGATGGCGTGGCCGAGGGCTTGAAGAGCCGCTCATCAAAGACACCAGGCTCCTGAGGTAGCCGCCTGGATGCTCGTTTGGTGATGTCGTCAGCCTCCTGATTGGTGCCACGGGGCACATGCTGCAACTCCAGCCCCTAGAACTGCTTCTCCATCCTGCGGACCTCCGCAAGGTAGGCTTCCATGTGCTCATCCCTCGGCTCGTATACCTTGTTGGACAAGTTGATGAGGAGTTGTGAATCACCCTTGATGGTAAGGCGCTTCACTCCTAGGGCAGCTGCGGCCTTCAGGCCTGCTATTAGGCCTTCATATTCTGCTATGTTGTTGGAGACCTTTTCTCCGTCTTTGGAAGAGCTGCACGTAGTAGAGCTTGTCCTGAGTAGAAGATATGAGCACTGCTCCAGCCCCCGCGCCGTGCCTGGAGAATGCCCCGTCGAAGTACATGACCCAACCTTCCGGCGCCTCGCTTCCCGGGGAGAGGGATCGATCCTCATCAGCCTTGAGGCCCGGCGCCTCCGTCCATTCTGCCACGAAATCCGCTAACGCGGCCCCCTTGATGACTCTAGTTGTGCTGAATTCGAGCTGAAACGCTTGCAGTTCAATGTTCCATTCAGCGACTCTTCCAGCTGAGTTAGGGCTCCTGAGCACCCTTTCCAAGGGGTACGCTGAGACAACCTTGATGGGGTGGCCCTGAAAATAATGTCGTATCTTGCGCGAGGCCACCAATAGTGCGAGGAGGAGTTTCTGAGGCATGGGGTACCGCGCCCTCGCGTCCCGCAACACCGTGCTGACGAAGTACACAGGGTGTTCAACGAGGTTTGGAGTGCTGGTGTCGATGGTGCCCTCCGGAGACCGTGGCGCCTCTTGAGGCAGTGGAGCCTCCAGAGGCTGGTCGCCAGGGGGAGGGGTCTCTTCCGCCCCGAGTGCGCTTCCCTGCGGCGGCTAATCCTTCTCGGCTGTGGTAGTGGTCTTTGTGGGTCTTCCTTGATCCTGCTTCGCCTTGACCCGGCAGCTGCCGCGGCTTTGGTCCGACGCTCCTCCCTAACCGCCACCAGGGCTGCGCTGGCGGAGTAGGGAGTGGCTGCAAGGTAGAGCACCAGGGGCTCTTGAGGGCGAGGGACACCATTACCGGAGGGCTGGTTAGGTACCTCTTGAGATCTTGGAATGCCCTATCGGCCTCTTCAGTCCATTCAAAGGGCCCCTTTTTCTTCATCAGCTGGAAGAAAGGCAGCGCTCGCTCCCCCAACTTGGATATGAAGCATCCTAGTGCCGTCACGCGCCCAGTGAGCTTCTGCATTTCTCTGAGGGTCTTTGGCGGGCTCATGTCATCAACCGCCTTGACCTTCTCTGGGTTAGCCTCGATGCCTCGGTGGGACACGAGGAAGCCCAAGAGCTTTCCCGAGGGGACCCCAAACACACACTTCTCCGGGTTGAGCCGCAGGTTCACTGCGTTGAGGCTCGCGAAGGTTTCCTCCAGGTCTTGTATCAGGGTTTTGGCCTCATGATATTTCACCACAATGTCATCGACGTAAGCCTCCACATTCTTCCCGAGCTGCAGGCCCAAGGTGATGTGCATCAGCCGCTGAAAGGTCGCTCCTGCGTTGCGCATCCCGAACGGCATGCATGTGTAGCAGTACACTCCACATGGGGTCAAGAAGGCCGTCTTTTCCACGTCTTCTACCGCCATCTTGATCTGGTGATATCCAGAGAAGGCATCCAAGAAACATAACAGGTCGCACTCGGCGGTGGAATCGACGATCCGATCGATGCGAGGGAGCGGGAATGGATCTTGTGCGCAGGCTTTGTTGAGGTTGGTGAAGTCGACACACATGCATTCCTTCCCCCCTTTCTTCGGCACAACAACAGGGTTGGCCAGCCAATCTGTGTATCGGACCTCGCGAATGACCCCTGCAGCTTCCAGTTTGCGGGTCTCTTGGACGATGAAAGCCTGCTTTTCGGTGGGACTGCCGTCTCGCTTCGCTTCACATGCACATTGGGGCACACGTTGAGGTGATGCTCGACACGCCTAGGGATCCCCGCCACCGATCAGGCTCCCGTGCGAACACCTTCTTGTTCGCGAGAACTTGACCAGGGCCTCCTCCCGCCGGGATCGAGGTTGGTGCCTATGGTGAAGGTGGCGTTAGTTGATCCGTCCTCGTCGACAAGTATCTGCTTGGTTTCCGCCTTGTCCTGGGTGAACAACTGCTTCTTCTTGGCCGGCGCAGCCCCCTTGGGCTCAGGGGCGTCTGAACCGGCGGGCTGGGCCGCCGCCGCAGTCTTGAAGGCGAGCTTGAGTACTTGCAACGCATCCCCGGTGTCTCCAGACACGGTGAGGACGCCGTTGCTCCCGGGCATCTTCATGAGGTTGTACGCTGGGTGAGTCGCGGCCATGAACTTGGCCAGAGCCGGGTACCCGAGGATGGAATTGTATGGGAGGCTGATGGGGGCAATGTCGAAGTCGATTAGCTCCGTGCGGAAGTTGTCGTAGGTGCCAAAGGTCACCGGTAGGCGGATCTGCCCCAGGGAGCCGGCCGAACCGCCTCCGACGCCCAAGAAGGGCCCGCTAGGCCGAAGCCGCTCCGGCGGTATGTGGAGGAGGCTGAAGGCTTCAACCGAGAGCACACTGAGGCCCGCGCCGCCATCGGCGAGGGTCTCCGTGACAGCCAACTGGCAAATGGTGGGAGTGCACAGATTAGGAGCGCGCCGAGCAGCTGAGTTGGAGGGTGGTCCTCCGAGCCGAAGGCCGATCGGCCTTGGGCGCCGCCGACTGGGAGCCTCGCCATGGAGGCAGCGCCGCTTGGCGGACGAATGGCTTGACGTGGCGGCTCAAGGTGGCGCTCGCGAACCGCCAGAGAGAGCCGCGACGACCGGGGCGCCCGCGCAGCGTCTTTGGGCGAGGAAGAGGTTGCGCAGCTCTTCCCAAGAGGCTACGGAAGCCGCCGGTAGGTGGAGCAGCCACATCGCGCTGGCATCGGTGAGGGCCATGGGAAGCCGCTTAGCCATGACCACTGCCGCCTCCTGCTTCGAGGATGGCCTCCTCGTCACGCCAGCCAGGAAGGCCAGCGGATCAGGTTGTGCCGCCAGGCGCGCGGCGGCGTCCGGCTTGAACTTGTCCGCCACCACACCTGCCGCAAGGTTGGGGCCAAGGCTCGAGCCCCTCGCCCCGCTACCGGCGTTAGCGATCGAGCGGGCGGCGCGCTACTCATCGCAGGCGAGTCGCGTGTCGGCGGAGAGCGGTCGGCGGAAGAAAGCTCCAAGCACCTACCGGGCGCGCCAAATGTCGATTTTGGGTTCCGCAGACCCTCTAGGTTCGAACACCGGGTGCGCGCGGAGATCTCGCCCTCTACCTACCTGCACCTCGCCGCCTCGCTAGGATCTAAGCTATGAAAGGAACAACACAAGAGACACATGGTTTATACTTGTTCGGGCCACCATTGTGGTGTAATACCCTACTCTAGTTTGTGGTGTGGTGGATTGCCTCTTGGGCTGATGACGAACAATACAAGGAAGAACAGCCTCGCGAAGGTCTGTTCTTGGTTGGTGCGATGAACTTGTAGGGGGAGTTCAGTCGCTCTCTCTCTCTCTCTCTCTCTCTCTCTCTCTCTGCTGATTCAAGGTGCTGGATCCTCTTCTTGATTCCAGATCCCTCTACCCTGCGGGAGGCTAGTCCTATTTATAGGCAAAGGCCTTGGGCCTCTTCCCAAATATTGAGCGGGAAGGGCGCCAACAATTGGCCATTTTGAAGGGGAACACCTAGTGCACTTATCCTGACTAAAGTTGGTCCTCGCCTGTCAAAGGCTCTGGTGGTGACGCCGGCTTGGGCTCCACGATGACTTCCTTCCTGCCGTTGCGACGGTCTTGGTCTTGTTGCACCGAAACGGATGCCTTTGCTTGATGCTCTTGCTCGCGCTTGCCCCTTTGCACCAAAGAGGAAAGGAGGACACTGCTGGGGCTGCGCCACCGGCGCCCTTGGTCGCCACGGCCACGCCATGGGCACCTCGTGAGGTACGCCGCTTGATCTCTCCGCCTCCTCGCGAGCCAGCCTGACGAGGCCGTGCTCGAGGAAGCTTCTGTCGTCCGCCTCATGAGGCTTGGCCCCTCGCGAGGGTCTAGAGCTTGTGCCGATGAAGATGGGCCGTCTGGGGCCACCCTTGGGCCACGCAGAAGGCAGCAGTGCAAGTCTGGGACCCCTGCCCTGTAACGCCGACAAATGATTTCATTGAAAATAAAAATATCATTTAGATCCCCCCACGCAAATTCATGTTATCAAGTGATCTTATGAAATTGAAATCACCCACCAGTAGCCAATTTTCCCCCAAAGGTATTTGCAAATTATACAGCCAACTGACAAAATTATCCCTGGCTTCCCCTTGACAAGGGCCATACATAGATATTAAGGACCATTTCTCGTTATTCTGTTTGGAAATGAACTGAACTAGGATTGCAAATGGCTGCATCTCAATCACAGTGCCCCAGAAAACAGAGGAGTTCCAAACAACCAAAATTCCCCCAGAAGCTCCAACAGAAGGGGAGAAAGCAAAACTATCAAATCTTTTAGGGCAAAAAGATCTAATAAATCTAAAATCAAAAGAAGCACACTTGGTTTCTTGAAAGCAAGCAATAGCACACTGACTCTCATCCAACTTATGCCTGACAGCTCTTTGCCTTGCATCTGAATTCAATCCTCTAACATTCCAGCATAACACACTCTAGTTCTTACATGCATTACTCATTAAAACATATATGAGTAGAGAAAGAAGTCTGATGGCACTTAATGCCAGCAAAACATAACACAAATAAACCATTACAGGGCCCATGAAAAGACCATAACCCTGATAGTTGAAGACCAAAATAAAGCAGCTGCCACCCCCCACTAACTAAAAGGCCATTACACATTTGCACCATTGTTAGGAGTACCAGAGGGATCAGCCATAAGCTTCTCAACAGTAAGAAGATCATCTGCTATGCCAAGCTCATTTCCAATCTGCTGCAGCTTGCTAATCGGAGTTGGAGGTGGAAGATCATCAAGTTGTTCATCCTGCAGGTTGTCAGACACGGTTGCAGTGAAAGGCTTGGACTTGGGCTTCCTCTTCTTGGACTGCATGGGCAGCTCCTGAAAGACTGTCTTGAAACCATCTCTCTGCAGAGATCCTCTGGTACACCTCCTAACAGATGTCTCCACAATAGGAGTAGGCGCCAAGGTCCTCCTTGGCCTTCTGTTCTTTCTCTGTTCCTGTGGTGGTGTAGCATCAGACACTGTAGGAGAAACATGGTCAGACAGCATTACCTCTCTGTCAGATGATTCTTTAGTAGATGGAAAGAGGGCCCTTGCCACAGGCCTATGCTCCTGTTCAGGTGCCTAATACGTCAATCTTGGCACATCAAAAGACTAAAATTTTCATCATGTGGAAAGTGTTCTTTTGGTAATATTGGTAGTGAACCGATATTTTTGCAAAGTGTCTAATTGGCCTAAAATAGTTAAAACAGTGGCTAAATCATTCATTTAAATGCTTTTTAATTTGTAAAAAATCTAAACTAATTTATTTTAGTGCAAATTAATTGTGGAAGTGGTCTAACTATTAACACTATTTTAGGGCTAGTGTTATATTTTATAAATCCTAAAAATAAATAAAATTCATAGAGAAAACATCAACTATTTTAAAAGAAAAGGAAAAGGCAAAACAAAAACAAAAAAATAAGCGGACCCCCCTCACTGGGCCAAACGGCCCAGCTGGCCGTCGGCCCACCCCCAGCCCACCCACTCCCCCTCCCCTCTCATCTTCGCCCTTCTCCTGTTCGACCGACCCGCACCCGTGGTCGCCGTCAAACCCGCTCGTCGCCTCGCGCCTCGCCAACGAGGGGATAAGGATCCCCTCCCTCCACGACGCCTCGATACTCTCTCCCCACTCCCACTTGCGCCCCTCCCCCCCAGATCCACCTCTCACCTCTCCTCTTGCTCGATCCCGCGTCGCCACCGATCGCCGTCAACGTGGCCACCATCCACGCCGCACCTCGCCAACGCGTTCCCGAGCACTGCCGTCGTCGACTACGTCATATGCTCTGACCAGCGCAAGCCAGGAGCCACCGCAGCGAGCCCCGCAACCTCTTCTTCCCCTACGGCCGTCTTTGCCTTCGTCGCTGATTCGTCACCGTCGGTCTTCCCCGAGCCCGCTTAAGCACAATTGCAGGCTCACTGTAAGCCCGCGCGACCTTCCCCTCCCTCTCCCATGCGTTTCCGTCGCCGTAACCACCGCCGCCATCGCCGCACAAACGCAGCTCCGCCGCATAGCTCACCGCCGTCGTTGTGGGCATCGTCATGCTCACCCGAGCACACGAGTGTGCTCAGGGCTGCTCGCTGAGGCCGCCCGTGAAACTAGCTTCCCTCCCCGTTCCCCTTAGCACCTACCTCGATGAGCGCCCAAACGCGTCGCCGCCTCCGCTCGCCGCCAGCGTGCTTACGGTTACCAAATGGTCACCGGCTCGCGACCGTTGGCCTCGCCGCAACTCGTACGCCTTGCCCAGCCTCTTAGTTCGCTCGCTAACGCACCGAATCGCCTCCGTTGTAGCTCGCGCGAGTGCATAGCCGCTGGCGACGCCGTAGCTCCTAGCTCCGGTCACCCCAACTGCTCCGACCACCACCATTCGACGCGCGGTCGAGTGGCCGTTCGAACGCGCCTAGCCGCGCCCTTCCCCGTGCCCTGTAGGTTTTTTCTGACGACCCCCGTAGTCTGGACGCCGCATTTGGCCTCGGCGGTGTTACTCCGGCGATGGAGCCAACGTGGCACGGCCAGCCCGCCTGGTCATCGCCTGCGGCCTCGGCCCCTGATTGACCACGTTGATCGTGGTCAACTATGCTGACTGGGCACGCAGTGTCACTGACACGTGGGCCCCACCGCATATTTTGCTAAATAAATGTTTTTATAAATAAAATTAATTAGTTAAGCTAAATAGTCACTGACATGTGGGGCCCAGCTGCTAATTAACCATGTCTAATTAAAATAACCCACTGTTAGCCCTCTGTGTATGACATGTGGGACCCACTGGTTAGGTTTGACTCGACAGCCGCCTCACCGATCTGCCGATGTCATCTTGTGATGTCATGCTGACGCAATAAACCTTTCTGTTAATTTAATTAATTCCAGAAAATGTTTAAAACTTTGAAAATTCATAGAAATTAAACTGTAACTCCGATGGAAATGTTTTCTATATGAAAGTTGCTCAGAAAAATCCGACGAATCTGAATACGCGGTTCATTCATTTGTCACATGCCCCTAGCATGATGAACATGGAACCCACCCCTCTGTTTTCATCTGCCCGGAAAATGTCAAGCGCCGGAAAAACCCCTCCTGATGTTTTCCTCTCCGTCTGCAACGCCTAGCATCAAGTTAATTCAGCCCTAACACCGCGATACCATGTTATTCTTTATGATGCTTTGTTCGCTTTATATTTATTGTTTCTTCCCCTCTTCTCTCGGTAGACCCCTAGACCGATGCTGCCCCTGTGATCGACTACATCACCGATTTACCCTTCTTCCTTTGCAAAGAGCTTCGTGCAAGCCCCCCCCCCCCCCCTTGATCATTCCTATATTGCCCATTCTATTCTCTTATGCTTGCATTAGATTTTGCTACTGTAATTCTTTGCTCCTATTCTGATGCATAGCCTGCTTTTGTATCTGCTATTGTACCCTACCTGCTTATCCTAAACTACTTAGTATAGGTTGGTTAGTGATCCATCAGTGACCGCCACCTTGTCCTTGTTGCCCCCGCTTCATCATCGAAGACCAATCAACGGGATCGAAGACCAGGCCCCAGCACCGCACATCACTTTCCCCTTAGTTGCTCGACACTACTGGGTTACTATCGAGTGCTGAGGGTGACACCTCATCAGCACTTCTGATGTTAACCCTGTAGTGTAGCCATTCGGCCGTGGTCACCGAGGGTGATTCCGCCTTAACCACTTCTGATACGACTCTGTCGTGCAACCCCTCAAGTGTGAACCTCGAGGGTGGTTCCTCTTACGTTCACCTTGATGATTACATCAAGTGGAATCCATCGAGGGTGGTTCCTCAGGGTTCCCCTTGGTGTTAGACGCACGGTTACTGTGGTTACTATGACTTTACCCTGAACCAGGTTAGTAAAGACGGGTTGGCCGTGAGGGGTACCCGCGCGAGCTTAATTGCGAGTGATGTGGGTTCGGGTTGACCTGGAAGGTGCTCGCGAGATACTTACGAGGCGTGGCCGGGCATTCTTAGCCCTTGCCACAAGTCCTCGATACGGGGCGACGGGGGTCACATCTTTCGTGAGTCTCTGCTTGTTACCGCGCGCTCCTAATCCACTACGATTTGGATATTTGATCCGAGGGGCCTCTTGCATGATAGCACTAACATCACGTGGGCATAGTATGGGCGTTCTGCGTCGTATGCATCAGCCGAAGCTTAATAGACGTCATGCGACTGAGCGGAGCACACCGGGTTGGACTGGTAAGCACCTGCCTTTTAAGGAGGTAGCTAGGTCTGCTCACTGGTCGCGTTCGCAACGTGCAGGAGTTCCAAGGGCGATGGCCCATGACCCCTTGGGGCATAGGCTTAGTCTGACGTGCTGACCTCTCTATTTAGCCTAGGTCGGGTTGCGGTGTATTGTTTGGCCAAGGCCGGGCATAACCTAGGAAAGTGTGTCCAGCCGGAGTTAATCAAGCGTGGTGGGTAAGTTGGTGCACCCCTGCAGGAAAGAATACATCTATCGATAGCATGTCCTACGGTAATGGACACTCGGAGTTGTATCCCGATCGATACAACTAGAACTGGATGCTGATGCATGAAATGGATATGTGGCTCCGGGAGTCGAGAAAGGATCCCGGGGCATTGACAACAACATAAGTATGACTTATGTATACTAATCTACTCCCTTCTCTTGCTGCAAGACGGTGGTTTCCAGAAGATGCTAGTCTTTGATAGGACTAGCTTCTCCCCCTCTTATTCTGGCATTCTGCACTTAGTCCACAGATACTAGCCCTTTCGTTGATACTGATGCATAAGTAGTGTAGATCCTTGCTTGCGAGTACTTTGGATGAGTATTCACGGTTGGTTTGCTACCCCTTTCCCCCCTTCTTTCTTCTTTCTGGTTTTTGCAACCAGATGGTGGAGTCCAGGAGCCAGATGCCACCACCGACGACTACTACTACCCCGAGGGTGCCTACTACTACGTGGAGAACACCGAAGACCAGGAGTAGATAGGAGGCTCCCAGGCTGGAGCCCTTGCCTTTTCGATCGTTGTTGCTTTAGTGCTAGGCTTATTAAGGCAAACTTCTCTATCTCATGTCTGTACTCAGATATTGTTGCTTCCGCTGACTCTTGTGTATTCGAGCCCTCAAGGCCCCTGGCTTGTAATATAAAACTTGTATTATTTTAATTTGTGTCTAGAGTTGTGTTGTGATATCTTCCCGTGAGTCCTTGATCTTGATCGTACACATTTGTGTGTATGATCAGTGTATGATTGAATCGAGGGCGTCACAGATATCCATTGCCTCTTATTGCTTTCAAATTTTTTTTTCGTGTCAATGTAGAACAACAGGAGTGTTGTGTAAACCTTTGTGATTTTTTGGGGTTCGATTGGAGATTTTTATGCATTACCTGAGTTTTCAATGCATTTATGTGCATGATTCAAATTTGAACTACGTCCACATGCTTTAGTGCATATAAATTGGTTGAAGAATCAAATTTGTGTCCTTGGGTGCATGCTTAGGTCCCATGCAAGAAATGAAAATGAATTTCAAACACGAGGGAACCGTTGATTGCCGCCAAGACATTGTGATAATTTATTTTTAAATTCTAGTAAATCCAAAGCTCGTCTGAAATTCGTGAAACTTGGCATTCTATCATGGAGCGGCATTAGCATGTCGTGGTAAATTTTTCGTGCCATTTGGGGCAGGTTTGGGTATATGCATCTCACAAACGAGAGCTTCTCACAACAATCATGATGGTTTCGGTAAGGAACGTCCCACCTATGGGGACGAAATGATATCCATTGCCTCTTATTGCTTCCAAAAAAATTCTCGTGTCAGCATAGAACAACACGAGTGTTGTGTCAATTTTTGTGATTTTTTGGGGTTCGTTTGAACATTTTTATGCATTACCTGAGTTTTCAATGCATTTATGTGCATAATTCAAATTTGAACTACATGCACATGCTCCAGTGCATATAAATTGGTTGAAAAATCAAATTTGTGTCCTTGGGTGCATGCTTAGGTCCCATGCAATAAATGGGAATGAATTTCAAACACCAGTGGCATCGTTGATTGCCGCAAAACATTGAGATGCCTGGTTTTAAATTCTAGTAAATCCAAAACTTGTCCGAAATTCATGAAACTTGGCATGTTATCATGGAGCGGCATCAACATGCCGTGGTAAAAAAATTGTCTCATTTGGGGCAGGTTTGGGTATATGCTTCTCACAAACCAGAGCTTCTCACAACAAGCATGATGGTTTCGGTAGGGAACGTCCCACCTTTGGGGACGAAACGATATCCATTGCCTCTTATTGCTTTCAATTTTTTTCTCGTGTCAACATAGAACGACAGGAGTGTTGTGTCAATTTTTGTGATTTTTCGGGGTTCGTTTGGAAATTTTTATGCATTAACTAAGTTTTCAATGCATTTATGTGCATGATTTGAAATACATCCACATGCTCCAGTGCATATAAATTGGTTGAAGATTCAAATCTGTGTCCTTGGGTGCATGCTTAGGTCCCATGCAAGAAATGGGAATGAATTTCAAACACCAGGGAATCGTTGATTGCCGCGAAAACATTGAGATACTTTATTTTTAAATTCTAGTAAATTCAAAACTCGTCTGAAATTCATGAAACTTGGCATTCTATCATGGAGCGGCATCAGCATGTCGTAGTAAAAATTTTGTCCCAGTTGGGGCAAGTTTGGGTATATGCTTCTCACAAACCAGAGCTTCTCACAACAATCATGATGGTTTCGGTAGGGAATGTCCCACCTTTGGGGATGAAACGATATCCATTGCCTTTTATTGCTTCCAAAAATTTTCTCGTGTCAACATAGAACAACACGAGTTTTGTGTCAATTTTTGTGATTTTTTGGGGTTCGTTTGGACATTTTTATGCATTAACTGAGTTTTCAATGCATTTATGTGCATAATTAAAATTTGAACTACATGCACATGCTCCAGTGCATATAAATTGGTTGAAAAATCAAATCTGTGTCCTTGGGTGCATGCTTAGGTCCCATACAAGAAATGGTAATGAATTTCAAACACCAGGGCACTGTTGATTGCCGGCAAAACATTGAGATGCCTGGTTTTTAAATTCTAGTAAATACAAATCTCGTTTGAAACTCATGAAACTTGGCATGCTATCATGGAGCGGCATCAACATGCTGTGGTAAATTTTTTGTCCCATTTGGGGCAGGTTTGGGTATATGCTTCTCACATACCAGAGCTTCTCACAACAAGCATGATGGTTTCGGTAGCGAACGTCCCACCTTTGGGGACGAAACGATATCCATTGCCTCTTATTTCTTTCAAATATTTTCTCGTGTCAACATAGAACAACAGGAGTGTTGTGTCATTTTTTGTGATTTTTCGGGGTTCGTTTGGACATTTTTATGCATTAACTCAGTTTTCATTGCATTTATGTGCATGATTCAAATTTGAACTACATCCACATGCTCCAGTGTATATAAATTGGTTGAAAAATCAAATATGTGTCCTTGGGTGCATGCTTAGATATCATGCAAGAAATGGGAATGAATTTCAAACACTCGGGAACCGTTGATTGCCGCCAAAACATTGAGATACTTTATTTTTAAACTCTAGTAAATCCAAAACTCGCCTGAAATTCATGAAACTTGGCATTCTATCATGGAACGGAATCAGCATGTCGTGGTAAATTTTTTGTCCCATTTGGGGCAGGTTTGGGTATATGCTTCTCACAAACCAGAGCTTCTCACAAAAATCATGATGGTTTCGGTAGGGAACGTCCCACCTTTGGGGACGAAACGATATCCATTGCCTCTTATTGCTTCCAAAAAATTTCTCGTGACAACATAGAACAACAGGAGTGTTGTGTCAATTTTTGTGATTTTTCGGGGTTCGTTTGGACATTTTTATGCATTAACTGAGTTTTCAATGCATTTATGTGCATAATTCAAATTTGAACTACATGCACATGCTCCAGTGCATATAAATTGGTTGAAAATCAAATCTGTGACCTTGGGTGCATGCTTAGGTCACATGCAAGAAATGGGAATAAATTTCAAACACTAGGGCACCGTTGATTGCCGCAAAACGTTGAGTAGTTTATTTTTAAATTCTAGTAAATCCAAAAGTCATCTGAAATTCAAGAAACTTGGCATTCTATCATGGAATGGCACCCGACATGCTGTGGTATTTTTCGTGTCCATTTTGTGAGAAGGCGCACTCGAATAATGACAGACAACATAGGCATTTTGAAAAAAGGCTACTACTCCTCTGCAAGGTCGCTGACGCACGTGCGGGCATCCACCTCCACCTCCCGCCTTTAGGCGGCGGTGGCGGAGTGGGTGATGACCCCGGCGATCGACGGTGGGCTGGCGGCCACGGCGGCCGACGACGGGGTGGCGGCCACGACCACCACCTCCCGCCTTCGGGCCGCGGTGGCGGAGCGGGTGATGGCCACAGTGGCCGGCAGTGGGGTGGCGGCCATGATGGCCACCTCCCGCCTTCGGGCCGCGGCGGCGGAGCGGGCGATGGCCCTGGCTTTCGATGGTGGTGTGACGGCAATGGCGGCCGGCAACAACTGCCGACGAGCAGCCGCGGCGGAGCGTGTGGTGGGTGTTCCGCGCACACCCAACAGGGAAACCACGCGCACTACACTATGTCGGGGACTGTGCCGCCTCCGTGGTGTAGCCTCCCAGCTGGAGCTGTCCTCTGATGACGGAGGAGTGGCTGAGCAACGACAACGGACCGGTGCCATTGGCGATTGTGGGAGAAGCAGACGAGATAAGCTACAGGGAGGGAGGGGAAAATGCGATGCAGGACTCACCGGCCGTGAGGGTTTTTATAGCAGGCCGGTAAGCATTGGGATTTTGGGGGATTTCACCAAGTCGGGCGGGAAGCTTGCACGGGAACCTGCAAGGTTGTGAGGGAATGGGCTCACCGATGATTCATTGGCGCCACCGTTTGGCCAAAAGAACGCTTCGCCCCAGCAAGCGCAAGCTTGTAATCGTAAGCCGTCTGCGGCAGTGGGGTGACAAGACATGCGAGAGGAGGACGAAAGGCCACGTACACATACGGTTAATAAAAAACGTTTGCGATTTAATTACCTACTATACCACTGTCCTGGTTTATAAGTATGATTTAACTAATAAAATACGAATGCATGTCGCCAAAGATTATATAGTTGGATTTGTACTTGAACATAATTTCCAATTATATAATTTTTAAAACATGCATTAACATTTTGTTGGTTAAATTTGAGGGCAAAGTATGGCTTAGAATATAAAGGAGACTATAGATTAGACGGAGGTGGTAGCACACGGCCGCTCTCTACGCAGCGACACAACTATCGGCCGGCTTGTATGCGACCATTTCCTGCGTGTTCAATTGCTCTATTCGTGTGGTTGCTTGCGGTTCAGGAGGCCGCGGCGTGCCCTGCTCGTGTCCCGCCGTGCGTGCTCTACTCTCGCGTCTCTCCGGGTGCTCTGCCCTCATCCCTCCACGCGTGCTGCCAGTGTTTGGGGCCGGCGCACGATCACGCACGTTCGTGTGCAAGCAGTTGCATCGGGCGCGGCGCGGTGATGCAGTTACCTGCTGCAAAAACTGCCACGCGGACGCACCGAGAATCCACGCCGCCCGGCCCCCTTTTATTCCTGCGGCCATTTACCTTCATCTCTTGTCTCACACGACACAATAAGCACACCCACCAGGACACATACAGAGAGGACATCCAGCGGTTCCAATGGCGCTCCAAGCGGCCGACGACGGCAACGGCAGGCAGTTCACCACGCATCACGTAGTGGACACCCACGTGAGGGGGAAGGCCCTCTCGGTGGTGTACACGAACGATCTTGTCTCGGTGGAGAGCTCCATCGAAACTATGGAGTAGTTCCTTGCCGAGACAAGTAGCGAGTGGTCGGCTTCGACCTCGAGTACACCATCGGTCGTGCCAGGCATGATTAGAAGGTTGCCGTCACCTAGTTGTGCGTGCGACATGACGTCCTTGTCTACCACTACCACCTTGCCACGAGGCCTTGCGAGCATTTCTCCAGGTTTATCAACAGCTCCGATTACAGTTTCGCTACAGTGGACACTACCAATGATCTAAAAGCGCTCAAGGTTTCAGACTTGAAATGCCCGAATCTTGTCAACATCCAGCACCACTACAAGGTCTGGGGCAGCGACAAAAACAAACTGAACTCCCTGGTTGACCTCGCCTCAGCCATCATCGACCCCTACTACATGAAGATGAAGGAAGAGAGCAATAAGGACAAGAACGCCTGGCAAAGTGTGTGGCATGAGAGACTGGATGAACAACATGTCAAGTACGCGGCCATGGACGCGTACACAAGCTACGAGATGTACAGGCGGATCATTGACATGAGGAATTGTCTTCTTCCTGACCCAGACGAGGGATCGAGCCACATAGCAGTGGCGGGAGCATCACAAGAAGTAGATGACTAGACAATCGTTTCTCCTACTTTAGAATGCATGAAATTGTTTATTGAGGTGTGTGCGAATGATCTGTATAGTCACTTATGTAATTGGATGTTTATTTCAGTTATATATATACATATTATTCTACTGTAGACAAAGCAATTCACATGGCTTATTAGCAGCAATCGTATGTGTTATTATTGGTCTTCGCACACATTTCTGATTACGGACCTGTTTGCCGCGTATCACACACATCTTGTTCAGTTGAACCGTTTTCATTGTGTTGCCTAATCACACACAGTTCATCCCAGTGAACTGTATAATGTATATCACAAACGCCTTCATCTGGCTGCCCGTTTATTTTGTTCCTCCTCATCCCAAACAGTTAATTGAGCTGAACCATATGCCCTACATCGCACACACAACTAAATTCTGAACCGTGTTTGATGCATCTATCATCGCAAACGTTTTGGACCTTTTTTGATGGGTTTTTTACACCACCATTTGCGATTAGTGCATCGCACACAGTTTCGTCGAAGGGTCTCTGATCGTAGTGTCGCGTTTGGATCATCCTGCAGTAGTGTCAATTCGGACCTGAGCTGAACCAAGTCTTTCCGCTTTAAGTTGAGACTGAAGAAGTCGAGCTGATTGAGGCAGCAACTTCACCGAGGTTGTCTCACAACTAGTGGTGAGTAGCTTGAACTTAGTGTCCTCATCAGAACATGAACTCGGGGTCATCTCGCCATCTTCAAGATGGTTTGGCACACTATCTTCCCTAAATTTTTGCCTGGCATAAGAGATATGACTCTGAAAGAGAAACAAGGAGACAGATAATAGGTTTCAAAAATATATAAGCAATGATGGTCAGTGTGCTGACAATCCCATCCCATTTTGTATTGGCAAATTTGGATATATAATTTACAATAGCATTAAGATAATATTGCATTGTCCGTATCATCGGCAAAATCAGTTAAGACAAAGCAGGAAATTAGATGATGCAGGCATGGGCAACTTCACCATGATGTCTACTACGCAACTTTTTTCTTGTAGACTCGTGTTGGGCTTCCAAGCGCAGAGTTTTGTAGGACAGTAGCAATTTTCCCTCAAGTGGATGACCTAAGGTTTATCAATTCGTGGGAGGTGTAGGATGAAGACGGTCTCTCTCAAACAACCCTGCAACCAAATACAAGAAATCTCTTGTGTCCCCAACACATCCAATATAATGGCAAATTGTATAGGTGCACTAGTCCGGCGAAGAGATGATGATAAAAGTGTAATATTGATGGTAGAAATATAATTTTTATAATCTGAATAAATAAAAACAGCAAGGTAGCAAATAGTAAATGGGCACAAAAACGGTACTGCAATGCTTGAAAATGAGGCCTAGGGTCCGTACTTTCACTAGTGCAACCTCTCAACAATGCTAATATAATTGGATCGTATAACCACCCCTCAACGTGCAACAAAGAATCACTCCAAAGTTCCTATCTAGTGGAGAACATAAGACGGAATAGTTTGTAGGGTACGAAACCACCTCAAAGCTATTCTTTCCGATCAATCTATCATAAAGTTTGTATTAAAATAACATGAAGTTATTCTTTCTGATCGATCTAACCATGAGTTCGTACTAAAATAACACCAAAGCAAATTCAAATTCATAATATTCAATCCAACACAAAGAACCTCAAAGAGTGCCCCAAGATTTCAACCGGAGAAACAAAGACAAGAACGTGCATCAACCCCTATGCATAGATTACCCCAATGTCACCTCGGGAATCCGTGAGTTGGGTGCCAAGACATACATCAAGTGAACCAATATGATACCCCATTGTCACCACAAGTATTCATATGCAAGACATATATCAAGTGCTCTCAAATCCATAAAATTACTCAATCCGATAATAACAAAATCTCAAAGGGAAAAACTCAATTCATCAGAACAAGATAGAGAGAGGAAAACACCATATGATCTGACTATATTAACAAAGCCTACGATACATCAAGATCGTGACATCTCAAGAACACGAGAGAGAGAGAGAGAGAGATCAAACACATAGCTACTAGTACAAACCCTTAGCCCCGAGGGTGGATGTCACGCCCAATATGCGACCCTATCCAAAAGGAACTCGACGGTCCCACCAAGGATAGACCCGCATATTGGAACGCTTTTGCAAGGTGGATATCATTACATCAACATTACATAATAGATGGGGATACATACACAAGGCACAAATGCCACAAGAATACATCAACATCAAATACAAGATCAACATCCGACTACGGATGAAACATAAACAGAAGCTCAAACAATATCCACCTGCTAGCCCAGGCTGCCGACCGAACCTATCCCCGATCGAAGAAGCGTAAGAAGAACTCCAACACAAGCAAACATCGCTCTCGCCATGAACATCGCAAACCTGTACCTGCAATCGGTGGTGTAGTAATCAGGAGCCACGAGGACTCAAAGAATCCCATTACCATGGGTATCAAGACTAGCAAAGCTTAATGGGTAAGGAAGGGGTAAAGTGGTGAGGTTGCAGCAGCGCTAAGCATATATGGTGGCTAACATACGCAAATGAGAGCGAGAAGAGAAACAAAGGAACGGTCGTCAACTAATAATGATCAAGAAGTGATCCTGAACTCCTACCTACGCCAAACATAACCCGAAACCGTGTTCTCCTTTCGATCAACCCGAAAAGAGACACTCACGATTCACGCACACGGTTGGTGTATTTTAATTGAGATCAACTTCGGTTTTCTACAACCGACATTAACAAATTCCCATCTGCCACATAACCGCGGGCACGGCTTTGAAAGTTTATACCCTGCGGGGTGTCCCAACTTAGCCCATGATAAGCTCTCGCGATCAACGAAGCGAATAGACCTTCTCCCGGAAGCCCGATCAGTCTCGGAATCCGGCACAAGACATTTCGACAGCAATAAAACAAGTCCAGAAGACCTCCCGGCGTCCGACACCCACGATAGTAGCCGCACAGATCTCGCCTCGAGCCACGACCGGATAAGCGAAGCGTCAGAACCGACGTAACCCAAGTTGCCAAGGGATGGTCCCAAGACGGTGTTTAGTTTGGACCAACGCTAGACAAGCAATCGCCCGGGGTAATAAAGATGACCCTTGAGAGCGCGACTCCCAAGGGAAAAAGGTAATAGGTCGTGCAAATGGTAAAACCAATGTTGGGCCTTCTTGGAAAAGTCTTATTCAAAGCGAACTGTCAAGGGGGTCCCATAAATCACCCGACCGCGTTAGGGACGCAAAATCCGGGAACATAACACCGATATGACGGAAGCTAGGGCGGCAAGAGTGGAACAAAACACCAGGCATAAGGCCGAGCCTTCCACCCTTTACCAAGTATATAGATGCATTAATTAAATAAGATATATTGTGATATCCCAACAAATAAACATGTTCCAACAAGGAACAACATCTCCATGTTCCAACAAGGAACAAACTTCATCTTCACCTGCAACTAACAACGCTATAAGAGGGGCTGAGCAAAGCGGTAACATAGCCAAACAACGGTTTGCTAGGAAGGGTGCAAAAAGGTTAGAGGCTGACATGCAATTTGGGATGGCTTGATAAACAGGTAATAGGTAGCGCAGCATAGCGATAGAACGAAGCAACTAGCATAGCAATGATAGTAGTGAGATCCAGGGTAGCGGTCATCTTGCCTGAAATCCCGCAAGGAATAAGAACGAGTCCATGAAGAAGATGAACGGATCCATGAAGAAGATGAACGGATGAAGCCGAACCAAGCGTAGACGAACGAATCCTCACGAACGCAACGAAACGGGAACTAACAAGAAGAAGCACACAACATAGTAAACACGCCACACATGAACAAGGCATGATGCACAACAAACATGATGCATGACAAAGCTACATGAAGCTACTCATGGCAAGGGATGATGCAAACAAGAACAACACATCAAGGCAAGTTTAAATGAGGCCGAACAACATATAACAATTCCGGTAAGTCCTCATATGCAAATTTCGAAAATGGTCCAGATCTGAATAAACCTTATGTTCAAGTTGTTAAACAGCAAGTTAAGATGCACCACGATGATCTACACGAAATTCTAGTCAAGTTACATATAAAGTTCATTAGATTTGGGGCTACGGCCTAGAAGATATGAACAAAACAAGATAAACATGGCATTGGTGCAAAATGCATATAAACATCAAGCAAACACCTCAAAACAAGGATGCAACATGATAATATGAAACTACATTCAAAATCAATCAAGTTTCATATAGAGCACACTCAAAACGGAGCAACGGTTCAACACATACACTCTATACAAGTTAAAGGACAAGCTGTCCAAAACAGCAACTAGGCATATTGCAAGCATCAAAACAATATGCTACAGGACCTCAAGATGAAAACAAAAGGCATGGGCATGATGTACAGGTAAAGCATTACAAAACATGAGCACTGAGCTATCTCCAGAAACAACTAGAACATGCTCAAAAACACATGGCAAGATTGCAACTAATAACAGTTTCAGACTTTGGCAGAAATAACATCAGGTTGCAATGTTTAGAGCAATGAAACAACATGTTACAGGAACTTAACATGGCAAACAAAGGCATGGCATGAATCTACTAATTGCGTATAACAAAAGTCCTTTAGTGACCATAAGCCAAAAAGGATCAGAAAATATAGTAACACACATGTCAATATCGAAAGTCTCGTTAACAGATTCAGCAACATGGCATGTCAAAAACTGATAACAAGTAGGCATGTTTACAAGCTCAATGCACTCACTACAGAGACTTATATGATAAACTAAGCATACATACATCAAGAAGACATGGCATATAAGACATACATGGCAAGAACAAGAACATATCATACATGGATCAATCACAACAAGCTTGGCAAAATTGAATAACATGTAAACAATCTGCCAGGAAACATTTGATAGCAAAAGTAGAGCTCGATTGACTCAAGCTATGGCACTCCATAATTGCAAACAAGGGCATGGATGGATATAGCATGACATGCTTTACAAAACATCCTTACTGAAGTATCTCAAAATATGCATGGATCTCTCGGTAGCATCAAGTAAACATGGCATCAAAATAACAGCAAACAGGGCTGAAATCAGCAACAACAAGACACCTAATTTGCATGCTTGTGCTAGTCACCACATAGATCACAAAAATACATAGCAAGCACCACTGGAAAGAAGACATGGCATATTGCAAAACACATGTAGGACTCAAGTCCATAGGATGCACACATCAATCATGGCAAAATGACAAAGTGCAAGTTCTGATAAAAATCAGAAACTAACATCACATAGCACTCTTCTAACAGCATTTCGGGCACCAAGATGAGCTCAAATGAAAATGATGCAATGGAATGAAATGATCTACTCTTCGAGACGAACATTTTTACATATTATACGCGCAAAACGGAGCAACTATGACAGAGATACAACAGGTCAAACATGGCATGATAATAACAAAATTACTTCGGGGACTTAGTCGTTTTTTATACGTAGCAAAAAAAAACAGAGGGCGAGGTGGGCCGAAGTGGAGGCTGAAGCTGGGCTGGCCTTGGCTCTGCTGGGCCTTGGCTGGGCCGGAGGAGTTGGGCCGCCGGGAGGCCCACGCGGGCGGCTGGGGCTTCGTCGTCGACCTCCCGACGGGGACGAGGCGGGCGGGCGCCGCAGCTGCAGGTACGGCAGGATCGGCAAGGGGAAGACCAGGACGGCGGAACGGGCAGGTCCGCCCCGGCAGCGGATCCGGTCGGCGGCGGAGCTCGTCGTGCTAGGGCGGCGCCATGGGGGTTCTCGGGAGAGAGAAAGCCGGTGAGGATGAGGAGAGAAGAGGAGAAGGAAGGAGGGCAGGCGGCGAGGCTCCGCCTGGTCAGCAGCCTCGGCGGCGGCGGAGGCAGTTCGGCGAGGGTCGCCGGTGGCGAGGGAACCAGCGGCTCATGGATGCATGGTTCGGGCGCAGGGAGGCGGAGGCGGCGACGCAGACGGGAGCCGAAGCGGCGGCGGCGCTGCCGGGCACGCGAGCTCGGCGCTGGCCCCGATGGGCTTGGGCCTGGCCCGGCTGGGTGGCCGCGCGGGGGGGGCAGGGGCGCGGCTGGGACGTGGCAGCCCGGTTGGCTGCGGCCGGCCACTGCTGGCGGCGCGATTAATCGCGGGCGCCACGTGGCGCCGAGGAGGTGGCGGGCGGAAATTAAGGAGGAGGCGGTGGAGATCCCGAGGAGGAGGGGATTGGCTGCGGCTGGGGGGTAGGGAAGGGGTAGGCTGCCCAAAATGGAAGGAGGAGGGGTTTAAATAGGAAAGGGGGCTAGGGTTTAGTCTCTAGGGGGTTTTGAGCGTTTGGGGCCTCGAGATCGACATCGGACGGCTCGGATCGGAGGGGATCTAGGAGGGGGTTGGTGGGCTGTGAAGAAAGGCCAAGGGCTGCGGATAGAAGAGGAGAGGCCCGCGATAGTTTTGAAGACCGAAACATCCGACGAAAAACCGGCTACATTGCGGTTGTAGGCTGAACGGTTGGGCTATCAAATGGCCTCCGAATGCGACGAAACTTGGCAGGCGGTCTGCCGGTGCTATACCAAGGCCGCTTGACAAACCTCGGTCCATTCCGAGAACGTTTAACACCCGCACATGAAAAGAGGTAAAAGGGGGCGCCGGGAGACATAGGAGTGCCGGATTGCAAAATGGACAACGGGGAAAAATGCTCGGATGCATGAGACGAACACGTATGCAAAATGAAATGCACATGATGACATGACATGAAATGCAGATGATGACATGGCAAAGTGCAACACGCAAGCAAATGACATGGCAACGACGGCGAATGATCAAGGACACCGGCAACGAATCCGGGCGCTATAACACTCCTCCACTAACAAGAGATCTCGCCCGAGATCTTAGGACCGAGACGGAAGGGAAAAGGATGAGGTGAAACAAGAACTCAAAGAAGAAGCAAGGAATCGAGAGCACTCGAGAAGAAGAGAGGAACGACGAGAATCGAAAGCTCACGGAATTAGATAGACTATGAAACAACTCGTTCTAACCGGAGTGGTTAGAATGAGAAAAGAAACGAATAAGACTGAAGGATTTATGCAGCACTCTGGTTGAACATTGAAATATTAGAACATGAACTTCAGAAGATGGAATGGTGCTTGATGAGATAAACAACGCAATGACTCCTGACGAATTGGAAGAATTTGAATGAAAAGACTTAGAAGGAAGGATTGAATGGAGTTGTTGAGAAAATCAACAACGAAAGAATAAGCTTGATGTGGACTTATGGAAAATATCTCAAAATTTTTGAGGTGATAACCGACCACAAGCGGAAAAGATTAAATAGCTGAGAAGAGCGAAGAAATGCAAAACTCCACTTCAAAAGAATATGGAGAATTAATTGCACTTCGAGACGCGAGAAGAAAAATACTTGAACTCCACCAACAAAATCTTTATGAACTCTTGAAGAATGAATTAAATCATGAAGAACCACCGTGAAGAACTCCGGTAACAAAAGGATGTTGAGATAAAATGAAGGAAGAAATAATAAGATGAGCCTTGCGATGACTTAGATGGAGGTTCCAACGAGATGGCCGAGGAAATAATTGAACTCCGGAAAAGAAAAGATGAAAACACTTGGAACTAGAATTTATTCACTAAGAACAAACTCCGAAGGAAAGATTAATCACTTGGATGAAATAAGAATAAGATTTATTGTATGCTTATCCTTCATCAAATTAAATTGATGACATGAAATGGATTTGGCATAATACTTATTCTCGTTGAAAAAGGATTGAGAAGGGATAGCACAGAACTTGAGAAAGTCTTCATGAACCACCGGTAGGATTGGAAAGAACGAATGCATTAAAATGATAATCAAAGAAAAAGAATCTTGAACGAACCACCGTTAGAATTTGGAAATGACTGATGAAAGAGAATGAATCACCGGAAGACTTAGAAGAACAAATATGCTCAAGGGGATTTAGATGCAAAAGAACAAAGAGATCACGAACTGATTGAAGAATACTTGAACGAAGCACCGGAAGAATATTGAGACGAACGAAGGGGCACGAATATAGAATAACTGAGAGAACGAAGCTGAAAACTTGGAACGAAGAAATATTCCGAAAAGATGACCTCCGGATGGTCAAGAGTGAAAGCAACACCTGAAATACTCCGGATAGGTGAAAAGAATTGCACGACTGGAAACAATTAGATAGGATAATATCGAGCTAGCACCATGAATCTCCGGGGGAACGGACAAGATTTAAGAGAAACTCTACTTCGGTCTTCAAATGATGATGAGAAACACCACCAAAATTACTGAGGTACTCCGGGAGAATGAAAACAAAGGGGTTGAGCCGACGATGAAAATGATTTGAAATTGATCTTGGAAAAAGGCATGTGATGATGGAATCCATTCTTACGCCACACTTTGAAAAGAATTAGAATAGCTCCGAATAATTAGAAGAGCCAGAAAAGATCCTGGGAAAAGACCTGTGGGTTAAGGCCCATCAAAAGAAAACACCGTTGGAAAGGATTGTTGAACAGATAGATGATGCACCGGAACAATTGAAATATTTGAATGAGGTGACAACCTCGAATTAATTGGAACACAGACGAATCTCCTGAGATGACTTGAGGACTCCGGAAGAATAAACTGGCAAGAGGCGAACGAGCAAAGGGAAATATTTTAGCTGAGGTAATGAATATGATCAACCCGAAAAACTTGAATTGAGTCCACGGAAAAGAAAAGGATGAAGAATGACGAACGAGACGAGAATTCACCGTTAAAATCATTGAGGTAAGACTAAAGAGGCTCCGCATTTAATGAAATAGATGGTCGGAAGAAACTCGAACTCCGGGAATAATAGGGTGGAGGGCGGAAAACAAAGGCAACTTGAAGGAAAACCGACGAATATCTTGAAGAGAAAACACCGTTGAAATCATTGAGGAGAGAGAGCAAAACTTCACACGAGTAGGATGGATACTGATTATGGACTCGGTTCCGAGAAGAAGAACAGGAGGAGGGTGGGAAAAACAGAGACAACTTCGGACAGGGAAACAACATCGATCGAAAATAGCTGAGGATTGAACTTGGCAACGATGAAGAGGCTCGAGTCGACTTGACGAGAAAAACACCGGATGAAAAGAGCTGAGGAACAACGAACGGAAAACCAACTGCATGACCCTAAAGAAAATTTTGAAGGGGAAAAGAAGTAATTCAAAACACCTACGTCAAGATTCCTCACCAGAGCGACGAAGGGACTGAGGAGTAAAAAGAATTTCTACTCTCCGATATAACTAGACTCAGAAATCAGTTTTTTCTAGACTCAATCTGCGCCAAACTACACGATCAATCAAGGGGCTCCTAGGGTCGGTCGAGGCTCGATACCAACTTGTCACGCCTAATATGCGACCCTATCCAAAAGGAACTCGACGGTCCCACCAAGGATAGACCCGATATTGGAACGCTTTTGCAAGGTGGATATCATTACATCAACATTACATAATAGATGGGGATACATACACAAGGCACAAATGCCACAAGAATACATCAACATCAAATACAAGATCAACATCCGACTACGGATGAAACATAAACAAGCTCAAACAATATCCACCTCTGCTAGCCCAGGCTGCCGACCGAACCTATCCCCGATCGAAGAAGCGTAAGAAGAACTCCAACACAAGCAAACATCGCTCTCGCGCCATGAACATCGCAAACCTGTACTCGCAACTAGTGGTGTAGTAATCATGAGCCACGAGGACTCAGCAATCCCATTACCATGGGTATCAAGACTAGCAAAGCTTAATGGGTAAGGAAGGGGTAAAGTGGTGAGGTTGCAGCAGCGGCTAAGCATATATGGTGGCTAACATACGCAAATGAGAGCGAGAAGAGAAACAAAGGAACGGTCGTCAACTAATAATGATCAAGAAGTGATCCTGAACTCCTACCTACGTCAAACATAACCCAGAAACCGTGTTCTCCTTTCGATCAACCCCGAAAAGAGACACTCACGGTTACGCACACGGTTGGTGTATTTTAATTGAGATCAACTTCGGGTTTTCTACAACCGGACATTAACAAATTCCCATCTGCCACATAACCGCGGGCACGGCTTTGAAAGTTTATACCCTGCAGGGGTGTCCCAACTTAGCCCATGATAAGCTCTCGCGATCAACGGCGAATAGACCTTCTCCCGGAAGCCCGATCAGTCTCGAATCCGGCTACAAGACATTTCGACAGAATAAAACAAGTCCAGAAGACCTCCCGCGTGTCGACACCTCGATAGTAGCCGCACAGATCTCGCCTCGTGCCACGACCGGATAAGCGAAGCGTCAGAGAACCGACGTAACCCAAGTTGCCAAGGGATGGTCCCGCACGGTGTTTAGTTTGGACCAACGCTAGACAAGCAATCGCCCGGGGTAATAAAGATGACCCTTGAGAGCGCGACTCCCAAGGGAAAAAGGTAATAGGTCGGCAAATGGTAAAACCAATGTTGGGCCTTGCTGAAAAGTCTTATTCAAAGCGAACTGTCAAGGGGTCCCATAAATCACCCGACCGCGTTAGGGACGCAAAATCCGGGAACATAACACCGATATGACGGAAGCTAGGGCGGCAAGAGTGGAACAAAACACTGCATAAGGCCGAGCCTTCCACCCTTTACCAAGTATATAGATGCATTAATTAAATAAGATATATTGTGATATCCCAACAAATAAACATGTTCCAACAAGGAACAACATCTCCATGTTCCAACAAGGAACAAACTTCATCTTCACCTGCAACTAACAACGCTATAAGAGGGGCTGAGCAAAGCGGTAACATAGCCAAACAACGGTTTGCTAGGAAGGGTGCAAAAAGGTTAGAGGCTGACATGCAATTTGGGATGGCTTGATAAACAGGTAATAGGTAGCGCAGCATAGCGATAGAACGAAGCAACTAGCATAGCAATGATAGTAGTGAGATCCAGGGTAGCGGTCATCTTGCCTGAAATCCCGCAAGGAAGAAGAACGAGTCCATGAAGAAGATGAACGGATCCATGAAGAAGATGAACGGATGAAGCCGAACCAAGCGTAGACGAACGAATCCTCACGAACGCAACGAAACGGGAACTAACAAGAAGAAGCACACAACATAGTAAACACGCCACACATGAACAAGGCATGATGCACAACAAACATGATGCATGACAAAGCTACATGAAGCTACTCATGGCAAGGGATGATGCAAACAAGAACAACACATCAAGGCAAGTTTAAATGAGGCCGGGAACAACATATAACAATTCCGGTAAGTCCTCATATGCAAATTTCGAAAATGGTCCAGATCTGAATAAACCTTATGTTCAAGTTGTTAAACAGCAAGTTAAGATGCACCACGATGATCTACACGAAATTCTAGTCAAGTTACATATAAAGTTCATTAGATTTGGGGCTACGGCCTAGAAGATATGAGCAAAACAAGATAAACATGGCATTGGTGCAAAATGCATATAAACATCAAGCAAACACCTCAAAACAAGGATGCAACATGATAATATGAAACTACATGCAAAATCAAGCAAGTTTCATATAGAGCACACTCAAAACGGAGCAACGGTTCAACACATACACTCTATACAAGTTAAAGGACAAGCTGTCCAAAACAGCAACTAGGCATATTGCAAGCATCAAAACAATATGCTACAGGACCTCAAGATGAAAACAAAAGGCATGGGCATGATGTACAGGTAAAGCATTACAAAACATGAGCACTGAGCTATCTCCAGAAACAACTAGAACATGCTCAAAAACACATGGCAAGATTGCAACTAATAACAGTTTCAGACTTTGGTAGAAATAACATCAGGTTGCAATGTTTAGAGCAATGAAACAACATGTTACAGGAACTTAACATGGCAAACAAAGGCATGGCATGAATCTACTAATTGCATATAACAAAAGTCCTTTAGTGACCATAAGCCAAAAAGGATCAGAAAATATAGTAACACCCATGTCAATATCGAAAGTCTCGTTAACAGATTCAGCAACATGGCATGTCAAAAACTGATAACAAGTAGGCATGTTTACAAGCTCAATGCACTCACTATAGAGACTTATATGATAAACTAAGCATACATACATCAAGAAGACATGGCATATAAGACATACATGGCAAGAACAAGAACATATCATACATGGATCAATCACAACAAGCTTGGCAAAATTGAATAACATGTAAACAATCTGCCAGGAAACATTTGATAGCAAAAGTAGAGCTCGATTGACTCAAGCTATGGCACTCCATAATTGCAAACAAGGGCATGGATGGATATAGCATGACATGCTTTACAAAACATCCTTACTGAAGTATCTCAAAATATGCATGGATCTCTCGGTAGCATCAAGTAAACATGGCATCAAAATAACAGCAAACAGGGCTGAAATCAGCAACAACAAGACACCTAGTTTGCATGCTTGTGCTAGTCACCACATAGATCACAAAAATACATAGCAAGCACCACTGGAAAGAAGACATGGCATATTGCAAAACACATGTAGGACTCAAGTCCATAGGATGCACACATCAATCATGGCAAAAATGACAAAAGTGCAAGTTCTGATAAAAATCAGAAACTAACATCACATAGCACTCTTCTAACAGCATTTCGGGCACCAAGATGAGCTCAAATGAAAATGATGCAATGGAATGAAATGATCTACTCTTCGAGACGAACATTTTGACATATTATACGCGCAAAACGGAGCAACTATGACAGAGATACAACAGGTCAAACATGGCATGATAATAACAAAATTACTTCGGGGACTTAGTCGTTTTTTATACCTAGCAAAAAAAAACAGAGGGCGAGGTGGGCCGAAGTGGAGGCTGAAGCTGGGCTGGCCTTGGCTCTGTTGGGCCTTGGCTGGGCCGGAGGAGTTGGGCCGCTGGGAGGCCCACGCGGGCGGCTGGGGCTTCGTCGTCGACCTCCCGAACGGGGACGAGGCCGGCGGCGCCGGCAGCGTGGTACGGCAGGATCGGCGAGGGGGAAGACCAGGGACGGCGGGAACGGGCAGGTCCGCCCTCCCGGCAGCGGATCCGGTCGGCGGCGGAGCTCGTCGTGCTAGGGCGGCGCCATGGGGGTTCCTGCGGGGAGAGAGAGAGAAAGCCGGTGAGGGGATGAGGGAGAGAAGAGGGAGAAGGAAGGAGGGCAGGGCGGCGAGGCTCCGGCCTGGTCAGCAGCTTCGGCGGCGGCGGAGGCAGTTCCGGCGAGGGTCGCCGGTGGCGAGGGAACCAGGCGGCTCGCGGGATGCATGGTTCGGGCGCAGGGAGGCGGAGGCGGGCGACGCACGGGAGCCGAGCGGCGGCGGCGCTTCGCTGGGCACGCGAGCTCGGCGCTGGCCCGATGGGCTTCAGGGCCTGGCCTGGCTGGGTGGGCGCGGCGGGCGGGAGGGGCAGGGGCGCTGGGGGGACGCGTGGCAGCCCCCCGGTTGGCTGCGGCCGGCGGCTGCGGCGGCGCGACCAACGGCGTGGCGCCACGTGGCGCTGAGGAGGTGGCCGGCGGCGGAAATTGAGGAGGAGGCGGCGGAGATCCCGAGGAGGAGGGGATTGGCTGCGGCTGGGGGTTAGGGAAGGGGTAGGCTGCCCAAAATGGAAGGAGGAGGGGTTTAAATAGGAAAGGGGGGCTAGGGTTTAGTCTCTAGGGGGGTTTTGGAGCGTTTCGGGGCCTCAGATCAACATCGGACGGCTCCGGATCGGAGGGGATCTAGGAGGGGGGTTGGTGGGCTGTGAAGAAAGGCCAAGGGCTGCGGGATAGAAGAGGGAGAGGCCCGGCGATAGTTTTGAAGACCGAAACGTCCGACGAAAAACCGGCTACATTGCGGTTGTAGGCTGAACGGTTGGGCTATCAAATGGCCTCCGAATGCGACGAAACTTGGCAGGCGGTCTGCCGGTGCTATACCAAGGCCGCTTGACAAACCTCGGTCCATTACGAGAACGTTTAACACCCGCACATGAAAAGAGGTAAAAGGGGGCGCCGGGAGACATAGGAGTGCCGGATTGCAAAACGGACAACGGGGAAAAATGCTCGGATGCATGAGACGAACACGTATGCAAAATGAAATGCACATGATGACATGACATGAAATGCAGATGATGACATGGCAAAGTGCAACACGCAAGCAGATGACATGGCAACGACGGCGAATGACTGGCGGACACCTAGCGCAACGAATCCGGGGCATTACAGTGGACTACTCCCTCCTCATCGTGGTGGCCACCGGGATGATGAAGATGGCCACCGGTGATGATTCCCCCCTTCGGCAGGGTGCCAGAACAGGGTCTAGATTAGTTTTCGGTAGCTACAGAGCCTTGCGGTAGCGGAACTTCGGATCTAGGTTAACCCCGAGGGTTTTCGGAATATTTGGAAATTTATAGGGTAAAGAGGGGGTGCGGGAGGCCACCGAGGTGGGCACAACCCACCTGGGCGCGCCTGGGCCCCCAGGCGCACCCTGGTTAGTTGTGCCCCCCTCGGGGCACCCCCAGGTGCTTCTTTGGCCCATCCCGGTGTTCGTCCATAAAAATCTCCAAAAGTTTCAGCGGTGTTTGACTCCTTTTGATATTGATTTCTGCGATGTAAAAACAAGCAAAAAACAGCTCTCAGACCGGCATCACGTCAATAGGTTTGTCCCAAAAAATGATATGAAGTTGCTATAAAATGACTGTAAAACATCCAAGAATGATAATAAAACAACATGAATACTTCATAAATTATAGATACGTTGGAGACGTATCAGCATCCCCAAGCTTAATTCCTACTCGTCCTCGAGTAGGTAAATGATAAAGGAAATAATTTATGAAGTGTGAATGCTAGAAAAGTGCCCAATTTTGATCAATGATAATTTCAATCACTTTTCCTAGCATCATAACAGCAATTCTTTCTTATGAAACTTCTCATGTTAAAGTAGCAACCAATTCACATGTTAAGGTTCAAACAATGAACTCTCTTGAAACTCAACAACCTATGTTCTTAGTCGCGAAGCAATTACAATTCAACTTATTCAACAGAGTTTAAGTAAGAGCTCCACACACATAAACAACCATCTTATAGTATTCTATGATTGCTAACACTCACTGCATACACATGAGCAAAATGTTTTAACCGGACACATAGAAAGATATGGGCTTATAATTTCGCCTCCCAACGTATTCACCTCAAGGGTGATGCCGACAATACTAACTCATGCCACCCATATCCAACTGGATATATGTGCCTAGATCTTTCCTCACCACATGATGCTTGCCAAAAGATAAAAATAAAAAGGAATAGAGGGAAAAACTTTGACTCTTGCAGGAAAGTAAATACATAAAAGTAAAAGGTAGGCCCTTCGCAGAGGGAAGCAGAGGTTGACATGCACTTATTTGTTTGTATGCTCAACCCCTTAGTGCAAAAGAACGCCACGTTATATTGCCCCTTATGATAGCAACCTTTATTATGCAGTTTGTCGCTTTTATTCTTTGCCATCACAAGTTCGTACAATGCTCAATTTTCTCTTACACTAAATGATCTAACACTTTTAGAAACAATTTTTATTGCCTTATTGCACCAATGACAACTAACCTGAAGGATCTTATTCAATCCTTAGGTAGGTATGGTGGACTACCAAAAATAAGATTTGAGTTTAAGGGTTTTTGGATGCACAAGTAGTATCTTTACTTGGTGTGGAATTTTTGGCTAGCAAAGATGGGGGGGCAAGCACCACATGTTGAAGGTTCTATGACAATATAACTTCTATGTGAATATGAATAAACATAAATCATTACGTTATCTTCCTTGTCCAACATCAAAAAAATTGGCATACAATATTTTGATGGGGGCTAACAATCACAAAAGATTTCCAAGATAGTGTATTTGCATGTGAAAGTTCTCTTCCTTATACTAATTATTCGTGAATTTCTTGTATGACCAATGTTGTGATTGTCAAGCCTCGAAATATTTCACTTTCTAAACCCGATGTGAATCTACCACTAGTCATGATATGATTTCAACTTCATGACATTCAGTTTATTCAACAATTTACTCATAGGATATAAGTGAAGCACAAGAGTAAATGACAAGCTACTCCAAAAAGATATAAATGAAGATCATGAGCATAATATTTCTTTCTCTAAAATTAATTTTAGTGAAGCAAGAGAGAATTTCTTCAAAAAAATACTAAAGCACACCATGCTCAAAAAGATATAATTGAAGCACTAGAGCAATTCCAAAGAAAAGAGCTTCGTTGACGGGATGTGAATGCCGCTTGCCTAGCCTCCCTAGCAAGTATTTGAGGACTCTATTTTTTTATTAAAAACTTTCCAATCTAAGTATTTTATTAAGACAGCAATCAAAACAAAATAAAATGACATTCCAACAATAGCACAACTCATGTGGAGAAGCAAAAACTTAGGCTCAACCGATACTAACCGATAATTGTTGATGAAGAAAGGTGGGATGCCTACCAGGGCATCCCCAAGCTTAGATGCTTGAGACTTCTTGAAATATTATCTTGGGATGCCTTGGGCATCCCCAAGCTTGAGCGTTTGTGTCTTATTAATTCTTTTTATATCACGGTCTCAAAAGCTTCATCCACACAAAACTCAACAAGAACTCGTGAGATAAGTTAGTATAAACCAATGCAAAAACCTTATCATTATCTACTGTAGAAAATCACTAAAATTATTATTCAACATTTCATACTAAATGCCTCTGCATATTTAATACTCCTATCCTCAAATAGAATCATTAAACAAGCAAACATATGCAAACAAAACTGTCGTGGAATTGTCACGGCAGATGTCCTTAGCGTGAGGACTTAGTCGTGAGGCCAACGCATCTATGTAGTAGCTTGAGAGGGGTTGAGCGGATAATTACCATCAGAAGCTTGCCCTCTGGCACTATGCAGAACGGTTAGCCGTCAAGATGCGTTGGAACACTGGGGTGAGGCAACCGCCATGGTGTTGAGCGGTGAACCGGAGAGGTAAAGCAAGGCCATGGTGCGCGGCATGGCCATCAGAAGCAGACGACAGCTTGGCGACAGTAGTGGAACGGTGAAGGCAACTTGGCGAGGCAGAACGAGTCCGACTTGGAAGCAAGGCGAGACCGCCCATGACCTAGACCCGTAGTCATATTCTTGCTGAAGGAGCCGGCAACGGTGGCTTGGTCGGCGAAAGCGGCTCAGAGCTGGAGCTAGGGCGATTTGGCGTGTCAATACAGCGGCTCAGATCCAACGTGAAGCAGAGAAGGCACAAGGCAGTGCCAGCCACAGCGGTGATTCGCTGCAGCGGTCGCAGCAGAAGTGGTTGATTGGGAGGCGCCCGGGAGGGACGACACACTAGTCGCAGCTGGAGGTGCGAGAGCGGAGTGGCCGGCCGGAGCCAGCTTGCGAGCGGAGGTGGGACGGCCGGCTCACGGCACGGCGGCGACAGGCAGCCGGAACCGAAACCGCCGTAGTAGCTGAATCTATTCCTCAGCCATAGCTGTATCCAATTCAACCCCTCTCAAGCAAGGTGGTGAGGTGAGCCAGTAACATGGTCGGCAAAGCAGGCCATGGCAACGACGGCGACTGTTCTGGGCGGCTTTTGGCGGAAGCAGCGCTCGAGCGGTGACTCAGAAACAGCAGGTGACTTGGCGGCGGTGACTCATGGTAGCAGGGCAGGTTCAAAAACCGACGTTAGGGCCATGCTTAAAGTGGAGGTGAAGCCGAGGCCGTCTCGCGACCGGACCAGCGGGGGAGACTCAGCGCGACCTTGGTGGCGACTCGGAACAGAGATAGGTGAGGCAGGCGGCAAAGTGTATCTGAGCCTGCGGCGGGTTGGAAAGCGTTGGCGCTGCAGAAGCCACGGCCGTGCAACAGTCGGAGGCGCGCCCTACCTTGGTGGCTCAGAAACGAAAAATCAATGGCTGAATCAAGTCCGTGGCCTCATCCACTTCCGTCGATGGCCGTTCAGAGATAAAAATTTAATCTGTATTGACCAAGGCCTGTAAAACGTGCGGTGATAGCTTGCCCCTGATGGATCTCCCTTGTCCTCACCTGCGAGACTTGTGAACTTACATAGCAGCTTTTTCCTTCCATAATTCTTGAATTAACCTCCCCGTAGCTTTCTTCTAGCAATCAGAGTTGGCCTCTAGTGATATACTAGTACTTTGAAAACATCAGGGTTGATGCTTGATGCGATGGAAATAATGTGACTGTCTGCACTTTTTTTGGATGCAAAGCTTCCATTGTTGCTCCTGCTTTTCACGCTGACGAGTAACAGTAATAGTACCGGTTGATGACCATGGGACTGTACGCAGAGGCAACAACTCGGCGATTCTGGTTTCAATGCATCACCAGGCCACGCGTGATGGCGTACACGACGCAACCCTAAATTTTCATGATCTTTAATCCTTAACTTCGCACCGGCTCTTATTCATCCGGCAATCGCGAGCTTCTCGATCCCTAGAAGAGATCCCTCCAAGAACTCATCACCACCGTGCGCTCGCCCCACGATGGGCGCCAACTGTCATGGAATTGTCACGGAAGATGTCCTTAGCGTTAAGACTTAGTCGTGAGGCCAACGCATCTATGTAGTAGCTTGAAAGGGGTTGAGCGGAGTCGAGAGACACAACACGAGACAAGGATTTAGACAGCTTCAGGCCCCGGGAAACATCATCCGGTAATAGCCCTACATGCTGTTTGTGGCTAGATCTCATTATGATAATGAGGGAATCGCCGGTAAGCCAACCCTTTGTAGCTAGTGTTAGAGATTGTTTCTTGTTGCTTGTCCCTCTTGGGGAGCCCTACCCCTCCTTATATAAGTTAGAGGGGCGGGTTACATGTGGAGTCCTAGTAGGACTAGGACTAGTCTATATTTTCTTACAAGTTGAATACAAGTCCGGGTCTTGCTTCCTTTGTAGGAGAATATTCCTTATGGCTTTCCTCTTAGCCGGCCTACCATAACGTAAGCCGGCCTTCTGGGCCTTGAGCCTCTTGGGCCCCCGGGTCTTGTCGCTCCTCTGATCCGCTTGCCAGGTCACCCATAAGTCGCCAGGTTCGGGCGGGTCACTTAGTGAGTCGTCTAGTCAGGGCGGGTCATTAATGAGTCGCCAAGTCCGGCCGGGTTATACAACCGGGGTATATCTGTAACATCCCAAATTTCCTATTTGGAATGTTTTACAATTATAGCTAAGCATCTATGCATTCTGTTTGAATTTGAGTGCCATTTGGAGTTTCAGAGTTTTGAGTTTTCAAATTTGAATTCAAACTATGGCAAGTGGGATTCATTTCAAAAAAAAACTATGCCTGATAAATACTTGAGTAAAAGTATGAGAGGAGCAAACATGACACTCCAAAAAAATATCAGAGGAAAATAATGCCAAAAGTTTTGAATTCAAACTTGAGTTTTATTTGAATTTGAAAAAAATGAAATTTTATAAAGTTTGGATTTTGCCTTTGAAAAATGTTCAAATGATAGGAATATTCCCGATCATTTTGGTATATATATGTCCTATATAAAATATTTATATTTTATAAGTTATCTCTGTTTTGTTTTTATTAAAAAATAAATTTAAAAAAAGAAACCCCCCAGCGCCCACCAAAGCATCGCCCAGCCAATACCAAGACTGCCCACCAGCGGCCCAAGAAGCCAGACCAATGAGCAGTGAGCCGAGCCTCTCGCAACCCCGCCCAATCCCTTCGCCTCAGTCGCCCGCCACTGCTTCGCCCTCCCTCTCTCTCTGCAGGTGGGCCACCACCCGTCTTCAACCTCGCCCACGCTTCCCGCCGCCGATCGATCGCGGATCCCGACGGATCCGGATTCGATCCTCCCGATCGCCCCCTTGCCAAGCCGAGGCCCCTATTTATACCCTCCCCGCACCCCATTTCTCCTCGCCGAACCCTCCTCCTCTCACGCTGCCGGAGCCCGAGCCGACCGCCGCCATTTCCCTCGCCGTCGCCCTAGACCTCCCGAGCCTCGTCCCCTCCACCAAATGCCCCTCGTCGCCTCAAGACTCACGAGCTCTCCGCCGACCTCCCCGACGACCGGAGCCGTCGGCACACTCGCCACCGAGCCGCCGCCGCCGTCCAAACTCCGGTGAGTCACCGGAGCATCCCTCCCCGTCCGATCCAATATCGACGGCTAGGATTAGAACCCCGAAGGGGTACGCGTTTTTTAATAAAAACCCGGTTTTATTTCCGGTTTAGTTCCGGTTTAGTTTTAGTTAGGTTTTTTTTATTTAGCCCGGCCCGACTCGTTTAACCCTAGGCCCGTTTAGTTTATATTACGCTCAGTGCGTAGGTTAGGCCCATTAGGCCATTTTTCTTTTATTTTCATTTTCTGTTTTAACAGAATAGTTCCTGATTTGAAAAATTCATAACTTTTATTCTACTTAATATTTTTAGGTGATTCTTTTTTTGTTGGTTTGCAAATTTTCTATAGTTTCTGTAGAAAATATATTTAGCTATGTTAAAATTAATTAAAATTGCTTTATTTTAGATTTAGTCAGAATAGTAAATCTGCCATAAAATGAGCTAGGAAAATTATTTTGAATGATTCTTTTGTCCCAACTTTATTTTGACATTGCCAAACCGTAGGAATTAATTTGGGTATTTTAGGATTAATAAAAAATAGTTTTAAGCAGAATCTTGTTTTCTTAATTAATTAATTAGCTACTGTTTTCCTATTATTTTAATTAGAAAATCAATTTATTTTTCACATATGATTGATTATTCTAGGATAGTTTCTGTCACTTTATAGGATGAACTTTTATTTATAATAAATAAAACTTTTATTTTATTTTTCTTAATAGAAATTGAATTAGGCCTAATAGGAGTTTCATAATAGATTTTAAATTGATTCTTTTTGCTCCTAGTTGCTTAATGCATTCTTTTCTGTTAAGTTAATATAAACCCATGATTAGGTTATGTTGAGAAAATTTTGTTATGTAAAACTATTTCTAGTTGTTGCTTGAAGTAGGAAAAACCTTGAGTTGAATTTCTTTGAGTTTTCCTTTGGGTTTTGATTTGTTTGTTTTGGTGTGTTATGTTGCTATTGCTATTGTATTATGTGATCCTATGCTATATGCTTATTGTGATTATTGTTTGTCTCGGTAGAGTTTCCGGAGTGCGAAGCTTGCTACTACGAATCTTTAGCTTACGAGGATCATCAGCAAGGCAAGTCTTTTATCATGTTATTTTCAATATCTATGATTTTGTGCATTAGAAATTATACCACCCCACCATGCATGCAGTAGTTGAAATTTTGAAGTTATTAATCTTGAGTAGTATCATGTGGTAGGATGAACCAATCCCTTGTTACCATGACCCCGGACGAAGTAGTTTATTTTGCTATGCTCAGAGACGGGTTTTGGTTGAGTGAAATTCATAAGAAAGATGTGAGAGTCAATGATGATGACAACCCCATGAACTACAAGATCAAGATGAACTTGAATTCACTCATCGGGTGGAGGACGGTTGACGGGCACCTGGAGAACCCAAAGGTTGGCCGGGATGCATGGAGAAGTGCCATGACATCTTGCGGAAAGCTTCACCCAGCCACGAAGAGACGGATGGATGCCCCATTGACCGGAAGCTTACTGCAGCCGCAAGCCATTATGGGCTCTGGCTGGGTTAACCTTAGTAGTGACGCTGGTGGGCGGTACTACGAGATGTAGAAGAACGGTAGGATTGGATGGGTACGGCGGTGGCCGAAGAACTCTTTGGAAGACCCTGTTTATTCGTCCGCCTTCAAACACCATGAAGTGCTAAGACTTAAAAGGAGGGAATGATTCTTGCGGGGAAAGTGCGCAAACCTCTGCAGAGTTAAAGATCTAATCGATTAGTCGTGTCCCCGGTTACGGACAATTTGAGCCTCTGGACCTTGGAAGTATTCGGAAATCTCAACACTTAAATTAATAAATTAATTGAGGGGTTTATGACTTAATAATTTGGGAATGAGATATTGGTTGGCGGAACCATCTCAATAACTACCAACAATTTGTAGTAATTTGCAAGCAAGTCCACTGTAGTAGGGGAAAATTTGCTTTTCGCAAAATGATGAAACTTAGAGCCCACGGCCAAAATGCATATAGTGTTAGTAATTTTATTATTGCTATTCTCTTCATGACTTGCCACTTATTCAAAAGCTGACCTACACGGCTGCAACGCCTTATGTTGCGTAGATTTATTCGATCAGAGTGAGGCTACGCTCGCTTGGCGATTGCCCTTTGGAGTCGGATGGACTCGCTATTTCGCTCTCGCTCGCAGTGTTATTAGTTTATTTCTCATGAGTTGGCCTTGACCAAATTTATTCTCTTGTAATAAAGACTCTATATGAGAAACGTGTAATAAATTCAGGTGTGATTGAACTTTGATTATTTCATCGATGTACTTTGAGTACCAAAGATGATCTTGGGATGGTATGCATACGTAGATTTGACCGATTTTGGGTCAGTCGCTACTGAGAGATGGTATCGAGCACACACCGATCGTAGGATCGTAACCCTAGGATCGGAAAGCCATAGGAAGAGACCATTTACTTTTTATCCTTATCATTCCGTAATTCTCCCTGTTCATTTCTAACTCCTCTCCGATTTTCAACATTCTAGATGGCGTCGAGTTCACCCCGCTTTGCTACGGAGTTTTGCCACCCGATGAGACGATGCCCTTCGCGGAAGCTGGTCCAGATGGTGAAGAAGTGAAGATTGCTCGCCCTCGATCACCGGGAAGCCAACCAATGCACTCCCGACGGACACCCGCTATAGGATTGAGGTGCATATTCCAGGGAGAACCTTCGGAGGACACACGGAGCATATTGACTTTGAGTTCACCGACTTCAACCGGATCATCGGAAGGACATGGCGATCTATCGTGCCCTTGGACATCTCTCGAGAGGAGTACAGGGCGAGCTCGATCCCTCGACCTCGCCATGGTTTCTCGCAGGCAAGGAATGGAGATATCATCCGCACCGTGAGGGCGACTCCATTCTCTCTTATGTACAGGACTTGGAGTGTCTCCTCGAGAAACGGGAGATTCAGACTCGCCAGAACTCGAAGGTACACAGAGGCTATTGTTCCGAGAACTGAACCGGAGGAGAAGGCACACGCAGACTTCCTTAATCATGAGGAAGAAATCGCGGACTTCATGGAGACAATCGGCGACCGAAGATGAAGCTTGTCGCGATAGAGGAAAAGATGGACTTGGGAGAGGACCTTTTCCGAGTGGAGATGATGGACCTCTCGTGAGTAATGATCAGGATTATGAAGGAGTTCCACCGAGGAAGCCGCAAGAGGAGGTGCCACAACAGAGGACATCACACCAGAGGACGCAAGGATTATTGATGAAGACTTTTAGTCGACCACCATGTTATTTTACTTTTTCGTCGATCAGTTAGGCCGATATTTTCGATTAGTCATGAGCTTTTGTAATCGAGTTTGAACCATGTTTGAGTGGAATGAATAAATGATTGGTGTGTTTATGATTGTGCATTCATATGGGTAGTGTTATTAGACCATTGTTCTATTCTAATTTTCTCATCCACTCCAAAAACACCAGATGCCTCCGAGACGTGACACGGTTTTCCGCCAGAGCTCACCCAGGCTGCTCCAAAGCAGAGAATGCCCTCATGCAGCTACTCATCCGTAATCGAACAACAACACCAACAACCCACCGCCACCACCCTGCTGACAACTTGACTCGATTCTCGAGGCTGAATCCGCCAGTGTTCTCTAGTAGCACTGAGCCGATTGTGGCCGATGATTGGCTCCGCAAAGTCGGAAGAGAGCTAATCACTGTTGGATGCACTGATGCAGAGAAGGTGCGCTTTGCCGCGCATCAACTTGATGGACCTGCAGCTTCTTGGTGGGAGAACTACACCGCCACTTATCCCATCGGCACCATCACATGGGATCAATTCCAGCAGGCCTTCCGCACCGCTCATGTTTCAGCTGGAGCCATGAGTCTGAAGAAGCGTGAGTTCCGCAGCTTATGCCAGGGGAACCGTACTGTGGTGCAGTACGTGGATGAGTTCAGCAAGCTAGCCCGCTATGCCCCGGATGATGTGGCCACAGATGCCGCAAAACAGGAGAAATTTCTCGAGGGACTCAACGATGAGCTGAGTATGCAGCTTATTGTGGCTACCTTCAACAACTACCGGAGCTGGTAGACAAGGCCACCATACTTGAAGGCAAGCAGCAGCAGATTGAAAGCGCAAGCGGAAGTACAGCCAGGGAAGCACAACTCAGAGCTCAGCAAGCCCGTTATGCACCATACTCGGGAGGGCACACCCATCATAACCATGGAGGTCATAACCATGGAGGAAATGGGAACAACCGCAACCAGGACAACAAGTCGAGGCCATGGCCATGGCAATGGAAACGTAATGGGAACCAGCATCGTTCTACCCGGCTCGAAGGATCTGAGCCACATCACCTGCTTCAAGTGCCGAAGACAGGCACTATGCCACCGACTGCCCGGAGGCCAAGCAGAGGAATGGAAATGGCAATGGAGGCTCAGTGAAGAAGCCCAACCCTTTCCTCGTGCTCGGGTGAACCACATTGACGTGGAGGACGTCTATGATCAGCCGATAATCGTGGTTGGTAAGTTTTATTGAATTCACGTTCAGATTGGTACTCTTTGATTCGTGCAACGATTCATTCATATCAAGGGTAGTTGTGGAAAAGTACGGGTTACCCACTAAAACCCTTAGAAGCCCCTTCGCGCTCGGGCCCGCAGAGGAGAAATGATGGCAGGCTTAGGCTGTCATGCAACCCTCAACATCGGGAATCATAAATTTCCCGCAGACCTCATAGTGTTGGAAAACTCAGACCTTGGATGTAATCCTAGGCATGGATTGGTTGACGAATTTTGAAGGAAACATAGACTGTGCCCGCAAGTCTATTCTGCTCACCACCCCGGAGCGTAAGAGGATCAAGTATGTAGCCGTGCATAGCCGATGAAGAATCAGTAAATTCCCTCACGGGAGTTGTTCAGAGGAAGTGCCAGAGTGCAAGATTTTCCGATGTGTTCCGGAGGAATTACGAGGATGCCACCGGACAGGACATCGAATTTCTGATTGAGTTATTGCCGCACAGCCCCAATATCCAAGAGACCTTATCGGATGCCACCGAATGAGTTGAAAGAGATCAAGGATCAAATTAATGAGTTATTGGAGAAAGGATATATTCGGCCAAGCTCATCACCTTGGGGAGCCCCAGTTCTTTTGGTAGAGAAGAAGGATGGAACCTTGAGGATGGTTGTGGATTATCGTGCGTTGAACGAAGTAACCATCAAGAACAAGTACCCTCTGCCAATGATTAATGACTTGTTTGATCAGCTAGTAGGAGCCAAGGTATTCTCTAAGATCGATCTTCGATCAGGGTATCATCAGCTGAAGATTCGTGAAAAGGATATACCCAAAACAGCATTCACCACCAGGTATGGTTTATATGAGTATACCGTCATGTCATTTGGATTGACTAATGCTCCTGCATACTTCATGAATCTGATGAACAAGGTATTTATGGAATATCTGGACAAGTTTTTCGTGGTGTTCATCGATGATATATTGATTTTCTCAAGAGCGAGGAAGAGCATAAGGAACAATTGCGTCTAGTTCGAGAAACTTGAGAACATCGGTTGTATGCCAAGTTCAGCAAATGTGAATTTTGGTGAAGGAAGTTGGATTCCTCGGACATGTTATTTCAGGAGAAGGAATAGCAGTTGATCCCGCCAAGGTTGAATCACCACCGATTGGCGGTCACCCACCTCGACCAAGGAGATCCGTAGTTTTCTCGGACTCGCAGGATATTATCGGAGGTTCATTGAGAACTTCTCGAAGATTGCCAAGCCCATGATGAGCTGTTGAAGAAGGAAGCCAAGTATGTTTGGACCAAGGAATGTGAAGCCGTTTTCAGGAATTGAAGAAACGTTTGGTTACAGCCCATGCTAATTTTGCCGGACATACACAAGGAATACCAGGTTTATTGTGACGCTTCTCGTCAAGGACTCGGAGGAGTACTAATGCAGGAAGGAAAAGTTGTAGCTTATGCCTCCAGACAGCTACGACCTCATGAGATGAATTATGCTACACATGAATTGGAGTTAGCAGCCGTAGTGCATGCACTCAAGACTTGGAGACATTTCCTCATCGGAAACCGTTGTGATGTTTACACGATCACAAGAGCTTGAAGTATATTTTCACGCAGAAGAGTTGAACCTCGAGCGGAGGAGATGGCTAGAGTTAATCAAGGACTATGACATGAGATTCCATTACCACCCGTAAGGCTAATGTTGTAGCAGATGCTTTGAGCCGTAAGAGTTATGTGAATACTCTTACAGCAGGAGGATTACCCAGAGTTAGTCGATGACCTCGTAGATCTCCGATGAAGATAGTTTCGAGAGGATATGTTGCAACTCGAAGTTCAGTCCACTTTGGCGAAAGGATTCGTGAAGCCCGTAAGTCGGACAAGGAAATTGATGAGATAAAGCGAAGATGAATGAAGGAAAAGCTAAAGGATTCCGTAAGGATGAGCACGGAGCTATATGGTTCGAGGATCGATTATGTGCCCAATGATCCCAAACTCGAGAAGCTAATTCTTCAGAGGCTCACGATTCACCGTACTCGATTCACCCGGTAACACCAAGATGTACCGGATTTGAAGGAAAGTTTCGGTGGGCGGTATGAAGAAGGATATTGCCGAGTACGTAGCGATATCGATGTTTGCCAACGTAAAGGCAGAACATCGAAGCCAGCGAGGTTACTTCAACCTTTGCCGATTCCCGATTGGAAATGGGAGAAACTTGGAATGGATTTCATCACAGATTACCCAGACCCGCTCAGTTTATGATTCTATCTGGGTAGTGGTTGATCGTTTGACCAAGGTAGCTCACTTCATTCCGTGAAGACTACCTATACCAGTGCTAAGTTGGCCAAGATATACATGACCAGGATCGTATGTCCGCATGGAGTTCCGAGGAAAATCGTGTCGATAGAGGAACGCAGTTTACCTCAAAGTTTTGGAAGCGCTTGCATGAAACTTTGGGTACGAGGCTGGAATTCAAGACGACTTTTCATCCGCAGCATGATGGATGAGACCGAGAGAGTCAACCAGATTCGGAGGACATGTTGAGAGCTTGTGTGCTAGACTATGGGTCTAGCTGGGATGATAATTTGCCATCGCAGAGTTCTCATACAACAACAGCTTATCAATCCATCAAGATGGCCCTTCAAGCTCTATACTGAAGGAGGTGCGAACACCATTGTTTGTGGGATAGTGTTGAGATCGATCACTTTTCGGTTCCGACCTTATCGAGGATTCGAAGAGAAAGTCAAGCTGATTCGAGACAGACTCAAGATAGCACAATCGAGACGTAAGAGTTATGCCGACAAGAAGCGCAAGGAAGTGACTTACGAAGCGGGAGACCGAGCATATCTTCGTGTGTCTCCACTTCGTGGAATCAAGAGGTTTGGTGTCAAAGGAAAGTTAGCACCCGATTCATTGGCCCTACAAAATCCTCGAGCGTCGTGGAGAAGTTGCTTACAAGTTGGAATTGCGGAAGGATTGTCCGAGTTCATGATGTCTTCCATGTTTCTCACCAAGAAGTGCCATGCCGACTTGGCCGATGTTCCGTTGAGAGACACAAGTGCCTTAGAGGCCATACAGCTTGACGGTGATCTGACTTATAAGGAGAAACCCGTCCGAATTCTCGAGACTGCGAGCGAGTCACCCGCAGAAGGTCATCAAGTTTTGCAAGGTGCTGTGGAGTCACCACTCCGAGGAAGAAGCCACCTGGGAGCGCGAAGAAGACCTTCTTCGAGATCACCCGCACCTATTTGCTAGCCAACCCGAATCTCGAGGGCGAGATTCATCTTAAGGTGGGTAGGTTTGTAACATCCCAAATTTCCTATTTGGAATGTTTTACAATTATAGCTAAGCATCTATGCGTTCTGTTTGAATTTGAGTGCCATTTGGAGTTTCAGAGTTTTGAGTTTTCAAATTTGAATTCAAACTATGGCAAGTGGGATTCATTTCAAAAAAAAACTATGCCTGATAAATACTTGAGTAAAAGTATGAGAGGAGCAAACATGACACTCCAAAAAATATCGAGAGAAAATAATGCCAAAAGTTTTGAATTCAAACTTGAGTTTTATTTGAATTTGAAAAAATGAAATTTTATAAAGTTTGGATTTTGCCTTTGGAAAATGTTCAAATGATAGGAATATTCCCGATCATTTTGGTATATATATGTCCTATATAAAATATTTATATTTTATAAGTTATCTCTGTTTTGTTTTTATTAAAAAATAAATTAAAAAAAACCCCCAGTGCGCCAAAGAAGGCTTTCGCCCAGCCAGTATACCAAGACTGCCCACCAGTGGCCCACAAGCCAGCCAATGAGCCAGTGAGCCGGCCTCGCCAACCCCAGCGCCGAATCCCCGCCTCGGTCGCCGCGCTCGTTCGCCCCTCCTCTCTCTCTCTGCAGTGGGCCACCACCCGTCTTCAACCCCTCGCCCACGCTTGCCCGCGCGCCGCCGATCACGGATCCCGACGGATCCGGATTCGATCCTCCCGATCGCCCCCTTGCCAGAGGCGCCCCCCTATTTATACCCCTACCCGCACCCCATTCCCCCCTCGCTCATGAACCCCTCCTCCTCTCACGCCGCCCGAGCCGAGCCGACCCGCCGCCGCCATTTCCCTCGCCGCCCTAGACCTCCCGAGCCTCGTCCCCTCCACCAACGCCCCCCTCGTCACGCTTCAAGACTCACGGAGCTCTCCGCCGACCTCCCCGACGACCGGAGCCGTCGGCACACTCGCCACCGAGCCGCCGCCGCCGTCCAAACTCCGGTGAGTCACCGGAGCATCCCTCCCCGTCCGATCCAATATCGACGGCTAGGATTAGAACCAGAAGAATACGCGTTTTAATAAAAACCCGGTTTTATTTCCGGTTTAGTTCCGGTTTAGTTTTAGTTAGGTTTTTTTTATTTAGCCCGGCCCAACTCGTTTAACCCTAGGCCCGTTTAGTTTATATTACGCTCAGTGCGTGGGTTAGGCCCATTAGGCCATTTTCTTTTATTTTCATTTTCTGTTTTAATGAATAGTTCTGATTTGAAAAATTCATAACTTTTATTCTACTTAATATTTTTAGGTGATTCTTTTTTGTTGGTTTGCAAATTTTCTATAGTTTCTGTAGAAAATATATTTAGCTATGTTAAAATTAATTAAAATTGCTTTATTTTAGATTTAGTCAGAATAGTAAATCTGCCATAAAATGAGCTAGGAAAATTATTTTTGAATGATTCTTTTGTCCCAACTTTATTTTGACATTGCCAAACCGTAGGAATTAATTTGGGTATTTTAGGATTAATAAAAAATAGTTTTAAGCAGAATCTTGTTTTTCTTAATTAATTAATTAGCTACTGTTTTCCTATTATTTTAATTAGCAAATCAATTTATTTTTCACATGTGATTGATTATTCTAGGATAGTTTCTGTCACTTTATAGGATGAACTTTTATTTATAATAAATAAAACTTTTATTTTATTTTTCTTAATAGAAATTGAATTAGGCCTAATAGGAGTTTCATAATAGATTTTAAATTGATTCTTTTTGCTCCTAGTTGCTTAATGCATTCTTTTCTGTTAAGTTAATATAAACCCATGATTAGGTTATGTTGAGAAAATTTTGTTATGTAAAACTATTTCTAGTTGTTGCTTGAAGTAGGAAAAACCTTGAGTTGAATTTCTTTGAGTTTTCCTTTGGGTTTTGATTTGTTTGTTTTCGTGTGTTATGTTGCTATTGCTATTGTATTATGTGATCCTATGCTATATGCTTATTGTGATTATTGTTTGTCTCGGTAGAGTTTCCGGAGTGCGAAGCTTGCTACTATGAATCTTTAGCTTACGAGGATCATCAGCAAGGCAAGTCTTTTATCATGTTATTTTCAATACCTATGATTTTGTGCATTAGAAATTATACCACCCCACCATGCATGCAGTAGTTGAAATTTTGAAGTTATTAATCTTGAGTAGTATCATGTGGTAGGATGAACCAATCCCCTTGTTACCATGACCCCGGGACGAAGTAGTTTATTTTGCTATGCTCGTAGACGGGTTTTGGTTGAGTGAAATTCATAAGAAAGATGTGAGAGTCAATGATGATGACAACCCCATGAACTACAAGATCAAGATGAACTTCGGAATTCACTACTGGGTGGAGGACGGTTGACGGGCACCCTGGAGAACCCAGTGGTTGGCCGGGATGCATGGAGAAGTGCCATGACATCTTGCGGAAAGCTTCACCCAAAACGAAGAGACGGATGGATGCCCCATTGACCGGAAGCTTACCTGTGCAGCCGCAAGACATTATGGGCTCTGGCTGGGTTAACCTTAGTAGTGACGCTGGCTGGGCGGTACTACGAGATGTAGAAGAACGGTAGGATTGGATGGGTACCGGCAGTGGCGAGAAGAACTCTTTGGAAGACCCTGTTTCATTCGTCCCGTCTTCAAACACCATGAAGTGCGAAGACTTAAAAAGGAGGGAATGATTCTTGCGGGGAAAGTGCGCAAACCTCTGCAGAGTTAAAGATCTAATCGATTAGCCGTGTCCCCGGTTACGGACAATTTGAGCCTCTGGACCTTGGAAGTATTCGGAAATCTCAACACTTAAATTAATAAATTAATTGAGGGGTTTATGACTTAATAATTTGGGAATGAGATATTGGTTGGCGGAACCATCTCAATAACTACCAACAATTTGTAGTAATTTGCAAGCAAGTCCACTATAGTAGGGAAAAATTTGCTTTTCGCAAAATGATGAAACTTAGAGCCCACGGCCAAAATGCATATAGTGTTAGTAATTTTATTATTGCTATTCTCTTCATGACTTGCCAGCTTATTCAAAAAGCTGACCTACACGGCTGCAACGTCTTATGTTGCAGAGATTTATTCGATCAGAGTGAGGCTACGCTCGCGCTTAGCGATTGCCCTTTGAGTCGGATGGACTCGCTATTTCGCTCACGCTTCAAGCAGATGTTATTAGTTTATTTCTCATGAGTTGGCCTTCGGCCAAATTTATTCTCTTGTAATAAAGACTCCATATGAGAAACGTGTAATAAATTCAGGTGTGATTGAACTTTGATTATTTCATCGATGTACTGTGAGTACCAGCATGATCTTGGGATGGTACAGACACAGAGATTTGACCAATTTTGGGTCAGGTCGCTACAATATCCCCGACAAAAACAGAATTCTGCCAAACCAGTACAGTCTATAAAGAATGCAAGAGTATCAATACTTCCCTAAATCCAAAAGTTATGAAAAATTCGCACACTGTAGAAAATTTATCAGAGCTTATTTTGCAAAAAGTTTCAACATTTTATCACATTCTGACTTTTCTAGGGAATTTCTGCGACATCGATAAACTTTCTGTTTTGATACAGCAACATGTAGACTTGCAAAATAAGCATGGCAAAGGCTATACTTGATATTTTTATTGAAAAGAAAGATGCAAAACATTATTCTAAATAACAACAAGAAAATCCTAACAAATAAAATTATGCTCCAAGCAAAACACATATCATGTGACGAATGAAAAACGTAGCTCCGAGTGAGGTTACCGATAATGTTGGAGACGAAAGAGGGGATGCCTTCCGGGGCATCCCCAAGCTTAGTTGCTTAGATCTTCCTTGAATATTACCTTGGGGTGCCTTGGGCATCCCCAAGCTTAGGGTCTTGTCACTTTTTATCATCCTTATATCGACATTTCACACAAAACTTGAAAACTTCAATCACACAAAACTTAACGGAACTTTTGTGAGATAGGTTAGTATGATAAAGAGCAAACCATTTCAATTTTGGTACTGTCAAAGACAAGATTCATAATTGTTATCACATAATGCCTACTGTAGCATATCATTTACACAATTTATATTTAGCAATATAATCCATAGAAACTAGAAAACAAGCAAACTATGCATGGAAAACAGAATCTATAAAAAACAGAACAACCTGTAGTAATATGTACTCCAACCATACTTCTGCTACTCCAAAAATTCTGAAAAAAATGGAAAACCTGGGTTATTTGTCTATTAATCTTCTGCAAAAATAATCAGCATTTTATCACGCTTATGTTAAAATGAGAATTGTTTTCCTGAGCGCAAAAGTTTCTATTTTTCAGCAAGATCAAATCAACTATCACCATAAGCCATCCCAAAGGTCTTACTTGGCACTTTATTGAAACAAAAGCAATAAAACATGGTTACTACAGTAGCTTAATCATGTGAACACACAAAAACAGTAGGTAAAAGTGTTGGGTTGTCTCCCAACAAGCGCTTTTCTTTAATGCCTTTTAGCTAGGCATGATGATTTCAATGATGCTCGCATAAAAGATAAGAATTGAAACATAACAAGAGCATCATGAATCACATGGCAAGCACATTTAAGTCTAACCCACTTCCTATGCATAGGGATTTTGTGGGCAAACAATTTATGGGAATAATAATCAACTAGCATAGGAAGGCAAAACAAGTGCATCTTCAAGACTTTCAACATAAAGAGAGGAAACTTGATATTATTGCAATTCCTACAAGCATAAGTTCCTCCCTCATAAAAATCTTCAGTAGCATCATGAAGAAATTCAACAATATAACCATCACATAAAGCATTCTTTTCATGACACAAAAGCATAGAAAACTTATTACTCTCCACATAAGCAAATTTCTTCTCATCAATAGTAGTGGGAGCAAACTCAAAAAAATAACTATCATGAGAGTGAAAATTAAAATCATGATGACAAGTTTCATGGTTATCATTATTCTTTATAACATACATGTCATCACCATAATCATCATAGATAGCAACTTTGTTATCATAGTCAATTGAAGACTCATCCAAAATGGTGCATTCATCATTAAATAAAGTCATGACCTCTCCGAATCCACTTTCATCATTATAATAATAATAATAATAATAAATAGGAGGTGTGCAATCATCATAATAAATTTTCTCATCAAAACTTGGGGGACTAAAAATATCATCTTCATCAAATATAGCATCCCCAAGCTTATAGCTTTGCATATAATTAGCATCATGGATATTCAAAGAATTCATACTTGCAATATTGCAATCATGCTCATCATTCAAATATTTTGTGCCAAACGTTTTATTGACTTCTTCTTCTAACAATTGAGCACAATTTTCCGAACCATCATTTTCAAGAAAGATATTGTAAAGATGATCAATAATATGATGCAACCTCAATTCCATTTTTATATAGTTTTATTTTGTAAGCCAAACTAGTGATAAAACAAGAAACTAAAAGATTCAATTACAATATCTAAAGATATAACTTCAAGCACTCACCTCCCCGGCAACGGCACCAGAAAAGAGCTTAATGTCTACTATGCAACTTTATTCTTGTGGACTCGTGTTGGGCCTCCAAGCACAGAGTTTTGTAGGACAGCAGCAATTTTCCCTCAAGTGGATGACCTAAGGTTTATCAATAGGTGGGAGGTGTAGGATGAAGATGGTCTCTCTCAAACAACCCTGCAACCAAATACAAGAAGTCTCTTGTGTCCCCAACACACCCAATACAATGGCAAATTGTATAGGTGCACTAGTTCGGCGAAGAGATGGTGATAAAAGTGTAATATTTATGGTAGAAATATATTTTTATAATCTGAATAAATAAAAACAGCGAGGTAGCAAATAGTAAACGGGAACAAAAACGCTATTGCAATGCTTGGGAATGAGGCCTAGGGTCCGTACTTTCACTAGTGCAACCTCTCTACAATGCTAATATAATTGGATCATATAACCACCCCTCAACGTGCAACAAAGAATCGCTCCAAGGTTCCTATCTAGTAGAGAACACAAGACGGAATTGTTTGTAGGGTACGAAACCACCTCAAAGCTATTCTTTTCGATCAATCTATACTAGAGTTCATACTAAAATAACACGAAGCTATTCTTTCCGATTGATCTAACCAAGATTTCGTACTAAAATAGCACCAAAGCAAATTCAGATTCATAATATTCAATCCAACACAAAGAACCTCAAAGAGTGCCCCAAGATTTCTACGAGAGAAACAAAGAGAAGAACGTGCATCAACCCCTATGCATAGATTACCCCAATGTCACCTCGGGAATCCGCGAGTTGAGTGCCAAAACGTACATTAAGTGAACCAATATGATACCCCATTGTCACCACGAGTATTCATATGCAAGAAATATATCAAGTGCTCTCAAATCCATAAAAGTATTCAATCCGATAACAATGAAATCTCAAATGGAAAAACTCAATTCATCACAACAAGATAGAGAGGGGAAAACACCATATGATCCGACTATATTAACAAAGCCCGCAATGCATCAAGATCGTGACATCTCAAGAACAGGAGAGAGAGAGAGAGAGAGAGAGAGAGAGAGAGAGAGAGATCAAACACGTAGCTACTAGTACAAACCCTCTGCCCCGGGGGTGGACTACTCCCTCCTCATCGTGGTGGTCGCCGAGATGATGAAGATGGCCATCGGTGACGATTCCCCCCTCCGGCAGGGTTCTAGAACGGGGTCTAGATTGGTTTTCGATGGCTACATATCCTTGCGGCGGCGAAACTTCTCATCTAGGTTAACCCTGAGGGTTTTCGAAATATTCGGGAATTTATAGGGTAAAGAGGGGGTGCAGGAGGCCACCGAGGTGGGCACAACCCACCTGGGCGCGCCTGGGCTCCCGGGCGTGCCCTGGTGGGTTGTGCCTCTGGGCACCCCAGTGCTTCTCCGCCCATCCCGGTGTTCTGGTCCATAAAAAATCTCCAAAAAGTTTCACTGTGTTTGGAATCCGTTTGATATTGATTTCCTGCGATGTAAAAAACAAGCAAACAAACAGTAACTGGCACTGGGCACTGGGTCAATAGGTTAGTCCCAAAAAATGATATAAGTTTGCTATAAAATGATTGTAAAACATCCAAGAATGATAATAAAACAGCATGAATACTTGATAAATTATAGATACGTTGCTGATGTATCACACCACACCACTGGATCAGAGATCTAGAACTCATGCATACATATAGGGCTAAATTAAATAAAAGAATATATGTTCTAATTAATGTGGATGGTATGAATAAGGAACATGTTTTTACAACCACAATTTCAAACTGTTAGTTGTTGCAAACAGCAAAGTAAATAGTAGTGTAGGAAAAGATGCCTATCCAAATCTATACTAGAACAAAGTTTGAAGGCTTGAGAAGGATGGACTTACATGACATGTTAACATGGGCTGGACAAAGCCCTTCTCCATGTCTATGGAAGGATAATTCACGAAATTCCCCAAAGAAACTTCTTCATAAGCGTTGCCTTTATTTTACATTTTGTAAAGAGTAAATATAGATTTAGTAATATTGGAAGAAATATAGGATAATGAAGCTCAGATGTAGAGTGATGATACATAATCAAATAGCTATCAATTAAGTATAGCATTACAAGGCAAAAGGTACTAACAAGAGGAATGCATACCTCAACGTGTGTAGTGGCATTGGCTTTATTCAACATTTTGGTAAGAGTAAATGTAGATCTGATAATTTGGAGAAAATGGAGGGTTGGTGCGACGCCCCCGATTCGACCGTACACTAATCATACACGCAAATGTGTACGATCAAGATCAGGGACTCACGGGAAGATAACACAACACAACTCTAGACAGAAATTGAAAAAAAAATACAAGCTTTATATTACAAGCCAAGGGCCTCGAGGGCTCGAATACAAGCTCGGTACACAAGAGTCAGCGGAAGCAACAATATCTGAGTACAGACATAAGTTAAACAAGGATGCCTTAAGAAGGCAAGCACAAACATCAACGATCGAAGAGGCAAGGCCTCCTGCCTGGGACCTCCTAACTACTCCTGATCTTCGGCAGCCTCCATGTAGTAGTATCCCTCGGCGGTGGCATCTGGCTCCAGGGATCCACCAATTGGTTGCAACAACCGGAAAGAAGGAAGAAAGGGGAAAAGGGGGTAGCAAAGCAATCGTGAGTACTCATCCAAAGTACTCGCAAGCATCAGATCTATACTAAGTATGCATTAGGATCAAATGGAAGGGTTGTATCTGTGGACTGAACTGCAGAATGCCAGAATAGAGGGGAAGGCCTAGCCTATCGAAGACTAGCATCTTCAAGCAGCTCCAAGCATCTTGCAGCATGTAGAAGAGTAAAGAATAGCATATTATAATTAACAATCATGTTGTAGTTAACGCCCAGAGATCCTTCCTCGACTCCCTACGAGAAAGCAATCCCGGAGTCACATATCCATCAAATGTCTCAAGTAACCAGTTCTAGTTGTAATAGATCAGGATACAAGTCTGAACGTCCATTGCCGTGGCACGGTATTCGAATGTATAACTTCCCTGCAGGGGTGCACCACGTTACCTAACACGCTTGATTACTCTGGCCGGACACACTTTTCTAGGACAATGCTCGGACTCAGAAGATCAACACAGCGCAGCGCTACCTAGGCTCAACAGAGAGGTCCCCACTGGTCTACATTCTAAGCACTCCGGGGTCTTGGTCCCATCGCCCGTTGCACTCCGGGTCGTTGCGAGCAGGGTGGATACCAGCACCACCTCGGATGGCCAGCACGATTCGACCATGCCGCAATGCTGAACTGGACGTCTGACAAAGCTTCAGCTGACACGGTGGCGCCGAGGCCCATAACTATTCTCGCGTGGTGGTTAGTGCATAAAGGCCAAAGGCCAACTCAGAACAAATACCCAAACCTGTTAGTGCATTGGGGGCTAGCGGAGACGAGCAGAGACTCACAATAATGTGACCCCGTCGCCCCGTCTCGTGGACTTACGGCAAGGGCCCAGAATGCCCGACCGTGCCTCGTAGAAAACTCGCGGGTGCTCTATGGGCCCGCCCGACTTTCACATCAACTCACGGGTACCCCTCGGGGCTGATCCGACTTCAACAATGGTCTCAAGTCCGGGTAACCATGTGTCCAAAACATCAAGGGTAAAACCCGAGGAATCACCCTCGATAGATTCCACTCGATGTAATCATCAAGTTGAATGTAAGAGGAACCACCCTCGAGGTTCACACTTGAGGTGTTGCACGACGGAGCCGTATCGGGAATGGTGAAGGAGGAAGCACCCTCATTGACCACGACCGAATAGCTACACTATAGAATTATCATCAGGAGTGTGTTATGAGGTATAACCCTCGGCAGTCGATAGTAGCTCTGCAAAGTGAAGCAACAAAGGGGCGTGATGTGATGTGAGGTGTCGGGCTCTCGTCGTCGATCACGTTGATCGAGTCGTCGATGGTGAAGCAGGGGAAACAAGGACAAGGTGGGGGTCACTGATGGATCACTAACCAACCAATACTAAGCAGTTTAGGATAAGAAGGTAGGTAACAATAAGCAGGTTACAAAAGCAGGCTATGCATCAGAATAGGAGCAATCAATTACAGTAGAAAAATCTAATGCAAGCATGAGAGAATGGAATAGGCAATATTGGGATGATCAAAGGGGGGGCTTGCCTGGAAGCTTCATTGAAACGGAAGAAGGGTCGTCGACGACTTAGTCGATCACAGGGGCATCAACAACGGTCTCGAGGGTCTACCGGAGAGAAGAGGGGGAAGAAACAGTAAATATAATGCAAACAGAAGCAACACAGATGCATGACGGGGTAACACACATGGCTAGGGGTGTTCTAACACGGTGCTACATGATACTGGCGAAGGGGAAAAACATCCGGGAATGTTTCCTTAGTGTTAGGCATTTTCGGACAAAAGAAACAGAGGGGGGTTGCATGTTCTCTATGCTAGGGGCACGTGTATTATGAACGGAGAGTGTATTCGGATTCGTCTCATTGTTCTGAGCAACTTTCATGTACAAAGTATTTTCATCCGAGCTACAGTTTATTTTCTACGAATTTCTAAAGTTTTAGCAATATTCTAAAATTATTACTAATTTGAAAATCTCTACTCCTAATGTCTGAGTTGGTTGAATAGTACGGTTTATTTTCGTCCCACCACTTTCAGCTTTTTTTTTGACTGGTTTTTTTTCGTCTCCCCTCCCACCACCACTCTCCACGTTGGTTTATTTTTCTCTTCATTTTTCTAGCAAAGCAACACTTTCCTAACTTACAAAAAATCACGGGCTAAACTTTCCTAATTTATCCAAATCAATTGATCTCTCTTAATAATGCAACTTATTTTAGGAAACAAATAACAGATTTTCTAGAAACAAATAACGAGTTTTCTAGAAATAAATAAACCTCATCATGAAAGCATTTATGTACATATTTAGTTTGTTATCTGTTTCGTGATTTTTTGTCCTTTTTTGTCACACCAACACCCTTTTCGTGCCGATTGGACCGTGTCGTGCCCGTCCTTTGTCCAACTCTCTGTTCCGTTTCCATCGTCACGAATCTCCACCTTCCCAGTTCAAAAAAAAAATCTCTGCCTTCCCATTCGTTTCCGGTTTTCTCTCACACATACCAATTCCCCCGCTCCTTGTTTACTTTTTCTCTCTGGATCTCTCTCCCCAAGTTTCCCGAATAACCCCGATGCGCCCTCCCACGACCGGCCGCCCGACGGCTCCTCTCTCTCTCTCTCCCGGCCACCGCAGTGCTACCTCTCAAGCGATACTCAACTCACCAACTCCCTTTTCCCTCATATGTCCCTGAATCCGTGGGGCGAGAGCACCGTTGTGGGTTGGCAGCCCAATGGCAGTTTCCCGCAGCAGCCGCGGCTATGGCCTATGGCCGCTCGCTGTTGCGCTTGCAGAGGGAGAAGGCGGATGAGATGGAGCTACGCCAGTTCAGCCGCTTTGTGGACGAGAAGATGGTGCTCGATGTCGCAGAGAGCGGCCACCTCTGCGCCCTCATCGGCCACTATGCGCGGCGCCTCGCCCTCGTCCGCTCTAGACTCCACACCTACCAGCAGACGTGCCTCCGCCTCGGCATCTCGCAACTCATGAGGACGCCGATTATGAAGGAAATATGCCCTAGAGGCAATAATAAAGTTATTATTTATTTCCTTATATCATGATAAATGTTTATTATTCATGCTAGAACTGTATTAACCAGAAACATGATACATGTGTGAATACATAGACAAGCAGAGTGTCACTAGTATGCCTCTACTTGACTAGCTCGTTAATCAAAGATGGTTATGTTTCCTAGCCATAGACATGAGTTTTCATTTGATTAACGGGATCACATCATTAGAAGAATAATGTGATTGACTTGACCCATTCCGTTAGCTTAGCACTTGATCGTTTAGTATGTTGCTATTGCTTTCTTCATGACTTATACATGTTCGTATGACTATGAGATTATGCAACTCCTGTTTACCGGAGGAACACTTTGTGTGCTACCAAGCGTCACAAAGTAAATCGGGTGATTATAAAGGTGCTCTGGTGTCTCCAAGGTACTTGTTGGGTTGGTGTATTTCGAGATTAGGATTTGTCACTCCGATTGTCGGAGAGGTATCTCTGGGCCCACTCGATAATGCACATCACTATAAGCCTTGCAATCATTGTAACTAATGAGTTAGTTGCGAGATGATGTATTACAGAACGAGTAAAGAGACTTGCCGGTAACGATATTGAACTAGGTATTGAGATACCGACGATCGAATCTCGGGCAAGTAACATACCGATGACAAAGGGAACAACGTATGTTGTTATACGGTTTGACCGATAAAGATCTTCGTAGAATATGTAGGAGCCAATATGAGCATCTAGGTTGAGCTATTGGATATTGACCGGAGACATGTCTACATAGTTCTCAAACCCGTAGGGTCCGCACGCTTAAAGTTTCGGTGACGATTGTATTATGAGTTTATGTGATTTGATGTACCAAAGGTAGTTCGGAGTCCCGGATGAGATCGGGGACATGACGAGGGGTCTCGAAATGGTCGAGACGTAAAGATCGATATATTGGACGACTATATTCGGACATCGGAAAGGTTCCGAATGGTTCGGGTATTTTTCGAAGTACCGGGGAGTTACGGGAATACGGGTGAAGAAGTATATGGGCCTTATTGGGCTTTAGGGGAGAGAGAGAGAGGCAGGCCGCGCCCCCCCCCCCAATGACTAGTCCGAATTGGACTAGGGGGAGGGGCGGCGCCCCCTCCTTCCTTCTCTTCCCTCTTCCCCTTCATTGTCTCCTACTCCTACTACTTGGAAGGGGAGGACACCGGGAGTAGGACTCCTCCAGGGCGCGCCATAGGGGCCGGCCCTCTCCCCCCCCCCTCCACTCCTTTATATATGTGGCCAGGGGCACCCCATAGACACAACAATTGATCTCTTGATCTCTTAGCCGTGTGCGGTGCCCCCTCCACCATAATCCACCTCGATCATATCGTAGCGGTGCTTAGGCGAAGCCCTGCGTCGGTAGCATCGTCATCACCGTCATCACGCCGTAGTGCTGACGGAACTCTCCCTCGAAGCTCTGCTAGATCGTAGTTCGTGGGACGTCATCGAGTCGAACGTGTGTAGATCGTTGAGGTGTCGTACCTTCGGTGCTAGGATCGGTCGATGGTGAAGACGTACGACTACATCAACCGTGTTGTCATAATGCTTCCGCTTTCGGTCTACGAGGGTACGTGGACAACACTCTCCCCTCTCGTTGCTATGCATCACCATGATCTTGCGTGTGCGTAGGAAATTTTTTGAAATTACTACGTTCGCCAACAGTGGCATCCGAGCCAGGTTTATGCGTAGATGTTATATGCACGAGTAGAACACAAGTGAGTTGTGGGCAATACTAGTCATACTGCTTACCATCATGTCATACTTTGATTCGGCGGTATTGTTGGATGAAGCGGCTCGGACCGACATTACACGTACGCTTACGCGAGACTGGTTCTACCGACGTGCTTCGCACAGAGGTGGCTGGCGGGTGTCAGTTTCTCCAACTTTAGTTGAATCGAGTATGGCTACGCCCGGTCCTTATGAAGGTTAAAACAACACATACTTACAAAATATAGTTGTGGTTTTGATGCGTAGGTAAGAACGGTTCTTGCTCAGCCCGTAGCAGCCACATAAAACTTGCAACAACAAAGTAGAGGACGTCTAACTTGCTTTTGCAGGGCATGTTGTGATGTGATATGGTCAAGAAGTGATGAGATATAAGTTGTTGTATGAGATGATCATGTATTGTTGAAGTTATCAATAATTGGCAGAAGCCTTATGGTTGTCTCTTTATTGCATAAGATGCAAGCGCCAAATAATTGCTTTACTTTATCGCTATGCGATAGCAATAGTTGAAAGAGAAATAGTTGGCGAGACGACCATGTGACGACACATTGATATAGATCAAGATGATGAGATCATGGTGTCATGCCGGTGACGATGGAGATCATGATGATGCTTTGGAGATGGAGATCAAAGGCATAAGATGATAATGGCCATATCATATGTCACATATTTTGATTACATGTGATGCTTATCTTTTATGCATCTTATTTTGCTTAGATCGACGGTAGCATTATAGGATGATCTCTCACTAAATTTCGAGGTATAAGTGTTCTCCCTGAGTATGCACCATTGCGAAAGTTCTTCGTGCTGAGACACCACGTGATGATCGGGTGTGATAAGCTCTACGTTCAAATACAACGGGTGCAAGACAATTTTGCACACACGGAATACTCAGGTTAAACATGACGAGCCTAGCATATGCAAATATGGCCTCGGAACACTGAGACCGAAAGGTCGAGCATGAATCATATAGAAGATATGATCAACATAGTGATGTTCACCATTTAAATCTACTCCATCTCACGTGATGATCGGACATGGTTTAGTTGATTTGGATCACGTGATCACTTAGATGATTAGAGGGATGTCTATCTAAGTGTGAGTTCTTAAGTAATATGATTAATTGAACTTTAATTTATCATGAACTTAGTCCTGGTAGTATTTTGCAAATAATGTTGTAGATCAAAAGCTCGCGTTGTTACTTCCCTATGTTTTATATATGTTCCTAGAGAAAACTAAGTTGAAAGATGATAGTAGCAATGATGCGGACTGGATCCGTGATCTGAGGTTTATCCTCATTACTACACGGAAGAATTATGTCCTTGATGCACCGCTAGGCGACAAACCTATTGCAGGAGAAGATGCAGATGTTATGAACGTTTGGCTAGCTCAATATGATGACTACTTGATAGTTTAGTGCACCATGCTTAAGGCTTAGAATCGGGACTTCAAAGACGTTTTTGAACGTCATGGACCATATGAGATGTTCCAGGAGTTGAAGTTAATATTTCAAGCAAATACCCGAGTTGAGAGATATGAAGTCTCCAACAAGTTCTATAGCTAAAAGATGGAGGAGAATAGCTCAAGCAAAGTGAGCATGTGCTCGATTGTCCAGGTACTACAATCGCTTGAATCAAGTGGGAGTTAATCTTCCGGATAAAATAGTGATTGATAGAATTCTCTAGTCACCATCACCAAGTTAGTAGAACTTCGTGATGAACTATAGTATGCAAGGGATGACGAAAATGATTCCTGAGCTTTTCATGATGATGAAATCGATGAAGGTAGAAATCAAGAAAGAGCATCAAGTGTTGATGGTTGACAAGACCACTAGTTTCAAGGAAAAGGGCAAAGGGAAGAAGGGGAACTTCAAGAAGAACGGCAAGCAAGTTGTTGCTCAAGTGAAGAAGCCCAAGTCTGGACCTAAGCCTGAGACTAAGTGCTTCTACTGCAAAGGGATTGGTCACTGGAAGCAGAACTGCCCCAAGTATTTGGCGGATAAGAAGGATGGCAAAGTGAACAAATGTATATTTGATATACAGATTATTGATGTGTATTTTACTAGTGTTCATAGCAACCCCTCGGTATTTGATACTGGTTCAGTTGTTAAGAGTAGTAACTCGAAACGAGAGTTGCAGAATGAACAGAGACTAGTTAAGGGTGAAGTGACGATGTGTGTTGGAAGTGGTTCCAAGATTGATATGATCATCATCGCACGCTCCCTACACTTTCGGGATTAGTGTTGAACCTAAATAAGTGTTATTTGGTGTTTGTGTTGAGCATGAATATGATTTGATCATGTTTATTGCAATACAGTTATTCATTTAGGTTAGAGAATAATTGTTGTTCTATTTACTTGAATAAAACCTTCTATGGTCATACACCAAATGAAAATGGTTTGTTGGATCTCGATCGCAGTGATACACATATTCATAATATTGAAGCCAAAAGATGCAAAGTAAATAATGATAGTGCAACTCATTTGTGGCACTACCGTTTAGGTCATATTGGTGTAAAGCACATGAAGAAACTCCATGCTGATGGGATTTTGGAATCACTTGATTATGAATCACTTGATGCTTGTGAACCATGCCTTGTGGGCAAGATGATAAAGACACCGTTCTCCGGAACAATGGAGTGAGCAACTGACTTATTGGAAATAATACATACTGATGTATGCGATCTGATGATTGTTGAGGCTCGCGGCGGGTATCGTTATTTTCTGACCTTCACAGATGATTTGAGCAGATATGGGTATATCTACTTGATGAAACATAAGTCTGAAACATTTGAAAAGTTCAAATAATTTCAGAGTGAAGTGGAAAATCATCGTAACAAGAAAATAAAGTTTCTACGATCTGATCGTGGAGGAGAATATTTTAGTTACGAGTTTGGTCTTCATTTAAAACAATGTGGAATAGTTTCACAAATTCATGCCACCTGGAACACCACGGCATAATGGTGTGTCCGAACGTCATAATCGTACTTTATTGGATATAGTGCAATCTATGATGTTTCTTACCGATTTACCACTATCGTTTTGGGGTTATGCATTAGAGACAGTTGCATTCACGTTAAAAAGGGCACCATCTGAATCCGTTGAGACGACACCGTATGAACTGTGGTTTGGCAAGAAATCAAAGTTGTCGTTTCTTAAAGTTTGGGGTTGCAATGCTTATGTGAATTTTTTTTCATCCTGATAAGCTCAAACCTAAATCGAAGAATTGTGTCTTCATAGGATACCCAAAGAAGACAGTTGGGTACACCTTCTATCACAGATTTGAAGGCAAGATATTCGTTGCTAAGAATGGATCCTTTCCAGAGAAGGAGTTTCTCTCGAAAGAAGTGAGTGGGAGGAAAGTAGAACTTGATGAGGTAATTGTACCTTCTTTCTAATTGAAAAAGTAGCTCATCACTGAAATCAGTTCCAGTGATGCCTACACGAATTAGTGAGGAAGTTAATGATGATGATCATGAAACTTCAGATCAAGTTTCTACCGAACCTCGTAGGTCAACCGAAGTAAGATCTGCACCAGAGTGGTATGGTAATCCTGTTCTGGAAGTCATGTTACTAGACCATGACGAACCTGCGAACTATGAGGAAGCGAAGATGATCCCAGATTCCGCAAAATGGCTTGAGGCCATGAAATCTGAGATGGGATCCATGTATGAGAACAAAGTATGGACTTTGATTGACTTGCCCGATGATCGGTGAGCCATAGAAAATAAATGGATCTTCAAGAGGAAGACGGACGCTGATAGTAGTGTTACTATCTACAAAGCTCGATCTGTCGAAAAAGGTTTTTGACAAGTTCAAGGTGTTGACTACGATGAGATTTTCTCACTTGTATCGATGCTTAAAGTCTGTCCAAATCATGTTAGCAATTGCCGCATTTTATGAAATCTGGCAAATGGATAACAAAACTGCAATCCTTATTGGATTTATTAAAGAAGAGTTGTATATGATGCAACCAGAAGGTTTGTCAATCCTAGTGGTGCTAACAAAATGTGCAAGCTCCAGCGGTCCATCTATGGACTGGTGCAAGCATCTTGGAGTTGGAATATATGCTTTGATGAGTTGATCAAAGCGTATAGTTTTATACAGACTTGCGGTGAAGCCTGTATTTACAAGAAAGTGAGTGGGAGCACTACAACATTTCTGATAAGTATATGTGAATGACATATTGTTGATCGGAAACAATGTAGAATTTTCTGGAAAGCATAAAGGAGTATTTGGAAGGAGTTTCTAAAATAAAGACCTCGGTGAAGCTGCTTACATATCGAGCATCAAGATCTATAGAGATAAATCAAGACGCTTGATAAGTTTTTTCAATGAGTACATACCTTGACAAGATTTTGAAGTAGTTCAAAATGGAACAGTAAAAGAAAGAGTTCTTGCCTGTGTTACAAGGTGTGAAATTGAGTAAGACTCAAAACCCGACCACGACAGAAGATAGAAAGAGAATGAAAGTCATTCCCCATGCCTCAGCCATAAGTTCTATAAAGTATGCCATGTTGTTTACCAGATCTATTGTATACCCTACACTGAGTTTAGCAAGGGAGTGCACTAGTGATCTAGGAGTAGATCACTGGACAGCGGTCAAAATTATCCTTAGTGGAATAAGGATATGTTTCTCGATTGTGGAGGTGACAAAAGGTTAAATCAGAAATGGTTACGTCGATGCAAGTTTTGACACTGATCCAGATGACTCTAAGTCTCAATCTGGATACATATTGAAAGTGGGAGCAATTAGCTAGAGTAGCTCCGTGTAGAGCATTGTTGACATAGAAATTTGCAAAATACTTACGGATCTGAATGTGACACACCCGTTGACTAAAATTATCTCACAAGCAAAACATGATCACACCTTAGTACTCTTTGGGTGTTAATCACATAGCGATGTGAACTAGATTACGGACTCTAGTAAACCATTTAGGTGTTGGTCGCATATTGATGTGAACTATGGGTGTTAGCCACATAAAGACGTGAACTATTGATGTTAAATCACATGGCGATGTGAACTAGATTATTGGCTCTAGTGCAAGTGGAAGACTGAAGGAAATATGCCCTAGAGGCAATAATAAAGTTATTATTTATTTCCTTATATCATGATAAATGTTTATTATTCATGCTAGAAATGTATTAATCGAAAACATGATACATGTGTGAATACATAGACAAGCAGAGTGTCACTAGTATGCCTCTACTTGACTAGCTCGTTAATCAAAGATGGTTATGTTTCCTAGTCATAGACATGAGCTGTCATTTGATTAATGGGATCACATCATTAGAAGAATGATGTGATTGACTTGACCCATTCCGTTAGCTTAGCACTTGATCGTTTAGTATGTTGCTATTGCTTTCATCATGACTTATACATGTTCCTATGACTATGAGATTATGCAACTCCGCTTATCGGAGGAACACTTTGTGTGCTACCAAACATCACAAATAATCGGGTGATTATAAAGGTGCTCTGGTGTGTCTCCGAAGGTACTTGTTGGGTTGGCGATTTCGAGATTAGGATTTGTCACTCCGATTGTCTGAGAGGTATCTATGGGCCCACTCGGTAATGCACATCACTATAAGCCTTGCAATCATTGTAACTAATGAGTTAGTTGCGAGATGATGTATTACGGAACGAGTAAAGAGACTTGCCGGTAACGAGATTGCACTAGGTATTGAGATACCGACGATCGAATCTCGGGCAAGTAACATACCGATGACAAAGGGAACAACGTATGTTGTTATGCGGTTTGACCGATAAAGATCTTCGTAGAATATGTAGGAGCCAATATGAGCATCCAGGTTCCGCTATTGGTTATTGAACGGAGACATGTCTACATAGTTCTCGAACCCGTAGGGTCCGCACGCTTAAAGTTTCGGTGACGATTGTATTATGAGTTTATGTGATTTGATGTACTGAAGGTAGTTCGGAGTCCCGGATGAGATCGGGGACATGAGGAGGAGTCTCGAAGTGGTCGAGACGTAAAGATCGATATATTGGACTACTATTTTCGGACATCGGAAAGGTTCCGAGTGGTTCGGGTATTTTTCGGAGTACCGGGGAGTTACGGGAATACGGGGGAAGAAGTATATGGGCCTTATTGGGCTTTACGGGAGAGAGAGAGGCAGGCCACGTGCCCCCCAATGACTAGTCCGATTTGGACTAGGGGGAGGGGCGGCGCCCCCTCCTTCCTTCTCTTCCCTCTTCCCCTTCCTTGTCTCCTAGTCCTACTACTTGGAAGGGGAGGAATCCTACTCCCGGTGGGAGTAGAACTCCTCCAGGGCGCGCCATAGGGGCCGGCCCTCTCCCCCTCCCCCACTCCTTTATATATGTGGCCAGGGGCACCCCATAGACACAACAATTGATCTCTTGTTCTTTTAGCCGTGTGCAGTGCCCCCCTCCACCATAATCCACCTCGATCATATCGTAGCGGTGCTTAGGCGAAACCCTGCGTCGGTAGCATCATCATCACCGTCATCACGCCGTCGTGCTGACGGAACTCTACCTCGAAGCTCTGCTGGATCGGAGTTCGTGGGACGTCATCGAACTGAACGTGTGTTGAACTCGGAGGTGCCGTACGTTCGGTACTTGGATCGGTCAGATCGTGAAGACATACGACTACATCAACCGCGTTGTTCTAACGCTTCCTCTTTCGGTCTACGAGGGTACGTGTACAACACTCTCCCCTCTCGTTGTTATGCATCTCCATGGTCTTGCGTGTGCGTAGGAAATTTTTGAAATTACTACGTTCCCCAACAGATTACTATCCGAAGCTCCGCTGCTACAATGGGGAGTAGTACTATGATGAACGACAGAAAGCGATCGAGGAGGATGCCGCGGGCATGGATCTGGAGCGCCGGATCCGTCTCTCCAACCGTATGCAGATGAGGCATAGCCCGACCCATGGGCCGAAAAGAAGCGGATCTCTGCTGACTGGGCGCTGCAGATACTAGGGTCAGAGAAGATAAGAAGACAACACTCAGTTTGAGCTGGTTTTCGTATATGCATGGAGATGATGAGTGATGCATTTTGCTCTCAGTTCATGTACTTCAAATAACCAGGACTTGCATCGAACAGTATGTGTGGGATGGATCTTTTCTACTTTGCTTCCTATTCAACTAGGTTCAGCTCTCGTGAGATAATCTCCTCCTAACATGTCTCTGATTGCGATTTTATTTTTTTCCTCTGGATTTCATGATAGTAGGGAAACGCGGGGGGGGGGGGGGGGGATGGGCAAGGTGATGCTATTCTGTCTTTTTTTGTAGTTTCTTTCAGAAAAGTCACATTGATTTCTCACGATATTTGCCTATTTTTTACTTCAGAAACATTGCTTCATATTCGATTAGGTGCAGCTCTCATGAGATAATCCCATCCTAACACGTCTCTGATTCTGAATTTATTTTTTCCCTATGGGTTCATGATAGGAGGGCACCTTCGCAGGGGGTTTCTACAACAAGGTGATGTTATTGTGTCTATTTTTGTGTAGATTTCTCCTTATATTTGTCTATTTGCAAGAAAATTAGTCAAAGGCGGGCTTTAGTTAAGATTGACCTAGAATTTGTCGAACAATTCAAACATTACATAGTTGTATGAAATGTCATTTAGGGCTATCTCAATTTCATATACCCGGAGTTGTCTGGCGTCTTTGTAATATGTTGACCTCACGTGGTAATAAATTTTGCAACATTATACTAAGTGTGAGATCATGAGGTCGGTTTCTTTAATGTTTAACCTGTGACCACTTTTTCGTAATTCGTGGGGAAATATTTGGTAGTGTTCGACTTCGTATTTCTTACGCCTTTGGCCATCCTGTCAATATATATCTTGTAATGCATGGAAATTCAAATATGATATCAAATCATTCTTCACCGTTTCGTTGATAAAATTGCGAAAATGTTTTTGATTCATGTTGCCTGTAGCAACGCACTAGAATTTTCTTTGAAGTTCATCAAATCCCTTTGACAATGGTTAAAACAGATTGGCTTCAACTATTTCTCAACTGATTTCAAAGCCATTGGTTAGTTACTGAATAATAATTGACATGTTTTTTGTATACCTCTTTCTTTCTTGGTTCTTATTTAGCTGTTTTCAGTAGGATCAAAGTGGATTTGGAGCAGGGTGACGACGTAACATACTGGTGACGCAATGACCAAAGAGATTCTCATTTAGTTATATTCTGTAGAATCAAAGTGGAAGGGCTTGTGGATGAGAATATGTGATGACAACGATGCAACAAAAGTCTTAGGGTATCTCTAACACCGACCTTCAAACCGCCAGCAACCCTCCGAATGTGTTCTTCCATTGGACACGGTCCTGTTTCGGTCCGCACGCCAGTCCGGACACGCTTTTCCCCGCAAACGGAGACAAAGTGGGAGGGGGCCTTTGCGAGCATACGGACCGCTACCATGCCCGCTCTTGACTACCTTGACTCACCCTGTGTGCGTTCTCGATGGACGCCAGATGTCCTGCATTCATGCCACTATAGAGCGGCTGCTTCGCAATGATGCTCGCAAAGCAGATGCGGCATTTCACTGGCGCCGACATTGGAATGGCGTGTGCGTTATTTCACGTCCATATGCCCCCTTTTCTTATTATTTTTAGTACAGTGAGTGCCTTATATCTCGCATCTTTTATGGTGTTTCACTTTAGACGGCGTACATAGTTAGAGTGAGACAACAAAAATGATGACATAGAAGCTACATGTAGAGTCAAGGGGAACGATTGAGAGGATAAATGATGTACGGGAAGCAAGGGGCAACGATTGAGATGCTAAATGATGTATGGGAAGAGAATGTGATGGACGACAAGTTCAATGAAAAAGAGCAACTAAAGTGATGCATGATGTTTGTTACTCCCTCCGTCCCGAAATATAGAACATTTTCGCATCGTAGTACAATTCTCGTCAGGCTACGCTTTCTTATAGTTTTCCATTTTTACCCTCGCGCTCACTCGCATCCGCCGACACATAGTCTCTCGCAATTATCCCCTTGCTTCCACTCTCTCGCCTCCGCTTCACGCCTCCGCCGTGTCACCCGCACCTCTGCTCGCCTCCGCCGCGTCGCCCGCACCGCCGCTCGCCTCCGCCTCATCGCCCGCACCGCCGCTCGCCTCCGCCTTGCCTCTGAATCCCCGTTCCCCTCACTCAATCGTGTCTCTCCTCGCCCGCATCTCGCTGCCGCTGTCCAAGCTCTGATTTTTCGCCTGTGTCGCCTCTCCATCTCGTCCCCGTCGCCTCTCCCTCTCATCCATGTAGCCTGCACCTCTTGTCCGCGTCGCCTACATCAGCCAGGAGCTGGACCTGCTGGTCGCGCGGGAGGAGCTCTGCCGGCAGCTGGATCTGCTGGTTGCGATCCAGCTCTGCCGTCGCGGTGGCGTCCACCAACTCCGATTTCGAGGCCTCCAAGATGGCCGCGGCCATGGCGCTGGCCACGGAGATGCTGGCTTCTTCCAAATGACGGGCCACGGCATGCCTTCGCAGTCGACGGCCGCGAGGCTGGTGGCGGTTCAGGACTTCCACGAGGCCCCTGGCGGCGAGGGCATCGAGAACGCCGTCGACTTGGACTTGCATCAGTCCACCCTGGCCAACTGGCGCGACCGCATAGCCCCTAACCCGACCTACCGGTGAGCCCTCTGCAAATTTCAGCAAGTAATTTTGTCAATCTGCAAGCTGAGATCATGCATACATGCACGCACATTGATTTGTTGTTTGAGTACGCGGAGCAGGTGAGGAATCTGGGGAACACTCTGCTCGAGCTGCTGTCGGAAGCCTTGGGCCTGAACCCGAGCTGCTGAAACGCTCAAGAAAAGGTACAGACTACACTTATGTGCAGTATTACATTCAGTTAGGGATCAATATTCAGAACATTCAGCTGTACAGACTAAGCATCTTTTAGTCATGCATGTATCTAAATTCATTTAGTTACTGCTTGTAAAGTTCACTGAAGTTACTGTCGTGGTTCTAAGTCTGACAGTACAATGGATTGGTAGGTATGGAGAGGCAAGATCCTAGGTATGAAGTAATTGTATACGCAAGGGATTTACGGGTTCAGGCCCTTCTCGGAGGAAGTAATGTTTTACATCTCGGAGCCTTGAGGCGGTCCGATCGGATTACATGCGTATGTGTTACTGAGTGCGAACCCTTCTACCGCGGGAGGGGGGTGGCTTATATAGAGTGCACCAGACCCCAAACAAATTTACGAAAGGTAGGGTTTAAGGTATCGTTAAGGCTAGGCGCTCTCGGTAACACCTTACATAAAGTATCATTATGATAATAAAGACTATTTAACTACGGACCGCTTGGACACCGAGTGGCTCTTGGACTTCGTGGTCGAGTGGGTCTTCATGGTCGAGTATCTTTGAATCATCGGTGGAAACCTACCAGTCGATTGGACTACTGAGTTGACCGGAAGGCCGCTTCTTTCATGAAAGTGTCCTTGTGGAGGGTACCTTTGGGTGTCTATGACCCTACCCTGTACATGACTTCATCATTAGCCCCGAATGGATCGAGGTTTGAGTGAGGAAGGAGTTGATAATCTTTCGACATGTTCTTCATGTTGCGAGTGTGTCTTACTCTGGATCAACAACCTTTTAGTGATGGCATCAACTTCTCTTTCAATGCTTTGATCCATTCTTCACATCCGTCGAGTGAAATTTGTGAACTTGAGGATTTCCGAGCGACGGACGGAGGAAATCACTATCCGACAAAGTTGCTCCGCTGCTAGCGGATTTCATGATCCGAATTTTGGGAAGCGCCAGCGAGAAAATCACAGACTTTCGGATGGGTTGAGACGATGACGCTCGATCTTCAGCGCCGCTTTTTTCGCCACGTATCGCGTGCACGCCTGTCATGATTCGACGGATTACTGGGCCTACCAAATACCCACTCGAAGCGGCCCTTATAAAGCATCGGACGGGGTAGTTTGAAAAGTGCGACCTCCATCTTCCCTTCCTCCGCCTCAAACCCTTCTTCAAGGCTCTTAGCACCTTTCGGTCAGCCAAGACTTGCTTCTTCGGCCGACCATGGTGAAGGAGAAGACCGCACTTTGGAACGAGTGAAGAAGGCGGTGAAGGCTAAGGGAGAGCGCCCGGTCAGGCGGATCTTCTTCGCGGTCCAAATCGCCGCAAGGTTGGGTCCAGTGAGACTGGATCCGCCGACCATCACCAAGAAGGACCTCACCGATCCGCGAATGAGGGATCGATCCCCATGAGTCGGCGAGGCTTCCGGAACGGAGTGGCAACCGCACTGAAGAGGGTGAGTCGTTCTCCTAGCCACTCACGTGGATCGGGATTTTCTCCGTCAAATCCTTTTTCCCGGGTTTCGAACTTTTTGGGCGCAACTCCATCATTTCACTCACAACTCCATTGTCTACCTTGTCGCTTTCATTTCGTTGCTGAAAACTTCTTGCTTTCACGGTACTGGGCCTCTTCACACATATTCACCGCCGATCTCAGACGGTGAAGAAAACAAACCCGAATGACGAGAGACCCAAGTAATTGAGATGTGGGGGACTCGGGGTCCAGATGAGGGGAAGAGTGCTTTTCCCTATGACTCTTCCCGACTTCGGTTAGAGGGTGGCGATCGACCGGTTCTATCGCTAAGACCACCGACGTCGTCAGGCGACCGACTCCTCCTTTCTCCATGAGTCGAGTGAACAAGCCATCTTCCCCGAAGGTGCTACCGTAAGAGAAGGCCCAAGTAAAGCTGCTGATGGAACGCGTAGTCCAAATTTCTCATTCGCGACGGGTGACCGTTATGGATCTCCTGGAGGTTTTCCTCCGACGTCAGATCCACCACTCCAATACCGAGGCCATCCGATGTGGATGTATTCCAGACGGATGATACCACTCGGATCCATCCGAGAGGTCGATGACGCCATCACCGAGAAGTGGATGACCGCCATCACAGAAACAAAGATAACCTCGCAGAGCTAGGAGGATTCCACCACCGACCGCACTTATGAAGTGGACAAGGTATAACAACTTATCTCCGATCGTGATTCTACCGCATTCATTCTTTAGATGTCAATTCATCGATGACTTTTGCCTTGTTTTGTTGTCTTCTAAGTCACCACCGAGATGTACTCGATGCCCAACGGGCGCAGGAACCACCAAGAAGAAGAAGAAGGAAGCGGAGGTGAAAGCCGGGAAGAATGGGAGTCCAACGGTGGAGGAGGATGAGGAGGACGACACTGATGAAGAGGAGGAGGAGGAGGAAGAGGAGGAAGACGCCGATCCTCCCCTCGTAAGGAAGGTCCAAGATGACGCATGGCGTGGCCAAGGCGTGGTAAAGTCAGTAGCTCAATCGATACGATTTAAACGACCTCGGATAACTTCCCTCCTGGCCGATCGAGAAACCGCCAAGCAACCTCGAGCAACGTCGTCAAAGCCAAGAAAGGCCACCGCCCAAAATGCGATGGTCATTCCCACCATCTCCGGTAACCAAAGAAACTTGTATTTCCTATTCAACATGAGTGTACTTCGATCGACTTGATGACCGATCACCGATTCTTGAAATCATGCTTGTCTTTGCTACCTCGAGACCTCGGCCAAGCACGAAGATCGGAAATGGAAGATGCCGCCACCTCCAACCTTGGTATGATCTCTGTAGTTTCACCATGTCGATCGGATTTCCATGTTTATTTTCTAATCTTTCTTGTAGTTCCACTCATGTCATTGATCTCCCGATGATGACGAGGAAGCACCATGAGGAAGAGGAAAAACAAGAGGGTGCTCACGGGCAAGGCCGCTCAGCCAGTGATGATACCGAGACGTTGGTTTCGAGGAGTCAACCCCACTCGCATCTGTGTCTTTTGTCAATCCGTGACAAGTGATCGACCAGCCGTCATCGTTGATCCACCATGGCTTTTTGCTACACAACACGCCCCTAAGACCAAGTGAGTCTTTGCTAAGGAGGCTATACGCCAGCAGGATCATGATGGAGCAAGTGAAGGCGGTCAGAGAGGCTAGCCAGTGCGCCTATGATGCTAGTTCACTCTCGCAGCAATGTCCAAGTAAGTCGATCGTTGCTTGCTCATTAGGATATGCTACCAAACCGCTTGCTCATGTTAGGATATGCTACCAAATCGCTTCTTTACGGAGATTTATATCTCTGCACACCCACCGGGTGTGTGTGTCGATTGAGTTTTTGTGGGGGCACGCTGAGTGCACTCACTGGTGTAGTCCCCGAGACTATGGTGGATCGCGTGCGATGACTATAGTCTTTATATCGTGAACTTCTTCACTCGACACGACGGACCAAGTCAAATGGAACAAGTAAAACCGGTGGGGAGACGCAGAGTGCACCCACTGGTGTAGTCCCCGAGACTATGGTGGATCAAAATCGACTATAGTCTAAAGAACTATTTTTTTATGCGGTTGATCACGACACTTAGCCATGGTTTTAGAATCATAGCCTTTTGCCTCTTTTGGTCGACTAGTCGAACCAAATTAGTAAAACCAATGGGGAGCCGAGTGCACCCACCGGGTGTAATCCCTCGAGACTACCGTCAATGCTTTGATTCGATTTGTAGTCTTAGAAATGCTATGATTTTTCCTTAGTCACTCGGAAGTGATCTATCTTTGATGTCTTTCGTTGGTTAACTCTTTGTAGAAATCTTACGAGCTTGTGGCTCGCTATCTTTGAGTTAGAGAACAAGCGATCCAGCTCAACCTCGACTTGAAGCTTGCTCAGAGAATTTGCGTATAGCGAAGGATGAAGCAAAAGGTATGGTCGTGAGAATTTTGACGATTGTCTTTGTTTTTCGCTCATTCTCAACTCTGTTCTCATTGTTGCTTTGCGATAAACCGGAAGAGACTTTGAAGAAGAAGGACCTCGACCTTGCGAAGCATGAAGGCGGCTTTGGAGAAAACAAAGCTCGTAAGAGAAGCTTGCCTCGGTCGACAAACTTGAAGATGAAAACGCTTGTCGAAAAGCCGCTCTTGATGCGCCAACAAGGAAGTTAGTCAATCAAGAACGACAAGATTGCTCTGTCGACAAGGCCGCTAATCAAGGGGCGAAGCGAAATGACCGGAGATTTATCTTGGAGGGCTCGCCAAGAAGTCATTTCTCATGCTTGAAGGTAATCTCTTTTATCCGATTGTCTTGCTATCATCGGCCACCGCATGATTGTTATTTTGAGTCTGGAAATGTTTTCGAATTACACAAAACTTCAAAGAAGAAACCAATCAGTGGAGACCACCTGGACCCCATCAACTCTCATGTGAAGGACGGTCGCCATGAATGTACTCCGACCGAGTCTCGCGTTGCTAGCGTGGTGGATTATCTTGCTCGACCGAAAGTGCGGTGTCGCGGATCGACTCGACTCTCGGCGGATCGGACCTCGAATGACCTTGAATCATAATGACTCGATCGAATGAGATTCCATGTCGAGTGCAAGAATGGAAAAAGTCTTACGCCGGTGTGGTCTTGATGTTGCTTTGTCTACGGTTCGCGTCCACCGCAAGGAAGCACAAGAGGACAAGTGGCGTCCCTCAAAGTTGCTAACACCGTGAAGTATGACTTTCGATCTTTCATGGAGACCTTCATCGCTGCTGCTACCGTATTGCCGAGCCGGAATCGACCTCGACCAGCTTTGTTGCACCTTCCAGTCCTCCTCCGGAGGAATAAAAACTTCTAAGTCCCACCTTAAATTTGCCTCGGAATGCCGAGTGGTTTTGTAACCGACAAACTTTAACAGCTTAACGCCTCGAGTCCCTTTGGATCCGTGGGGACGTTTATCCGAACTTTATCTATCCTTGAACATGCTTTATTTGCCTTGAGAGGACTTTGCTCTTCATTCTAATATATTTCATTGTTGTAGGTAGTATCCTTGAGGTGAAACTCCAATCGACTTGTACTTCATCTATCTTGCGGTAGAGATGGAGCACTGATCGCGACCGACCTCGTCGTCCTTATGGGTTGGGATGGACCGCACGTTGTACTTGTGGCGAAGCTCAAGGAGAAGGTATCACGACCAGATCTCATCGTCCTTGCGGATTGAGATGAATTCCTTACTTAGGCGAATCTTGGACATGACTAAGCCCCGATTGGGAGGTTTGCTTTCCACTCGGTAGGATTTTTATGACTTAGGCGAGCACTGGTCAAGACTAAGCCACCGAGTGGGAGGTTTGCTCTCAATCGGTGAGGATTTCTATTACTTAGGCGAGCACTTGGTCATAGCTAAGCCCCGAGTGGGAGGTTTGCTCTCCACTCGGTAGGATTTCTATTACTTAGGCGAGCACTGGTCACAGCCTAATCCCCAGTGGGAGGTTTGCTCTCCATTCTGTGAGGATTTCTATTACTTAGGCGAGCACTGGTGTGACTAAGCCCCGAGTGGGAGGTTTGCTCTCCACTCGGCAGTTTTTCATGGCGTAGCTTTGAAGGAGAAGGTAGCGATCGACCGCACCTCGTGGAGTCCTTCTGGAGCGTTCTTTATTTTGAATGTTTAGGCTAATCCTTGGGCATTGCTAAGCCCCGAGTGAGAGGCCGACTCTCCACTTGGTAGGATCTAAATACTTAGGCGAGTACTTGATCAGCCTAAGCCCCGAGTTGGAGGTTGGCTCACTTCTCGTGAGGGACTTGAATACTTAGGCGAGTACTTGGGCTGCAGGCTAAGCCCCGAGTGGGAGGCCGGCTCACCACTCGAGGGGATTTTGAATATTTAGGCAGTACTTGACTACAGCTAAGCCCCGAGTGGGAGGCCGCTCACCACTCAGTAGGATTTTGAATACTTAGGCGAAGCGGATTCGCAGCTAAGCCCCTGAGTGGGAGACCTGCTCGCCACTCGGAAAGGATTTTTTACAAACTTAGGCGAACCGGATTCAAGAACTAAGCCACCCATCGGGGAAATTTCAACAAAAAGTAATAACAATCATTGGAAAATCATAACATTCTTGTCTTAGATAGCAAACTACAAAAGTACTTTTATTACATCTCAACCGAGTGAGTATTTAAGTATAAAAGTGGCGGAGCAGCTCCGCATTCCACGCTCGAGGCTCGTCGATCTGGTGATCAGCGTTGTAGAGATGATACGCTCCGTTGTGGAGAACTCTTGTGACGATGAAGGGACCTTCCTAAGTGCGAGCGAGCTTGTGTGGTTTCTGTTGATCCACTCGGAGGACCAAATCTCCCTCTTGAAGGCTCGACTCTTCACGTTTCTGGCATGGAATCGACGCAAGTCTTGCTGATAAATAGTCGAGCGGACGGGGCCATCTCCCTTTCCTCTTCCAAGAGGTCGATCGTCTTCTTGCGGCTTGTTCCGCTTCCTCTTGAGTATAGTTCGACTTGAGGCGTTGTGAAGCGGTCACTCAGAATCGCTTGACTCCATAGACCCAATCGATCGATTAGGAGTGGTCCTCAATCCCGTGAGAACTGATGGAAGTTCGTCGACCCAAGCTCTGCTGCGTGCTTGAGATCACGCATCGGTAGTGGTTTTAGCCCTTTGAGAATGAGGCCGCTTGCGCTCTTCTTGTCCATTCGACCGAGGATGAGCGATCAAGCATAGTCGACCAGCGTGCCGAGAGGCGCAGAAGGCTTTGAATTTGTCATTATCGAAGTTTGACGGGTTGTCGGTGATGATGCTATGCGAACTCCATATCCGAATATCAATTCTCGATGAAACCGATAGCGATGGCATGCATCAAGGTTCTTGATGGGCTTGGCTTCGATCCACTTGGTGAACTTGTCGATCGCTACTAGCAAATGAGTGAAGCCGCTTCGCCAGCCTTAGCGGTCCAATCATGTCTAATCCCCAAACAAATAAGGGCCGACGAGTGGAATGGTCTTCAAGGTGGCGGGCTTGTGTGACATGTTGGAATAGAACTGACACCCTTCACACTTGTCGACTATTTGTTTTGCCATTTCATTTGCTTTCGGCCAGTAAAATCCCGCTCGGTATGCTTTAGCCATGATGGTCCGAGAGGATGCATGATGGCCACAGGTTCCCGAGTGGATATCCTCAAGAATTATCTGACCTTCTTCTGGCGTGATACACTTCTAGCCGACTCCAGTCACGCTTTCTCTGAACAACTATCCCTTGATCACTGTAAAGGCCTTGGATCGACAGACGATCTGTCGAGCCTCTTCTTCATTCTCTGGGAGCTCTTTTCTTAGAATATATGCGATGTACGGAACCGGCCGGGGGAGTGATGACCACAACTTCCATAATTAGGTCGACCACTACCGGACCTCAACTTTAGTCGGATCATTGGCACTCTTTTCATGGGCTTCTTCCTGAAAGGGTCCTCCTGCACCGATAGGCGTATGAATGTGCTCCAAAAGACATTCTTTGGAATGGTTTCCTCTTGGACCCTATCTTCGCCAAATCATCCGCACTTGATTTTTTCACGGGGTATATGATGAATCTCTAACCCCTCGAATTTCTTCTCCACTTTCTCATCGCATTACGATAACTCGTCATAGCCGGGTTTCGACATCCCACTCCTTCATCACTTGATTAACAATCAGATCCGAGTCACAGAGACCATAAGGCGACGGACGCCGAAAGTGAAATGGCCATACGCAACCCATACAGGGAGTGCTTCATATTCTCTTCGTTGTTGGAAGAATCAAAGTGGATCTGGAGAACATACTTGAGCTTGTCTCCTCGGGGAAACCAATACAACCCCCGCACTGTAACTGCTTCAACATCTTGGAACCATAGAAAAACATAGTCCAAAGGTTCGAGTGAACTTGAGTCGAAGCTTCGCTCGATCCACTCGGCGAGGAAGTCTGCTATTGCTTGGGACTTGATGGCTTTCTTTGCCTCAAATTTGATATCAAGGGAAGGAGTTCAATTGCCCATTTAGCCACTCGACCGGTTGCATCTCTGTTATGAAGAATTTTCGACAATGGGCGTCGGACGAATCGTAATGGAATGATCGAGAAATAATGAGCAACCTTCTTTGTGGTCATGTAAATCCCATAAACAAGCTTCGATAGTGAGGGTATCTTTGCTTTGATGGGGTCAATTGACTTCGAGAGATAATAAACCGGGCGCTGAACTTTGAAGGCTTTTCCTTCTTCTTCCCGCCGATCGTAAGTACAGATCGACGACTTGTCCAAAGGGTGCAATGTAAAGCAACAAAGGCTCTTTCTTGATAGGAGCGGCAAGCACCGGTGGGTGGAGAGCGAGCTTTTAGCTCTTGCAAATCTTTGATCGACTGAGTCCACTCGAACTTGTCTCGACTTCTTCATCATCGGTAAAGAGGCAATGCTTTTTCACCGAGGCGAGAGATGAATCGACTTAAAGCGCCAAGCATCCAATAAGCTTTTGGACATCGTGCACATGCATGTATGCTTCATTCGAGTATAGTACCAATCTTTTCAGGTTAGCATCGATTCCTCGCCTCGGAACGAAAACCGAGTAACTTTCCACCGGAACTCCAAATGTGCACTTCGATGGGTTAAGTTTGATATCATACCTCCCGAGATTGGCAAATGTTTCACAAGGTCGGTCAACGTGTCTCAATCCTTTCGAGACTTGACCACTATATCATCCATGTATGCTTCTACATTCGACCGATTTGAGTGAGCAAACACTTCAATCATCCTCATGAATGTGGATCCAAATTCTTGAGACCGAATGGCATGGTGACATAACGAAGCACCGAATGGAGTGATGAACGCTTTTATCTCATCGGGTCCATCTGAGCGGATCTGATGGTACCCGAATAGGCATCTAAAGAAGACAACCTCTCACATCCCGCAGCTTGAGTCGACTATTTGGTCAATGCGAGGAAGAGGAAATGATCTTTCGGGCAGTCTTATTGATATGCTTGAAATCGATGCACATGCACAACGACTTGTCCTTCTTGGGGACCATGATGACATTGGCGAGCCACTCGAGTGGTAGATCTCTGATGAACTCGCCGCTAAGAGCCGAGCCACCTCTTCGCCAATGGCCTTTCTCTTATGGACGGCGGACCGTCAAGATATTCTTTAACCGGTTTTACTTTTGGGTCGATCAGAGGCGGTGCTCACCACTCACAGAACACCCTTGGCATGTCGCCAGCTTCCATGCGAAGATGTCCCAGCTTCTCACGAGGAACCGGATGAGCGCTTCTTCCTATTTTGAGTCGAGTGTTGTTGAGATGTTGGTCGAGTAGCATCGGGATCGATCGGTGAATGTGAACTGCTTTCGCCTCACCGATCGACCGAATGATGACTCAGAAGCGGGCTTCTTAGCTCGCAATAAATCACTTGGATCTGCGGCTCGATACTCTTGTAGCTCTACCATCGCTAACCGAGCCTCGGCGATCTTAGAGCCTTTCTCGAAGCACTCTTCCGCTTTCTTCCGATTTCCGTAATGTTGATCACGCCCTTGGGACCGAGCATCTTCGCTTAAGATACACGAATATGGTCGGGCCATGAACGTGCATATGCGGCCTTCCTGAATAAGCGTGATAAGCGCTCGAAATCCACGACTTCAAAGGTCAACTTTTCTTTCCTAAATGCTTGAATCACCAAAAACTACATCAAAAGCAATTTGGCCGAAAGTGACTCGGCCTTCTTTCCGTGAATGACTCGTGGAAGCTCATGTTGTTTGGTCCGAGTCCGACATCTAATGCCCATCCCTTTCAACGCCTCTCTGCGTACAATATGTTCAAGCCACTACCACCATCCATCGAACTTTGGTCACCGAGTGCCTTCGACGATTGGGTCGACCATCAATGCTTGCCTCCTGTGGTGGCAATGTGCGCCGGTGATCGACCGGTCGAATGTGATGGCAACTGGGACCATTTCAGATAATTAGGCGTCACGAGCGACCAAGTTCACTTCCGATTGATAACCTTCAATCGACTTTTGCTTTCGACGCCGGCAAAAATCATCGTGGTGGAATCGACCGGGGATATCCATCATCATCATCATCTTTGTCCTCAACTTTGTCCGCCTCCTTATCCTTATCCTTGGGCCGCTTCCTTGAACCGTTGAATCAAGAGCCGACAACGCCGAGTGGTATGTTTCTGATAAATGAGTTTACCCTCTTCATCTTTCTTCGTGTGAATATGACATGGCAAATCCAACACGCCATTTCCATCCCGGTCTTTCACCTTCTTGGGGTTCCAAGGACCCTTAGGTCTCCCTTGAACTTTCCTGGGTCACAGCCAAGGCCTCTCCGGAGCAAATGGCTCGGCTTTTGCGCTTTCGCTTTGTTGAATTTCCTCCGCCGGCCTCATTGGCGGCGATTTGTATTTACCACTTCGAGCCGATCCTCTTCTTCACCATTTGCATACTTGGTGGCAATCTCCATCATCCGACTCAGTGGTCATATCTCCTGTTCAATCAATTTCAAACTCAACTCTCGTTTCGACACCTTCTTTGAAGGCACAGATCGCCTGGTGATCGATACATTCTCAACTGTGTGGTGCAAAGTGATCCACCTCTGGATATAATCTCTCAAAGTTTCACTCGACTTCGACACACGATCGCAACTCCACAACCCACCGGTCGCTTGCAAGTCCTTCAAATGTCTGACGAACACTCGCCGAGATCTTCCCAAGTGTAACATCATTGGTGCTAACTCGATTCAACCACGCCGGGTGAACCCTCCAACAAAGAGGCAATGCTTCATGGCTACCTCATCGTTCTTGCCGCCGATCCGAACAACCACTCGGTAATCTTCAAGCCAAGTGTCGCTTGGATTCACCAAAGAACTTATCGACCGGTCACCAACCCGGTTGGGAGGAATCACCGCGGCTCTGATATTCTCCAAACACTCAGTCCCGAGACATGAACTCGCTGCTTTGGAGGGAACATCTCTATCATGGCCGTCTCGATGAGCTCGCTCTCGCCGACCAAACCTTGAACGATAATAGATCTCGTGATCAAAGCACGGTTCCACAGGGTCGATCGAACTCTTCGCCAACACCGTGGTCTTTGGCGTCGTGTTTCCTAACCGAGGAGCGATGATCCACCCTTGGGGAGGAGTGGCACTCGACGCCGATCATTGCGATCGAATCGGTGCTCATACTCGCCGCGCCTTTGTATCGATCATCACGCCGCCCCACGTTCTTCACGCCGGGGCGATCTCGAACTATGGGCCAATGGATCGAATTAATTGACGGATCGGCCGCTAATCTGCTCGCGATCGTTGTAATCTGTCGAGTTTTGGTCTCCTGCCGCCGGAGCAAATCTCTAATTTGTAACAAACCTCTACCCGCCCGATCGAAGGCTGAATAGACTCTGCTATACTGGCGGCAATGCTAAATTCGGATCGGAGTTCGATATACCGAGTTGGTGGTCGGAAGAGCCGACGTCGATCGGATTCTCGAACCCTTGGTCACGCTAAGGCTAAATCGAGTACTCGTTGAAGGTTCTCGGTCGAGTCGCTCACCAGTGGTGGCTGCCGCGCATCCTCCAAGGCACGATCCTCGGGGTTTCTCCAACGATAGGAGTGTGAAGTGCATCCATGTTCCGACGGGCGAAGCTCCTCCTCTGAAGCGAAGTGAGGGGCTCGGGCAGTACTCTTCGTGGGCTTGCTCCGGATCGCTTCCACCGTCACCTCCGCTGGTGCGGGTGAATCTGGGACCGCATGGTCCATCGACCATCGTAACCTCTCGCCGTCATCGCTATCGCATTCGGACGTTGATCTCATGAACCAACCGAGCAGTAGTAGAGAGATTCGCTCCAGCTCGACGCCGTGACTTGGGGGTGGCCGATCAAGGGCCATCGCATGCCTTACCCACCGTTGAAGCCTCGACCGACCGGAACGCTTGCTCGCTGGAAACTAGGAGCGAGGACGACACAGAGCCGCCCATACTTGGGTCGACGGTTCTGCAGAGGACGCCATGACACACGCTGAAGTCGCCGCCCACGGACGGGGAGCGCGTCCCACGCCGAGTGGAGCCTCCTGGCCAAGCGAGTCGTCGACAATGAACGTGAGTGCACCGAGACGGATCTCGTGGCCAGTGACCAAAACTCCACCAAAACCATGATGTAGGAGATCGAAAGAATCCCAACTTCTCCAACAAATCGCTAGAACACCGCCCCATGGTTGGCGCCAATTGTCGGGTTCTAAGTCCGACAAAGAGAATGGGGGTAGGTATGAAGAGGCAAGATCCTAGCTATGGAGTAGTTGTATACGCAAGGGATTTACGAGTTCGGCCCTTCTGAGGAAGTAATGACCCTCGCCTCGTGAGCCCGAGGCGGTCGACCGGATTATATGCGTATGTATTACGGGTGCGAACCCTTCTACCGTGAGGGGTGGCTTATATAGAGTGCGCCAGACCCCAACACTCCCACGTAGCGAGAGGGTTTAAGGTACGCATAGGCTAGGCGCATCGGTAACGCCTTACATAAAGTATCATTATGATCATAAAGACTATTTAACTACTGAATCGCTTGGACACCGAAAGTGGCTCTTGGACTCCTGGTGGTCGAGTGGGTCTTCATGGTCGAGTGTCTTTGAATCTGTCGAGTGGAAACCTACCAGGTCGAACCCTTCATCAGTTACTGCTTGAGAAGTTCATGGAGCTAAATTTATTTGTTTGAAGTCCATTGTTTGTGCATACTCCAGTACCCATGGAGTTAAATTTATTCAAAAGTTCATGGAGTAAGCTTCAGTTTAAGTATTCACTGGGTAGGATTCAGTTAACTTCACTGTAACTTGGAAGATGATGTAGAAATGCATAGTATTACTAGTAGTAGTACTCTGAAAAATTAGAGTAGATGATGTGGAGAAGTGCATGGATGAACCCATTGGGAAAACCATGTAGAGAAGTGCATGGATGCCCAAAAATTCTAAAAAAAGTCTCATGCACTGAAGTTTGTCTTTTTTGCGGAGGCAAACCCAAAAGAGAAGTGCATTGATTTTTGTTGATGCCCAAATTTTTTGTATGTTTTGACATTTTAAAACATGTTTAAAATGCATCTTTTTTAAATGCATCAGAGACCATGATGCACGTCTACACTCAGATGATGTACTGCTACTCCTCTCCTTTGCTCTCCTCTCTCTTCTCTCATCTCATTTTCTCTCCTTTCTATCCTCTCCTCTCTCAGAATCCAGAAACAATTTTGAGAAATCAAAAAAATTCAAAAACAACTTTGAGAAATTCACAATGGAGTTATCCACATCACCAATTAAAAATACATGGAGTATGGATTACACCTTCAGAAGGAGTACACATATATGGATCACAAGCCTTTCCACACAAGCAACAAGCCTCTCCACAAAAAGCCTCTGATCACAAGCAACAAGCCTCTCCACAAAAAGCCTCTGATCACAAGCAACTAGCCTCTTCACAAGCATCATGGTCTCTGATCACAAGTGTTCGTCTTGTTCTAGATTCTCTAAGGCGTTGTAATACACTTCGCGGGGGAAATGAACACTAGGAGGTAGAATTCCAAGCCTTTCAAGTCTTGCTTTGTTCACATGCGGAATTTTGTAAGCATTTCCTCCTGCATGATTCATTATTTCCACCATACATGTTTGCAAGGTTAGGAAGATTCTGTTCAGTTTTCCAACTTCATAGTCATTGAATTCTTCCTGGACCCCTTGAATTAGCTGCGGGATAGTGGTAGGCGCTCTGCAGTCCGTTACAGAGTCGAGGGATCTGAAGTACCCAAGGTCAAGATCATTCAGGTCGGGAGAATTTGGGGGTTGTTGCATTAGTTTGATGTCCATACCCGTCTCAGCCACTGCTTGTGCGAACTCGACGTCATTTGGTAGAATGTGTGTTCTTGCGTTGTCCTGTTGGATGAAGACTGTTTGTCCAACATCTTCAGCAGGCCACACATCTTTTATTGTGGGAACAATTTTCTCAATCATGTATTGTCTCGTGACTACTCTATTCACCATCAGTGACTTGATTTCTATCACTCCCCGTTCTCTATTTTCACTTCTGCTTTGTGCTGCAACTTCCGTGACGAAAGGCCAAACCCCAATCTTTCGTGAGAATGTGACATTCCCGTCAGCGTCGTACCTGGGCCTGGCAACTGCAGTGAGAAACATCACTTTTCCAATCTTGTTTGGAACTGGTCTAGTCTGGTCTTCTTCATCCGGCAATAGGTAGTAGTTTCTGTCCTTTTTGGTCATCATGAACCACTTTTCATCAATATGTACAATGTTGTGCATACTATTGAAGCTAATTCTTTCATTCCCTAGGGTTGTCTGGTCAAGCATCAACATGCAAAATTTAATCCTTTCTCTCTTATTCTTCTCTTTCAAAGGAGGCTTCACCCTGTTGGAGTGCCTCTTTATCTTTTTAAGTTGGAAGTTCTTGTGTAGTGTGGTCCGGCTGACACCTTGTGCAGCAGCAAGTGATCTTATGGTCGACCTTCTGTTCAGTGGAACTGTTGGGATTTGTGATAGAAAGCCATCAATCGCTTTTCTGCCACAATTTCTTTTTTTCTTGTTTGACACGTCCACCTCCTGACCAAGAGCAATTTGTTTCTTTGCTGTCCTCCAAATTGACCGAATAAGTTGGATGTGTACATCAAACAATGCAGCCACATACTGCTTATCCTTCCCATTCAAGTCCCCACCTCTTTTCATACTTAGGGCTTGCATAGCCATGTAAGCGGCATACCTCTTCTCATCTGTTAGTGATTTTCTTTGCCTCTTTGGTTGATCAACACACTATTAGAAAAACCACTACTAATGGCGCACCTAATTTGGCCATTAATGGCGCATCTGTGCGCCATTAACAAAGACGCTATTAGTATTTTTATTAATGGCGCACCACCGGTGCGCCATTAGTATTCAGAGTACTAATGGCGCACCACCCGTGCGCCATTAGTATATGCGAGGGTGCGCCATTAGTATGCCTCCTGTGGGCATGTATACCTGTGTTTGCGAGATACTAATGGCGCACCACCTGGATGCTTATTAGTAATCAAGAAGATACTAATGGCGCACTACCCAAAGGATGCGCCATTAGTATAGATCGTTATACTAATGGCGCATCGTCATGTGATGCGCCATTAGTATGAATATTAGGTTTTTTTATTTTTTATTTTCTTTTTTTGCACAAGTTACAAAATGTATAATTTGACAAAATATAGACAAAGACACATCAACAATAGATTCATCAAATACAATAGAAGATTAGTCTTTGAATACAATTCATCATATTAGTCTCCTAATACAATTCATCATATTAGTCTCCTAATTGAAAAGACCGAACAAAGATAGAACATTATATTACAAGTCTCGAGACCGCGAGTAGCGAGTTTGTCTTCACATTACAAGTCGATATCAATCATCTAAACTACCATCACATAGAAGAGAGTCGGTCATCACGATGAGCATCATCACGATGAAACTCGCCTTCATCCGGCTCCTCCAACGCCCTCCCTCTCCCGCTAGATAGCGGCGATCTAGATTCGCCTCGCCCTAGTGGTGTACCTTTGTAATCATATCACTGAATCGGTGAACCTGCTCCGACACTCCTCCCACCATCGAGACTCGAACCTTACCCTTGTACACTATATACGCCGGCATCGCTATGCACTAGCCAAACGTAAACGTTAGTACCAATTCACGCATAATACATAAGCAATATATAAGTATGCAATGTAACGATCGGAAGAGAAAAGCAAGACATTAATAGCATCGATTACATCTAAGTTGAACGACTCTCAAACCAAAGAGACATACTACAAGTTCATTAAAGTTTAATTACAACATGAGCCAATCGATGTTTCGTAACTAGACAACTCGACTAAGGGATCGGAGCGTGATGAAGCCGCCGCTCATCGTGGGAGTCATGAAAGAACGGGCGTTGTCATCCCGCATTTGTAGCATTGTGTCGATGTCACCGCTGGACGGTTGATTTCGAGGTAGAACTGCCCCGAGGTACGGCGACATCTTGATGGATGATTTCCGCAACTCCGATCGATGCGAAGAATTTTGCCGAGGTCCGCGCCCGGATTGCCGACACGCCGCGCCCAATCTTGAGTTTACTCGTAGCGGTTGATGATGGTCCCGCACGATCGCCTGCATGTGATGGATGGCGAGTAGGCACCCTTCGACCGCCAGCGGCCGCTTGACGCAGCAGAACGTCAGACAGGGAGAACACGTGCTTGCCGTGATTTACTTAATAGGCCCGTGAAGGTGCTCCAGATTTGGCGAGCCGGGAGAACATCATCAAGAACCTTCTTGACATTTGTGTAGTCTACGCTCGATCGACGGTCCGGTCGAAATACGTGGCCATGGAATATTTGGGGCTTAGGAGGATGAGCGCAACGTGTGTCACCGCAGAAAAACACGGAATGTTAAAAGAAAACGATCGAAATGTAAGAATTCATATGTTACGGGCCGTTGAGGGAGGACTTACTCGGAAAGTAAGGCACGAGGAAGTTATCCTTATCTTGGTTTGCCGTAATGACGCCTTCGAGGTAAGAACTCGCGACTTGCCGGCCCCTCAAATACGCCCAAGATCTTTGCACGCATGTAGAAGGGGTCAACTATCACGATGTCCGGTCTTGTCGCTAATGATCCGCATTCCATACTCAAATAAAATAGCCGAACGAAGGTGTAGTGCAGCGGATGAAGGTTCAACATAGCGGATGTCATCAAACGCAGGACGATCAGACGCCTGATGGAGTTATCCACAAAGCCCTTGCCCTCCGCACCTTGGCCGCGAAACCGGTATGCCACATCCTTCTCCCCGAGACGCCGCTTCCAAAGAAAGAACACCGCCATGCAGACCAGATAGCACCGTTGCAGATTGAGCATATTTGTCTGGTAGCATCGCCTCTACCCGCCACATGCACCTCCTCGAGATATCCTCATGTGAAGGTGGCCCGCCCCGAGCACGGATCGCATTTCGGTGCCGGCTGGCTCGCACCCTTCTTAGTCTTTCTTTGCGTGCCTTCTTCTTCTCCCGTAATGGGACCGAGTTTTGCTCATGCACCGCTTTCTTGAGTGTGTTGGGGCTGATATTTCGACCTCGCCTATCCGAGGCTCGGTGAAGTCGGCAATGGAGGCGCCTCTCGAGAGCTGAACGCCGACGCCTACCAAGGTAACTTGGCTTCTCCGCTGTACGAGCTAGATCGCACACGATTTTGTTGGGTTTGGTTCTTGAGAAGGAGGCCCCATGAAGTCGCCATCGCACTCCATGCTCTCGCAAAAGTATCGATCGACGCTGCCAAATGTATCATAGTCGCCGTTGCCGTTGTTCGATCCCGTACATATGCATGTTTGGATCCAGGGCATAGGGATGTCCGACCGTTATTGGCGGGTCTTGCCATGGGGCCGATTTGGCACCGACGATCGGCGGTGTTGTCTTTGGGGTGGTGTCCCCGCCTCAAACGAACCGCTCTTCGCCAAAGCAGGGCCACCAGCAAAGCGCCGAGGGTCATCACGCCATCATCGCCGCCCCGACGGGTCGATTCGAGGTAAAAGTCGCCGCAGCTGGCAAAGACCAACCAGCTTGAACCCTAAACAAGTTGGGTGGCATCCGGGTACCGTGGAACAAGGTCGCCTTGTTGAACGATTTTGCCCTTGGCGACATCGACCAACCTCGTTGTTCACGGCGGAGGAGAGTGCACTAACGCCGGCGGCGCCTCGAAAACATGTAGGGCGCCGTGGATGCCCAAATAAAGGCAAGGAGATGAAGTCCTCACGAGAGAGGCTTAATTAGTTACCGTGATGATGGCGCCGAGCTCGGCTATCGTAGAGGCACCGCCAACGGCGGGCGCAGCTGACGGAGGGGCCGCTTGTCGCAGAGGTGCCGCCGGCGACACCCGGCAGATTAAGCTCGTGCCGCAGATCGGAGACACTAATGCCGCCCACGGAGGCACCAATGGCCCCGCCATCGCATTATGCGAAGGTCGTCGCCGTGAAGCTAGGAATCGGGCGGCCCCGCTGCCGCCTGCAATCCACGACTCAACCCCGAGATCAAGGTAGGCACAAGGGCGGTGATCGCCGCCCGAGTCGTTGTTCCACTTGCTCTTGGACAATCTCCTAATCCGCGCCACCGTGCCTTTGAGTTCTTAAACCTCTCGCTACCGCTTTCCGAAATGGTCTTTTCTCCTTCCGCACACCAAATGTATAGTATGACCCCATTTTGTCGACAAGCCTTTGCCGCCACACGACCACCGACGCCGGCCATCGAGCTTATCCTTGTTCTTCATTACATTCAACCCCTATTTAGAGTGGTGTCCCAAGGGTTGCTCGAGTCGACCCTGCCATCGCTTTCAATATCATGAAGGAATGTGAACCATTTAGAAATTCGCTTCATTAATTAGAATGCAACCATATGGAGCTAATTACGCTGGGTGTATTCCTTACCGTAACAAGCCAAGCTGCCCGGTCTTCGATCCGTGGTAAGCCCTTTGTTTTCGGGTCCTTCTTGTACCGGCCCCGACAAAGTTCCCGGTCCGCTTGTCACCGATGTATCAAGAGGGGCGGTAGGCCTTGCTCGCACGGTCCGCCTCCTCCTTGTCCCATATAGGCTCCGCCACTCAGAATCACGGACCGAGTGTGTGTTCCCCATGTTCAGCTCCAGATTTGTTTCCCTCACTTGATTGGGAGCTTATGTGCTCGAGCAATTGATCTTGAAGTCGCTAGTAGTCATCTTCGTGATCGGGATTTTTCTCCTTGATCTTCTCGATAACTCTCACCTTTCTCGATCATTCTCTTCACATTGCTTTTCCAAGTAGATGTGGCCTTGCTCATCTTCGTGAGGGCAGATTGTTCACTTTATTCCCTTTGAGGCTTGTGTTTTCAAATTCAGCGGGAACTTGTATCGCTCAGGCAGCTTCGGAAGAGGAGGTTGCGCAAATTCCCTCGGTCAGATGCCTCGTGTTCTCGGTGTTGATCGAGACGGTGTCTCGGACAATGCACCCGAGCTGGCGAGTACCCTTGACTATTCGCTCGGCGCCGCTGGATTCCTGCTGGAGTCCACTTCAAGAATCTTCCTCCTTGAGGGTGCGGAGCACGATCGGGCGCCGTCCTTCCGCTGCCTCTTTGGTTGGTCGCCATCCGCGGCGCCGCCATCATCGCAAGGCATCTCGGCGGCACCATCGGTGGTGGCATCGCAGTGGTCATCCTCGCGCACCATCCGTGGTCTCAGGATCGGGGGGAAGGCGGCGGCCTCATACAAGTGAGGTTGTTCCTCCATCTCCGGGATAGCTCCTGAATGCCTTGCCGCCAACCCCTACCATCATAGGGCCATGTTTCTCTAAATAGAAACAAAGTTTGGTCAAAAGTTGGTTATTGTCAAGGAACAAGATCATGGTCTCATCATTTAGGGTTTGTCGACACCGAGGCATCCTAAAATCTAAGCTTTTATCATTGAGGGTTTTTCGACGCCAAGGCACCCTAAAAGCCTAACCTTTCTTCATTTCGGTTTTATCGACACCGAGGCACCCTAAAAGCCATGCATTAGTCACAAGTACGCCGGGCACTTGATCCTACTTAATTAACTACTAAGATACCTGCCCATGCATTAGTCACAGTATTTATATGTCCTATTTTTAGCAAAGTCATGCTAAAATTACGTAAAATTTCAGCATGACCTTTGTGAAAATAGGACATATGGAGTACCCAATTTGCTTGAACGGAAGTTAATCGACATTCCGCAAACTCAAGGGCCTCTCGGTACTGCAAAATCATTATCCTGTGGACATGGATGCAATGTCACATGTCACATGGATCCCACACCCACAGAGCTGTGAAGCTTCATGGCGTAATATCATATACAAGCACCTAATTTTGTTCACATTTATATAGCAACAAATATTTATACACTCATATAGCAAAGACTAAGTATATTGCACTTAGAAGAAGACTTGCTTTACATCCCACCCAACTTAACAATCTAGTAGAGTTGTTAGTAAGATCCTAGCTCTCTTTTCTTAGAAATAATAAATCGCCAAGGTGAATGAAAAGATTATTTGATTGAAGAAACCACCATGGCAAAGAAATAACCTAACCTTCACTGCTTTTAACCGAAAATATATTTGAAAAAAACTTCTACACGTAATGTGTAAGTGCAAGTGATGTGCCTATTCATTTTTCCAAAGAAGAATGATCAGATGTTTCTTCGTAACTCAAAATGTGCAACTGATTCACGATACTTACTAGTAACCGTAGGTTCAAGATTGATTTTCTTATTCTTCGCCATTTTTGTTTTTGTTAAGACCCTCCAGATTATTTTTCGCTTATAAATGAATGAATCGGGCACCTAGACCCCAAGAACTCCACTCAAGCATGGGCTTGTGCTCGAAGACTGTTATTATCGCTCGTCTGTCGACAAAGAGTACAAGATGATAGTACTAGTGTCCAACAAGGTCGCTAAGACTTTTGGTAATAATATTCTCAAGAGAGAATATATGCATGTTCCGCACTATGCATCATTTCAACATCTCGTAAAGCACCAATCATACATACACAGATCCAAATGTCGTAATACTCTATGTGTATTATATATCGATCCGGCAGAGCCCTCAAAGATACGCTTAAAACGAAAAGTTAAAAGTTATAGCCTCCATGAGTGAACAAATCAATCGAGCAAATGCCAAAATTTTCCTTAATTTCCAATAATACAATTGGAGATATGTTCGCTACAAATAGTACACAAATGTTCATCTATAACATCCCTTCGACTATACTACAATGATCTAATGCATCTTAGCTAAATATATATTATCAAAATCTACATAAAAAGAATCGACCAAAGACAAAGGTAAGAAACTTGTCAAGAAATAAAAGTGATAACTCGATGTAAACTCTTTTGTCCATAAAAGAACAAATATATCGATGGTGGCCTTATTCTTGGAGCATTTCTTTAATTACTTGAGAAACCAAAGCTACATAGTGTCAAGAATTCCATTTCAATCTCTACATACTTTCAACAGATAGCCTTGTATAGGTTGAAAGCAACATCAAGCTATGGTTCGTAATTGAACTTCTCCTATTGGGTTCACCTACATATATTCTCACAGTGCATTAGCAATTAAGATGTCTCTGCCTTCATATAGTTTATGAGGAGAAGAAGCTACCAAGGATGCTAGAAGCCATGAACACAAGAATTATGTTGAGGAATAAAAACAGCTTTATTTATTGCTCTCCATGATTCTCAAGATCATTTGTGTGTGTACTATCGACCGATAAATTGTGTCACTACTTGTCGGGAAAAGAAAACAAATGAAAGCAGAACCTTACATATACTTAATGATCATAAAAAGGGAAAACAAATATAGTATTAAAAGATGATCAAGTCCTTAATTTAGTATACAATGCTACTTTCTTTCTTGTGGGAGAGCTATCGACTGATTGTGCATGCTTACATATACTTAATGATCATAAAAAGGGAAAACAAATATAGTATTAAAAGATGATCATTTTATACTAAATTATAAAAGGGCCGATAACTACCTATTCTTTTTCCGGTTGTACTTTTATGATTTACTTATTTTTGCGTGGAGGGAGCATATAACAATCACCATGGCTTAATTTCCTTCACTTTCTTACACAATTTGTTTGTTTATTTTGGCAATCAAGGCAATAACATCATCTAGAAGATCGAGGAAGGAGGAAGAAAATGCATGCACACAAATTAAAGAAAGCTTACATATATATTCAACCCATTTGGCTATTTTGTATGGTGTTGCACACTTGCACCCCCTTTTGTTACTTGTGATGCGCCATGCACACACCCTAAAACAATGGCCACAAAATCTCTCGAAAGGTATATGGATTACCACCACGATCGCAACCACTGCTCCATAATTATTAAGCTTGAGTCTCCATCACCTCCTAATATCCTCTAATTTTGTTTAGCTTTGCTTTTGGCGAATGTGATCTGCTCCTCTTTGCCAAAGACTCCACCTTTTGAGCTATCTTCTCTCGCCTCCCCACCCACCACCATGGGCCTATTGGAGCTTCTGTTTGACTAACAACACTACTAAGCACCGACTAACAACAAATTTTCTAATTTCGGTTTTGCGCATAATGTTATTGTCATTCAAATGCAGGGGGAGGAGGGGAGGAGGAGGGGAGCTCACGGGTGGTGGTGCTCGCGACGTGGTGTGGACGGGCGGGTCGAGGTGGGCAACAAGGCTGTGCGGGTCGAGGCGGCGGCTTGGGCGGCGGGCAGCACCGAGGCGGAGTTTGGCGGCGTCCGGCGGCGGGTCGCGCCGAGGTGGCGTCGGGCGGGGTCGCACAAGGCGGCGCTGGCGGCAAGCGGCCGGGGCGGGGTCGCGCCGAGGCGGCTGGGCGGCGGGTCGCCGAGGCGGCGGGCAGCGCCGAGGTGGCGGGACGGTGGCGCGAGGGAGGCGGGCGAGGGAGAGGGAAGGCGAGGGAGGGAGAGGGCGAGGCGAGGGCGAGGGTCAGGCGCGGCAAGGGCGGCGTGGATCGAGAGGGAGAGGAACCGGCGAGGGAGGGGCGGATCGGGCGGCGGGATCGGCCACATTACTAATGGCGCACCTCACCGTGGCGCGCCATTAGATGTCTGATACTAATGGCGCACTCACCGTGGTGCGCCATTAGTATTTTTTTATTTCAACTCGAGCCAAAAGGTTATGTACTACTGTAACCTATCCACGCTGCCACTCTACTAGCTCGACCGGGTCGCCAGCCAGCTCACACTCAGAGGTCCCGGGTTCACTCCTGTGCTCCACAAATTTTTTTAGCATTTAAAAGCTGTTTGATAATTATTTATGTTTAAATATGTTCAAACTTGTTTAAATAATAACAAGAATATTTTTTTATAAGACAAGAGCATTTAAAAGCTGTTTGATACTTTTTTTTATAAGACGGTGCTGGGTGCGGGGGTTCATGGCCATGTGCGGTGGATCTGGGGGTGCTCGGCGCAGGGGGACCGGATCTCATGAGGTGGGATAGCGATCGAGATGGAGGGGATCGAGGTGGGCTCCACAAAATTTTTTTTTAGCATTTAAAAAGCTGTTTGATACTTATTTGTGTTTAAATATGTTCAAACTTGTTTAAATAATAACAAGAATATTTTTTTATAAGACAGAGTATTTAAAAAGCTGTTTGATACTAATTTTTTATAAGACGGTCTTGTGGGTGCGGGGGTCGGCGGCGGCGGTTGAGTAGGGGAATCGAGGGTGCGGGGGGTTTGCCAAGGCGGCCGGTGGATCGGGGTGCACGGCGGCGAGGGACCAGATCTCAGGTGGGATAGCGATCGAGATGGAGGGGATCGAGATCGAGTGTCCATGAAATTTAAAATATTCATGATAGTTCAAAAGTACCCATGAAATACAATCGAGAAATGAAGGCTACGATTTAAATACAATCGATCTTAGCTAGCTATCTGCTCACAATCTTCTTGCCCTTCTTTTTCACAAATGGAGTTCTTCCGTGGAACGGACGCCTTTAGGTAGGGTGGTCCCGCTTCTTCTTGTGGTGTATGTCGCTACTTCATCATCGCTGCCATGTTCGATCCTCGGTCGCCAGACTTGTCGAAGTCTTGCTCATTGGCTACTCCATCCATTCCGATGATCTTCCTTTTGCTTCTCCTCACGACAACACGACCGGGCTTTGGCGGTCGGTAATGAAGAAGCATTGGTCCACTTGGGAAGCCAAGACTATGGCTCATTTTTCGCGGTGACGCTTATGCCATGGTCTTGGATTTGGCTTCGTATAACCATGGTGGTGAAATACCGGTCTTCTTTATGACGTTATTGGCCCATCCGACACGGAACATCGGACCTTCTCTCCAACAGAGCTCAGCCCCAGATCTCCTCGATCCTTCCGTAGTATCTGTCCTTGTCGTTACGGTGTAGGATTCCATCGCTACCCGGAGTTCGATAACCATCGCTTCTTCATGTCCTTGGCCTCGGTGTAGAATGTGTAGTCATGATATCGACGCCTCATAGGTCATCGTTGTGCTCGGCGCCTCGTGACAAGGCGAATATGAGTTGTTCTTCCACTAAGAATCCTCATGTAAAGGGTACGATGAATCTTATCCTTGAACCAACGCGTGAAACATGAGTTGTGCTCTTTGAGTGTATCTCCGTCCGCCCTCTGCTGGCCTTGGCCATTGTAACGCCTTTTTAATAAAGGTTTTGTGCTCTACCACCCAAGGATCGACCATGTCTATGTGTTGTAGCGCCGACTAGGTTTGCTCTTTCAAAGTCGGCGAGTCGACCCTCGAAGTCGACATGCATTTCAAGGGCGACCCTCACGGTGACCCCATCCAAATGAGCCCGCCGAGGTGCTCCGCTGACGCGCGACCAACGGGTTCTCGATGCCTAGATAATTCGGCGAGAGGAGATGCACTCTTCGTCGAAAAGCCCCGCTATGCTTCCTTCCGACGTGACATGTTGCGAACGATCCTTTGATGACACCATTCATCCTTTCGAACGGCATCATGCCGCGTGCAGAACGCCGCCCGAGTTGGATGATATCCTCCACTATATGGACCAGCAGATGCACCATAACGTCAAGAATGCGGGCGGAAGTACATCTCAAGCTCGCATAGTATCACCACGATCTCTTCCTCGTAGCCTTCGAAGTTGCCTCACGCCAATCGACTTCCGAGAGATGACGTCAAGAAGTTGCATAGGCCAAATAGCGCTTACCGGACGCATGCGGCCCATGATCCCACCTGGATTGCAACTAGAAGTATTCACGTCATCAAGACGTGATACCGTGGAGACTTCATCCCGCGAACTTCGCTTCACTGGGTCTAGGTATCCGCTTATCTTCCCACAGAATCAGAAGGAAGTTTTACTCCTAGGAGGCGGTGAAAACTGCTCGATCTCCTCCTCGACTTAGAGTGAAGCACGCGGAGGGTAGTCATTTCCGGTCTTCTTGGCCTTTTGCCTTTGGCGACGACTTCTTCGTGTCCCGCTTCGCCTCATCATCATCATCATCATCATCATCATCATATATAGCGTGAAGCTCCCGCCGATGCCCATTGATTTCAAGTCCGCCCTTGCTTTCGCCCATCTTTGGTCCTCTCGCATGTTGAGCAGGTACCAAGCGACTCGCACACGCTCTTCGTGATATGCATGACATCAAGGCTGTGAGGCACACGGTGGATCTTCCAAGACGGCAAGTCCCGTAAAATGCACTCGCTTTCCATACCTTCAGCAGCTGCTCGCGCTTTTCGCTTCTTTCCGCTCTCGCGCTTTTGCTTCTTTCCCCGGCAAGGCAGTCTTTCCAATTTTTCAACAGCTTGTCTATTTCCTCGCCGCTCGTGACACGCAAGGCGTTGGGTTCGGTTTCACCATCGAACGATCCTTGCGTTTCTCCACGGGTCATCGTCGCGAAGCCACCTTCGATGTCCCATGAACACGGTTTTCAAGACCCGGATCTCTATCTAGCGGGCAATACGCCAGTCATCCATGCACCTTACGATCCGTAAAATCCGTGGACTACCCGCCCGCGAGATATCCGTGAATCGAGATAGTCGTGCACCGTCGTGAGCAAAGGCGGCTCTCATAGGGAAATATTCTTTCTCCGCGGCGTCCACGATTGGGGCGTTTTCCACAAGGTCAAGCTCCTCTTCAAAGAGCCCCAGACATGATTGATGTCGCTCCTCGGTTGTTTCGCCCTTCAATTAGCATACTCATGTGAATGTACTTCCTCTTCATGCACAACCTGGGGAAGGTTGTACATCCACACAAACACAAAGCCAAAAGCTATGTGTGCTTCTCCGGCTGCCAAACGGATTGACTCCATCGGTGCTCGCGCCAAAGACGATGTTCCTTGGATCGCTCCCAAATTCGATTCTTCGGTTCAACGCTACACCGCTCGCATCCTTAGGGTGACTCAAGATCTTGTCTTTTTATCTATCTCCGGATCATTTGCGCCATCTTCCGCTTCTTCTCCTCCCTATCCGCTGCCAACGCAGGAGCTTTGCTACCTTAGGGTCCGCGAAATAGCGCCGCAGACGAGGATTGATCGGAAAGTACCACACCACTTTTCGAGGAGCTTTCCTCCTTTCTTGTATCGAGTGACGCCAAGACACCGGACATATGGTAGACTCCGCGTGCTCGTCCCGATAAATGATGCAATTGTTCATGCACACATGGTATTTCACGCGCGGTAAATCGAGAGGACACACGATTTTCTTCGCCTCCAAACCGGTCGGCACTTGTTCCCCTTGGGAAGACGTTCGTGCGTAATGACATGTTCTCGCCGGCTACGCGCCGGTCATTTTGTGTTTTACCTTCATCTCCGTGAGCCATGAGCGCTACTTTCAAAGGGTATCCTCGGCCCGCATCCTTCATACAATGGAGTAACCGCCTAACTCAAGTTGATCCATCTTGGCTTTCTCTCGCGGCAGCTTATTAAGTATCCGTCCGCTTGAGAAGCGCTCTGAATATGAGGGTCCCGCACCCAGCCCATCGATGGTCCAAATATCGCTCGCTCCGCGGCATCATCATCTTCATGATCATGCCCGCCGCCGCTTCCCATCTTCCTCATCATCATGTCATGCATCTTCTACATGATGACTATGTACAACATCACGCCGTGATCATCTCCGGGATTCTTCGCCTTCTCGCCCGCCCGAGCCGCGGTGGTTGTCTTGTCGCCTTCCTCATTTCTTGCCCGCCCGCATGGACGACTTCAGAGTCATCTTCATCACCTTGCCACCGATAGCCATCCATGAAACCACGCAACAGCAGTGGTCCCAAGACCGCCTTAATCCGGGTCCGCAATAAGGCTCTTCACTTGCATCTTCGACACGGACATCTTATCTCCGCCTCGCTCTTTTGAAGCATCTCGGCCTTCGTGGACCTCAAAACCTATTCACGATGCCTTCGGTCATCGTATGGACCATGGTCGTCATGGGTAGAGCAAAACGATATTTTAGAACCAAACAAAAATTTGGCATGACTTTCCTAAATATAGGACCAAAAGAATGCTTAATGCCAAAATTTCACTTGAACGGAAATGAATCAACATTCCGCAAAATATTGGCAACTATCGATTTCAAATACCGACACCTCCAAACACAAACACATATGCAACACCACAAACATATGCAACACCACGAACATACATAGATCTAGCTAGGCTCAAAAAGTGCATGTGCACATTGTTGTAGGGAGAACAACCTAAATATAGCTTCCCCTTACTTACCTATTAAAACAAGGTAATTTAACCACTTAATTTGAATGAATCTATGGTGGAAATGAGGTGAAAAGAGGAGGCACCCGAGACAAGGAGGAGGTGGAGAGAATGAGGTGGGGAGAAAGTGAGTGTGTGGGTAGGAGAGGTCTGTCCCAAATATTTTGTTGTTACCCACTTACTAATGGCGCACCTCTTGCATGGTGCGCCATTAGTAGTTACAACTACTAATGGCGCACTTAAGCAGTGATGCGCCATTAGTATGTTTGGATAGGTGCACTAGTTCAAAAAATTCCTATACTAATGGCGCACTTATCGTTGGTGCGCCATTAGTAGTTACAACTACTAATGGCGACTTTGGTGATGCGCCATTAGTATGTTTGGATAGGCGCACTAGTTCAAAAAAAATTCTATACTAATGGCGCACCTATCGTTGGTGCGCCATTAGTAGTTACAACTACTAATGGCGATTTAAGGTGATGCGCCATTAGTATGTTTGGACAAAGCACTAGTTAATTTTTTTTTTCGATACTAATGGCGCACCATTGCAAGGTGCGCCATTAGTAGTTTAAACTCTAATGGCGCATCAGACGGTGGTGCGCCATTAGTATATACTAATGGCGCACCATCTTTCTGGTGCGCCATTAGTGTCAATCCCATCTATAGCCCTTTTTCTACTAGTGACACCTACAATAGCAATGTAACAAGAAAATGCACTTAGGTGAATATAAATTCAGTAAAATGCACTTAACTACTCCTAGGTGCATTTAAATTCAGCTAACTGCTTAGTGCATTTAAATTCAGTAAAGTGATTTTATAAGCACTTTGCTGAATTTAAATGCACCTAGTTGCATTTAAATTCAGCAAAGTGCCTTTAAAAATCACTTTGCTGAATTTAAATGCAACTAGGTGCATTTAAATTCAGCAAAGTGAATTTACTTAACAAAATTCAGTTAACATGAAGTATACCTTCTACTTCTACTTGTATTTGTTCTTCTTGTTCATCTTGCATATTCATATCTTCTTGCATATTAACATCATCATCATCTTCTTGTCCAGGTGGAGTGCAGTTTAGATCTGGGAGAACCATCTTCTCTGCTGTAGAATTGACATTAACAAAGTTAATTTTAGAGCTGGAGTTCAACAGTTTGGAGCTGGAGCTACAGGTAAACATGTTACTCTACTTTACTCCTAGGAGTTGGAGCTACAGGTGGAGTATAAATTGACACTCATTTGAAAGTATGCATGGATGATTTCTTTCATGGAAAGTTTATTGACTTATTGCCATTTGCTGAGTGTTGCCTGCAAGTGTAACTTCTTTGGCATTTTGAATTCCCTGCTGTTGACAGTGTACTCCATATGCAAATTATGAAAATTCCTACTCATGCAAATTGCTACTGCTATTGACAATATGGTTGCACTTAATAGTATACTCTTGCTGTCAAATTCATGCAAGCAATTCAAAAAGTATTTCTATCAAATTCATGCAAACAATTCAAGCATGATTGAATTAAATTTTCTGGAGTACCTTGTCTTTGTAACGTGAACCAATTCTCTCTCACAGGGACAGGAACCTTGCCAATTCTATCATAGGAACATGAACCAATCCTCTCTCTCAGGAACATGAAACAATCCTCTCTCACAGGAACATGAAACAATCCTCTCTCACAGGAACTTCCAACTCTGCTTCTCTATTTCTCTCACAAGAACTTTGCTTCTCTGTTGATTTTCCTGATAATTGTTATCAACTCTGCTTCTCAGTTGATGTTGCTGCTAGGTGCACTTTGTACTCTTCTTTTGATTTTGCTGCTGATTTTCTACCAAGACTGTGGATCTTCACGATTTCACGCCAGCACTCTATGATCTACTGCTGATTTTGTTGCTAGTAACTGTGATCTTCTGCTGATTTTTCCGCTTCTTTGTTGATTTTGCTGCAGCCCGGAGCACAGCAAGCAGCCGGAGCCGCTGGGCATGGCGAGCAGGAGGCGCTGGGGCCTGGGCGAGGAGGAGATGGGGGCCTGGGCGAGGAGGAGCTGGGGAGGCGCTGGCGCCTGGGCGAGTACCTGGAGGTGCCGCGGCGAGGAGATGGGGGCGCTGCGGCGAGGAGGCAGGAGTTCGTGGGCGCCACAGCGGCGAGGTGCAGGAGATACGCGCGGGGAGGGATGGTGGTCGCGTGGGCACCTGGTGCCATGGAGGATTTTGAATTTGAATTCCCTAGTGCGTGGGATCGAGGAAGACGATCAGGTGGAAGACGATCCGGGGGGTGTAGAAATGTCTTTTTGACACAAATCAATCTTGTCGGAAATCTGAAAAACGTTCTTATATTTCGGGACGGAGGGAGTAGAATAGAGAGAAGAAATGATTGTTGGCCCATGGCAATGCACGAGCAGTCAACTAGTAATGAGTAAATGCTAGGTGCACCCAGATCTGTGTACACAAAAGTGTACCAGAGGGTGACATGTGGGTCCAGGGGTCCCAGTTGACCAGTCAACGTTTGACTGGTACGTTGACTGGTCAACAAGGGTGGGGCCCCCTGCCATACACATAGTAGTTAACTAGCATTTTAATTAAACTTAATTCGTTATTTAAACTGGATTAATCAATTAAATTAATTAAGTAAATTATTTATTTATTTTATTAACTTCTTCTTTAAAACAAAACAGGAGAGTGGGCAGAGTGGGCCCTAGCTGCCAGTGGCCTAGGAGGCCACTAGAGTGGGCGCTAATCAAGGCCGGTGCTCGCTTGGTGAACTCAAGCGACGGCCAAGTAGCCACGGCGGGGGCGCCGCCCCGGGCGCCGACCGGGCGGCGAGGGCGCCGGGCGCCGCCAGAGAGCGGGGAGGGGGAGTGGGAAGGCGGCGCGCAAGAAGGTGATTTTGGGTCGCGGCAGTTGAACGGCGAAGCGGATAGCGGGAGCACGGGATCGAGAACGGGCGGCGCAGCAGCAAACGGCGGCGCCGAAGCGTCTTGCGCAGCAGAAGCAAAGATATGAAAGAAGAATTTCGGTCAAGGGCGGAGCCGGAGGCGGCAATGCAGCAGCAAGGGCGACGGGGTCGAGTGGCGTAGGAGCGGCGGGCGTGGGCGAGCGGCGTGAGGATGGCGGGCGGAGCCGGGTGAGGCGGCAACTTCAAAGAAGGGCGACGGGTCGAAGCGGCGAGCGCGCGCGCGCGGGCGTAGCGTAGAGCGGGGAGGACGACGCCGGTGGCGAAGCGGCGAGTGCGAGGGCAGCAGCAGCAAGCAAAGACGGAGGTCGCGGGCATGCGGCGCCGGGCAGCAGGTGTAGCGTCGCAAGCAGAGCATCGCAGCAATGGGGGCAGCAGGGCACGACATCACAGCGGGCGTAGCGCGAAGGCACGGAGGGATGGCTGGCAGTGGCGCGCGCGGTGAGGCGACCGATCGCGACCGGAGCACAAGGGAACGGAACGAGGGCGGACGAGGGCTCACCAAGGCCCTATAGTTGTGCAAAAATCGGCTCGGGGAGGGGCCGGGGAGGCGCTCGGCGGCGCTGGTTGGTGAGGCGAGGCAGAGGCCTCCGGCGGGCGACGCACGATGAAGGAGGGAACAGGAGGCAACGGCGGGGAGGAGGTCTAACGACAGGGCGGCCCGGCGTGGAGTCAGGGATGCGTCCGGCGACGGCGGTTGGCGTCGGGGCACTTGGTTTGGCCCGATCTAGATCGGATCGGGATGGGAGAGGGAGATATTTGTGCAAGGGGGAGCTGACGAGGCCGAGGGGCAGGATCGCGTTGTTCTTATCCCTTCCGGGACAACGCCGACGATGTGGTGTGGCGGGGACGCGCGGGAGGAGCTTGGTCGGATGAACAGGGAAGGAAGAGGACGACCAAGGAGGTGGGCTGCGGGGTCAGGCCACCCAGATGGCTAAGGTCCAGGGGCAGTGGGCCTCTCTCTCACTTTTGTTTTCTTTTTCTGTTTTATTTTAACCCACTATCATTTGACTTTTAAAAATTATGAGAATTGGCTATATAATCACAATGCAATTTTTAGTCACTACCATAAATGATTTGGTGAGCACTAAAATAGTTTGGATCCTTTTGTAATTTGAAAAGCATTTAAAACATTACTTTAGCCATTGTTTTATTTATTTTAGGGCATTAAACCAATTTATAAAAATGTTGGTTCACCATTACAAAAATCCAGGCATTATTTGCAACACATTGAACATTTTAGTTTGCATGTTTGAGAAAATTTGAATTTTGGACTTTAATTTGAATTTAAATTTGAATTAGGCCTTGGATCAACTGAGTATTAGCAACAGTAGTGTGATGACCTAGCATCATTAGCAGGGGATCACTGTAGCTTAATTATCCGGGCGTCACAATTCTCCTCCACTACAAGAAATCTCGTCCCGAGATTTAAGGGTTGGAGTAAGGGGGAAAGACTCGTGAAGGACCGAGCTCAACACAAGATAAGTACCTCAACATGGCATAGAGGCATCTCTCGAGTTGAAATTCAAGAAAGTCATCGAAAGCAAGGTAAGAAGGTGCAATAATAAGCTTCAACTGGGTAAGCAATCATTTGTTGCCTGAAACAGAGGGTGACAGGGGTTCAAAGCAATGGGAATAAGTATTGCGTCTGATACCAGAATAGATCACTAGGAAGTTGACTCGTGATTTACATACAAAGCCAAGTGCGAGGGAGAATTTTGGAAAACAAGGATATACATGAGAGTCAGGTTTTGATCCTGTGGAACTGTGGGTTATGGGCCCATCATGTGGGTTAAAAGCAGGAAGGCGCTAACATTTTGCACGGTCATGATAGCAAGGCAGGTTAGAGGATAGCCTGTCAATTATGTTGTCAACAAAAGTTTGGTACCAAGGGCGAGGGACGAAGAGTACCATTTTCCTTCTCGTTAAGACGAGGCAGACCAATAGGCAAGGTTCTCGTCCATCGGTGGCTACCGGAATGTCATCAACAATAGTAATAAGGTCTTACTGACAGAGTTTGTACACCGAGGTGTTTACATAAGAAGGGAAGTGTCACTGCTCGGATATGTTAGGTTACAAGAAAGGTTAAACAACACAACGGAAAGGAAAATGTAGACTCTAATCAGTTAACGGTGTCCTCGAGTGTCTAACAACTCAGAACCCATGGAAAATTTGAATCGGCGAGAAATAATAGTTGATGAAGAACTCATAAGAAGTTACGTAGTTCCGTGATATTCTTGAGATACCAGTGGGTAATACTCGAAGGTAGATCAAAGTAGAGGTTGGACTAGTGAAATGATCTGCAGAAGACAAGTACTTTAACTTGTCTGAGAAATGGGATCAAAGAAGAACAATATGGTCGAAACCACGGTTGCAAAGGACCAAATATAGATACAAGATGAACTTATTAGAAGGGGATTATTATTATTATTATTATTACAAGAAGCTTCCATGATAAGTTCCACATCAGGTCCATGGGCATGAACACAAAGGTTCAAGGTCGACTCCCACTTCATCAATGCATAACCTTCCATTCACTTCTCGCATTCGAAGAAGTTGTAACGTTGGAATTTTACCTGACGAAAAGCCAGCGGAGTATAACCCGTATAACTTTTGAGTTCACAAGGATTAAGGGAAGGCATAGATTCAACCCATAGGGCATCTTAGGAACATATACCACAAACTGCATGAGTAAATAACTCAACCTCGAAAGCAGAGTATGGTTGACAAGAGCGGGGGATACAATTTACCGAAGGCATTATGTATCCGAGGAAAGGCTCACAAGGTTATTGAAAATGGAAGACCCTGTCAAAAACCATCCAATAAAGGAATTGGTGGTCCACAAGGGATCTTATGTGAGTATCGATACTCAACCAGAAGAAAAAAAAATGCAAGGAGATTAGATTATAGAAACAAATGACTAATTCAAAGCTCAAATGCAAAGAAATTATGATTACCAAATCAAGGGATGAAGAGCAAACGCTCCGATCAAGGCCAATTAAGTTGAATAGACATAGATTGACAATCAATCAAGGTTTGATTTATCGAATACCAGCTCATGTCCGGGGTGACTGAGCCAAAGGGAAGAATTCTAATTTGATTGATGGTTGGGAGCGTTCACAAACATATCAAATCAAATGCTCAAAATTAGGACGACAAAGGATGCTAATGAACATTGCTAGACATATGGAAGTAACCATAATGTAAGTAGGTAAGGAGGAACAAGAGTAATAGGCTATTGAGGATTTTCGGAAGATCGGATGGTATTCCAAAGAATTTTGTGAAACACATGAACAACTGTGGATGAACGGATACTCGGCAAGCGTGAGTAATTATCTATAGGGGTATTCATGTGGAAAAGAGCTGCAAGGCAGTAGGCTCAGCGGATTCTCAGGACAACAGAGAGTAATTCGGATCATCCTTGTTGGGGAACGAAGCATGAAATTTCAAAAAGTTTCCTATGATCACGCAAGATCTATCTAGGAGATGCATAGCAACGAGACGGGGAGAGTGTGTCCACGTACCCTCGTAGACCAAAAGCGGAAGCCTTAGGTTAACGCGGTTGATGTAGTAGAACATCTTCACGATCCAACTGATCCAAGTACCGAACGTACGACACCTCCATGTTCAGCACACGTTCAGCTCGATGACGTCCCTGGAACTCTTGATCTAGCAGAGGGTCGAGGGAGAGTTCCGTCAGCACGATGGCATGGTGACGGTGACGGTGATGTGATCCGCGCAGGGCTTCGTCTAAGCACTAAGACGCTATGACCGGAGCAGTAAATTGTGGAGGGGGCCACCGCACACGGCTAAGAGAACAATTGATGTGCCTTTGGGGTGCCCCCACCCCCGTATATAAAGGAGGGGAGGAGGAGGCCGGCGACCAGGAGGGGCGTGCCATGGGGGGGGGAGTCGTACTAGGACTCCACTCCTAGTAGGATTCCCCCCCTTCCTTTCTTCCACCGGAGGGAAAAGGAAGGAGAGGGAGAGGGAAAGGGGGCGCCGCCCCCTCCCCCTAGTCCAATTCGGACTGCCATGGGGGGCGCGCGAACACCCCTTGCGGCCCTCCTCTCTCTCCACTAAGGCCCACTAAAGCCCAGTATTTCACCCAGGGGGTTCCGGTAACCCTTCGGTACTCCGGTAAAATATCCGAACCACTCGAAACCATTCCGATGTCCGAATACTACCTTCCAATATTTGAATCTTTACCTCTCGGCCATTTCGAGACTCCTCGTCATGTCTGTGATTTCATTCGAGACTCCGAACAAACTTCGGCCACAAAAACACATAATCATAATACAAATCGTCATCAAACGTTAAGCATGCGGACCCTACAGGTTTGAGAACTATGTAGACATGACCGAGACACATCTCCGGTCCATAAACAATAGCGAACCTGGATGCTCATATTGGTTCCTACATATTCTACGAAGACTTTATCGGTCAAACATCATAACAACATACATTATTCCCTTTGTCATCGGTATGTTACTTACCCAAGATTCGATCGTCGGTATCATCATACCTAGTTCAATCTTGTTACGGCAAGTCTCTTCACTCATTCCGTAATGCATCATCCCGCAACTAACTCATTAGTAACATTGCTTGCAAGGCTTATTATGATGTGCATTACCGAGAGGGCCCAGAGATACCTCTCCGATACTCGGAGTGACAATTCCTAATCTCGATCTATGCCAACTCAACAAACACCTTCGGAGATACATGTAGAGCATCTTTATAATCACCCAGTTACGTTGTGATGTTTGATAGCACACAAGGTGTTCCTCTGGTATTCAGGAGTTGCATAATCTCATAGTCAGAGGAATATGTATAAGTCATTAAGAAAGCAATAGCAATAAAACTTAACGACCATTTTGCTAAGCTAATGGATGGGTCTTGACCATCACATCATTCTCTAATGATGTGACCCCGTTCATCAAATGACAACACATGTATATGCTTAGGAAACTTAACCATCTTTGATCAACGAGCTATTCAAGTAGAGGCATACTAGAGACACTCTGTTTTGTCTATGTATTCACACATGTACTAAGTTTCCGGTTAATACAATTCTAGCATGAATAATAAACATTTATCATGATATAAGGAAATATAAATTACAACTTTATTATTGCCGCTAGGGCATATTTCTGTCAGTATCCCACTTGCACTAGAGTCAATAATCTAGATTACATAGTAATGATTCTAACACCCATGGAGTCTTGGTGTTGATCATGTTTTGCTTGTGGAAGAGGCTTAGTCAACCGGTCTGCAACATACAGATCCGTATGTATCTTGCAAATATCTATGTATCCCTCCTTGACTAGATCGCGGATGGAATTGAAGCGTCTCTTGATGTGTTTGGTCCTCTTGTGAAATCTGGATTCGTTCGCCAAGGCAATTGCTCCAGTATTGTCACAAAAGATTTTCATTGGACCCGATGCACTAGGTATTACACCTAGATCGGATATGAACTCCTTCATCCAGACTCCTTCATTTGCTGCTTCCGAAGCAGGTATGTATTCAGCTTCACACATAGATCCCTCCACGACGCTCTGCTTGGAACTGCACCAACTTACAGCTCAACCATTCAATATAAATATGTATCCGGTTTGTGACTTAGAGTCATCCGGATCAGTGTCAAAGCTTGCATCGACGTAACCATTTACGACAAGATCTTTGTCACCCCCATAAACGGGAAACATATCCTTAGTCCTTTTCAGGTATTTCAGGATGTTCTTGACCGTTGTCCAGTGATCTACTCCTGGATTACTTTGGTACCTCCCTGCTAAACTTATAGCAAGGCGCACATCAGGTCTGGTACACAATATTGCATACATGATAGAACCTATGGCTGAGGCATAGGGAATGACTTTCATTTTCTCTCTATCTTCTGCAGTGGTCAGGCATTGAGTCCGGCTCAACTTCACACCTTGTAACACAGGCAATAACCCTTTCTTTCATTGATCCATTTTGAACTTCTTCAAAACTTTATCAAGGTATGTGCTTTGTGAAAGTCCAATTAAGCGTCTTGATCTATCTCTATAGATCTTGATGCCCAATATATAAGCAGCTTCACCGAGGTCTTTCATTGAAAAATTCTTATTCAAGTATCCTTTTATGCTATCCAGAAATTCTGTATTATTTCCAATCAACAATATGTCATCCACATATAATATTGGAAATGCTACAGAGCTCCCACTCACTTTCTTGTAAATACAGACTTCTCCAAAAGTCTGTATAAAACCATATGCTTTGATCACACTATCAAAGTGTATATTCCAACTCTGAGATGCTTGCACCAGTCCATAAATGGATCGCTGGAGCTTGCACAGTTTTTAGCACCTTTAGGATCGACAAAACCTTCTGGTTGCATCATATACAACTCTTCTTCAAGAAATCCATTAAGGAATGCAGTTTTGACATCCATTTGCCAAATTTCATAATCATAAAATGCGGCAATTGCTAACATGATTCGGACAGACTTAAGCATCACTACGATTGAGAAGGTCTCATCGTAGTCAACTCCTTGAACTTGTCAAAAACCTTTTGCAACAAGTCGAGCTTTGTAGACAGTAACATTACCGTCAGCGTCAGTCTTCTTCTTGAAGATCCATTTATTCTCTATGGCTTGCTGATCATCGGGCAAGTCAACCAAAGTCCATACTTTGTTCTCATACATGGATCCCATCTCAGATTTCAGGGCCTCAAGCCATTTCGCGGAATCTGGGCTCATCATCGCTTCCTCATAGTTCGTAGGTTCGTGATGGTCTAGTAATATGACTTCCAGAACAGGATTTTTGTACCACTCTAGTGCGGAACGTACTCTGGTTGACCTACGAGGTTTGGTAGTAACTTGATCTGAAGTTTCATGTTCATCAACATTAACTTCCTCACTAATTGGTGTAGGAATCACTAGAACTGATTTATGTGATGAACTACTTTCCAATTCGGGAGAAGGTATAATTACCTCATCAAGTTCTACTTTCCTCCCACTCACTTCTTTCAAGAGAAACTCCTTCTCTAGAAAGCATCCATTCTTAGCAGCGAATATCTTGCTTTCGGATCTGTGATAGAAGGTGTACCCAACAGTTTCGTTCGGGTATCCTATGAAGAAACATTTCTCCGATTTGGGTTCGAGCTTAACAGGTTGAAGCTTTTTCACATAAGCATCGCAACCCCAAACTTTAAGAAACGACAGCTTAGGTTTCTTGCTAAACCACAGTTCATATGGTGTCATCTCAACGGATTTAGATGGTGCCCTATTTAACGTGAATGCAGCCGTCTCTAAAGCATAACCCCAAAACGATAGCAGTGAATCGGTAATAGACATCATAGATCACACCAATCTAATAAAGTACGGTTACGACGTTCGGACACACCATTACGTTGTGGTGTTCCAGGTGGCGTGAGTTGCGAAACTATTCCACATTGTTTCAAATGAAGGCAAAACTCATAACTCAAATATTCACCTCCATGATCAGATCGTAGAAATTTTATTTTCTTGTTACGATGATTTTCCACTTCACTCTGAAATTCTTTGAACTTATCAAATGTTTCAGACTTATGTTTCATTAAGTAGATATACCCATATCTGCTCAAATCATCTGTGAAGTTCAGAAAATAACGATACCCGCCGCGAGCCTCAACACTCATCGGACCGCATACATCAGTATGTATTATTTCCAATAAGTCAGTGGCTCACTCCATTGTTCCGGAGAACGGAGTCTTAGTCATCTTGCCTACGAGGCATGGTTCGCAAGTATCAAGTGATTCATAATCAAGTGATTCCAAAAGCCAATCAGCATGGAGTTTGTTCAGGCGCTTTACACAAATATGTCCTAAACAACAGTGCCACAAATAAGTTGCACTATCATTATTAACTTTACATCTTTTGGCTTCAATATTATGAATATGTGTATCACTACGATCGAGATTCAATAAAAATAGACCACTCATCAAGGGTGCATGACCATAAAAGATATTACTCATATAAATAGAACAATCATTATTCTCTGATTTAAATGAATAACCGTATCGCATCAAACAAGATCCAGATAATGTTCATGCTCAACGTTGGCACCAAATAACAATTATTCAGGTCTAAAACTAATCCCGACGGTAGATGTAGAGGTAGCGTGCCGACGGCGATCACATCAACCTTGGAACCATTTCTGACGCACATCGTCACCTCGTCCTTAGCCAATCTTCATTTAATATGTAGCCTCTGTTTCGAGTTGCAAATATGAGCAACAGGACCAATATCAAATACCCAGGCGCTACTACGAGCATTAGTAAGGTACAGATCAATAACATGTATATCAAATATACCTTTCACTTTGCCATCCTTCTTATCCGCCAAATACTTGGGGCAGTTCCGCTTCCATTGACCAGTCCCTTTGCATTAGAAGCACTCAGTTTCAGGCTTAGGTCCAGACTTGGGCTTCTTCCCTTGAGAAGCAACTTGCTTGCTGTTCTTCTTGAAGTTCCCCTTCTTCCCTTTGCCCTTTTTCTTGAAACTAGTGGTCTTGTTAAGCATCAACACTTGATGCTCCTTCTTGATTTCTACCTCCGCAGCCTTTAGCATCGCGAAGAGCTCGGGAATTGTCTTTTCCATCCCTTGCATATTATAGTTCATCATGAAGCCTTTATAGCTTGGTGGCAGTGAGTGAAGAACTCTGCTAATGACACTATCATCAGGAAGATTAACTCCCTGCTGAGTCAAGTGGTTATGGTACCCAGACATTCTGAGTATGTGTTCACTGACAGAACTATTCTCCTCCATCTTGCAGCTATAGAACTTGTTGGAGACTTCATATCTCTCAACTTGGGCATTTGCTTGAAATATTAGCTTCAACTCCTGGTACATCCCATATGCTCCATGACGTTGAAAACGTCTTTGAAGTCCCGATTCTAAGCCGTAAAGCATGGCACACTAAACTATTGAGTAGTCATCAGCGTTGCTCTGCCAGACGTTCATAACGTCCGGAGTTGCTCCTGCAGTGGGTCTTGCACCTAGTGGTGCTTCCAAGACGTAATTCTTCCGTGCAACAATGAGGATAATCCTCAAGTTACGGACCCGGTCCGTGTAATTGCTACCATCATCTTTCAACTTAGCTTTCTCTAGGAACGCATTAAAATTCAAGGGAACGGTAGCACGGGCCATTGATCTACAACAACATAGATATGCAAAACTATCAGGACTAAGTTCATGATAAATTTAAGTTCAATTAATCATATTACTTAAGAACTCCCACTTAGATTGACATCCATCTAGTCATCTAAATGATCACGTGATCCATATCAACTAAACCATGTCCGATCAGCACATGAGATGGAGTAGTTTTCAGTGGTGAACATCACTATGTTGATCATATCTACTATATTATTAATGTTCGACCTTTCGGTCTCAGTGTTCCGAGGCCATATCTGCTTATGCTAGGCTCGACAAGTTTAACCCGAGTATACTGCACGTGCAAAACTGGCTTGCACCCGTTGTATGTGAATGTAGAGCTTATCACACCCGATCATCACATGGTGTCTCGGCATGACGAACTGTAGCAACCGGTGCATACTCAGGGAGAACACTTATACCTTGAAATTTAGTGAGGGATCATCTTATAATGCTACCACCATACTAAGCAAAATAAGATGCATATAGGATAAACAGCACATGCAATCAAAATATGTGACATGATATGGCCATCATCATCTTGTGACTTTGATCTCCATCTCCAAAGCACCATCATGATCTCCATCATCACCGGCTTGACATCTTGATCTCCATCATAGCGTCATTGTCGTCTCGCCAACTATTGCTTCTATGACTATCGCTACTGCTTAGTGATAAAGTAAAGCAATTATATGGTGATTGCATTTCATACAATAAAGCGACAACCAAAAGGTTCTGCCAGTTGCTGATAACTTTTACACAACACGATCATCTCATACAACAAATTATATCTCATCACGTCTTGACCATATCACATCACAACATGCCCTGTAAAAACAAGTTAGACGTCCTCTACTTTGTTGTTGCAAGTTTTACGTGGCTGCTACGGGCTTCTAGAAAGAAACGTTGTTACCTACGCATCAAAACCACAATGATTTTTCATCAAGTGTGCTGTCTTAACCTTCAACAAGGACCGGCCATAGTCAAATTCGATTCAACTAAAGTTAAAGAAACAGACACCCGCCAGCCACCTGTGTGCAAAGCACGTTGGTACAACTGGTCTCATGAACGTGGTCATGTAATGTTGGTCCGGGCCACTTCATCCAACAATACCGCTGAATCAAAATAAGACGTTGGTGGTAAGCAATATGACTATTATTGCCCACAACTCTTTGTGTTCTACTCGTGCATATCATCTACGCATAGACCTGGCTCGGATGCCACTATTGGGGAACGTAGCATGCATTTTCAAAAAAATTCCTACGATCATGCAAGATCTATCTAGGAGATGCATAGCAACGAGAGGGGGAGAGTGTGTCCACGTACCCTCGTAGACTGAAAGTGGAAGCGTTAGGTTAACGCGGTTGATGTAGTCCAACGTCTTCACAATCCAACCGATCCAAGTACCGAATGTACGGCACCTCCGTGTTCAGCACACGTTCAGCTCTATGACGTCCCTCGAACTCTTGATCTAGCAGAGGGTTGAGGGAGAGTTCCGTCAGCACGACGGTGTGGTGACGGTGATGGTGATGTGATCTTCGCAGGGCTTTGCCTAAGCACTATGGCGCTATGACCAAAGGAGTAAACTGTGGAGGGGGGCACCGCACACGGCTAAGAGAACAATTGATGTGCCTTTGGGGTGCCCCCCGCCCCCATATTTAAAGGAGGGGAGGAGGAGGCTGGCGGCGAGGAGGAGCGCGCCATGGGGGGAGTCCTACTAGGACTCCACTCCTATTAGGATTCGCCCCCCCCCCTTTCCTTTCTTCCACTGGAGGGAAAAGGAAGGAGAGGGAGAGGGAAAGCCCCCCCCCCCTATTCCAATTCAGACTGCCATGGGGGCGCGGCCCTCCTCTCTCTCCACTAAGGCCCAATATTTCCCCCAGGGGGTTCCGGTAACCCCTCGGTACTCCGATAAAATATCCGAACCACTTGAAACCATTCCGATGTCCGAATACTACCTTCCAATATAAGAACCTTTACCTCTAGACCATTTTGAGACTCCTCGTCATGTCCGTGATCTCATCCGGGACTCTGAACAAACTTCGGTCACCAAAACACATAACTCATAATACAAATCATCATCGAACGCTAAGTATGCGGACCCTACGGGTTTGAGAACTATGTAGATATGACCTAGACACATCTACGGTCAATAACCAATAGCGGAACCTGGATGCTCATATTGGTTTCTACATATTCTATGAAGATCTTTATCGGTCAAACCGCATAACAACATACGTTATTCCCTTTGTCATCGGTATGTTACTTACCCGAGATTCGATCGTCGGTATCATCATACCTAGTTCAATCTCGTTACCGGTAAGTCTCTTTACTCGTTCCATAATGCATCGTCCCGCAACTAACTCATTAGTCACATTGCTTGCAAGGCTTATTATGATGTGCATTACCGGGAGGGCCTAGAGATACCTCTCCGATACTCGGAGTGACAAATCCTAATCTTGATCTATGCCAACTCAACAAACACCTTCTGAGACACCTGTAGAGCATCTTTATAATCACCCAGTTATGTTGTGACGTTTGATAGCAACACAAGGTGTTCCTCCGGTATTCGGGAGTTGTATAATCTCATAGTGAGAGGAATATGTATAAGTCATGAAGAAAGCAATAACAATAAAACTTAACGATCATTATGCTAAGCTAACGGATGGGTCTTGTCCATCACATCATTCTCTAATTATATGATCCCGTTCATCAAATGACAACACATGTGTATGGTTAGGAAACTTAACCATCTTTGATTAACGAGCTAGTCAAGAAGAGGCATACTAGGGACACTCTGTTTTGTCAATGTATTCACACATGTACTAAGTTATCGGTTAATACAATTCTAGCATGAATAATAAACATTTATCATGATATAAGGAAATATAAATAACAACTTTATTATTGCCTCTAGGGCATATTTCCTTCAATCTTGTATTAACAAGAGCAACTGGGGATGAATGTATGAATGGTAATGTAGGTAGTTACTCATAAGGATTTATCGGTAGTAGGGATCGCAACGGCGAATGGCACAAGGGTCTCGGGAAAACTTCTAAGAGTATCTTCAGAATCTTCTGGTGCATCAAGCAATCACCTGGAGTGAGGGGCTCTCTGGGAGAAAGTATTTATAGAACCTAGAGTTAGAGTTAACAAAATCATTTAACCCGAATAGAAGAGAGGTCAGAGTCCCAGAGTATAGACGAGGAATAAAAGATCCTAATACCACCCAATGGCGATGTGGGACCATAAGCCACACAACCATGTTTGTAAATTAGTTTTTCAAAGACTAGACTCATCTTCGGCCAAGGAATTGGAAAGCGGGTTCCTACATGCAGTCGGCTCTGATACCAACTTGTGATGCCTCCGATTTGACTGTACACTAATCATACACGCAAATGTGTACGATCAAGATCAGGGACTCACGGGAAGATATCACAACACAACTCTAGACACAAATTTAAAAAAATACAAGCTTTATATTACAAGCCAGGGGCCTCGCGGGCTCGAATACAAGCTTGATACACAAGAGTCAGCTGAAGCAACAATATCTGAGTACAGACATAAGTTAAACAAGGATGCCTTAAGAAGGCAAGCACAAACATCAATGATCGAAGAGGCAAGGCCTCCTATCTGGGACCTCCTAACTACTCCTGATCTTCGGCGGCCTCCATGTAGTAGTATCCGTCGGCGGTGGCATCTGGCTCCAGGGATCCACCAACTGGTTGCAACAACCGGAAAGAAGGAAGAAAGGGGGTAGCAAAGCAACCGTGAGTACTCATCCAAAGTACTCGCAAGCATCAGATCTATACTAAGTATCCATTGGTATAAAATGGAAGGGTTGTATCTGTGGACTGAACTGCAGAATGCTAGAATAGAGGGGAAGGCCTAGCCTATCAAAGACTAGCATCTTCAAGCAGCTCCAAGCATCTTGCAACATGTAGAAGAGTAAAGAATAGCATATTATAATTAACAATCATGTTGTAGTTAACGCCCAGAGATCCTTCCTCAACTCCCTACGAGAAAGCAATCCTGGAGCCACATATCCATCACATGTCTCAAGTAACCAGTTCTAGTTGTAATAGATCAGGATACAAGTCTGAACGTCCATTACCGTGGACACGGTAGTCGAATATATAACTTCCTTGCAGGAGTGCACCACGTTACCCAACACGCTTGATTACTGTGGCCGGACACACTTTTCTGGGTCAATGCCCAACCTCCGAAGATCAACACGTCACAACCCTACCTAGGCTCAGCAGAGAGGTCCCAGCCGGTCTACATCCTAAGCACTCCGGGGTGTTGTACCCATCGCCCGTTGCACTCCGGGTCATTGTGAGCAGGGTGGATATTGATGACTCCCTAGCAGTGGTGCCAGAAAGTTCATGTCTACTAGAACTACGTCGATATTTCCTCAAAGAGGAAGGGATGATGCAGCACAACGACGGTAGGTATTTCCCTCAGTGATGAAACCAAGGTTATCGAACCAGTAGGAGAACCAAGCAACACAACATAAACAACCCCTTCACACAAATAACAAATCCTCGCAACCCGACGTGTTAAAGGGGTTGTCAATCCCTTCTGGGGTACGACGCCTCAAGATAGGGAAAAGGACGTGAGATAAATTTTTAGTAGATTGAAAGATAGATCGAAAATAAAATAAATAGAAATAAAACGCATCAAGGTATTTTTGTATTTTTGGTTTAATAGATTTGAAAAAAATGCAAGAAAAAAGAGTAGATCGCAAAGGCAAATATATGAGAAGGAAGACCCGGGGGCCGTTAGGTTTCACTAGTGGCTTCTCTCGAGAAAAATAGCAAACGGTGGGTAAAGAAATTACTGTTGGGCAATTGATAGAACTTTGAATAATCATGGCAATATCCAGGCAATGATCATTATATAGGCATCACATCCAAGATTAGTAGACCGACTCCTGCCTGCATTTACTACTATTACTCCACACATCGACCGCTATCCAGCATGCATCTAGTGTATTAAGTTCATGGAAAAATGGAGTAATGCAATAAGAATGATGACATGATGTAGACAATATCTACCTATGTAAAGATAGACCCCATGGTTTTATACTTAGTAGCAACGATACATATGTGTCGGTTCCCTTTCTGTCATCGGGATCAAGCACCGTAAGATCGAACCCACTACAAAACACCTCTTCCCATTGCAAGATAAATAAATCAAGTTGGCCAAACAAAACCCAAATATCAGAGAAGAAATACGAGGCTATAAGCAATCATGCATATAAGAGATCAAAGAAACTCAAATAACTTTCATGGATATGAAAAGATAGATCTGATCATAAACTCAAAGTTCACTGATCCTAACGAACACACCGCAAAAGAGTTACATCATATGGATCTCCAAGAGACCATTGTATTGAGAATGCAAAACGGGAGAGAGGAAGCCATCTAGATAGTAACTACGGACCCGAAGTTCTACAAAGAACTACTCACGCATCATCAGAGGGGCACCAATTGAGGTGGTGAACCCCATCTGAGATGGTGTCTAGATTGGATCTGGTGGTTCTGGACTCTGCGGCGGCTGGATGAATATTTCGTCGATGCTTTTAGGGTTCTGGAAATATTGGGGTATTTATAGAGCAAAGAGGCGGTCTGGGGGGGCACCCAAGATGGGCACAACCCACCAGGGCGCGCCTGGGCCTCCTTGCGCACCCTCGTGGGTTGTGCCCCCCTCGGGGCACCCCCCATGCGCAGCAGGGCCCGTTGTGTTCCTTCTGGACCATAAAAAATCTCCATGGAGTTTTGTGGCATTTGGACTCCGTCTGGTATTGATTTTCTGAGATGTAAAAAACATGGAAAAAACAACAACTGGCACTTGGCACTATGTTAATAGGTTAGTACCAAAAAATGATATAAAATGACTAGAAAATGATTATAAAACATCCTAGATTGATAATATAGCAGCATGGAACATTCAAAAATTATAGATACATTGGAGACGTATCAGATAGCAGCACCGCCTCGGATTGCCAGCACGATTCAACCGTGCCGCAATGCTGAACTGGACGTTTGACAAAGCTTCGGCTGATACTGCGACATCGAGGCCCATAACTATTCTCGCGTGGTGGTTAGTGCGTAAAGGCCAAAGGCCAACTCAGAACAAATACCCTAACCTGTTAGTGCATTGGGGGCTCGCGAAGACGATCAGAGACTCACAATAATGTGACCCCATCGCCCCGTCTCGTGGACTTACGGCAAGGGCCTAGAATGCCCTGTCGTGCCTCGTAGAAGACTCGTGGGGTGCTCTACAGGCCCGCCTGATACGTCTCCAACATATCTATAATTTTTTATTGTTCCATGCTAATATATATTCTGTTTTGGATGTTTAATGGGCTTTATTATACACTTCTATATCATTTTTGGGACTAACCTATTAACCGAAGGCCCAGCCCAAATTGTTGTTTTTTTTGCCTATTTCAGTGTTTCGAAGGAAAAGTATATCAAACAGAGTCCAAACGAAATGAAACCTTCGGGAACGTGATTTTCAGAACAAACGTGATCCAGAGGACTTGGAGTGGACATCAAGAAATGAACGAGGAGGCCACGAGGCAGGGGCGCGCCTACCCTCTGGGCGGGCCCTCCACCCTCGTGGGCCCCTCGTAGCTCTCCTGACCGACCTCTTTCGCCTATATATACTCATATACCCTAGAAACATCAGATACGGAGCCAAAACCCTATTTCCACCGCCGCAACCTTCTGTACCTGCGATATCCCATCTTGGGGCCTTTTCCGGCGCTCCGCCGGAGGGGGCATTGATCACGGAGGGCTTTCTACATCCACACCATAGCCTCTCCGATGATGTGTGAGTAGTTTACCTCACACCTTCGGGTCCATAGTTATTAGCTAGATGGCTTCTTCTCTCTCTTTGGATCTCAATACAAAGTTCTCCTCGATTCTCTTGGAGATCTATTTGATGTAATCGTCTTTTGCGGTGTGTTTTTCGAGATCCGATGAATTGTGGGTTTATGATCAAGATTATCTATGAACAATATTTGAATCTCCTCTGAATTCTTTTATGTATGATTGGTTATCTTTGCAAGTCTCTTCGAATTATCAATTTGGTTTGGCCTACTAGATTGATCTTTCTTGCAATGGGAGAAGTGCTTAACTTTGGGTTCAGTCTTGCAATGCTCGATCCCAGTGACAGTAGGGGAAACGACACGTATTGTATTGTTGCCATCGAGGATAAAAAGACGGGGTTTATATCATATTGCATGAGTTTATCTCTCTACATCATGTCATCTTGCTTAAAGCGTTACTCTGTTCTTATGAACTTAATACTCTAGATGCATGCTGGATAGCGGTCGATGTGTGGAGTAATAGTAGTAGATGCAGGCAGGAGTCGGTCTACTTGTCACGGACGTGATGCCTATATACATGATCATACCTAGATATTCTCATAACTATGCTCAATTCTATCAATTGCTCGACTGGGATTCGTTTACCCACCGTAATACTTATGCTATCTTGAGAGAAGCCTCTAGTGAAACCTATGGCCCCGGGTCTATTTTCTATCATATTAATCTCCGGTTATTTCTATTACCGTTTACCTTGCAATCTTTACTTTTACTCTTTATCATAAAAATATCATATCTATCAGATCTCACTCTCGTAAGTAACCGTGAAGGGATTGACAACCCCTTTATCGTGTTGGTTGGGAGGTTCTTATTTGTTTGTGTAGGTGCTTGGGACTTGAGCATGGTCTCCTACTGGATTGATACCTTGGTTCTCAAACTGAGGGAAATACTTACGCTACTTTACTGCATCACCCTTTCCTCTTCAAGGGAAAACCAACGCGGTGCTCAAGAGGTAGCACTGCCCGACTTCGAAATACATGCACATGCTCAAGTGCATATAAATTGGTTGAAATATCAAATATGTGTCATTGGGTGCATGCTTAATTAGGTCCCATGAAAGAAATGGGAATGAATTTCAAGCACCAGGGCACTGTTGATTGCCGGCAAAACATTGAGATACGTGGTTTCTAAATTCTAGTAAATCCAAAATTCGTCTGGTGCGCAGGTTCACTAGGAAGTGTGCGAGCTGTTCAACGTAGGATTAGTGCATCTCTTCAACGAAAACGGTTCAGTTAAGCAGTAAAGCGGCAGAAAGTAAACCAAAAATTATACGTGCTGCCACACGCCCCGTGTGCCGTGCGAGCAGGCGTGAGTTGACGGGATGCATGCGAGCAGTCCGCTGCGCAGGCATACCGGGAGGCGTGCATGCAGGTGTGCGTATTGACGGGGAGGCGTGCGAGTAGCTGTGTGAAATGATGGTAGGAATGGTAGAAGTCCGCCGCGCAGGTTCACTGGGAGGCGAGACAGCTTTTGACCGCAACCTACCTCACTCCCACTGGTCGGGCTGATGAAGCACCCGCGCAACGCGTGAAGCTGGCCACAGAGGTTTCCGTCGCCGCTGATGAGGTCTCGCGCGGGCAGCAACACGACCTTGACTTCGTCGGCACCATCGTGCCCCCCCCCCCAGCCGGAGCCAGAGGTCAAGAGCAACTCCGGCAACGACTGCGAGTCCGACGGAAAACCAATTAGTCATCTATATACCCATTTTTGCGGCTAACATATCATGTATTTTCTCTGATTAATCCCCCCACACACACCCCACGCCCTCTATAATTTTTCTGGAATACAAATCCTATGGTTATGTTCTCTCAGTCCATGAAATTAGAGTAATTAAGATCAGTTAGATGCACGTAGTGTATTGATTGTTTGAATGTTATCCGTGTAGAGTTACTGATTAATTGTTTGTTCTGTACAAATGATTTTTGCTAATAATCCGACTAGGGTTAGCTTGCATGCTAATAATTCATGGCCAGATCTTGAGAATTGATTTTGAATGTCCTACATATATGTTTGTGCCTCTTTTCTTCCTGATCTTGAGAATTGATTTTGAATGTCCTACATGTTATGCCATTTTTTCTTTCAGATTGGTATGTACACACATGAGGCTCCGGCCAGCGCCGCCGCGAGATGTAGATCTTGGACCCGGCTATGCGGCCAGAAGTGCCCCCCTGGACCTGAGGAACCAGTAGAATCTCCGGCGGACCGCATCAGCGATCTCCCGGACGACATCCTTGGGGAGATCATCTCCCATCTCTCCACCAAGGATGGCTGCCGCACACAAGTCCTCGCATCTGGGTGGTGCACTCTATGGTGCACCGCGTCTCTTAATCTCGACTGTCGTCAGCTATCTGTCGATGATGATTCTGAACTCCCCGGAGCCATCATCTCCTCCCACGAGGGCTCCATTTCAACGCATCTGCATCCCGCATAGTACCTGCTGGACATACCCTGCACGGTGGTCGCCTGGCTGACATCCCGTCAATTCGATAAACTCCAGCCGGTTGAGTTCTACCATTACTACAGGGATAGGTGACCACCAAGAGCTGCATCTGTTCCCTCACCACCGATGCCCATCTCATTGGTTTCTCCTCTATCCACACTGCCACCTTGACCCGGTGCCATCTAGTAGACTATGTAGTACAAATGCTTCGACTACCACTGCTGAAAAAACTTGCGCTTGTGTTGGTTGATCTATCGGTGGCCTCACTTCACAGCATCATCCACTCTAGCTGCCCTGCACTGCAGCGTTTGGTGCTTGTTTTTGGACTAGGAATCCATATCCCTTGTCTCAAAATAAAGTCGTCTCACCTTGTAAGCATTGGAATTCATTTTGAAGGACAGAAGCTCATAATCTAAGACGCCCCTTCACTTCAAAGGTTGCTCCTTGATTGTTGTTATAAACCTTCACAAATAACTGTGGTCTCTGCGCCTAAACTGGAGACCTTGGGTGCAATTAGTGATCCGTTTGAATGGTTCGAGACGGTGTTTGCCTCCACACCTGTTGAGGTACTGTATATTATTCATGTGCACTTCTGTAATTTGCATTTTTCATTTGTGCGCATAAGTTAAGTATCATCTTGGTGTACACTTTCAGTGCTAATATTATGTTCTATGCTCAATGAAGTGCTTGTCCATCCTATCAGTGGTGGTGGATTCTGTCAAGACCTTATATATCAGTATGTGGTGTTTTGATCTCAACATCGTTATTGTCTTGCTACAATGCTTTCCATGTCTGGAGAATTTGTATATGGAGGTGATGATTCCAGGCACATTGAAAGCCCATATATAATGTACTATAATTAATCATTCAGCTATCACTCTTTCAACATAATCTTTTTTAGACATTAACTGTTTTCAATCTTCATCTCTATTTAGGAACTAACATATAGAGAAAAAGGTATAACCAATCGATGGTTCAAGAAGCACCGAGATTTTCTCAGATCTCATGACATTCGTTTGAAGACAGTAAAACTGGAAGGATATGCATCCAACAATGCAAACACTAGCTTTGTCACATTCTTCATGTTGAATGCGAGGGCACTATTGTCCGTGAGGATTAAGTTTTTCAACAAGAAATTTCTTACGACTGTAAGTGTTGAACAACATAAAAAGAAGTTTCAGGTGGACCTAAGGGCTTCTGATCATGCTCGGCTTCTATTTACAACAGCTTGTTATCATGGACCAGTAGAATTTCTGGCCGGGGATCTTGATTTTATGGATCAGAATGATCCATTTGATTGTGACTACCGAAAACTTTGGCTTAGTTAGATGTCATTGTCCTGTTCAATCTGGATTTTATCTAAACCTGATGAGCAATTAATCCTCATGCTTTTGTACTATTTGTTAGCTGGAGTTAGATATTGTTGCCCTTTCCAACTCGGCTTTGACCCATATTTTCTTTCATACTGGGCCAATGGCTTGCCATTTCTTTAATTAAGACATAAATATTATAAGCATTCACAACATAGGGAAAGAACATCACTCTCGCGGGATCCTTGAGATCTTTGTTCATTACAGAACCGCAAGTTCTTATTGCCCACTAGCACCCACAAACTTATCTTCAGCTTGCACACCAAATGGGTTGTAATTCTTAATAAGAAAAGTTGCATGGTAGTCACAGATTTGGATTTATCATTTGGGACCCAAGAGGAAAAAGCCTATCCAGGCGGTGCCGACTCGACAGTAAACATTGAGAAACCTGGTTTTAAAATTACTATAAATCCAAAACGCGCCTCAAAATCATGAAACTTGGCATGGTGTTATGTCATAGCACCAACATGTTGTGGTAAAAATTAGTCCAATTTGGACAAGTTTTGGTACAAACTTCTTACAAACCGGAGCTTCTCTCAAAAAGGCTCATCGTTCCGAGAGGGACCTTGTCACCAATGTGTGTGAAACGGCATACGCTGTCTCTTCCCGCCTTGATTTATTTTACATAGGGAACATGCAACTATATATAGTAGCGTCGTCCTAAAAATATGAAATTATTCACAGTTCGTTTTGCCATTTTATACATTATTTGAGTTTCCTAGGCATTTTGGAACGTACTTCCGTGTGCGCAAAGGTCATGTGTGTACTAGTCACATATGTAATTCGATGTTCAATCTGTTTATGGAATCAAGTCCTTAAAAGTTGTAAGTACATTTGTTGTTGTTCTGTGTGTAATGACATCGCACACGGACCATACTGGGGAACCCGTCAGTGATAATTTCATCAATCGCTGACAATTTTATACCACCAAGCGTTTGCCCACAACACACACGGCTTGTTAGCAGCAATCGTCTATGTTATTATCGGTCTTCGCACACATTTCTGATTACAGACCTGTTTGTCGTGTATCACACACATCTTGTTATATTGAATCATTTATGTTCTCTTGTCTCAACGCAAACAGTTCATCCGAGTGAACCGCATGCCGTATATCGCACACACCTTGATCTGGCTGACCGTTTCTTTTGTGTTGACTAATCACAAATAGTTCAACCGAGTGAACCGTATGCTGTATATCGCACACACCTTCATCTGGCTGCCCGTTTCTTTTGTTCCTCCTTGTCGCAAACAGTTAATTGAACTGAATCATATGCCCTGCATCGCACACACAACTAAAATTTGAACCGTGTTTGATGCATCCTCCATCGCAAATGTTTTGCACCTTTATGACGGTTTTTTACACCACTATTTGCGATTATTGCATCACACACAGTTTTGTCGAAGGGTCTCTGATCGTAGTGTCGCGTTAGCAGCATCCTGCAGTAGTGTGTGTACAACTAAGTTTGTTTACCTTGATGGGTGGAGCAGTGTTATTACGACATGAATCACGTAGGTTGGTCGTGGTGATCATAAAAGGGGGAAACCCTAAGCATGATGAGTATAGTGTTGACCGTGGCAGTGGCATGGCAGATCTGAAGCTCCAAACTACACAGAGGGTACTTAGCAACCGATGTTTGCTTTGAACTAACAACTAAGATATGGTATGGACAAGAAACTACAGTCAACAAGTGACAAAGAAATGCAACTCCTGCTGTCTCTCTATATGCCGCCACATGCATTTGGAAACTCAAGTGGGAGCTTTAGCTAATGATACTTCTCCAACGTATCTATAATTTTGGATTGTTCCATGCTATTAAAGTATCATTCTTGGATGTTTAATACTCATTTACTAGCAACTTTATATCATTTTTTGGGACTAACCTATTGACATAGTGCCCATTGCCAATTGTTGTTTTCTGCTTGTTTTTTACTTTGTAGAATATCAATACCAAGCGAAGTCCAAATGCCATGAAACATTTTGGAGATTTTTTTTGGACAGAAGACACCCAAGGGGCAAGGAAGTGCACCAGAGGAGGCCCGTGGGGCCCACTAGGCACCAGGGCCCCAGGCGCACCCTGGTGGGTAGTGGGGCCCATAGGAGGCTTCTCCACCGACTACCAGCTCTATAAATACCCTAAAATCTGAAAAACCCTAGGGGAGTCGACGAAACATAATTCCAGTCACCGCAAGTTCCAGAACCATGAGATCTAATCTAGAGGCCTTCTCCCGCACTCTGCCGGAGGGTTCAACGATCACGGAGGGGTTCTTCATCATCACCCTTGCCCCTCTGATGATGCATGAGTAGTTCACCACACCTACGGGTCCATAGGCAGTAGCTAGATGGCTTCTTCTCTCTTTTTGATCTTCAATATAATGTTCTCCTCGATGTTCTTGGAGATCTATTTGATGTAATGACTTTTTGCGGTGTGTTTGTCGGGATCCTATTAATTATGAGTTTATGATTAGTTCTATCCATGAATATAATTGAGTCTTTGTTGAACTCTCTTATGCATGATTGTTATAGCCTCGTATTTCTTCTCCAAAACTTTGGTTTTTTTGGCCAACTAGATTGATTTTTCTTTCCATGGGAAGAGGTGCTTTGTTATGGGTTCGATCTTGCGGTGCTCAATCTCAGTGACAGAAGGATACATGACATGCATGTATCGTTGCCATTAAGGATAAAAATATGGGTTCTATACCTACATGAATAGATCTTGTCTACATCATGTCATCATTCTTATTGCATTACTCCATTTTTCCATGAACTTAATACACTAGATGCATGCTGGATAGCGGTTGATGTGTGGAGTAAGAGTAGTAGATGCAGGCAGTAGTCGGTCTACTAATCTTGGATGTGATGCCTATATACATAATCATTGCCTTGGATATCATCATGATTATTCGCTTTTCTATCAATTGCCCAACAGTAATTTTTTTACCAACAGTATGTTATTTTCTCGAGAGAAGCCTCTAGTGAAATCTACGGCCCCCGGGTCTATTTTCTATCATATTATTTTCAAATCTATTAATCCAAAAGACCAAAAATACCTTCCTGTACTTTTTCTTTACTTATTTTATTTTGTGTTTTTGCTAGATATATTTATCCAATCTCATACAATTTAATCTATCTCAATACCGAGGAGGGATTGGCAACCCCTCTTACGCGTTGGGTTGCAAGTTTTTGTGGTTTGTGTGCAGGTGTTGTTTACATAGTGTTGCTTGGTTCTCCTACTGGATTGATAACCTTGGTTTCATAACTAAGGAAAATACTTACTATTGTTGTGCTGCATCATTCTCTCCTCTTCGGGGAATTACCAACGCAGATACAAGCAATCAGGAAGAATTTCTGGCGCCGTTGCCAGGGAGACATCATCAACATCTATCAGGTTCTTACGCACAAACTCTCATCTCCTTGCAATTACTTTATTTGCCATTTGCCTCTCATTTTCATCTCCCCCACTTCTAAAACGTTTTTGTAAAAATACAAAAATATGTTTCGATTGCCTTTTCTTGTTTGCTTCTTTGCTTGCTTTGAACATATCATCATGAGTGATTTTGGTTTGGTAGAAACATATGATGGCAGGACTCCTAAAATTGGATGTTCTGGTAATCTGGATGCAAAATTTTTTGTTTTGGGACAAGGGAATGCTATAGGAAAAGGTGTCATCCAAGAATTCTTTAATTGTGTTGGAACTTTGACTTGTGATGATGCTCCTATACTTAAAAGAACTAAAACGAAATCATTACAAGACATGGACAACAAATATGGGGTCTTACAACATAATCCATTCACACACATGACACAACATGCAAAGTATACCAATCTAATGACAATTCCAACTGATATCTAAAGAAGAACTGGGACTACCCTGGGCTTCAGATAGCAGAAGCAGCATGACCTCCTCCGTCTTCAAATGCAACATTCTTACTTCCTCCAATTCTTAGTTTGCTTGCATAATGTGTGCACCTAATTGCATAATTTCCAGCCTCAAGATCAGGATTACCTCATTCATGGTAGCCATACCGTCTCTTTCTGCTCTAGTAGAGCCTCAAGAACTATAGTATATGTGCTCTCCAATGGTGTTGCCTCTGAACTACTACCATCTGGTAACTGTTGGAAATATGCCCTAGAGGCAATAATATTGTATTATTATATTTCCATATTCATAGTTAAGAGTTTATATTCCATGCAATAACTGCTATGATCCTGGAATATGTGATTCGGTGGAAAACTCATATGCAGGTGTGGAATGATAAACAGTAACAATGGGTTCCCGGTCTTGCCTCTAAGAATGGCTCAAGTATTGTTGGTGATCATGTTTTCGGGATCTTAGGATATCGTTAAGTGTAACGATAGTCCTAAAACAACATTTAGGGTATGATGTTAGAAGAACAATCATATTGAATCGACCCAATACTTGTTTGTTATACTTTGTGATTATATCATCTAAAATCATCCGTTATAACATGGAGTGTTAGCATGTGTTTTAGTTCCTCGGACCATGAGAGTATCTTAGTCACTTCCTACCAGACGGTGGGCTTTGGGGTTGCTCAAGCATCATTTGTAACAAGATGATCATAACGACAACTTCCAGGTTCACCGAAAAGTTTGACAAGTGACCGGATAGCTCAAGAATGGGATTTGCTCCTCCGACGATGTAGAGATATTCTTAGGGCCCTCTCGGTGTGATGGCATCCATCATCATCTGGCCAGACACAGGTGACTACGTCACGTGGATGCCAGAACACGTCGACGAGAAACAAGAACAAAACTGGTAATGATCAACGGTAGAGTGAGCATGGTGATGACTCGGGAGGATATCGATGCACACTGGGTTTTGTAAAGTATCACGAAGCAAAGGGAACATCACATGATAACCAAAGGTTCACTCTTATATAATTTTTGAAATCATAGGACCGATATGGATGTCCACGATTCCGCTATCGGTCATTGAACGAAGGGGTTTCGTTCATATCTATGGTTTACCGAACCTACAGTGTCACAAGCTTAAGGTGATCATGATCTGTTGAGTGTTAGTGGGACGGGAGTGATGAGAATACATTTGTGGAATTGTTTCATTAATGTCCGAAATAGTTCCAAGAGGTTTCAAAAGCGTTTCGGGGTCATCGGAAGGGTTTCATTAATATATAATTCTCTTAAAATGTTTAGAACAAATATATATTTAATTTAATATCAATGGGCCTAATAAGGCCAAGAGCTGGAAGGAAACTTAGGCCAAAAAGTCCCAAGCGGGAAAGTGCCTCCCATCCCTAAGGAAGGAGGCCGAATAGGACTAGGGAAGGAGTCCTACTCCTCCTCCCCTTAGTTGGACGCCCCAAGGAGGGTTTCCCTCCTTGGTGGTAGCCCTCCCTCTCCCCTCTAACCTATATATAGTGGAGGTTTGGTGCCCAATTGATACACACAAGTTTTGGAGCCTACTCTAGTTGAACTACTTCTAGTTCTAGTTGGTCCTAGTTGACTAATTATAGCTTGTCCTAGCCACCTCTAAGCCTCATAACTAGAAGACCCATGTGGTTATAATCTCCTCCCTCTAATTATCTAGTGATGATTAGCTCTGGACCGTGAAGCGCCGCCGAATCGTGAAGACCGTACGCTTGCAACCAAGTAGAGAGGTTGTGCTTTAGGTCTTCTGTTCGAGGGATCGTTCGAGGGCGGTTCGCGGGATCATCATCGATGTTCGAGGGACTCCAAGTACAATCTACACCGACTCATCTACTTCCGCCGCACTCCCGGAGTCTATAACGAGATCACAACCCGTTATGCATCTTCATATTGTTCCTGGGTGATCGTAGGGCGAAATTTTTTGTTTTCTACTACGTTTCCCAACAATAGCATCAAGAGTGGTTCTATGAGTAGATGAAGGTTGCGGTCTAGATCACATGTGGATGTGAGGGTGATGTTCTTTCTATTCTTCCCTTGAGTGTTGCTTCGGTTCAGTTCATTGACGGCATGGTGTCGCTTTTCATAAGGTTCCGACAATCGCTCGGCTCTGGCTGTCGATGATCTGCTAACAGTTCCTTGGGCTTCACCATAGTGAAGATTAGTGAACCGTCACGTACACAAGAGGGTAAAGAAGATGGATGATCTTCTAGGGTGTCACACATATTAGACGAAGTTTAGTGTGGAGGAACGAGATTTTTAATTAAGTCTCTTCTTTCACACACCCCGAAAGTTAATCTAGCAACAAGGATTATCACTTTATGGTGTGCAAGTAGGTAGTTAGGTTTATCTGGAAACCCTAGAAGCCACGTAATTAAAATTTGTAAAACAAATTAGAGGACGTCTAACTTGGTTTTGCAGGGTTTGCATATGATGTGCTATAGCCTTCCTCTTGATAATGAGTTTACGTATGAGATGGTTATATGTTTTAATGATAAGTGGCCTGCACATCACGCATGATGGCTGGAGCCATGAGATTGAAGTATCATGGATATAGGTTACAGGTGATGGTGGAAAGACGTACATGGAGGACCCCAACAAGGAGAAGGTGTACCAAGGCATAGTACGAGGAGCTATAAATTTGTGCCATGGTGGAATTTCAGATTTCTGGTGTCACGACAACGTTTTCTAAAACGGCCGTCACGACAACGTTTTCTGATATTGCAGCCACAGGAACATTTTTGAGACGGTCGTCACGGCAACGTTTTCTGAGATTGCCGCCACGGGGACATTTTTGAAACGGTTGCCACTTGGTCGTCATGTCGCTTCAACTGGAGATTGAAGACAATCACGGAGAACTCCTAGCACCCAGGGCTATACCATATCATGCTATTATGAATCGCCTGAGATGTTTATCCCTTTTTTGTTCGCACCCTTTGATTGCGCAGTAGTTAATTATTAGGGTGATATCTCATAGTAAATATCAAGTTAAAAGGTGCTCTTTCCAGTGTTGCAACCATCTATAGCAGGTAGCGTTCCAAAGTGCGTCATGTCCACATGAGTACAAACGGGACGTGAGGTGTAAGACAGAGATGGTCAGACCATGTATGCAGATAGCACTCGGTTGTCTTGAAGTTCTAGCAGAATTGTTCTGAGCTCAGAGCACAAAGCATCTAAAGATGAACACGAGTCATATGGAGATATGATCGGCAAAAGTTTGCCTACCGGTCAAAATTCTCGTCATTAGTGATGTCCACATCAATGGGTGATAACTAGATTTGGATCTTGAATCACTCACTATCAATTATGAGAGATAATGATTTGAGTGGGAGCACAATTATGTGTTAATTAAGTTTAATAACTAGTGCATATTAATTATGAACAATGTCTATGTGTAGTTTGCGTTATAATTGTAGAATTATGGCTCACGGTTCCACCTTTTTTGTTGAAATTGATTGACTATTATTTATCTAGTTGAAACTTTATGCTTGAGAGGATTGTCCTCTAAAAGTGCCAAGAAGGATTCTGTCCTATTGCATGTTTACAATATTCTTGCTGATGTTGTGGATGACGAGACTCGTGTCCTTCAATCCAAAAGCTAGAATTGCATTATGGTCTACTTGCTTCCGAGAAACCCGAACTTCATAATGTTGGGGATAGTTATGTGATATTCTTGGAACTGGAAGTTGTTTTCAGAAACAAGCAAAGGCTAAAAGATACGTGATATCTAAAGAAATGTTTTGTTTGCAAATTGTAGTCAAGTGTTCAACTATGTTTAAGAATGAAATGCATAAGATTCGGAAGAAAGCCAGTCATGTGTTGATGGCGAAAACACTTAGAGAAAGAACAAAACCAAAGGATGTAATGAGACTACACGCCTAGGGAAGTTAGGGGCTCACGCCAGTCTTAAATTGTTGTTTCTTCTGAGAGTAAGAGAAACATTGAAGTAAAACTATAAGAAGTAAAAGGCAGAAAGAAAAGAAGACTGGAATGTCCAGCTCAGGTATGAATATCATACAAGTTATGTGATGTAGAGGTGGTTGGTCAAGTAAACACTGGTACAACAAGTTGCTATACAAACGGTTTTTAACCCCTTTCCGCGACGACATTTTGAACCGTCGCCTTGCTAGTGTCGGTGATAGGGGGTCCTTCCGACACGACCTATAAACCGTCTGGGATAGGCCATTCGGTCACACACACTGCACAAAATGAGCTCGTGTGCGAGCAGGCTAGCCATCGCATACAATTATACAATCCCAATCGTTTCCGTTCGTAAGTACATCCCACACAGTAAATCTCGGAGAAACGTTTCCCTTCTTATGTACATCCCACACAGTTAATCCAAGGAATACATTTCCGTTAGTATGTACATCCCACATAGTCAATCCAAGGAATACATTTCCGTTCGTATGTACATCCCACACAGTTAATGCAAGAAGAACGTTTCCAATCATATGCACATCCCACATAGTTAATCCCATACAAACGTTTCCATTCGTATGTATATCCCACACAGTTTTTTGTATAGCCTCGTGTGCGATAGGTGTAATGATTACACACGCTCTACCTCTGTTAACTGTTTGCTTTATTCACATATATGACACACGATTCGATGAAGAAAACTGTATGGCGTTGGGCTATCCATCACACACGCTTTTATTGATAGAACCGTTTGTAAAATTGCCATTACCCATTTAGCAGGTTTATTTGTTTTACAATTATTATTCCAGTGTTACACAAATTCACATTTCATATGGAACAGTTGTTTGCCAATTTCATAGCAGTCACATAAATATATTTGAACATAATAGTACGATAGCTACATGAAAACATCACAATACAACATATAGCTACTTCACCTTCATAAGCACAATATTAGAATAATATATTCATTTCCCAAATCGACTGATGCATGAACAGCCAGGTTTGTCTTCTCCACCTCAGCTTTCAGTTCAGTAAGAACCTGTTTTGCACTCACCAACAGGGAAAGTGCCTCCTCCTTCGCCAACACCATCTTAGCAAAGTCTAATTTAAAAAAAGCTGAGCTCTTTCTCCATCTTCCTCTTTTTTTCCTGATCTTGAAATATTCTTTAGTTTTGGCAACATTTTCTCTAAGCCTATCTCTATTCTCTTCATGATACATGCTCTAGAGCTTTGCTAGGCACATCTTCAAAGACTGTGGCCACTCTTGATCGACCCACTCCAGGTAAGAACACTTATGTTCATCCTATAATATTTAAAACTAAATTGGTAACAATTGTAGGGGAAATAGGTTTCTAGAAACATAGAAAATCACCACATGCATATTTTTTAAAACTAAAGAAACACGCTAATTATAACGTATCTTCTCAAAAAGATCAATGTGCAAATGAATTAATTGCTACTGAGACAACAACCAAATTCAGAAACATCACAAGCTATAATTAATTGCAACAATGCTAGAAGTTCTTAGTCATGTACTATAAATAACAAGTTGAACATTTTATGAGGAAGTTCAATATAACTGCAACAGCATAGCGACAGTGTTTGGATGACATCAAATAGATACTAAAAGGTGTGTGCATGTACAAATTTAGTAACATAGAACTAATAGCACTATGGTCGTCCACTATGTATGCCAAAACCGGTGTCAAAAGAACTGATGCTACATTTGGCACCGGTGCCCTGCACTGCCGAGCCGACGCCAGAGGAAAAATTCAGGGAACCAGACTCCGAAGCACCTAGTTGCTCCGATGCCTAGTTCCTTCGTGCCATATATTTTTAGGATTTTATTGCTTGGTTATGTGTAGCAAAGTTAGCTGCACAAACTGCTAGAGCGGTGCCAAATAATTTTCTCAGGGCACCGCTGATGAGTGATATGTCCATTTTGCATCATGTTTTCCTACTATTATTTATGATGTTTTTATGCATAATAATGCTTTTTGGAGTAATTCTAATGCATTTTCTCTCATAATATGCAAGGTACACACAAAGAGGGAGGATTCCGGCAGCTGGAAATCTGGACCTGGAAAAGCTACGTCGAGCTACCTATTCTGCAAATCTCCAAACAAGCTGAAACTTTACGGAGAATTTTTATGGAATATTGAGGAATATTGGAGCCAATAAGTACTAGAGGGGCCACCCTGGTGGGTTGTGCTCACCCAGGCCCACCTCCGGTGCCCATCTTCTGGTATATAAGTCATTTTGACCTAGAAAAAAAATAAGGAGATGACTTTCGGGACGGAGCGCCACCGTCTCGAGGCGGAACTTGGGCAGGAGCACTTTTGCCCTCCGGCGGAGCGATTCTGCCGGGGGAACTTTCCTCCCGGAGGGGGAAATCATCGTCCTCATCACCACCAACAACTCTCCCATCTTGGGGAGGGCAATCTCCATCAACATCTTCAACAGCACCATCTCATCTCCAACCCTAGTTCATCTCTTGTGTTGAATCTTGTTACCGGAACTATAGATTGGTGCTTTGGGTGACTAGTAGTGTTGATTACATCTTGTAGTTGATTACTATATGGTTTATTTGGTGGAAGATTATATGTTCTGATCCAATATGCTATTTCATACCCCCTCTGAACTTGAGCATGATTATCATTTGTGAGTAGTTACTTTTGTTCTTGAGGTCACGGGAGAAATCATGTTGCAAGTAATCATGTGAACTTGATATGTGTTCGATATTTTGGTAGTATGTATGTTGTGATTCCCTTAGTGGTGTCATGTGAACGTCGACTACATGACACTTCACCATATTTGTGATTCCTTTAGTATGTATTGTGGATTAGTTATTAGATGATGGATTGCGAGAGTGACAGAAGCTTAAACCCTAGTTTATGCGCTATTCCGCGAGGGACCGATTGAATCCAAGAGTTTAATGCTATGGTTAGAATTTATTCTTAATACTTTTCTCGTAGTTGCGGATGCTTGCGAGAGGGTTAATCATAAGTAGGATGTTTGTTCAAGTAAGAACATCACCTAAGCACCGGTCCACCCACATATCAAATTATCAAAGTAGCAAACACGAATCGAACCAACACGATGAAAGTGAGTAGATGAATTTCCCGTGTACCCTCAAGAACACTTTGCTTATTGTAAGAGACCGTTTTGGCCTATCCTTTGCCTCAAAAGTATTGGGCTATCTTGCTGCACTTTTGTTACTATTATCGTTACTTGCTTGTTACAAATTATCTTGCTATCAAACTACTCGGTTACTTACAATTTCAGCACTTGCGGACATTACCTTGCTGAAAACCACTTGTCATTTCCTTCTGCTCCTTGTTGGGTTCGACACTCTTAGTTATCAATAAGAGCTACAATTGATCCCCTATACTTGTGGGCCATCAAGGCCATTTTCTGCCGACGTTGCCGGGGAGTGAAGCGCCTTTGGTAAGTGGAATTCGGTAAGGAAACATTTATATAGTGTGCTGAAATTTATTGTCACTTGTTACTATGGAAAACAATGCTTTGAGGGGTTTGTTCGGGGTATATTCATTTCATCCAGAACCACAATTAGCTACGCCTCAACCTACTGCACCTACTGAAAATATTGAATATGAAATTCCTTCGGGTATGATAGAACAACTGCTAGCTAATCCTTATGCAGGAGATGGAACCAAACATCCTGATATGCACTTGATATATGTGGAACAAATTTGTGGATTGTTTAAGCTTGCAAGTTTACCCGGAGATGAAGTTAAGAAGAAGGTTTTCGCTTTATCTTTGAAGGGAAAGGCATTGGCATGGTATAGACTATGCTATGATATTGGATCTTGGAATTGGAATTGATTGAAATTGGAGTTCCACCAAAAAAATTATCCCATGCATCTAGTTCATCGTGATCGGAATTATATATATAATTTTTAGACTCGTGAAGGAGAAAGTATCGCTCTAGCTTGGGGGAGGCTTAAGTCAATGTTATATTCATGCCCCAATCATGAGCTCTCAAGAGAAATTATCATCCGGAATGTTTATGCTCGGCTTTCTCATAATGATCAATCCATGCTTGATACTTCTTGTGTTGGTTCTTTTATTAAGAAGACTATTGAATTCCAGTGGGATCTTTTGGAAAGAATTAAATGCAACTCTGAAGATTGGGAACTCGATGAAGGTAAAGAGTCAGGTATTAAGCTTAAGTATGATTGTGTTAAATCTTTTATGAATACCGATGCTTTTCAAAGGTTTAGCACTAAATATGGACTTGACTCTGAGATAGTAGCCTCCTTTTGTGAATCATTTGCTACTCATGTTGATCTCCCTAAAGAGAAGTGGTTTAAATATCACCCACCTATTAAATAAGTAATTAAAGAACCTGTACTAGCTAAAGAGGAAACTATACTTTATAATGTTGATCCAGTTGTCCCTACTGCTTATATTGAGAAACCACCTTCCCCAATTAGGATAAAGGAACATGCTAAAGTTTCAACTGTGGTCAACAAAATTTATATTAGAACACCTAAACTTGATGAGCAAATTAAAGTAGAACCTAGTGTTGCTATGGTTAAAGATCTCTTCGAAGAAAATGTAGATGGGCATGTTATTTACTTCTGTGAAGAAGCTGCTAGAATTGCCAAACCTGGTAATAAGGATAAACATAGACCTGTAGTTGGCATGCCCGTTGAGGGAGTCCTGGATAAAGGGGTATCCGGACAGCTGGACTATATCCTTTGGCCGGACTGTTGGACTATGAAGATACAAGATTAAAGACTTCGTCTCGTGTCCGGATGGGACTCTCCTTGGCGTGGAAGGCAATCTTGGCGATACGGATATGAAGATATCCTCCCTTGTAACCGACTCTGTGTAACCCTAGCCCCCTCCGGTGTCTATATAAACCGGAGGGTTTAGTCCATAGGACAACAACAATCATACCATAGGCTAGATTCTAGGGTTTAGCCTCTATGATCGCGTGGTAGATCAACTCTTGTACTACTCATATCATCAAGATCAATCAAGCAGGAAGTAGGGTATTACCTCCATCGAGAGGGCCCGAACCTGGGTAAACATCGTGTCCCCGCCTCCTGTTACCATCCGCCTTAGACGCACAGTTCAGGACCCCCTACCCGAGATCCGCTGGTTTTGACACCGACATTGGTGCTTTCATTGAGAGTTCCACTATGCCGTCGTCGTAAGGTTGGATGGCCCCTTCGATCATCGGTAACGATGCGGTCCAGGGTGAGGTCTTCCTCCCCGGACAGATCTTTATATTCGGCGACTTCGCACTGCGGACCAACTTGTTTGGCCATCTAGAGCAGATCGAGAGCTACGCCCCTGGCCATCGGGTCAGGTTCGGAAACTTGAATTACACTACTGGCATCCGTGGAGACTTGATCTTCGACGGATTCGAGCCCATGCTCGGTGTAACAAAGGCGAAGATGATCAGGTGTCCGACCCCCCTCCCCGAGGTCTCACCGGATCCTGTACTAGCCAGGATGTTGGAGCCGGCGCCTTATCAAGCGCCTTCAGGGGAGGACAAAGGGGGAAAGAAAGAGGCTAGCGCCTCCGTGAAGGAGGATAACCGGGGGGAAGAAACTGAAATTCCCCCTTCCCAAGGAAGGAAGAGGAACGCCTCTGAAGACCCGGAGACCATGATCTCCAACCGGGGGAAGAAATCTTCGCCGGAGGGTCCTGCCCCGGGGGATACCCCGGCCACACAATGCCCACAAGGGGGTCAGCCCTCAACCGAGCTGTAAGTAGAGAGGGTACTCAATAGTAAAAATGTCCTGCTTTGCTTTTGAGGAAAAGAACCGAAATATTTATCTTGTAGTCCGGATCATAGCCCTCTCGGCAGAGTTCATCTCGGGGGATCTTCTTCCGGAGATGATGGAGAGCGAAACGCCTCCCCATGCCCTTCTGCCTTACGATGCGGGCAACCCTGAGGTGTCGTCGCGGAGGGCTTCTCATGATCCGAAAAGGCCAGAGTGTAATCATTTGGCCACCCGAAGTCCTCAGTATCTGGCTCTTGAAGAGAGCAACCGACAGAGTCCGGCACCGCTTGTTATGCGGTCGGACGCACTGAAGGATCTGCTAAAGCAAGCGGCTATCTCAGAAGCGCATCGTACGCTAATGCTTACGGTAGTTGAGAGGATTTCATCTGCCGAAAGCGGGTTGCATGAAGCCTTTATGAGTCTACTGAAAGCTTTTGAGGTACGTGAAATAGTGTGTACTTTTGATAGTACCGCACACGTTAAGGTGTGTCCTGTGCAGATAGTAGCCCCTGAGACTCTGGTTACTATCGCAAACGGCGGCAAACAGAGGATCATAGTCCGTAGGCGCCGCTCCAAATCCCGCCTCGGCAAAAACAGCAATAACAACGCAAGAAAAAAACAATACCCCGGTTGACTCCGGAGGAAACCACGACCGAATAGACCCAGCGATAGAGCAGGGTGAGCCAGCGGACGACGAACAAAGTACGGAGCCGTTATCCGAACACGGCGACGCCGAGCGTCAAGCTAATCAACCCGTCTCCGGAGAAGAGAACAGTCCGGATGACGATGAACACATCATCCCGGATAGGCAGCTGGAGCAAGAGAACCTCCATAGAAGGCTTATCGCCACTGCGAGGAGTCTGAAGAAGCAGAAGCAAAGGCTTAAGGCCATGCAAAACACAGTGAACAGTAGATGGAACAAAGTGCTCGATACGGCAGAAAAATATGGTGGCAGTCGCCACACGAAGAGCTATCCAAAGCGAAAGCTGCTGCCTGAATTCAACGATGAGGCCTTAGAGCCCCCACAGCCAAAAAATAGACCTCTGTTTGCCACCGTTTGCGACAGTAACCAGAGTCTCAGGGGCTACTATCTGCACAGGACACACCTTAACGTGTGCGGTACTATCAAAAGTACACACTATTTCACGTACCTCAAAACCTTTCAGCAGACTCATAAAGGCTTCATGCAACCTGCTTTCGGCGGATGAAATCCTCTCAACTACCGTACCCATTAGCGTACGATGCACTTCTGAGATAGCCGCTTGCTCTAGCAGATCCTTCAGTGCGTCCGACCGCATAACAGGCGGTGCCGGACTCTGTCGGTTGCTCTCTTCAAGAGCCGGATACTGAGGACTTCGGGCGGCCAAAGGATTACACTCTGGCCTTGCTGGATCATGAGAAGCCCTCCGCGACGACACCTCGGGGTCGCCCACCTCGTAAGGCGGAAGGGCATGGGGAGGCGTTTCGCTCTCCATCATCTCCGGAAGAAGATCCCCCGAGACGAACTCTGCCGAGAAGGGCTATGATCCAGACTACAAGATAAATATTTCAATTCTTTTCCTCAGAAGCAAAGCAGGACATTTTTACTATTAAGTCCCCTCTCTACTTACAGCTCGGTTGAGGGCTGACCCCCTTGTCGGTGTCAAAACCGGCGGATCTCGGGTAGGGGGTCCCGAACTGTGCGTCTAGGCGGATGGTAACAGGAGACAAGGGACACGATGTTTTTACCCAGGTTCGGGCCCTCTCGATGGAGGTAATACCCTACGCCTGCTTGATTAATATTGATGATATGGGTAGTACAAGAGTAGATCTACCATGAGATCAAGGAGGCTAAACCCTAGACGCTAGCCTATGGTATGATTGTTGTATATTGTATATCTGTCGACTAGCCTGGCCCTGGTTTATATAATGCACCAGAGGCCTAGGATAACAAGAGTCCTAGCCGAATACGCCGGTGGGGGAGGAGTCCTCGTCTTGATCACCAAGTCTTGTGGAATCTTCCTTGTATGCGGCACCTGTCCGGACTGGCCCATGAGTATGCGGCCCTGGGGGTCCTCGGCCCAATCTAACCGATTGGGGGACGACGTGGTGAGTACCCCCTAGTCCAGGACACCGTCAGTAGCCCCCTGAATCGGTCTTCAAGTTAGGGACGCTCCTCGATTCTTCCGAACTGTTCTTCATCTTTGGTTGCCGGTCTTGAAAACTGGTTCAACAAATCTTCTCATCTTCGATCTTGAGGATCGCCGAAATGCATTCGACGAGTTTACACGTCGGGTATCCGAGGAGCCCCTTTAAGTTTCCGGCCTTTATCAATGCCTTGTTATTTTTATGCCACACCTCGGGTTTGAAGTTGTTCCCGGGCGGCAGCGTCCTCTTGCGTCCGACCTCCAACGCCGGACTGCATTCGAGGTATCTTTTGCAGCCGAGCACCAACACCGGACCGCTTCCCAGCTCTAATGCCGGAATGTATCCGAGCTCCAACGCCGGACTATGTATCCGAGCTCCAACGCCGGACTATGTATCCGAGCTCCAACGCCGGACTGTATCCGAGGTGTCGTAAATCACCTTGGTTCAAAGAAGTTTGAAGGAGTTTAGCCGAGCTTAATGCCGGAAATGCCCTCTATGGAGCCAGCAACTAGCGCCCGAGCTTTATGCCGGACTGCTTCCGAGGTGGTGCACCACCCCGAATGTGGGCCGATTTTTGTCAATATTTTTTATTGGTGCAATTTATTCTCTGCTGAGATACATAGCCAGTAGCCCTCAAGGTGGGTATCGGTCTAAAACCCGAGATGCACATGAAGGATGACATAAGACCGCTGATCCCCGTAGCTGGTGAGACTCAGGTTGATTTGCAAAATCGGTCTGAGGATCAAGTCCTAGCTCGGTAGAATACTTCGGGACACAAAAAGCGGCGTGCTCAGTCCTCAAGGCTCAGGTTGGGTGCGGCCGACCAACCTGAGGATCAAAATCTCCTTGGAGACTGTATTACACTTAAAATTTTCTGCATTGGGCAGGCAATGCAGTAGCCCCCGAGACACTGGTCGGGTGGCAACACCAGATCAGGGGATCGATGTACCCCTTTAATATTTGTAAATAATAAGCCCGAAGCCCAAGAGCCCCCGAGCCTTAATGCGGGCACGGGTGGCCGAATTAAGGATTGATATCCATAGTAAAACCACAAATTATGTGTAATGACTTCATGTATCCAAGTACTTTTACGTCATTAATGCTCGGATCCGCATTGTACGAAACTTTGCTGACCGACCATCGGCTTCCACCTCCTCGGCTAATAGCCGAGGAGTGTTTGTCCTACTTTATAAAACCTTTATGAGGGCAAAGATTTACGACAAACAAGGCAATCTAGCCATACGGTTTTATAAACAAAGGTACGCAGAGAGATATGTTATATTACTGCTTTATGAAGAAATGTCTTCCAAAGAAAATAGTCCCGCTTATCGGTTCCTTTCTTTGGGTTGTCATGCTAAGCATGATCATGAAACCTCAGTTCAATGTAAGAGCAAAATATTGAGGATTTAGTTTGGGAGGCGATTACTAGCCCCGGTAGTGTTCGGCGACGATCGAGGTCAAGCCGAAACACTTCGCCAATGTTATGAATGGCCCGTCGTTTAATATAGTCATCGGACCGCTAACCAGTTTACACCTATTGTGACGATCAGTTTGGCTTTCTCCATCGAGGTGCTTGACCATGCGAGTTGGAAGCGCAATCGCAGTGGTTCTCCTTTGCACACCTAGCCGAACAAAGCGGGCGTAGGAGGCAAGCGCGAGCCGGGCAACCCAACTATTGACCAAGACACAATTGAAACTGATGCATATATAGCAATATCCGAGAATGCTTTTGCCGAATCTCTAAAGGTGTCCGCGTTGCCTCGCGAGACTTGTGCTGAAACACACAAATAGTTTAAAAGTGCCAAAAGCTTGGAAAACCAAAAATGTCAAGAAAAACATGACATCCGAACAAGATTAAGTGTTCGATGCCAATCCGAAAATTGGACTTTAGAAAAAAGTGCTTCTGCCGTGCTTTAACATGACACATCCTATCTCAAGACTTCAAGCGGGTCAGCCTACGGCTTCAGTCTCCCATCCCGAAGGCGGAGTATTTCTCATTAGGCCAGTTTAGAAAACTAAACTCTAGCAGTTTTGAGAGAGAAATTATGCTCCCCAGCTAGTGACCGCACACTCGTGTCGAAAAAAGGAGTGATGAATAAAAAACTTTGCAACGACTAATAAGAAAAACACTTAGTATAAAACGGCTCAAATAAACATAAGAGCCCCCAAGTGATTCGGGTAAAAGTTGACTATATAATGTAAGGTGACATGTAAAATGCCTTCTAGCCGGATTGTAGATCGTTTGTCGTAGCGGACCTTTTCGCTTCAACCTCTGGACCCAATAGTTTGGAGTGTGTCCGAATACCCTCGCGGTTATAAAAACCGGGGCATGCGTGGAGACCGGGCGTAGGGGTCATTAGTGCTTTATTAGACAAGTGCCCAACTAGTTATGTTAGTAAGAAACATCTTCCAGGGAGAATAGTTTCGTTAAGGGTTCCTTTCCCTGGGAGGCATGCCCTAAAGTGCATGCCCGGACTGCGAAAAGAGCAGAAAAACATCTGGGGGCAGGTAAATGAATAGGTAAGAAATCATCTTTTAGTTCACCGACCGAGTATTCCCTTAAGAACGCTAGCTTTCGGCTTCACCAAGTCTGAGGTACACATCCGGCTGACCTGGCAGTAACAATCGCAGAGGTGCTCCCTTTACCACCTAGCCAAACAATCGGGAGCGTGGGGGTAAGCACAGAGCCAGGCAACCCAGCTTGGCCAAAACTTAAGTCATATCGATGCATATAATGGTGAATAAAAGGTACATGCGGAAGTGTGACACATGTGTTGGGCATAAAGCCCGAATTGATAAGCTTCTGTTAAGGAAGCCCCCAGGTATAATGAGCGCGGGTAGCGCGTCAAGTGTGTGCGAACAAAGTTTCGACAAGGAAATTTTTTACAAGCAACTTTTTTCCAAAAAAGTATAATGCTTGGTCGAACCGAAAACAAGTTAGAAATTTAAAACTTTGAGCATGAAGGCAACTTAGCTGGTTAATGTGTTCGGTATTGACGACGCGGTCCGAGCTTGATGCGGGACAAGGTTCCATCCCCCAAGCCGGTCCGAGGTGGCGGAGCAAAGAGCTCGGCACTCCAAAGTGGTGACATAGCACGGTCAATGCAGGACGGCAGAGTGATGCCGAAGTCCCTGGCATGGGGTAATGAAGTGTTGACGAAGCCCCCCGTCCAGCCGAGGTGACGTCAAAGGATATAGTCCGGCTGGATCATTTTCATGTGCACAAAAAATAGTGCAAACCAGAGATAATAGTAATAAAAAAATCGTTGCATAATAAATAATTTATGCAAAGTGAGTAATAAAGAAATATGGCTGGCGCCAAGTCAATGTCGATCAGGGCGGCGGCGTGATGCGGTAAGGGCATGGCAAGGCCTGAATTCACAGGTCGGTTCGAGTTCCGGATGCGGCGTTCGCCGGACTATGTACGGAAACTGACCGAACCACCATGCAACCTCGTTAATGCGGCCACCATTTGATAGACCTGCGTACATATGATGGACAAACTAGAGTAATAATTCGTTGGGAAAAATGAACCCAAACAAGCAAAAAATACTAGGATTAATAGCACCTGGTTTATTTGTTGTAGCAATCTGAAGAAAGGTGATTCCCAGAATTGGGACTCGATCCGCGCACCCATTGCCTGATGGGCGATAAAACGACGGCATGGTAATGCTGGCAAAGGTTGGCTCGCCGAGGCAAAGCCCTCGGCCCAGCTAACGTGACGGAGCTGGTCGGCTAGTGACGCCGAAGTGTACGGAGTAGGTTGATGAAGAGATGATGAAGCCCCCGGTCCAGCCGAGATGTCTAAGTAGGTCAGCGTGATGGACACCAGCTTGAAGAAGAAATAGTGCGGCCCTGCCGATGCAGGTCGTGACGTGGTCGATGCCGGCCTGATGAAGCGACCGTGTGGCGATGCCGGTATGCCCGCTCCGCGTAATCTGTGGGGCGGCGATGTTGGTGATGATTTATCCTTCGCAATGCCGGACTCTTGTTCGGCTTGCCGAGGTGATGATCCGAAGAAGTTGACCTCGGCTCAACAAAGTGACGACGTGTCTAGCGCAGGTCGGCAGCCGTGGAGCAATATTGCCGGACTGGTTTGACACCAGCATGATATTGAAGATCATGTTCAAAAGATTTTAAAGTTAGTGGGATGTGTTCGGGAACAAAACACAATACCCCATACAAAACTTCCTTCAAAAAGGATGTCCGAAATCCCGTTCATGAAAAAGACGAACTCGGGTCGGATTCGTTTTCGCGCAGAAAACAGATCCGAAAAGTGATGCACTAATCGGAAGGTTCCCGGAGTTTGGACGGTCGGATCGAGCTGAAATTTTGAGGGGTGGTAGATATAGGAATTCCGCAGCCGATCAACGGTTGGATCTTCCAAAGGAAGTCCGAGCTAGAAGCTGGACACCACGCCCTAAACTCGTCCAGATTCTCGTCCAGATTCAATGCGGCTCCGGTATATCGGAGATTGCCAGAGATTCCTCCATCGGAACTCGACGAAATTTTCCAGGGTTGTTGTAGAATCAATTCCGCACGATTCCACCAAAGCAATTGTTAAAACAACGCTTGAGGAGGCGGTGGCGGCGGACACAAGTCCGCTGTCCAGAAAAACAGTACGGTCGCCCGAGGGCGATGTTGCCGTTGAGTCCCCGGGCTCCCTGGATGATTCCTCCATGATCTTGATAGAGATCGGAGTTGATGTTGATGAAGGCCCTCATACGAACATGACGACCGGAGATAGGGCGCAGTCCTTGGTCGAACCAAGGTGACCAGTCGAGCTGGTGACAGATATGCCGAAGTTGCAGTTGATCTGCGGGCGAGCCATCGACCTTTTGCCGAAAACACAGAGGAACTCTCAATGAAAGCACCAATGTCGGTGTCAAAACCGGCGGATCTTGGGTAGGGGGTCCCGAACTGTGCGTCTAGGCGGATGGTAACAGGAGACAAGGGACACGATGTTTTTACCCAGGTTCGGACCCTCTCGATGGAGGTAATACCCTACTCCTGCTTGATTAATATTGATGATATGGGTAGTACAAGAGTAGATCTACCACGAGATCAAGGAGGCTAAACCCTAGAAGCTAGACTATGGTATGATTGTTGTATATTGTATATCTGTCGACTAGCCTGGCCCTGGTTTATATAATGCACCAGAGGCCTAGGATAACAAGAGTCCTAGCCGAATACGCCGGTGGGGGAGGAGTCCTTGTCTTGATCACCAAGTCTTGTGGAATCTTCCTTGTATGCGGCACCTGTCCGGACTGGCCCATGAGTATGCGGCCCTAGGGGTCCTCGGCCCAATCTAACCGATTGGGGGACGACGTGGTGAGTACCCCCTAGTCCAGGACACCGTCACCCCTTGCGGGCATTGTGTGGCCGGGGTATCCCCCGGGGCAGGACCCTCCGGTGAAGATTTCTTACCCCGGTTGGAGGCCATGGTCTCCGGGTCTTCAGAGGCGTTCCTCTTCCTTCCTTGGGAAGGGGGAATTTCAGTTTCTTCCCCCCGGTTATCCTCCTTCACGGAGGCGCTAGCCTCTTTCTTCCCCCCTTTGTCCTCCACTGAAGGCGCTTGATAAGGCGCGGGCTCCAGCATCCTGGCTAGTACTGGATCCGATGAGACCTCGGGGAGGGCGGTCGGACACCTGATCATCTTCGCCTTTGTTACCCAGTCCTGGTCAAAGAGCGACTTTTCAGAATGATGTTGTGATAAATAAAGATATAGCGAGTTTGGTTACAGGACTCCTTACTTGGGTATCTGGACGATTGCAGTTCAAACCCGCATCCTCGACGGTATCCAGACACATTATTTGTGGTCCGAAGAACAATTTGTACATCTCCTCGAGCGTCATGCCGAGGAAATGATGGATAGCTTGCGGTCCCTCCGGGTTGAACTCCCACATGCGGAGGGGACGACGTTTGCAGGGCAGGACTCGACGAATTAACATGACTTGCATTACCGTGACTAGACTAATGTCTCTCTCTAGGAGATCTTGGATGCGGCTCTACAATATTGGCACATCCTTTAATGGCCCCCAGTCCAGCCCCTTGTTGACCCATGACGCTAGTGGTGGCGGGGGGGGGGGGCCGAGCAAAAAGCAGGGGGAGCCACCCACTTGGTACCCCTAGGAGCTGTGATATAAAATCATTCTCGTTGCCATAAGCTGGACACCTCCTGGAAAGAACCCTCTGGCCATGGGGCATCGGCACTTTTGCTTATTGCTGCACCTCCGCACTCTGCGTGGCGCCCCTCGATCATCTTCGGCTCCACCTTGAAGGTCTTGAGCCACAGGCCGAAGTGAGGGGTAATACGGAGGAAAGCTTCACACACGACGATGAACGACGAGATGTGGAGGATAGAATCCGGAGTCAGATCATGGAAATCCAGCCCATAGTAAAACATGAGCCCCCTCACGAAGGGATCTAGAGCAAGGCCTAGCCCTCGAAGGAAGTGAGATACGAACACAACGCTCTCGCCGAGTTTGGGAGTAGGAATGACCAGCCCTTGAGCAGGCAGCTGGTGCGGGATCTCGCCGGTCAGAAACCTGGCCTCTCTTAACTTTTTGATGTCTTCCTCCGTGACGGAGGAAGGCATCCACCGACCTTGAAGGTTGGATCCGGACATAGTTGAAGGTCCGAAGCGCCTGACCTGAGCTTCGGGTGTTGGAACTCGAGGCGGGGGAAGGATTCGACTAAGTTCGAGGAGTAAAAAAGATAGGCCTTGGTCTCTTTATAAAGAGGGTGAATACCAAGCGTCCTCCTCGTGGCCATTTGGGACTTGCCTATAACTGAGGAGTCATACCAACGGGCATGATTGGGTTACCCACGTCCGTATTGATGAGAATCCCGTAATAAGGGGACACGATCTCTGCTTCGACAAGACGTGCCAAGGAAACCGCCTCGCGATATGCCCCAGGGCTGGTTGAGAATAACGGTTCGAATAAAGACCGGGTCGTGATATGTTGAGATGATATCGAGTGTGTCGGCAGACTAGATTTGTGGAAATATTATTCTCTCTACGGTGGTATGTGGAACTTGTTTTTGCAGAGCCGGACACTATCCTTGTGTTCAAGATCTTCTATGGAGTATTCGGAGGAGGAACCCGCCTTGCAATGCCGAAGACAAACTGCACGCCGAACTCATCGTCATTGAAGCCTGGTTCAGGGGCTACTGAGGGAGTCCTGGATTAAGGGGTATCCGGACAGCCGGACTATATCCTTTGGCCGGACTGTTGGACTATGAAGATACAAGATTGAAGACTTCGTCTCGTGTCCGGATGGGACTCTCCTTGGCGTGGAAGGCAAGCTTGGCGACTGGATATGAAGATCTCCTCCTTGTAACCGACTGTAACCCTAGCCCCTCCGGTGTCTATATAAACCGGAGGGTTTAGTCCAGAGGACAACAACAATCATACCATAGGCTAGCTTCTAGGGTTTAGCCTCTATGATCTCGTGGTAGATCAACTCTTGTACTACTCATATCATCAAGATCAATCAAGCAGAAGTAGGGTATTACCTCCATCGAGAGGGCCCGAACACAGGTAAACATCGTGTCCCCACCTCCTGTTACCATCCACCTTAGACGCACAGTTCGGGACCCCCTACCCGAGATCCGCCGGTTTTGACACTGACACCCGTTGTCTCAGTCAAAATAGGAGATCACTGTTATCTTGGTTTATGTGACATAGGTGCTAGCGTGAATGCTATTCCTTATTCCTTATATCAAGAAATTATGAATGACATAGCACCCACAGAGATAGAAGACATAGATGTTACTATTAAAATTGCTAATAGAGGTACTATATCACAAATTGGGATTGTTAGAGATGTTGAAGTCTTGTGTAGGAAAATAAAATACCCTACTGATTTTCTTATTCTTGGTTCCCCACAAGATGAATTTTGTCCCATTATCTTTTGTAGACCTTTATTGAACACCGTTAATGCTAAAATAGATTGTGAGAAACAAACTGTGGGTGTTAGTTTTGGTGATGAGTCTCATGAGTTTAATTTTCAAGTTTAGTAGAAAGCTTCATGAAAAAGAATTGCCTAGTAAGGATGTAATAATTGGTCTTGCTTCTATTGTTGTGCCTCCTACTGATCCACTAGAACAATATTTCCTAGACCATGAAAATGGTCTACATATGCATGAAAGAAATGAAATAGATAAGATTTTCTCTGAACAACGTCCTCTACTTAAACACAATTTGCCTATTGAAACTCTAGGAGGTCCTCCTCCACCTAAAGGTGGTCCTATGTTTGAATTAAAATAGTTACCTGACACTTTGAAATATGCTTATCTTGATGAAAGAAGATATATCCTGTTATTATTAGTGCTAACCTTTTAGAACATGAAGAAGAAAGATTACTGAAAGTTCTAAGGAAGCACCGAGTTGCTATTGGATATACTATTGATGATTTGAAGGGCATTAGTCCCACTCTATGTCAGCACAAGATTAATATGGAACCTGATGCTAAGCCCGTTGTTGATCACCAACATCGGTTAAACCCGAAAATGAAGGAAGTGGTAAGAACGGAAATCTAAAATTTCTAGAAGCAGGTATAACCTATCCTATAGCTGATAGTAGATGGGTAAGTCTCGTTCATTGTGTCCCTAAGAAGAGAGGTATTACTGTTGTTCCTAATGATAAGAATGAACTTATTCCACAAAGAATTGTTACAGGTTATAGAATGGTAATTGATTTAAGAAAATCAAATAAAGAAACTAGAAAAGATCATTACCCTCTGCCTTTTATCGATCAAATGCTATAAACATTATCTAAGCACACACATTTTTTCTTCCTTGATATATACTCTGGTTTGCACAAATACCTATTTCTCAACCTGATCAAGAAAAGACTACTTTCACTTGTCCCTTTGGAACTTATGCTTATAGACGTGTGCCTTTTGGTTTATGCAATGCACCTGCTACCTTTCAAAGATGTACGACTCCTATATCCTCTGACTTTTGTGAAAAGATTTTTGAGGTTTTCATGGATGACTTCTCTGTTTATGGGAAGTCTTTTGATGATTGTTTAAGCAATCTTGATCGAGTTTTGCAGAGATGCGGGCAAACAAATCTTGTCTTGAATTGGGAGAAGTGCCACTTTATGGTTAATGAAGGTATTGTTTTGGGCCATAAAATTTCTGAAAGAGGTATTGAAGTGGAAAAAGCAAAGTTTGATGCAGTTGAGAAAATGGCATGTCCTAAAGATATCAAAGGTATTGGTAGTTTCCTAGGTCATGCTACTTTCTATAGGAGGTTTATCAAAGACTTCTCTAAAATTTCTAGGCCTCTTACAAATATTTTGCAAAAGGATGTTCCTTTCGTTTTTGATGATGATTGTTTAGAAGCCTTTGAAACACCCAAGAAAGCCTTAATTTCTGCACCTATTGTTCAACCACCTGATTGGAACTTGCCTTTTGAAATTATGTGTGATGCTAGTGATTATGTTGTTGGTGTTGTTCTAGGACAAAGAGTTGATAAGAAACCGAATGTTATTCATTATGCTAGTAAAACTCTAGACAGTGCTCAACGAAATTATGGTACTACTGAAAAAGAATTCCTAGCAGTGGTATTTTCTTGTGATAAATTTAGATCTAACATTGTTGATTCAAGTAATTGTTCACACCGACCATGCTACTATAAAATATCTTATGGAAAAGAAAGATGCTACTAGACTTATTCGATGGGTTCTCTTGCTACAAGAATTTGATTTACATATCACTGGTAGAAAAGGAGCGGAGAACCCCGTAGCTGATAACTTGTCTAGGCTTGAAAATGTGCTTGATGACCCACTACCTATTGATGATAGTTTCCCTGATGAGCAGTTAGCTGCAATAAATGTTTCTCATAACACTCCTTGGCATGCTGACTATGATAATTACATTGTTGCTAAACATTTACCACCTAGCTTTACATACCAACAAAATAGAAAATTCTTCTATGATTTAGGACATTACTTTTGGGATGACCCACATCTTTACAAAGAAGGAGTAGATGGTGTTATTAGACATTGTGTACCTGAGTATGAACAGGGACAAATCCTATGGAAATGTCACTCCAAAGCTTATGGAGGGTATCATGCTGGAGATAGAACTGCTCACAAGGTATTGCAATCCGGATTTTATTGGCCTACTCTCTTCAAAGATGCCCGTAAGTTCGTATTATCTTGTGATGAATGTCAAAGAATAGGTAATATCGATAAGCGTCAAGAAATGCCTATGAATTATTCACTTGTTGTTGAACCATTTGATGTTTGGGGATTTGATTACATGGGACCTTTTCCTTCCTCTAACGGGTATACACATATTTTGGTTGATGTTGATTATGTTACTAAGTGGGTAGAAGCTATTCCAACCAGTAGTGCTGATCACAACACCTCTATTAAAATGCTTAAGGAAGTTATTTTCCCAAGGTTTGGAGTCCCTAGATATTTAATGACTGATGGTGGTTCACACTTTATTCATGGTGCTTTCCGTAAAATGCTTGCCAAGTATGATGTTAACCATAGAATTGCATCACCTTATCATCCTCGGTCTAGTGGTCAAATTGAACTTAGCAATAGAGAAATAAAATTAATTTTGTAAAAGACTATCAATAGGTCCCAGCAGAATTGGTGTAAGAAATTAGATCATGCACTTCGGGCTTATAGAATGATACGTCTCGAACGTATCTATAATTTTTTATTGTTCCATGCTATTATATTATCTGTTTTGGATGTTTAATGGGCTTTATTATGCACTTTTATATTATTTTTGGGACTAACTACTACCCGGAGGCCCAGTGCAAATTGTTGTTTTTTGCCTATTTCAGTGTTTCGCAAAAAAGGAATATCAAATGGAGTCCAAATGGAATGAAACCTTTGCGAGGATCATTTTTGGAACGAACGCAATCCAAGGGACTTGGAGTGGACGTAAAGGAAGTCACGAGGTAGGAGGGTGCGCCCAGGGGGGTAGGCACGCCCCCACCCTCATGGGCCCCTCGTAGCTCCACCGGCCTACTTCCTTCGCCTATATATACTCATATACCCTGAAATCATCCATGAGCACCATGAAACACTTTTTCAACCGCCGCAACCTTCTGTACCCGTGAGATCCCATCCTGGGGCCTTTTCCGGTGCTCCGCCGGAGGGGGAATCGATCACGGAGGGCTTCTACATCAACACCATAGCCTCTCCGATGATGTGTGAGTAGTTTACCATAGACCTTCGGGTCCATAGTTATTAGCTAGATGGCTTCTTCTCTCTCTTTGGATCTCAATACAAAGTTCTCCTCGATTCTCTTGGAGATCTATTTGATGTAATACTTTTTTGCGGTGTGTTTGTCGAGATCCGATGAATTGTGGGTTTATGATCAAGATTATCTATGAACAATATTTGGTTCTTCTCTGAATTCTTATATGTATGATTCAATATATTTGCAAGTCTCTTCGAATTATCAGTTTGGTTTGGCCTACTAGATTGATCTTTCTTGCAAGGGGAGAAGTGCTTAGCTTTGGGTTCAATCTTGTGATGTCCTTTCCCAGTGATAGTAGGGGCAGCAAGGCACGTATTGTATTGTTGTCATCGAGGATAAAAAGATGGGGTTTATAGTATATTGCTTGAGTTTATCCCTCTACATCATGTCATCTTGCCTACTGCGTTACTCCGTCCTTATGAACTTAATACTCTAGATGCATGCTGGATAGCGGTTGATGTGTGGAGTAATAGTAGTAGATGCAGAATCGTTTCAGTCTACTTGTCACGGACGTGATGCCTATGTTCATGATAATGCCTAGATATTCTCATAACTATGCACTTTTCTATCAATTGCTCGACTGTAATTCATTCACCCACCGTCGAATATGCTATCTTGAGAGAAGCCACTAGTGAAACCTATGGCCCCCGGGTCTATTTTCCATCATATAAGTTTCTGATCTATTTTATTTTGCAATCTTTACTTTCCAATCTATACCATAAAATACCAAAAATATTGATCTTATTATCTCTATTAGATCTCACTTTTGCAAGTGGCCGTGAAGGGATTGACAACCACTTTATCGCGTTGGTTGCAAGGTTCTTAATTGCTTGTGCAGGTATGAGGGATTTGCGTGTAGTCTCCTACTGGATTGATACCTTGGTTCTCAAAAACTGAAGGAAATACTTACGCTACTTTGCTGCATCACCCTTTCCTCTTCAAGGGAAAACCAACGCATGCTCAAGAAGTAGCAAGAAGGATTTCTGGCGCCGTTGCCGGGGAGATCTACGCACAAGTCAAGACATACCAAGTACCCATCACAAAATCTTATCCCTCGCATTACATTATTTGCCATTTGCCTCTAGTTTTCCTCTCCCCCACTTCACCCTTGCCGTTTTATTCGCCCTTTTTTCGTTCGTCTCTTTTCGCTTGCTTCCTGTGTGCTTGTGTGTTGGATTGTTTGTCACGATGGCTCAAGACAATACTAAATTGTGTGAATTTTCCAATAACAACCACAATGATTTTCTTAGCACTCCGATTGCTCCTATTACCGATGCTGAATCTTGTGAAATTAATGATGCTTTGTTGAATCTTGTCATGAAAGATCAATTCTCTGGCCTTCCTAGTGAAGATACAGCTACTCATCTAAACAACTTTGTTGATTTGTGCGATATGCAAAAGAAGAAAGATGTGAATAATGATATTGTCAAATTGAAGCTATTTCCCTTTTCTCTTAGATGTGGTTTCATGTTTTAATTAGTGTTTGTGCCAAGTAAAACCTATAGGATCTTCTTGGGTGATAATTGTTTGATCTTGCTGAAAAAGTCAGAAACTTTCTGCTCACAAAAACAATTGTTAAAAATCACCAAAAAGTGATAAAATACTGATTCCAATTGCAGTAGATCAATAAACAAATTATCTAGGTCTTCCTAGTTTGGTAGATTTTTCTGAGTTACAGAATTTGCGTTTGATGCAGATTACTACAGACTGTTCTGTTTTTGACAGATTCTGTTTTTCGTGTGTTGTTTGCTTATTTTGATGAATCTATGGCTAGTATCGGGGGGTATGAACCATAGAGAAGTTGGAATACAGTAGGTTTAACACCAATATAAATAAAGAATGAGTTCATTACAGTACCTTAAAGTGGTGGTTTGTTTTATTTCGCTAACGGAGCTCATGAGATTTTCTGTTGCGTTTTGTGTTGTGAAGTTTTCAAGTTTTTGGGTAAAGATTTGATGGATTTTGGAACAAGGAGTGGAAAGAGCCTAAGCTTGGGGATTCCCAAGGCACCGCAAGGCAAAATTCAAGGACAACCAAAAGCCTAAGCTTGGGGATGCCCCGGAAGGCATCCCCTCTTTCGTCTTCGTCTATCGGTAACTTTACTTGAGGCTATATTTTTATTCACCACATGATATGTGTTTTGCTTGGAGCGTCTTGTTTTGTTTGAGTCTTTGCATTTTAGTTTACCACAATCATCCTTGCTGTACACACCTTTTGGAGAGACACACATGAATCGGAATTTATTAGAATACTCTAAGCGCTTCACTTATATCTTTTGAGCTAGATAATTTTGCTCTAGTGCTTCGCGTATATCTTTTTAGAGCACGGTGGTGGTTTATTTTATAGAAATTATTGATCTCTCATGCTTCACTTATATTATTTTGAGAGTCTTTTAGAACAGCATGGTAATTTGCTTTGGTTAAAATTTTAATCCTAAAGTGATGACCATCCAAGATAGGTATAACAAAAACTATCATATAAAGTGCATTGAATTCTATGAGAAGTTTGATTCTTTATGATTGTTTTGATATATGAATATGGTGATATTAGAGTCATGATAGTTGAGTAGTTGTGAAATTGAGAAATACTTCTGCTAAAGTTTGTGATTCCCGTAGCATGCACGTATGGTGAACCGTTATGTGATGAAGTCGGAGCATGATTTATTTATTGATTGTCTTCCTTATGAGTGGCGGTCGAGGACGAGCGATGGTATTTTCCTACCAATCTATCCCCCTAGGAGCATGCGCGTAATACTTTGTTTAGATAACTAAAAGATTTTTGCAATAAGTATGTGAGTTCTTTATGACTAATGTTGAATCCATGGATTATACACACTCTCACCCTTCCACCATTGCTAGCCTCTCTAATATCGTGCACCTTTCACCGGTATCGTACACCCACCATATACCTTCCTCAAAACAGCCACCATACCTACCTATTATGGCATTTCCATAGCCATTCCGAGATATATTGCCATGCAACTTACCACCGTTCCGTTTATTATGACACGCTCCATCATTGTCATATTGCTTTGCATGATCGTGTAGTTGACATCGTATTTGTGGCAAAGCCACCTTTATAATTCTTTCATACATGTCACTCTTGATTCATTGCATATCCCGGTACACCGCCGGAGGCATTCACATAGAGTCATATTTTGTTCTAAGTATTGAGTTGTAATTTTTGAGTTGTAAATAAATAAAAGTGTGATGATCATCATTATTAGAGCATTGTCCCAAGTGAGGAAAGGATGATGGATATGATTCCCCCAGAAGTCAGGATGAGACTCCGGACTAAAAATAAAAAAGAGAAAGAAAAGAGGCCATAAAAAAAGAGAAAGGCCCAAACAAAAAAAATGAGAGAAAAAGATAGAAGGGACAATGTTACTATCCTTTTACCACACTTGTTCTTCAAAGTAGCACCATGATCTTCATGATAGAGAGTCTCCTATGTTATCACTTTCATATACTAGTGAGAATTTTACATTATAGAACTTGGCTAGTATATTCCAATGATGGGCTTCCTCAAAATGCCCTAGGTTTTCGTGAGCAAGCGAGTTGGATGCACACCCACTTAGTTTCTTTTGTTGAGCTTTCATACACTTATATCTCAAGTGCATCCGTTGCATGGCAATCCCTACTCACTCACATTGATATCTATTGATGGGCATCTCCATAGCCCATTGATACGACTAGTTGATGTGAGACTATCTTCTCCTTTTTTGTCTTCTCCACAACCACCATTCTATTCCACATATAGTGCTATGTCCATGGCTCACGCTCATATATTGCGTGAAAATTGGAAAAGTTTGAGAACATCAAAAGTATGAAACAATTGCTTGGCTTGTCATCAGGGTTGTGCATGATTTAAATATTTTGTGTGATGAAGATAGAGCATAGCCAGACTATATGATTTTGTAGGGATAACATTCTTTGGCCATGTTATTTTGAGAAGACATGATTGCTTTATTAGTATTCTTGAAGTATTATTATTTTTATGTCAATATTAAACTTCTGTCTTGAATCTTTCGGATCTGAACATTCATGCCACAATAAAGAAAATTACATTGAGAATTATGCTAGGTAGCATTCCACATCAGAAATTATGTTTTTATCATTTACCTACTCAAGGACGAGCAGGAATTAAGCTTGGAGATGCTTGATACGTCTCCAACGTATCTATAATTTTTGATTGTTCCATGCTATTATATTATCTGTTTTGGATGTTTAATGGGCTTTATTATGCACTTTTATATTATTTTTGGGACTAACCTACTAACCGGAGGCCCAGTGCAAATTGCTGTTTTTTGCCTATTTTAGTGTTTTGCAGAAAAGGAATATCAAACGGAGTCCAAACGGAATGAAACCTTCGCGAGGATCGTTTTTGGAACAAAAGCAATCCAGGAGACTTGGAGTGGGCGTAAAGGAAGCCACGAGGTGGCCATGAGGTAGGAGGGCGAGCCCAAGGGGGTAGGTGCGCCCCCCACCCTCGTGGGCCCCTCGTAGCTCCACCGACCTACTTCATTCGCCTATATATACTCATATGCCCTGAAAACATCCAGGAGCACCACGAAACACTTTTTCCACCGCCGCAACCTTCTGTACCCACGAGATCCCATCTTGGGGCCTTTTCCGGCGCTCCGCCGGAGGGGAATCGATCACGGAGGGCTTCTACATCAACACCATAGCCTCTGCGATGATGTGTGAGTAGTTTACCACAGATCTTCGGGTCCATAGTTATTAGCTAGATTGCTTCTTCTCTCTCTTTGGATCTCAATACAAAGTTCTCCTCGATTCTCTTTGAGATCTATTCGATGTAATACTTTTTTGTGGTGTGTTTGTCGAGATCCGATGAATTGTGGGTTTATGATCAAGATTATCTATGAACAATATTTGGTTCTTCTCTGAATTCTTATATGTATGATTTTATATCTTTGCAAGTCTCTTCGAATTATCAGTTTGGTTTGGCCTACTAGATTGATCTTTCTTGCAATGGGAGAAGTGCTTAGCTTTGGGTTCAATCTTGCGGTGTCCTTTCCCAGACAGCAGGGGCAGCAAGGCACGTATAGTATTTTTGCCATCAAGGATAAAAAGATGGGGTTTATATCATATTGCTTGAGTTTATCCCTCTACATCATGTCATATTGCCTAATGTGTTACTCTGTTCTTATGAACTTAATACTCTAGATGCATGCTGGATAGCGGTCGGTGTGTGGAGTAATAGTAGTAGATGCAGAATCGTTTCGGTCTACTTGTCGCGGATGTGATGCCTATGTTCATGATTATGCCTAGATATTCTCATAACTATGCACTTTTCTATCAATTGCTCGACGGTAATTCGTTCACCCACCATAGAATATGCTATCTTGAGAGAAGCCACTAGTGAAACCTATGGCCCCGGGTCTATTTTCCATCATATAAGTTTCTGATCTATTTTATTTTGCAATATTTACTTTCCAATCTATACCATAAAGATACCAAAAATATTTATCTTATTATCTCTATTAGATCTCACTTTTGCAAGTGGCAGTGAAGGGATTGAAAATCCCTTTATTGCGTTGGTTGCAAGGTTCTTAATTGTTTGTGCAGGTACGATAAATTTGCGTGTAGTCTCCTACTGGATTGATACCTTGGTTCTCGAAAACTGAGGGAAATACTTACGCTACTTTGCTGCATCACCCTTTCCTCTTCAAGGGAAAACCAACGCATGCTCAAGAGGTAGCATAGAACAGCATATAAAAATCATATGGGTATGTCTCCTTATAAAATGGTTTATGGAAAGGCTTGTCATTTGCCTCTTGAGTTAGTACATAAAGCTTATTGGGCAATCAAATAACTCAACTATGATTTCAAACTTGCCGAAGAAAAGAGGTTATTTGATATTAGCTCATTAGATGAATGGAGAACCCTAGCTTATGAAAATGCCAAGTTGTTTAGATAAAAAGTTAAAAGATGGCATGATAAAAGAATCCAAAAGCATGAGTTCAAAGTTGGAGAATATGTTCTTTTGTACAACTCTCGTTTCAGATTCTTTGCAGGAAAAATCCTCTCCAAATGGGAAGGACCCTATGTTATCGAGGAGGTTTATCGGTCCGGAGCTATCAAAATAAATAATGCCGAAGGTACTAACCGAAGGTTGTTAATGGGAAACGAATAAAACATTATATCTCAGGTACACCCATTAATGTTGAAAGTAATACTATCCAAACTTTGATACCGGAAGAATAGATAAAAGAGTCCTTCCGGAACACTCCAGAATCGTGAAAATAAGGAGGTACATGATATGGTAAGTAAACGGACTCCGAAAAATCCGCAAAAATATTTTGTGTCAATTTTGGAATATAAGAAAAATTAGGAAAATAAGAAACAACCAGGAAGTGTACCCTGGTGGGCACAAGACACTAGGGCGCGCCAGCCAGGCGCGCCCATGTGGGTTGTGCCCACCTTGGGTACCTTCCGGACTCCGTTTTTCTACAGTTTGCTTTTCTTGCTGTTGCGCCTAGGTGGGTTTTGCCCAGGTGGGTTGTGCCTACCTCGGTTACCCAGGTGGGTTGTGCCCACCCCAAGAAAAAAAATCTTTATATACCCCCCGAACCTATTGACAACCGTATCGCGGCGAAATCTTCTGTTCTTTTCTTGCTGTTTACCTGTTAGATCTGAAAATATGTCATCCCAAGACTCCGAGGGTGAGATCTATGCTGCTGATTTCATCACAAACCCCAAGTCCTATGGGGATGTGGAGCATTATGGCTAGACCACGGAGGAAGAGGAGGACTATTATCCTAGGGAGAAGGAGGAGACGAGCTCAGATGAGGACGAAACTCTGTTGCCTCAACCTGGGGACATGCATGTGGAATTCAAGAAGTCAAGCCTTCCAAACAAACCAAAGAGGTCTAATGTTCAGTTTATACCGTTCCGCCTTTTGCAAGACAGTAAGCAAGATTTATGCAAAAAGGTACTGGAGCTTGAACAGGAGATCGGTGAATTGAAGGTGGAAAATTCTATCCTCAAGCGTAAGCTGAGGAAGAAGGACAAGATCTCTACTTCATCACCACCACCTTCTTCTTCATCACCAAAAAAAATTGAGTATCGGGTATGGGAACTCTCATTGGCTTCCGCCAAGCTTGGGGGAGGTGCCCCGGTATCGTATCATCCCCACTATCTTTTGCCTTTACTTATTTTAGTTTGATCTTTTGCTTTAGATGAATAAAAGTTTAGTTCGATCCTTTCTTTTTGAGAGTTTGCTTAGTGATTTATCCTTGTAATCATGTGCGAGATATATAATAAAGTTTAGTTTCAGATCTTGCTTTCTTTATTTTCATGTTGTAATAAAAAGAAAGGAAATAAATAAAAAGAAAGGAAATAAATTGAAAAGATCATATGCTAATCTTATGGTAGGTGATGACACCACATAAGGAAAAGTATAAATAGAAAATTTTTATTAGAGATTGACAAACATAGCATTGGTCAATAATGCAATTCATGAAAGAATTAATAAGGGAAGAGAAGATTCACATATAAATGCACTATCCTAGAAATCTTTTGTGATTGTGAGCCCCCATCAAAATATTATATGCCAAAATTGTTGACGTTGGACAAGGAAAACAACTTAATAATTTGTCTTTATTCATATTCACATAGAGTTATATTTTCATAGATCCTTTATCATGTGGTGCTTGCCCCTATCTTTGCTAGCCAAAAATTTCGCACTAAGTAGAGATACTACTTATGCATCCAAAAACCCTTAAATCCAAATCTTATTTTCAGGAGTCCACCATACCTACCTAGGGATTGAGAAAGATCCCTCAAGTAAGTTGTCATCGGTGCAATAAGGCAATAAAAATTGCTTCTAAAAGTGTGAGATCATTTAGTGTAGGAGAAAATTGAGCGTTGTATGAACTTGTGATGGTGAAGAATAAAAGCGACAGACTACATAATAAAGGTTGCCATCACAAGGGGCAATACAACGTGACGTTCTTTTGCACTAAGGGGTTGAGCATACAAACGAATAAGCACATGGTAACCTCTGCTTCCCTCTACGAAGGGCCTATCTTTTACTTTTATGTATTTACTTTTATACAAAGATTCAAAGTTTTTCTCTCTACTCCTTTTTATTTTCTCCTTTGGCAAGCATCATGTGGTGAGGAAAGATCTAGGCACATATGTCCAGCTGAATATGGGTAGCATGAGTTATTATTGTTGACATCGCCCTTGAGGAGAATACGTTGGGAGGCGAAACTATAAGCACATATCTTTCTATGTGTTCAGTTGAAATGTTTTTGTCGGCGTCCTAGGACTGGGGGTACCCAGACTTGCCTGCCTGCGGCCCATGACGTGGCTCCATCGACGGACCGGTACTGCCCAGCTTTAGGATCAACAACCCAAGACCCTCGCGAGGGGCCAAGCCTCGTGAGGCGGACGACACCAAGACCTCCTCGAGGGGCGGCCTCCTCAGGCTGGCTCCCGAGGAGCGGAGATTTCTACGCAAGGCTCACCTCGCGAGGTTCAGATGATGTGAGCCATGATGATCACGGCCAGGCGGGCGCCAGCGGGCGCTGTGTACCAGTTTCCCCTTTTGTGCTAAGGAGGCAAGCGCATGCGTGAAGTCCCGAGGAATCAGCCAAAGGTTTCCATTTCGGTGCAACAAGACCAAGACCGCTAGGACGGCAGGACGGAGATCATCGCCGAGCCCACCATGGCGTCACGGCCAGATGCTTTTGCAGGCGAAGACTACTTTTTTCAGGATAGCATGTACTAGTTGTCCCCCTTCAAATTTGGCCATTGTGGGATCCCTTCCCTCCTTACATTTGGGAAGAGGACCAAGGCCACTATAAATAGGACTTAGCCACCACCATAGCAAGGGACGGATCATACAGATCATCCACACACCCACCAGCTCATCGAGCACAAGAACATTCCTCCTCCTGAGGTTGTTCGCCCACTGTACTAGTTCATCATCAACCCCACGAGGCCAATCCACCACAAAGCAGGAGTAGGGTTTTACACCGCAAGGTAGCCCGAACCTGGATAAACTGCTGTGTCTCTCCTCCATTCGGTTCATCGAGCTAGGCCGTGAGATTAGCGAGCGGGCAGACTGGGGAGGACGAGTTCTTCACACGCAGCCCAGAGTTCGAACCTCTCAAGGATCTGTGGCACCCCGAATCCGACATTTAGCGCTCCAGGTAGGGGTGCGTCGAAGCTTTGCCTATCCGCCTCCTCCTCCTCTCCGTCCACTTCGTCCCTCCGTTCGGCTCTCATGGCAGGTACCGCTGCTCCGGCTGGATCGACGGGCATGCACGGAGGCGCCGTGGGCCTCCGGGCCCTTACGACAAGTGCAGTGGCCGCCCAAGTTCAGGCCAGAGATGCCGCCCTGCTACAACGGCACGGCGGACCCGACAGACTTTCTTCAGGCGTACGAGGAGGCCGTTTGGGTGGCCGGTGGCGACGACAAGGTCATGGCCAACTGGTTTCTTGTGGCCCTTGCTGGCGTACCGCGCGCCTGGCTGCTCAGCCTACTAGGATCTTTTGTGGCCTCCTGGGAGGAGCTGCACGGCCTCTTCGTCACGTGCTTCGCAGCACCAGCACTCCTTGCTGTCGCAGCCTTCCTCGGCGGCTCGCAGGTGCTGCCCTTGGACCGCCACGTCAAGCAGTTCTTCCGCCAAATGGGCGTCGCCCGCATGCAGCAGGGAGCTCCTCCGAGGTGGGCGGCGCCAAAGCCCGACCTCACCTTTGACTCAAGGGACCACCCAACGACCACCGCGGGCGCAGGCGCGCCTCCGATGGTCTGCACCCCCACCATCTGCAACGTGGCGGTTACCAAGACCGTCATCGACGGTGGAGCCGGCCTTAATGTGCTCGCCGTGGAGGCTTCCGGCCTGCTTCACGTACCGCATGGCCGGCTCCACCCCACCAAGCCATTCTCCGGGGTTGTCGATGGCTCCACCAGCCCCCTGGGGCAGATGCGACTCCCCGTCACCTTCGGCACCCGCGACAACTACCGCACCGAGCTCATCGACTTTGACATCGCCCGCATCAGCCTCCCGTACAACGCCATCCTCGTGTACCCAACCCTAGCCAAGTTCATGGCGGCAACTCACCCTGCCTACAACCTCGTGAAGATGTCGGGGAGCAGCGGCGTCCTCACCGTGGCCGGAGACACCAAGGAAGCCCTGAAGGCCCTCAAGCTCGCCTTCAGGGCCACAGCGGCGGCGCGCCCGGCCGAGGGAGGGGCCCTAGAGGTCCCAGGGGCTGTGCCAGCAAAGAAGAAGCAGTTGTTCTCTCAAGATCGGGCCGAAACGAAGCATGTGCCGGTCGATGAAGATGGAGCATCAGGTGTCACCTTCACCATAGGCGCCAACCTTCCTCCAGATCAGGAATGTGCATTGGTCGACTTCTTGCGCGCAAACAAGGGGGTGTTCACGTGGGAGCCCAAGGATCTGGTTGGGATCCCGAGGGGAATAATCGAGCATCACCTGAGGGTGTTCCCTAATGCACGACCAGTGAACCAGAAGGCACGGCGGCTGTCCATAGAGAAGCAGTCGTTCATTGTCCAAGAAACTCGCAAGATGCATGACGCTGGTGTCATTCAGGAGGTGAGATACCCGGAATGGTTGGCGAACCCGGTCATCGTCCCCAAGAAAGGCGGGAAGGAATGCATGTGCGTCGACTTCACCAACCTCAATAAGGCTTGCCCTCAAGACCCCTTTCCATTCCCATGCATCGATCAGATCATCGACTCCACCGCCGAGTGTGACCTACTGTGCTTCCTGGACGCCTTCTCGGGCTATCATCAGATCAAGATGGTGGTACAAGATGTTGAGAAGACGGCCTTCCTGACCCCATGCGGGGTGTACTGCTACACCTGCCTGCGATTTGGCCTGCACAACGCCGGGGCAACCTTCCAGCGGCTGATGCACATCACCCTGGGCCAGCAGCTCGGGAGGAACGCTGAGGCATATGTCGATGACATAGTAGTGAAGTCTCAGGAGGCAAGGACCCTTATCGAGGACCTAGAGGAAACATTTGCCAGTCTGCGCGCGGTGGATCTGCGGCTCAACCCAGAGAAATGCGTGTTTGGCATTCCCTCCGGCAGGCTGCTAGGTTTTCTGGTGTCGCACGGGGGAATCAAGGCAAACCCAGAGAAGGTCAAGGCCATAGAAAGGAAGAGCCCGCCGCAGACTCTCAAGGAGACGCCGAAGCTGGCGGGTTGTGTGACCTCATTGGGGCGTTTCATCTCCAAGTTGGGAGAATGCGCCCTCCCGTTCTTCAAGCTGATGAAAAAGAAGGGGCAATTCGAGTGGACTCCGGAGGCCGACGCAGCATTTCAAGATCTCAAGAGATACCTCACCATCCCACCAGTGATGGTGGCGCCGCGCCCTCTTGAGCCCCTGGTGCTTTACTTGGTCACCATGCCACACTCCGCCAGCGCAGCGCTGGTAGTGGTCCGGGAGGAGCACCAGGCCATGGGCCCGCCGGGCAACGCCCCACGACAGGACAAGAAAACTCAGCTTCAGGACAATGCTCCTGAGGCCTCGGCGGCACCAGCAGATGACCAGGCCCCTCAGGATGGTGCTCCTGAGGCCCTGGCTACCCCCGCAAGTGGCCAAGCTCTTGAGGTCCCCCAACCTCAGGAGGTACAAGACCCCACCAACGCTCTTGCCCTCGTCGAGCACCCGGTGTACTTTGCCAGCACGGTATTGCGTGACGCACGGGCATGCTACCCCATGCCGCAAAAGCTCCTGCTCGCGCTCCTTGTCGCCTCCCGCAAGCTGTGCCACTACTTCCAAGGCCACCCCATCAAAGTCGTCTCGGCTTACCCACTCGAGAGAGTGCTCCGAAGCCCCAATGCTGCGGGGAGAGCCGCCGAATGGAACATCGAGTTGTAGGCATTCCAGTTGGAGTTCAGCACCACCAGAGTCATCAAGGGTGCCACGCTAGCCGACTTCATGGTAGAATGGACCGATGTTCCCAGCCCCGAAGCAGGCGAGGACCGCCCACTGTCACCAGGAAGCGAGGCGCCAGATGGATGGGTCATGTACTTCGACGGCGCCTTCGCGCATCAGGGCGCATGGTCTGGAGCCGTGCTCATCTCACCCATCCAGGACAAGCTCTACTACGTCGTGCAGCTCTGCTTCTAGCAGGGCGAGAAGGTCTCCAACAACATCGCGGAGTACGAAGGCTTGATCGTCGGTCTCAAGGCTGCGGTAGCCTTGGGAGTGAAGCGCCTCACCATCAAGGCGACTCTCAGCTCCTCGTCAATTTCTCTAACAAAGTATACGAGCCGAAGGATGGGCACATGGAGGCATACCTTGCGGAGGTATGCAAAATTGAAAAACAATTCTTGGGTCTGGAACTGCAGCATGTGCCGCGCGGCACAAACAAGGAAGCAGACGGCATCGCCAAGAGGGCGTCCCAGCGCCTGCCTCAAGAGCCCGGCATCTTTGAGGAGCGGCTCTTCAAGCCGTCTGCAGCTCCGCCCGCAGCAGCACCAGCACCGCCTCGCAAGGACCTCCCTCAGGCTCCTCCATCGGGCGGCCTGATCTGTGGCCCGGCCTCAGGAGCTCGCCTCCTTCTTCCACTGGAACCTCAGGAGGGATGTTGGAATGAGGAGTTCAAGGAGTACCTGCTGTGGGGCACCCTACCAGAGAAGGAGGAAGACGCAGAGCGGGTGGCACACCAGGCTACAACGTACTGCATCCGGGATGGTGAGCTCTATTGGAGGCGCCCAAACGACATCTCCTTGTGATGCATTTCCAGGGAGCAGGATGTGACCTGCTGGCGGACATACATGGCGGGGACTGCGGGCACCACTCTTCATCACGCACCCTCATAGGAAAGGTATTCCGCAACGGGTTCTACTGGCCCATGGTGCTCAACGACATCGCCGAGCTGGTCAAGTCCTGCGAAGTCTGCCAGTTCCACGCCAAGCAGATCCACCAGCCCGCTCAGGGCCTCCTGACCATTCCGCTCACATGGCCGCTCGCGGTCTGGGGGCTTCACATCTTGGGACCATTCCCACGGGCGCCTGGGGTTTACCGCTACCTCTACGTCGCCATCGACAAGTTCACCACGTGGGCCAAAGTGGAAACTGTCCGCACCATCCCGGCCGGCTCGACAATCAAGTTCATCAAGGGCCTTGTGAGCCGCTTCGGGGTCCCTAATCGTATCATCACTGACAACTGCTCGCAGTTCACTAGCAACCTCTTCAAAACATATTGTGCTAACCTTGGAATGCAGATATGCTACGCCTCAGTGACACACCCCAGGAGCAACTGCCAAGCTGAGCACGCCAACACGGAGGTCCTGAGAGGCCTCAAGACAACAACCTTCAAGAAGAAGCTCGAGGCCTGCGGTAGGGGCTTGCTCGATGAGCTCCAGTTCGTGTTGTGGTCCATCCGCACTACCGCCACCTGTTTAACTATGTTATATAGAATATTTGACATTACCATATACTCCCTCCGTCCCAAAATAAGTGACTCAAGTGTCTATGGGCTAAGGATCCCCCCCACCCCACCCTACTAAATCTTAGAAATGTCTTATTTTACAGTAGTTGCAGGCTTCATAAATAATTGTCACCGGCTAAAAAAACATCACAAATGCTAATGCAGTTCCGCTCGATATGACATGTACGCTTAGCAAGCTGGTCATGACGCTTTTGTTTTCATATGTAGTTAAATCAAGCAGTCTCCTTGTGTGGATCTCCAAGACTAATAAAAGGCCAAAAATCTGAATGCTCTTTACAAATCTAAGTACGGACCGAACATGAGCAAGAAAAATGAATGCACATTCTAATATTTTCTCGAGTTCAGCAGACAAAAAGCATCATGTGACATTCACACATACCCCTACGAGAGAATGTACGCAAGTTATGCACATAAAAAAATTCTTACCAAGATGGACCACCGATGAGGCCACCATTAGCAGCGTGGACTTGACATCATGCATCTAGCTCAGCATAGAGGAAGACAGAAGTTTGGCCGTCCGGCCGGAGCTCGCCGATGACGCCAGAGACGGACACCCAAGTTGTTGATACCGGGGTGCCAACCCTGCATAGTCCACCACCTCTGGTTGTAGCCAAGCTCGAGGTCAGCTCAGATGTGAGTTGCAAATAGTTCGTACAACCTGAACATGAATACATAAAACATTAGAACAAGACGAGGAGAGGAACTGGCCGGAGTTGCAGAGAGGAACTAACCGAATCGGTGTGGCTGTCTCAGGTGTCGCCCCAGATGAGTTTCCACCGGATCTGATGGCGGAGCACAACTGTTGGCTCCCACCATTCTCAGGCGACCAAATCACGTCTTGTCTCCGTGGTTGTCGCCGCTGCTGGTGACGGTGGAGCTCAAGGCCACCGGATCTATGGTAGGTGCTCGCCGGCTCTGGCCACATGTTGACGGAGAGGTGGGTTAGTTTGGCGCCGGCTCTTGCTAGGTGCGGGTGCGGCGATGGCCAAGAGATCCTTGGAGAGAGGCAAGGAAGGTGAGAAAGAGTGGATGGAAGAGGAAACTGTGCAGCCGGTAGTTAGAGAGAGACGAGGAAAATTAGGAGGGTCAGCGGAACGATCGGGAGAGGTGGGGAAAACTGGGAGGGCCAACTACAAAAAAACTGGGAGGAGCAGTGCCGGTCAGGGTTTCGCTCGCTACTGTGGTCGAATTTCCGACATATATTTGTATTCTTTTGGGATCAAATTCATCTAAACAAAACCATATATTTCGATTATTAGGCTTCTAACTTACTCCAATTTTGATGTTTGGAACTTACATGTATTATTATTTTGTCATAATAACATATAAAAAAATGTGTTTGTGCACGTCCTAGTACGTGATGTAGCTCGATCTCGTCCGATCATCAAGAAACCATGCATAGCTAGCATGTTGCTGGTGCCATGGTGATTTTTTAGCCATGTCATTTAAAAAAGAAAAAATAAATCGGTGCATTGATGGCACGAACAAGATCGGCTGGCTCGCTCGCAACGCACATGCTAGTGGGACCCATGCACCGCCCTTCGTTTTTCCTAAAGCATGTTCATCACGTGATTCTTAGCTATGACTGTGTTTTCCTCATGCATTGCAGTAAACAAGCATTTGCTACAGTTGCCGACGCAACAAGCTTTTTTCTTCGGCAATGGCGCGGGGGTGAAGTAGGGGGAGACTGATATGATGTTTGGGATGTGACGCATAGGACGGCGCGGGATGCGACCAATTGGGAGCTCGCGGCGATCAACCGACCAAGAGTGTTGTCCTTCAAAAAATATTGATCATATTTATTCTTTTCGAGCATATTTTAAATAAATAGGACTTTCTGCTTATTTCTTTGGTTTCTCATGTAGTTCCAAATTTTTTTTGAAATGTGGAACTCCTGCTTATTTCAATTCAAGATATTAATTAGTTCTTATGATACATTTGCCTTAAATAAAATGGTGGAGACCGGGAACCTTCTAGACCGTGAAGTTGTATTTAATAAAAATGTGAAGGTACCATGCTACAGGAGGACTCATAACTAAAAATTAGCAAACTACTCCCTTCTTTTTATGAAGAGGGCCCTAGAACAATGATGGAAAATACTATCTATACAAGCACAACCTCAACTCACCGTTGTCGCGGACGGCCCCACTTGGAACGGCAAGACCTCTATGACTCCATGTCGCGGACTATTTGGAGAAGCAGTGATGCCTCGTTTTTACCTCCTTGGTCGGGAGGAAGAGGAATGCACGTCTTTGGGTTGAGCCGAACAACATGTAATTTGTAATAGCCACTCCAAAGAATCCACCATGGATGTGCTGTACCCCAATCTAGAACTCCATATTTTATCCACCTTGTGTTTGCCACCATAGCTATGTGGGAAGAATGGGAAAAAAGCGGAACACCAGTGAGTGATAACGCGCTTCGCAGTAGCTAGACATCAACAAATACCACTAGGACCGATCGTTCGTGAGCCACCAGTCACTGCGAGCCACCAGTCACTTTCACAATACGTCCATGTGCCACATGGTGACGACCGAACCTAGACCTAGACATTGTACATGTTAGGGAACGTAGTAATTTCAAAAATTTTCCTACGAACACGCAAGACCATGGTGATGGCATAGCAACGAGAGGGAGAGGTCCGCCCACGCACTCTGAGACCGAAAGCGGAAGCGTTATAACAACGCTGTTGATGTAGTCGACGCCTTCACGATCCGACCGATCCAAGCACCGAACGACGGCACCTCCGAAGTTCTCGCACATCGCTCAGCTCGATGACGATCCCCGGACTCGATCCAGCAAAGTGTCGGGATGAGTTCCACAAGACGACGGCGCAGGACGATGTTGATGCTCCACCGACGCAGGGCTTCGCCTAAGCTCCGCGACGATATGACTTCTCCGCGCAGGCTTCTCCTAAGCTCCGCGACGATATGACCAAGTGGAATATGGTGGAAGGGGCACCGCACACGGCTAAGGCAAGATCCGTAGATCAACTTGTGTATCTTGGGGTGCCCCTGCCCCGTGATATAAAGGAGCCAAGGGGAGGTGGCCGCCCTAGGGGAGGCGCGACAAGGAGGAGTCCTACTCCCACCGAGTAGGACTCCCCCTCTCTAGTTGGACTAGGATTGGAGGAGGGGAAGAGGGAAGGCGCCGCCCCTTCCTTGTCCTATTCGACTAGAGGGGAGGGCGCAGCCCACCTTGGCCTGCCCTTCCTCTTCTCCCATGGCCCATTAAGGCCCATGGACTTCCGGGGTTCCGTAACCTCCGGCACTCGAAAAATCCCGATTTCACCCGAACACTTCCGATGTCCAAATGTAGGCTTCCAATATATCAATCTTTATGTCTCGACCATTTCGAGACTCCTCGTCATGTCCGTGATCACATCCGGGACTCAACAACCTTCGTGCATCAATACTTATAAACTCATTATGAACTCGCCATCGAAACATTGCGTGCAAGGACCCTACGGGTTCGAGAACTATGTAGACATGACCTAGAACTATTCTTGGTCAATAACCAATAGCGGAACCTGGATGCCCATATTGGTTCCTACATATTCTACGAAGATCTTTATCGGTCAAACCGCATAACGACATACGCCGCTCCTTTGTCATCGGTATGTTACTTACCCGAGATTCGATCGTCGGTATCCAATACCTAGTTCAATCTCGCTACCGGTAAGTCTCTTTACTCGCTCCGTAATACATCATCTCACAACTAACTCATTAGTTGTAATGCTTGCAAGGCTTAAGTGATGTGTATCACCGAGAAGGCCCAGAGATACCTCTCCGACAATCGGAGTGACAAAACCTAATCTCAAATACGCCAACCCAACAATTACCTTTGGAGACACCTGTAGTACTCCTTTATAATCACCCAGATTCGTTGTGACGCTTTGGTAGTACCCAAAGTGTTCCTCCGTAAACGGAGTTGCATAATCTCATAGTTACAGAACATGTATAGGTCATGAAGAAAGCATTAGCAACATACTAAACGATCAAGTGCTAAGCTAACGGAATGGGTCATGTCAATCACATCATTCTCCTAATGATGTGATCCCATTAATCAAATGACAACACATGTCTATGGTTAGGAAACATAACCATCTTCGATTAATGAGCTAGTCTTGTAGAGGCATACTAGTGACTATCTGTTTGTCTATGTATTCACACATGTATTATGTTTCCGGTTAATACAATTCTAGCATGAATAATAAACATTTATCATGATATAAGGAAATAAATAATAACTTTATTATTGCCTCTAGGGCATATTTCCTTCAGTACATGCAAGACCTTCATGAGCGACGCCTTTACCTCCTCTACTCTAGTCGGTTAGGCAATGGGTTGGGGATGGGGATTTCTTGTTGACTCTCAACGGTCTCTCTCCTCATGATACTTTGTAAGTGCACAATTTCAAACATGCCATTTTCAAATCCATCGTATTTATAATGTTTTGGACCAGTTTTTTTAACCATCATGTTAATGCAAAATAATATGATGCACTTACAATAGCAATGCTAGAACCTATCTGTTGGAAATTTAATTATATAGAAAATAGTTGGAATATAACGAGCTGTCATTCCACATCTTTATTGTCGCGTGTTGTGCATTGGAACATATCACCGAGGGTGAAATTTAACCGTCGGTTATTGCTATCCCCTGTCGGTCATTTCTAGTCATAACCGAGAGTTCTATTTTGACCTTCGCTTATTAAGTTTTACCGTCGGGTATTACGTGCAATCCCCGTGGGTATAGCCATAACCGCTCGGATATAACAATGAACCGTCGTGCATTAAATTGGATATCCGAGAGTTGGGTTTTCCCCGTCGGTAAATGCAGTACACCGTCGGTTATTAGCACCCATACATGTGAGTTGAGAAAAACCCGTCGGGCATTACCACCACCGTCGGCTATTACTTTAATGGCCGACGACCCGTCAGCTATTAGATTTCACCGTCGGAAATAAGGGGATTTCTAGTAGTGTAATTGCTTTCTCATAGCACAGTTCCATGATTATTTTTTATTTTATCTTAATCATTTTTCTGAAGTTTCAGACTTTATTCCTCAAATAATGGACATATCATTTATAATTGTAGAAAGAATAAAGTCTGGGATTGTAGAATCCCAAAAGAAAGACTAACTAGAGCTACTAGAATGTTTTACTAAGATATCCGCTACCTCATTTGCCTCTCTACAACAATGAACTAAATTGACACTAGTAAAATCTAATACCATTTGTTTGAATTCGGCAATGACTGGGGCGTCTACTCCCATGTTGCATCAGGGAGTTTGGCAGCTTCAACCACAACTGAACTGTCAGATTCGATCATCAAGCGATTACAACGGGTGTTAGATGCTAGAATACATAATTATTGGGGAACGTAGCATGCAATTTCAAAAAAATATCCTACGCTCACGCAAGATCTATCTAGGAGATGCATAGCAACGAGAGGGGGAGAGTGTGTTCATGTACCCTTGTAGACTGAAAGCGGAAGCGTTTGACAACGCGGTTGATGTAGTCGAACTTCTTCTCATTTCGACCGATCATATACCGAATGTGCGGCACCTCCGAGTTCTGCACACGTTCAGCTCGATAACGTCCGTCGAACTCTTGATCCAGCTAAGTATCGAGGGAGAGTTCCGCCAGCACGACGGTGTGGTGACGGTGATGGTGAAGTGATCCGAGCAGGGCTTCACCTAAGCACTACGTGAATATGACCGGAGGCGTAAACTATGAAGGGGGAATCCTATCCCCTCTATTTCCTTTCCTCCTCTCCTTTTCCTTTCTCCACTTAGGCCGGCCCATATGGGGGCGCACCAGCCCCTTAGGGGCTGGTCTGTCCCACCCTTGGCCCAATAAGGCCCATATCTTTGCCGGGGGGTGCCCTGAACCCCTTTCGGTGACTCGATACGTACCTGGTACCCTCGAAACACTTCCGGTGTCCGAATACTATCGTCTTATATATAAATCCTTACCTCTCGACCATTTCAAGACTCCTCGTCATGTCCGTGGTCTCATCCGGGACTCCGAACAACACTCGGTCACCAAATCACATAACTCGTATAATACAAAATCGTCATCGAACGTTAAGCGTGCGGACCCTACATGTTCGAGAACTATGTAGACATGACCGAGACACCTCTCCGGTAAATCAATAATCAATAGCGGAACCTGGATGCTCATATTGGTTCCTACATATTCTGCGAAGATCTTTATCGGCCAAACTGTAGTGACAACATACGGTATTCACTTTGTCATCGGTATGTTACTTGCCCGAGATTCGATCGTTGGTATCTTCATACCTAGTTCAATCTCATTACCGGGAAGTCTCTTTACTAGTTCCATAATGCATCATCCCGCAACTAACTCACTAGTCACATTGCTTGCAAGGCTTATCATGATGTGCATTACCGAGAGGGCCCGGAGATACCCCCTCCGATACTCAGAGTGACAAATCCTAATCTCGATCTATGCCAACCCAACAAGCACCTTCGGAGATACCTGTAGAGCATCTTTATAATCACCCAGTTACGTTGTGACGTTTGATAGCACTCAAGGTATTCCTCTGGTATCTGGGAGTTGCATAATCCCATAGTCAAAGAAATATGTATATGACATGAGGAAAGCTATAGCAATAAAACTGAACGATCAACATGCCAAGCTAACGGATGGGTCTTTTCCATCACATCTTTCTCCTAATGATGTGCTCCCGTTCATCAAATGACAACACATGTATATGGTTAGGAAACTTAACCATCTTTGATCAACGAGCTAGTCTGGTAGAGTCTTACTAGGGACACATTGTTTTGTCTATGTATCCACACATGTATCAAGTTTCCGGTTAATACAATTCTAGCATGAATAATAAACATTTATCATGATATAAGGAAATATAAAATAAAAACTTTATTATTACCTCTAGGGCATATTTCCTTCAATAATACCATTCCGCACAATACTTATTTCTTCTTTGTCAGCGTTGCACATGAGCGGTAACACCCACGTGGCCGCTACTATGAAGTTTTCATGGTCATCACGAGCCACAACACCAGTCCCTCCTGATAGAGTTTCAGCTCAAAAAGAGGCATCAACATTCATCTTCACTATGCCTGTCATCAGCCTCCTCAACAGCTCATCATTCTTACGAAGAGGTTGATTAGGAGTTCAAGATCTAATAAAGTTTGCGGGCAACACCCTAGTTGATATAGTTGTACGCACCGGGTATTGTATCGATTCTCCTTTTGCACTCTAGCGTCGCGGCCGCTATCAAGATTAGCTCTGCCATCGGAAAGTTATCACTAGTTGATGGCGCCGTAATAGAATATCCATCGTAATGGACCCCGAAGGGTCCTTCCTTATAGCCCTCTGGATTACTTCCGTCATCCCAAGTTCCTCACAAATCTCAGAAGCACATGAGCAAGAAAACAAGCAATGTTGTATGTCATCATATCTGATCCTACACAAAGGACAATGAGGGATAATTGGGATGCGTCGTCCTGTAAGTACACCATAGAGAGGAAGAACTCCCCCTTCCACAAAAAGTGCTTGATTTTCCCTTGGACTCGAAGCTGCCACACTTCCTTCCATATATGATTTAGATGAACGTTACCCTGACCATCCACTCTATTAAAATGGCTACCAAATTGATGTTCAAACTCATCATTGTAAGCAGACCAAACAGAAAAAGTGTCGGGTCTCGTGTACTGCCACACTACAAAATCTTCCAAGAACTGAACCCACGGAGGGATTTTCAAAATTATGTTAACATGGACTGAGAAAACAGGTCGTATGAAAGCCTCATCCCACTACCCCGTATGTGGATCTATGATCTCTTCCACTTTAGAGAGCATAGTTCCCCCCTTGGGGTGATAACTTCCCCAATTGCACTTGACGGAATTCAAGGATCCTCCCAAATATTGATATGTGAGCTTGAACCGACCCGCCATATATATCTTCTCTTAAAAGTTTGAATACTAGCAAAAACTTTGCTAGGTAAATGAAGAACCTTTCCTTGGACCAGCCTTCAAGATGTCTCCATCCGGGTAATATTTTGCACTTAACACCCGTGCACAAAGAGATTCAATGTTTTCGATTAGTCAACAACACTGATTTGCGAACATAGCTAGGTTAAAGCTGTGAAGGTCTCTAAAGCCCAGTCCCCCTTTCTTCTTTGGTACACACAACTTTCACCATGAAAAGCAACGTATCTTCTTCTTTTCCTCCCCATCACACCTCCGCCAGAGATTTCATCAGTAATAGATTTACAAATTCCTTTAGGTAGCTTGAAAACTGGCATAGTGTAAGAAGGAATTGCTTGTGCTACTGATTTTAGCAAAATCTCCTTCGCTTACATAGAAAGGATCTTTTCTTTCCATCCTTTTAGCCTTTGGCACACTATCTATGAGATATCGAAAAGAGTCAATCTGGTCAACTCCAACAGTAATTAGGAGTCCCAAGTACATACCTGAACGAGCTACTGTTAGGATATTCAAATCCCTGCACACATCCTCCCTTGCTCTGACACTAGTATTATATTAGGGCAAAAGAAAATATTGGACTTAGTTGTACTCGCCATCCAATGTCCTTTTAAGTGTGTTTTCCATTGGTCCTCGTCAGAATTAAAGAATCCTCTGCAAAAAGAAGGTGAGAAACAGAAGGAGTATATTTTATAAACACAAATACATTCTATTCCACTAATTTTCTTCCTCATGAGCCAGAATGCTAGATAGTCCTTCTGAACAAAGCAGAAAAAGATATGGGTATAGTGTCTTTTTTTAGGAAGTTCCAGGATTAGGCGATCACTTTTTATTTTATTTTCAGGGCAAGCGATCACTTATCTGAACAGCTACTGAGCCCAATGGGCTAAAAGGCTTTTTTTAAACGTGGGCTGAAAGCCTTAGTAGGCTGCGCAACACGCATCGACAGTGGGTTTATTTCACACACGTACACAACTGATGGCGGTTTTTCCATTTCCATTTCCCTCCGAAGTCCCACAACCGCCTTCCGAAGAGAACTCCATGGAACCTCCTCCTGAGCCCGCGGCTCCGCCTCCCCCTCCTCCTCCGCCGCTGCATCCCCATGACACAACACTCACGCTGACGTTGGCGCTGCCTCCTCCTGCGCTCGCGTCCGTGCTGATCTCGCCGAAGCCGCGCGCACGAAGGCCGAAGCCCGAGGGCGGCGCCAGCCCCAGACCGCGGTGCTCGCCTATCGGCGACACACCGCCGTGCACAGAGTGCGGAAAGCGGTTCCCATCATGGAAGGCACTCTTCGGACACATGCGATGCCACCCAGAGCGGCAGTGGCGCGGGATCACGCCGCCCCCGGCGCACTTCCGCCAGGGCGTTGCAGGCGCTCCAGTCGCCCCCTCCGGACAGTTCACGGTGCAGGAGCGCGAGGTCGCTTCCAGCCTCCTTATGCTCTCCAGCGCGCGTCCCGGCGCTAGCAAGGGCAAGAAGGTCGTTAATGCTGCTGCTATTACACCTAGCGGGATGGAGAGCTGCGGCACATCGGCGTCCGCGTCAGTGACGCCGGGGCCGGCCAACTGCGACGAACACAAGTGCAGCGTATGCGACCGTGGGTTCGCCAGCGGACAGGCTCTTGGCGGGCATAAGCGGTGCCACTGGGATAGGGCCTGCTCGGGGGTGGTGGTGATCGCCGCTGCCGGCAGCAGTGGGTCCCCAATGTCGACCGATGAGACGGCGATTCTAGACCTCAACCTGCCGCCTCCTGGGCCACCTCCGGTGCGGACGAGCGACCAAGGCTGCAGCCTGAATGACATGCTGGATTTGAAGCTTGGGTACTACGGATAACTGGGTTTCAGTGCTTCACCATGCATGTATGCGCTAAGCTAAGTTTGATATATGTATGTAAGTAAGTAGTGTATATATGTATATTGATGTTCGCTTGCTTTTCTTTTAGGCGTGCTGATTCAGAAATGATGTTTTCTTATCTTTCTGAATTGGCTTTCTGTTGCTTTGAAGTATGTGAGGTACTAACTCTGGCATACCAAGTTTGTGCGTGTACAAATGTATGATGCATATGTGAGTGTAACTAATGTGAAGCTAACTACTAATAATATATGTTTTCTCCTTCCTCCTTTTTTCTGCATATTATTATTATTTCTCTTATTATATTATATGATTAAGTTGTACAGGTTTTGTTTCACACATGCTAAGAGCAAGTTTAATAGTGGGCTATTAGCCTGCTTACATGGCACTTTTGCTTATGGGGAGAAGAGAGACATGGAAAAAATGAAGGGGGTGGGTTCTTATGCAAAAGCCCTCCTCTACGCATGCTCATAAGTAAAAACATTTAATGAGAGGGAAGAGATAGAGAGAAAATGAGAAAAAGGTGTACTCCCTTCATTTTTATTTAATCTGCGTATTAGCTTTGGCTAAAGTCAAGCTTTGTAAACTTTGACAAAGTTTATAAACAAAAATATTAACATATACAATAACAAATCAATATCATTAGATTCATTATTGAATGTGTTAGAGTTGTGTCGAATATAGTGTACAAGGTAGGTTACAGTTGGACTTGTAGTTGTATCGTGTTTACATAGGATGTGGAGTCGTGTCCTAGTAGGACACTTGTATCCTAGGCCTCTCTTATATAGCGGGGGTAGACACACGATGTAACCTATGCCAACATAATACCACCGGAACGCAGGGAAAGCCGGCGGCATGTGCCGGTGTCCAGGGCGACCAGGTGCGGTATTGTAGCGGTGTCATGGGGAGGAGCGCCCATAGTCAGGCCCCGGGGATGTAGCCATATCGGTGAACCTCGTTAACAAATCTCGGTGTCGTGCTCGTATGATTGCTTGGTCCTCGGATGATCGACAGTGGTTTCGGATTTATTTTAACAAGTGGTATCATGAGCTAGGTTGATTTGAGGTCGTGGATTGTTGATTGAAAAGAGGATGAAGAGAACATCGACAGAAATCTGTGGAAGCGATCGTAACGCGGGATAGTATGGTCGGCGAGTTGCGAGCTAAGCAGAGTTGGTCATGTTGTAATCTTCAAGAAGCTATCGGAAGCATCTGTAGCAAGCATCATCAATGATCGTGTGTGAAGCGCCGGGCAGCGGCCGGATCGAATCGGAAGAAGCGGCAGCACGCGCATGTGACGCGTGTGGAGCTGGATGGATAGATCGTAAGGCGACGGCGTAACGTGTACGAGAGGGTTGCAGGTAGAGGCAACGAGCAGCTGTTCGGCGACTCGGATTGATCGATGACAAGATCCGATCGGGGCAAGGAGCCTGCAAGCGGCGGCGACGCACATAGGCTGGCTCTTGGGCAGGCCGCCCATGCGGGTTGGCTCGCTGGGGTAAAGCCCGAGCTGCAGAGCAGGTCAAGGCCGAGGCGTGCTGGCCGTGCTGGGCGGTATTCCGAATGCAGCAAGGACAAAGAGATTTGTTTGATGAACAAAATTGATACGAAGACTAGTCAAGACCGGGATGCTATCATGAAATATATAGAAAAGCTCGTTCAACAGCTACGTACGTGTGGTCAATTAGGAGCTTGGCTTGCTTTGTTAATCTCCTATGGTGTTCACGCGGGAAGGCTATGAAGGATTGTGCTTTGGGTTTTCTTTGCTGATACACTTTTGTGTATGGATGGCGTTGGTTACGGTGAAGGCTTGAGGAGTCTGGAGTGTGTCGTGCAGTTGGACAAATTCGGCTGGGTCGGACTAGAAAGTCTGATGGATCGACATGAGTCGGTTGGTACAGAAGACGGTGGTGGGATCAGCGACGACGATATAGGAGCGTGATGATGATGGTGACCGACTTCTGGGGCGTGGAAACACGTGTCGCAGGCCCTGTGGCTTGTGTGGCTTCAACAAGACTATGGCGCGGATTGATTCAAAGTGGTGTATACACGGAGTTTGAAGTCGGCGAGGCGCAGGGTGGACTGATCATCTACCATGGAGTCATGTTGAAGGTGGAGCTGAGTCCGGAGGACTTCACCCGTGCTGGTTGAAGGCTACGCGTAAGTGCATAGAGAGTCGGGTTTATTCAGCGGGAAAAGCGAGTGACACGTAGTTTGGACTGAAGCCCAGTGGTCTGATGGAAGCGTGAAACTCGCCATCGGTCGGTGATGATCGGTGGTACTCTGCAGTGGGGGTTGAGTGGTGTGGTTTCGCGACCCTTGAGACTCGACCGACAGCGGAGGCTCGACGTGGTAATAGCGGGCGAGGCGCGGTGCGCACGGGACATGGAGACGGGCCAGGGCTCGTGGTCATACATGTGGTGAGACAACTGCGAATTTGACTCGGGATGACTACAAGCAATGGTGAAATTCCTTCAAGTTTCAGCATGACGGTCAAGAAAGGAGCGGTGATGTTGAGTTCAGTAACTCTTATGTGTGATACCCAATATGTGAGTTTGTTCATTTTTTCACGCAGATCAGTGATCAGTGTGTGATTGCGCTGGACGGATACTCTGGAAGTTGGGAGCACAAACTAGAGTAACAAAGAACTTAATTTTGCTCGAATGTTGGCTCTGGTCAAGAAAAGAAGGGACTACAAGTTGCAGGTGGAGTCACATGGAGTCTTTGGAGTAGCAGCGGTGCTCATGGGATAAACTCAAGTCCAATGTACATGGAAGTTTGACGCATGGACGAACTCAAGGTGATGGAGAATATTCGCCAAGGTGGAGTTTGTTAGAGTTGTGTCGAATATAGTGTACAAGGTAGGTTACAGTTGGACTTGTAGCTGTATCGTGTTTACATAGGATGTGGAGTCGTGTCCTAGTAGGACACTTGTATCCTAGGCCTCTCTTATATAGCGGGGTAGACACACGATGTAACCTATGCCAACATAATACCACCGGAACGCAGAGGAAGCCGGCGGCATGTGCCGGTGTCCAGGGCGAACGGGTGCGGTATTATAGCGGTGTGTCATGGGGAGGAGCGCCCATAATCAGGCCCCGGGGATGTAGCCATATCGGTGAACCTCGTTAACAAATCTCGGTGCCGTGCTCGTATGATTGCTTGGTCCTCGGATGATCGACAATGGTCTTGGATTTATTTTAATAGAATGTACTTTTACATCATATAGATTTGTTATAATAATAGTAACTCTTGATGACGTGGCAATGCTCATATAGCCAGCAACTGGCTATACTGTTAATCATGTTATAAGGAAACACTATTTGAAGGACAGACACATTAATTGATTTATAGTAGAATCCTTTGAGGCTTATGGGATGATATATAATACTTTCTATGTTCCTAAATATAAGTCCTTTTAGAGAGTCCAATAAGGGACTGCATATGGAGCAAAATGAGTGAATCTACACTCTAAAGTATGTTTATATACATCCATATGTAGTCCATAATGAAATCTTAAAAAAACTTGTATTTAGGAACAGAGGAAGTAAAACTAAATGAGAATGCATATAGCTGATCTATGTGTTCCGTAGCTTTCGCAATAGCAATATCCTGAAAGAGGCAGTAGGGCAAAACTATTGTTGTAGTAGTAGTAGCAGCAGGCAACAGTATAGTCAGGATCTTGTCGATCATGTGGCAGAGACTCGGCCTTATGGTTGACGGAATTGTATGTGCATCAAGACTGACCTGATGTCCCTCTTTTTTAGTACCAATAATAGAGTGGGTGTGTGATGTACAGTGTACGTAGCTACTCCGGCGCTGATGAAGTAGGCTAAACTTGATCACCAATTAAGTGTTGTATCATTTTTCTATCTGTACTGCCGGAAGTATATTTTGGTACGCCCTGCTACAGCTGTGCTCGGTGATGGCCTCGACCGCCCTCGCTGGATGTCGCGGGGCCGCGCGACGGCGAGCCGGTGATGCTCCGTATTTACGACTGTCCAGGAGGAAAGTTGCGACCGGCGTGGCACGTTGCTACGACCAATGAGGCGAGAAGCAACGATGACGACGACGAGTTGCGACTAAGGGTGAGGGTGGTGGCCATGGAGGACGCCGGGGACAGCGGGAAGGTGGCCACGCGCCTACACCATGCGTGGGCGCATGTTTTCGGGCACGTGTCAATCGGCTGTGGAAAGAAAAATCAATCAAACGGCTATGGGATGCACAATCGGGCGAACAGGGGCGGGGTTGACCGGGCAGGGTTGTCACCGGTCGACTGCCCAATTTTCAGTCAAAGAAAAGAACTATGTGTCGCGCTCCCAAGTGGCATGGGTGGTAACCTAGTCCAACAGCGCTGACCCTCATCTCTCCCTCCTACCCCCTCCCCGTCACTGAAGAAGACCACCAGACGCAGGCGACGGGGCTTCTCCTAACATTCAGCGACCAGTGGGGCCGTGTGAGCGCAAGGGATGTCATTGTTGTGTCAATCTGCATTTGGGTGCGTCGGCTGGCGCTCGTCAGCTGGGAGCATGGCTGGGCGACCTCAGGCGGCAGCGAAGGCGCATCTGGTTCTGGTGGAGTCAAGGAGTGTGGCGTGTGGAGCGGTCGGTGCCTCAGCTCTTGATCTAGTAGTGGTTGCCCGTCTTTGTCCTTGTTTCGGCGGCCAGCGGGCATGCAAGGGTTGTGGTTGCGGCTGCCCTGGGGCATGGCAGAAGCTCTAGTAGCTGGGGTGGCGCGCGTTGGAGGTGTGCCGCGACGGGCACATTTGGATCTGACGACGGCTTGGGTCTGATCTACGCGTGTAAGGGCCGCGACTTCACGGTGACGGAGGTGACAACAACACCAATGTGAGGGGTTCGGATGTTCCTATGGTGACAGATGCATTCCTTCGTGGCTCAGCGGGGTGGCTTGGACCATGCAGTGTTGCGGCCCCGGTGACGATGCCGCCTTTTCCTGGTTTCGCCCCCTCCATTTCATGGCACTTACAAAACGAGTTGGTGGTTGTAAACCTAAGAGCATCTCTAGCAGACCGCGTAAATGGCTGCCCTCAAACCGTTTTATGATTCGCCCAAAAACTGATTTACGATATCTAGAGGGCTAGCGCTGGAGCCCTCTCGGTACCGCAAATCAGTTTTCGTGCTTTAGTTTGACATCAACTAGAAATTTCTATAAATAGATGCGCTACACCGAACTAAATACTCGTGCCGCAATAGTACACATGTAAAATCATGTGCAATATAAGAGGTAGCAAGTTTGTCCACAAAAATGTGCAATCAAACAAAATTAAACATGATCAAATCCAGCAACATCAATGTTGCCAAGATCGTGTAGCACCATCATCGTCATCATCATCAGCAACATTGACCAAAGAATGATCACCACCATTGCCGGAAGCAACACCATCAACTCCATTGGCCGAAGCACCACTACCTCCATTACCGAAAGCTTCACCACTACCACCGACACCTCCAAAACCACCGCCACCAGCCAGCCATAAGATTTTGAAGCTCTAGCTTCCTCCGACACATGATCTTGATTCTTTTCAGCTCCCAAAATTCTCTTGCCATTGGTTCCATGCCATCCAGATTCATCATCAAGAACCGGTCCTCCTCGATGGTCTTCTCGTCGTCCTCTTTTGCTCCTCAAGAGCGATCTTCCGCTCCTCAAAGACACATCTTCTCTCCCACATTGCCTCTTTTTGTTGTGTTTTGTTCCTGGCCAAGGCCACTTTAGTTTCGAATGCTTCACCAACATAGTTTCTTTGACCTTCACCATCTCACTAATTTGGTCTCTCAAACTAGATGACTCGGCCGACCTCTTCACCCTATCTTTGTCCAACTTTCTTCCATCGGGCTTGCCCTTGTTTGTTCCTCTCTTTGGTGCATCATCACTATCTCATCATCTTTTAAGTTAACTAGTGCACCTTTATTTGGAGGAGCTTCGTTATCCCATAACCTCCATTTCTCTCTTCCTTGAAGCAAGTTCCAAATGTTGGAGCACAAATGGCTTGCCATTGAAATCCGAGCTTTGCTTGAACCTTTCATGGGCAATGTGATCCTACATTTAGAAAAGAGGCAAGAGTGAGCTCAAATTGTCATCAATGAAAACAAGATCACAAATGTGTGAAAAAGACAACAAACTCACATAGTCATCAATCGTGGAACCACTTGGAGGTGAATTCCTCACTTGCTCCAAATAACCACTCGAACGGCCACACGTTTTCTTGATCACATCCCACCGACCATGGAGTGATTTCAATGAATGACTGGATGGAATCGGTATAAGCTTATGATACTTGTCCCCGATGCGTTGCCAATATTTCTTCCCAGTTTGATCTTTGTCCACATCAAGTGATACACTCACCCATGCTCTAATCAAGCAAACATCCTCCATCTTCGTGTAATTGCCGGTTCTTTTTTCCAATTTTGCTTGGCTAGCATCAAACTCCTCCTCCTCAAGCTCTTCTACATCATCATAGCCGTCACCCCCTCTTCCACCTCAGCTTCGACCCCCACTTGCATGCCTGAATTGAATGCGTCAAGTGGCGCATTCAAGTCCACCTCGTTCTCCTTCAACAATTTTGTATATGATGTTTGAACGTTGTAGCTACAAAATCCAATGGGCGAAAAAAACACTAAGGAAACAAACCAAAGTCAAACCAAAGTTCACCGGAACAAAGGGGGGAAAATCACCTCTCCGGCATTTCCTCAAACACGTTGTGGATGCCGGTGGAGTTGATGGGATTGCCGGGCACATGGGTCGTCAAAGGGGTGGAGCGCGTGTCCTCAATCGGAACCGCCTTCTTCCTCAGGCCCTTGGCTTGCGTCTTCAGCTATCAACCGGAGAGGGTGGAGGAGGTGCCCATGCTCGAGCCAGCGACCGTGATGGGAGGGAGCATGGCAGAAGTAGTTGGCATGGCGGCGGGCACAACTCAATGGACAATGTGGTTCCCTTGTCGCTTCTGCGTCACACTAGTGGAGGAAGGAGTTGGTGCGGTGGTGGGGAACACGACTGTGGGAGGAGCGAGAGGACAAGGTAGCAATGAGGGCAGCGGCGCATGAAATCCGTTGGCCGGTGGCTGCGGGTATTCCGTGTGCCGATTGGGGACGCGACGCGGCAAGCCGACGGGGGGTCAAGGAGATCGGCAACAGTGGCGTGAGGGGGCGGCAAAGAAGGGGCGGAAATGTCCCTCCCACCAAGTCGCGTGCGTGATAGAGGAAATCGAAAACCGAGGGGAGGGGGTGGACTGGAGATTTGCGACTTGATGGTCGAAATATGCACCTCCCCATAAAAAATTGAGACAACTAGTTTTTTGGGTCCTGCGCGGTAGCGCGGGACTTTTTTTTATCCCCATCCCGTAAAATGGTGGTTATTATAGCAGCACAGTTTTTTGCGGGATCGGTTAGAGATGCTCTAATCTAGGAAACGCTAGTGGTGGCAAAAAGTGCCTTGGTGTCGTGGACACCTCACGCCATCAATATGCCGTCACTCATAAAAATAGTGGTGGTGTTGGTAGCCCAAGCCAACACTAATACAGATGGTGATGGCATGACACATTAGCGCATGCAATCAATGGCACATACTCCCTTCTTCTGAAAATACTTGTCAGAGAAATAGATAAAAATAGATGTATCTAGAACTAAAATACGTCTAGATACGTCCATTTCTCCGACAAGTATTTTCGAACGGAGGGAGTATATAGGTGTCGTTCGACATATTTCGTTGCAACAAGCTACAAGGAAAGTTAGTGGTGTTGCCTTTTCTCCACATGTCATTAAACTAGTTTGAAGGTAGCGTAAAAATGATGCCTCAACATCGTTTTTGATTATCAAAATATATAGATGTTTGAATGCCACAATTAGGAAGTATAAGAATCAAATGTGTAAGTAAGAAAATTAGGAAGCTCTCTTGATATCTAGGGAAAGTCGGAATAATATTAATTAAGAGACAACAATGACAATGATTTACCCGATTAAGTACTCCCTCCATTCCTTTTGACGCCTCATATAAGATTTGTGTTGAGTCAAACTTTACAAACTTTGACCAAATTTGTATAAAAAATATCAACATCTACAATACCAAATATACATAATATGAAACTACATTCCATAATGAATCTAAAGATATTCTTTTGGCCTTGTAAATGTTGATACTTTTTTCTATAAGTTTTGTCGATGCTTTGACTTTAGACAAAAGTTATATGCAGACTAAAAAGAAACGGAGGTGTACATAATTAAGATAGCAATTCAAATTTTGAAATACTTTAACACAGAAGGACAATGTAACATAGTACTCTAGAGAACCACAACATAGCTAGTCACTCTCCTTTTACAATAAATCATAATCAAAATCATTTGAGTACTTCTTCGCAGGATCTCTAACAAAGCTCAAACCATCAGCATCGAAACCTTGTTGCCTAACGGGAGTTTGTACTCAACCGGACTTGCTGGACACTCATTTAAAACCTCGCCGGCATCCAAAAATTTGACCACATCCATCACACCGACAATTAAGATTACAAAATTTAGGATTACAAAATTTAGGATTACAAAATTTCAACCACATTTCATCACATCCATCACCAACACAATTCACAATGTTGCAACTAAAACTACTGAACTCTAAAGCGCAGTAATATATAGCAACTACAACAAATATGGGTATGAGCTTGCCCAAGAAAAACTAACATGAACTCACACTGTTGCAACTACAACTACTTAACTCTAAAACGCAACAATATACATACTTCTGCTCATTATGGTGTACTCTTGTTTGTTCTGGTTGTCATCTTCTTCTGCTGGGTAGACGCCAGATTGGTCAAAGTCTTCCAATGGCTCGAAAATGACATGGCTTGGCTTTGTCGGGTCAGTTATCACTATTGCAAGAATGGCTACGAGTAGCGGGCGCCAAAAGCCCAGTCGTGGCGAGCAAGGTTCACTGAGCCGCCCGACACCGACCTCCCACCACTGCTAACATGGCATCAGTAGCAGGAGCGCGCCCTCTAGTGGTAAAGACCTAGTAGTGGCAGGCCTTACCTAGTGCCCGCCACTAGTAATCCACTAACGTCACACACTGATATGTCTCCAACGTATCTAAATTTATGAAGTATTCATGCCATGTTTACTACAATTTTATATGGTTTTGGTATGATTTGCATGGAACTAACCCGGACTGACGTTGTTTTCAGCAGAACTACCGTTGTGTTGTTTTTTGTGCAGAAATGAAAGTTCTCCAAATGAGCTGAAACTTTTTGACGATTTTTTTGGAACAAAAGAGACCCCTGAAGCTTCATGGGAGGGCCAGAAGAGCCACGAGGAGGGCACAACCCACCAGGGCGCGCCTGAGGGGCCCAGCTTGTCCCGGTGGGTTGTGTTCACCTCGAGACCCATCTTCGCGTGAAACCGACACCAAAAAATCCTATAAATAGGAAAACCATCAGAAATAACCCTAGATCAGAAGTTCCGCCGCCGCAACTCTCTGTAGCCACTAAAAACAAATCGGGAGCCCCTTCCGGCACCCTGCCAGAGGGGGAAATCGTCACCGATGGCCATCTTCATCATCCCGGCGGCCACCATGATGAGGAGGGAGTAGTCCCCCTTGGGGCCGAGGGTTTGTACCAGTAGCAATGTGTTTAATCTCTCTCTCTCTCTCTCTCTCTCTCTCTCTCTCTCTCTCTCTCTCTCTCTCTCTCTCTCTCTCGTTTTCTTGAGATGTCACGATCTTGATGTATCACGGGCTTTGTTAATATAGTTGGATCATATGGTGTTTTCCCCTCTCTATCTTGTTGTGAATTGAATTTTCCCTTTAAGATTTCGTTTTATCGGATTGAATACTTTTATGGATTTGAGAACACTTGATATATGTCTTGTATATGAATACCCATGGTGACAATGGGGTATTATATTGATTCACTTGATAAGTGTTTTGGCACTCAACTCGCGGATTCCCGAGGTGACATTGGGGTAATCTATGCACAGGGGTTGATGCATGTTCTCGTCTTTGTTTCTCCGGTAGAAATCTTGGGGCACTATTTGAGGTTCTTTATGTTGGATTGAGTATTATGATTTTGAATTTGCTTTGGTATTATTTTAATACGAACTCTTGATAGATCGATCGGAAAGAATAACTTGGTGTTATTTTAGTACGAACTCTTGATAGATCGATCGGAAAGAATAACTTGGCATTATTTTAGTACGAACTCTTGGATAGATTGATTGGAAAGAATAGCTACAAACAATCTCTTCTTATGTTCTCCGCTATATAAGATTTGGAGTTATTCTTCATCGCACTTCGAGGGATGGTTATATGATTCGATTAGATTAGCATTGTCGAGAGGTTGCACTAGCGAAAGTACGGACCCTAGGCCTCATTTTCAAGCATTGCAATATCTTTTTTTTTCGTTTTATCAATTGCTACCTTGCTGTTTTTTATTGTTCCTATTATAAAAATCAATATCTACTATAATTACTACAGTTTTATCACCATCTCTTCGCCGAACTAGTGCACCTATACAATTTACCATTGTATTTGGCGTGTTGGGGACACAAGAGACTTATTATTATTTGGTTGCAGGCTTGTTCGAGAGAGACCATATTCATCCTACACCTCCCACGGATTTATAAACCTTAGGTCATCCACTTGAGGGAAAATTGCTACTGTCCTACAGAACTCTGCGCTTGGAGGCCCAACACGAGTCTACAAGAATAAAGTTGCGTAGAAGACATCAAGCTCTTTTCTGGCGTCGTTGCCGTGGAGGTGAGTGCTTCAAGGTATATCTTTAGATCTTGCAATAGAATCTTTTAGTTTCTTGTTAAATCACTAGTTTGGTTTATAAAAGAAAACTACCAAAAATGGAATTGAGGTTGTATCATATTATTCATCTTTATAATGTCTGTCGTGAAAATCATGGAGAGGAAAATTGTGCTCAATTGATAAAATAGGAACTCTATAAAATGTTTGACAAAAAATATTTTAATGATGAGCATGATTGCAATGTTGAGCAAAAAATATTTCAATAATTTAATCCTCTCTAGCCCTAGCAAGTTGTTCATCAAGAAATTCACCAAGTGGCACAGTAGTATCAAGCATAGAAGTAGTTTCATCATAAGTATCATGTATAGCAGAAGTGGCATCATCAATAACATGCGACATATCAACATTAATAGCAGAAGCAGGTTTAGGTGTCGCAAGCTTACTCAAAACAGAAGGTGAATCAAGTGCAGAGCTAGATGGCAGTTCCTTACCTCCCCTCATATTTGAGGGATAAATTTTTGTTTTCTCGTCTTTCAAGTTCCTCATAGTGACCAGCAGATATAAATCCCAAGTGACTCAAAGAATAGAGCTATGTCCCGGCAAATGCGCTTTAAAATAGTCTTGATAACCCACAAGTATAGGGGATCACAACGGTTTTCGAGGGTAGAGTATTCAACCCAAATTTATTGATTCGACACAAGGGGAGCCAAAGAATATTCTCAAGTATTAGCAGTTGAGTTGTCAATTCAACCACACCTGGATAACTTAGTATCTGTAGAAAAGTAATATGGAAGTAACGGTAACGGTAGCAAAAGTAATATTTCTGGGTTTTGTAGTGATTGTAATAGTAGCAACGGAAAAGTAAATAAGCTAAGAGAAATATGTGAAAAGCTCGTAGGCATTGGATCAGTGATGGAGAATTATGCCGGATGCGGTTCATCATGTAACAGTTGCTACCTCTTGAGCACTGCGTTGCTTTTCCCTTGAAGAGGAAAGGGTGATGCAGCAAAGTAGCGTAAGTATTTCCCTCAGTTTTTGAGAACCAAGGTATCAATCCAGTAGGAGGCTACACGCAAATCGCTCGCACCTACACAAACAAATAAATCCTCGCAACCAACGCGATAAGGGGTTGTCAGTCCCTACACGGTCACTTACGAGAGTATGATCTGATAGATATGATAAGATAATATTTTTGGTATTTTTGTGATAAAGATGCAAATTAAAATAAAAGGCAATGAAAATAGCTAAGTGTTGGAAGATTAATATGATGGAAAATAGACCCGGGGGCCATAGGTTTCACTAGTGGCTTCTCTCGAGAGCATAAGTATTTACGGTGGGTGAACAAATTACTGTTGAGCAATTGACAGAATTGAGCATAGTTATGAGAATATCTAGGCATGATCATGTATATAGGCATCACGTCCGAAACAAGTAGACGGACTCCTGCCTACATCTACTACTATTACTCCACACATCGACCGCTATCCAGCATGCATCTAGAGTATTAGGTTCATAAGAACAGAGTAACACCTTAAGCAAGATGACATGATGTAGAGGGATAAACTCATGCAATATGATATAAACCCCATCTTGTTATCCTCGATGGCAACAATACAATACGTGCCTTGCTGCCCCTACTATCACTGGGAAAGGACACCGCAAGATTGAACCCAAAGCTAAGCACTTCTCCCATTGCAAGAAAGATCAATCTAGTAGGCCAAACCAAACTGATAATTCGAAGAGACTTGCAAAGATAACCAATCATACATAAAAGAATTCAGAAGATTCAAATATATTTCATAGATAAACTTGATCATAAACCCACAATTCATCGGTCTCAACAAACACACCGCAAAAGATGATTACATCAAATAGATCTCCACAAGAGAGGGGGAGAACATTGTATTGAGATCCAAAAAGAGAGAAGAAGCCATCTAGCTAATAACTATGGACCCGAAGGTCTGAGGTAAACTACTCACACTTCATCGGAGAGGCTATGGTGTTGATGTAGCAACCCTCCGTGATCGATGCCCCCTCCGGTGGAGCTCCGGAACAGGCCCCAAGATGGGATCTCACAGGTACAGAAGGTTGTGGCGGTTGAATTTGGTTTTTGGCTCCGTTTCCGGTAGTTTGGGGGTACGTAGGTATATATAGGAGGAAGGAGTACGTCGGTTGAGCAACATGGGGCCCACGAGGGTGGAGGGCGTGCCTAGGGGGTAGGCGCGCCCCCTACCTCGTGGATTCCTGGTAGCTTTCTTGACGAGGGTCCAAGTCCTCGGATCACGCTCGCTCGAAAATCACGCTCCGAAGGTTTCATTCCGTTTGGACTCCGTTTGATATATTTTTCTTCGAAACTCTGAAATAGGCAAAAAACAGCAATTCTGGGCTGGGCCTCCGGTTAATAGGTTAGTCCCAAAAATAATATAAAAGTGTATAATAAAGCCGAATAATGTCTAAAACAGAAGATAATATAACATGGAGCAATCAAGAATCATAGATACGTTGGAGACGTATCAACAGTCATAACATAGGGTGACACAGAACTAGCTCCAATTCATCAATGTAATGTAGGCATGTATTCCGAATATAGTCATACGTGCTTATGGAAAAGAACTTGCATCACATCTTTTGTCCTACCCTCCCGTGGCAGCAGGGTTGTCGGTGTCAAAACCGGCGGATCTCGGGTAGGGGGTCCCGAACTGTGCGTCTAGGCGGATGGTAACAGGAGACAAGGGACATGATGTTTTTTACCCAGGTTCGGGCCCTATCGATGGAGGTAAAACCCTACTCCTGCTTGATTAATATTGATGATATGGGTAGTACAAGAGTAGATCTACCATGAGATCAGAGAGGCTAAACCCTAGAAGCTAGCCTATGGTATGATTGTTGTTCGTCCTACGGACTAAAACCCTCCGGTTTATATAGGCACCGAATAGGGTTAGGGTTACACAGAGTCGGTTACAATGGTAGGAGATCTACATATCCGTATCGGCAAGCTTGCCTTCAACGCCAAGGAAAGTCCCATCCGGACACGGGACGAAGTCTTCAATCTTGTATCTTCATAGTCCAGGAGTCCGGCCAAAGGCTATAGTCCGGCTATCCGGACACCCCCTAATCCAGGACTCCCTCGGGGGTCCTAGCGGAAACTAAGGGATATTAAGGCCTCCTTTTAATAGAGTACCGGACCAAAGCATTAACACATAGTGAATACATGAACTCCTCAAACTACGGTCATCACCGGGAGTGGTCCTGATTATTGTCACTTCGGGGTTGCTGGATCATAACACATAGTAGGTGACTATAGACTTGCAAGATAGGATCAAGAACTCACATATATTCATGAAAACATAATAGGTTCAGATCTGAAATCATGGCACTCGGGCCCTAGTGACAAGCATTAAGCACACCAAAGTCATAGCAACATTAATCTCAGAACATAACGGATACTAGGGATCAAACCCTAACAAAACCAACTCGATTACATGATAAATCTCATCCTACCCATCACCCTCCAGCAAGCCTACGATGGAATTACTCACGCACGGCGGTGAACATCATGAAATTGGTGATGGAGGATGGTTGATGATGATGATGGCGACGGATTCCCTTCTCCGGAGCCCCGAACGGACTCCAGATCATCCCTCCCGAGAGAGTTTAGGGCTTGGCGGCGGCTCCATATAGTAAAACGCGATGAATCTTTCTCTCTGATTTTTTTCTCCCCGAACACGAATATATGGAGTTGGAGTTGAGGTCGGTGGAGCTCCAGGGGGCCCACGAGGCAGGGGGCACACCCCCCACCCTCGTGGCAAGGGAGTGGGCCCCTTGGCCTTGATACTTTCGCTAGTATTTTTTATTATTTCCAAAAATAATCTCCGTGGAGTTTCAGGTCATTCCAAGAACTTTTGTTTCTGCATTAAATAACACCATGGCAATTCTACTGAAAACAGTGTCAGTCCGGGTTAGTTCCATTCAAATCATGCAAGTTAGAGTCCAAAACAAGGGCAAAAGTTTTTGGAAAAGTAGATACGACGGAGACGTATCAACTCCCCCAAGCTTAAACCTTTGCTTGTCCTCAAGCAATTCAGTTGATAAACTGAAAGTGATAAAGAAAAACTTTTACAAACTCTGTTTGCTCCTGTTGTTGTAAATATGTAAAGCCAGCATTCAAGTTTTCAGCAAAGATTATGACTAACCACATTCACAATAACTCTTAGGTCTCATGTTTACTCATGTCAATGGCATAATCAACTAGCGAGCAATAATAATAAATCTCGGATGACAACACTTTCTCAAAACAATCAGGATATGATATTACAAGATGGTATCTTGCTAACCCTTTCTGAGACCGCAAAACATAGATTCATAGCACCTTTAAAGATCAAGGACTGACTAAACATTGTAATTCATGGTAAAAGAGATCTAGTTATAGTCATACCCAATATAAACTAATAGTAATGGATGCAAATGATAGCGGTGCTCTGCAGTTGGTTCTTTTTAATAAGAGGGTGATGACTCAATATAAAAGTAAATAGATAGGCCCTTCGCAGAGGGAAGCAGGGATTTGTAGAGGTGCCAGAGCTCGATTTTAAAGCAGAGATAAATAATATTTTGAGCGACATACTTTCATTGTCAACATAAAAACCAAGAGATGGCGATATCTTCCATGCTACACACATTATAGGCGGTTCCCAAACAGAATGGTAAAGTTTATACTCCCCCTCCACCAACAAGCATCAATCCATGGCTTGCTCGAAACAATGAGTGCCTCCAACTAACAACAGTCCCGGGGGAGTTTTGTTTGCAATTATTTTGATTTGGTTTGCATAGAGCATGGGACTGGGCATTCCGGTGACCAGCCATTTTCTCGTGAGTGAGGAGCGGAGTCCACTCCTCTTGAGAATAACCCGCCTAGGATGGAAGATATAGACAGCCCTAGTTGGTACATGAGCTATTCGAGCATACAAAACAGAATTTCATTTGAAGGTTTAGAGTTTGGCACATACAAATTTACTTGGAACGGCAGCTAAATACTGCATATATAGGAAGGTATGGTGGACTCATACGGAATAACTTTAGGGTTTAAGGGATTGGATGCGCAAGCAGTATTCCCGCTTAGTACAAGTGAAGGCTAGCAAAAGACTAGGAAGCGACCAACTAGAGAGCGACAACAATCATTAACATGCATTAAAATTAATGAACATTGAGTGCAAGCATGAGTAGGATATAATCCACCATGAACATAAATATCGTGAAGGCTATGTTGATTTGTTTCAACTACATGTGTGAACATGTGCCAAGTCAAGTCACTTGAATAATTCAAAGGATGATACCACCCCATCATATCACATCACAACCATTTTAATAGGATGCTGGCACACAAGGTAAACCATTATAAGCTCCTAGCTAATTAAGCATGGCATAAGCAATTATAATCTCTAATTGTCATTGCAAACATGTTTATTCATAATAGGCTGAATGAGGAACGACAAACTAATCATATTTACAAAAACAAGAGAGGTCGAGTTCATACCAGCTTCTCTCATCTCAATCAGTCCATCATATATCATCATAATTGCCTTTCACTTGCACGACCGAACGATGTGAATAATAATAATAGTGCACGTGCATTGGACCAAGCTGGAATCTGCGAGCATTCAATAAACAGGAGAAGACAAGGAAATATGGGCTCTTGGTTAAATCAACAATAATGCATATAAGAGCCACTTCAACAATTTAATTATGGTCTTCTCCTATCGTCCCCCAAAGAAAAGAAAAGAAATAAAACTATTTACATGGGAAAGCTTCCAACAAGCGAAGGAAGAACAGGAAATATTTTTGAGTTTTCTTTTTAATTATTACTACTACAGCAAGAAAGGTAAACTAACTAAAAGTTACATCTAATTTTTTGTTTTTTCTTAAGGTTTATTAAACACACAAGAAGAAAGCAAGAAAAAGGAAAATAAACTAGCATGGATATTACAATGAAAGAGTATGAGCACCGACATCTAGCAATGAATGTGTAAACATAAATGTAATGTCGGTGGGAAATATGTACTCCCCCAAGCTTAGGCTTTTGGCCTAAGTTGGTTTATTGCCACGGCTGGCCTGGCGGATATCCAAAGTTGTAGTTGGGGTCGTACTGTGATGTAGCAGTCATTGCATCGTGGGCTGCAGCTTGGAGGCGAGCTATCTCAGCTCTCCTCTTATACTCTTCCGCCTCCTCTCTGGTTATAAAATATCTCCCTTTTGCCTGAAAGTCAAAGAAAGTAGAAGCAGGGAGAGCGATGTGATAGGTGCGTCGTCTGTCAAAGATTAGTCGGAATTGGAGGAACTGATCATTCCTCTCAACAAAATGATGAAGAACCATAGCCTCATAATCCAAATAAGCAGGAGGCAACTCAATATCATCCTCACGTATGGTTACACCAAGAAAATTAGCTAAACGGGTTGCATAAATTCCACCAAAGAAATCTCCATTAAATCTATTATTATGCAACCTATGTGCAACAATGGCTCCCAAATTATAATGTTTATCTCCTAATGCAGCACTCCTGAGAACACTGAGATCAGGGACACATATGTGACATGCTTCATCCTTACCATTTATGCACCTACCTATGAAGAGAGCAAAATAATGTATAGCAGGAAAATGAAAGCTCCCTATGGAGCTTGTTCTATGTCTCTAGATTCCCCTACAGTTATACTAGCGAGAAAATATCTAAATTCAGATCTGCGAGGTTCACTAGTACTACCCCATTGTGGAAGTTTGCAAGCAGTGGTAAAATCCTCTAAGTCCATAGTATAAGAATTTTCATAAAGATCAAATAGGACAGTTTGATAATTGCGTGAAGATGAAAATTCAAACCTCCTCACAAAGGAACTAGTGAGATAGTGGTACTGACGGCACTTTCTGCTTCGAAGCTCACAAGATCAGCGTTATGCAAATATGCGTTAAATTCTTCCTTAATTGCTGGTTGATCCATGAAGTCCTCTGAGGGCCATTCATAAGGCCGCCTTTGCGCCCCTTGGTGGTTCATCATCAAGATCACGCATTGCAAGCCTGGGTCCTTGCTTCCTTGAAGGACCACCTTGGTACATTTTCCTAAACATATTTCTTCCTCTGCAAAATTTCTGAAATTTTTAGCAACTTCAAATAAAAGTGAACCAAGCTCAACAAAATTGATAGCAACTACTCCTACAAGTGCCTAGAGCCTATATCATGCATTAGAACTACTTGGAACCATATAAATTTGACCTGCAAGCTCAAGAACATGGTCACCTAGGCAGCACAAATTTGTAATGAATAAAGCATTAGAACAAAAACTAATTGGAGCAATGGAGGAGTCACATACCAAGGAACAATCCCCCAAAGCAGTTTTGTGAGAGGTGCTTTGAGCAAGGAGATCGAAAATCACAGCAAAATGAGATAGAACTTGTGCTTGAGCTAGATGGTGACTTTTTTGGGAGGAAGAAGAAGTGTGTGGGTGCAGGAATAAATGGAGGGGAGCCATCGTGGACCCATGAGGCAGGGGGGCGCGCCAAGGGGGGTGGGCGCGCCTGGACCCTCGTGGCGAGGTGCCAACTCCCCCTGATGTGTTCTCAGTGCCAGATATTCTCAAATATTCCAGAAAAAATCATATTAAATTGCCAGTGCATTTGGAGAACTTTTATTTTCAGGGTATTTTTTATTGCATGGATAATTCAGAAAACAGACAGAAAAATACTATTTTTACTTTATTTCAACTAAATAACAGAAAGTAGAAGTATGGTACAGAAGGTTGTGCTTTATAACTTCATCCATCTCATGCTCATCAAAAGGAATCCACTAACAAGGTTGATCAAGTCTTTTTAACAAACTCATTCCGACTAACATGGAGCCGGAGAAATTTCGAATAACACTATGTTACCTCAACCGGGATATGCACATCCCCAATAATAAGAATATAATATCTCTTTTTGACAGTAGGAAGAGGAAATTCAAAACCTTCAAAAATAATCGATGGAATTTTTCCAATAGAATTGATATTGTGGACTTGAGGTAGTTTCCTCGGAAAGTGTACCGTATGCTCATTACCATTAACATGAAAAGTGACATTGCCTTTGTTGCACTCAATAACAGCCCTATTCAAAAAGGGTCTTCCAAGAATAATAGACATACTATCGTCCTCGGGAATATCAAGAATAACAAAGTCCGTTAAAATAGTAACGTTTGCAACCACAACAGCACATCCTCACAAATACCGGCAATATAGCAGTTGATTTATCAGCCATTTGCAAAGATATTTCAGTAGGTGTCAACTTATTCAAATCAAGTCTACAATATAAAGAGAGGCATAACACTAACACCGCTCCAAGATCACATAAAGCAGTTTTAACATAGTTTCTTTTAATGGAGCATGGTATAGTTGGTACTCCTGGATCTCCTAGTTTCTTAGGTATTCCACCCTTGAAAGTGTAATTAGCAAGCATGGTGGAAATTTCAGCTTCCGGTATCTTTCTTTTATTAGTAAAAATTTCTTTCATATACTTAGCATAAGGATTCATTTTGAGCATATCAGTTAATCACATACGCAAAAAGATAGGTCTCATCATTTCAGCAAAGCGCTCAAAATCCTCATCATCCCATGGTTCCCTTTCTTTACCGTGTGTCCTAGCAACAAAATCTCTCTTATCATGATGTTGATTCTTTGATTGTGGGTTATCAAGATCAACATCAGGTTCAGCTTCTACATCATTATCATTGCTAGGTTGAGCATCAACATGAACATTATCATTAACATTATCACTAGGTTCATGTTCATTACCGGATTGTGTTTCAGCATCAGAAATAGAAATATCATTTGGATTCTCAGGTATTTCAGCAATAGGTTCACTAGAAGCATGCAAAGTCCTATCATTTTTTTTTCTTCTTTTTAGAAGGACTAGGTGCATCTATATTATTTCTCTGAGAATCCTTCTCAATTCTCTTAGGATGGCCTTCAGGATACAAAGGTTCCTGAGTCATTTTACCAGTTCTAGTAGCCACTCTAACAGCATAGTCATTATTCTTACTATTCAATTCATTGAGCAAATTATTCTGAGCTTTAAGTACTTGTTCTACTTGAGTGGTAACCATAGAAGCATGTTTACTAATAAGTTTTAGTTCACCTTTAACCCTAGATATATAATCACCCAAGTGTTCAATCATATAAGCATTTTGTTTTAATTGTCTACCAAAATAAGAATTAAAATCTTCTTGCTTAACCATAAAGTTATCAAACTCATCCAAGCATCGGCTAGCAAACTTAGTAGGAGGGATTTCAGCTTTATCATATCTATAGAGAGAATTTATCGTTACTACCTGTGTCGGGTTATCAAGACCAAGTGTTTCTTCAATAGGTAATGGATTAAGATCAGATATTTCTTCAACTGGCGGTAAATTAAGATCATGTATTTCTTCAATAGGAGGTAAATTCTTAACATCTTCAGCTTTAATACATTTTTCTTTCATATATTTCTTTGCCTCTTGCATATCTTCAGGACTGAGAAATAGAACACCTCTTTTCATTGGAGTTGGCTTAGGAGTTGGTTCAGGAATTGGCTCAGGAAGTGTCCAATTATTTTCATTAGTCAACATATTATTCAACAGAATTTCAGCTTCATCTGGTGTTCTTTCCCTGAAAACAGAACCCGCACAACTATCCAGGTGGTCTCTGAAAGCATTGGTTAGTCCATTATAAAAGATATCAAGTATTTAATTTTTCTCAAGAGGATGATCAGGTAAAGCATTAAGTAATTGGAGAAGCCTCCCCAAGCTTGTGGGAGACTCTCTTCTTCAATTTGCACGAAATTATATATTTCCCTTAAAGCAGCTTGTTTCTTATGAGCAGGGAAATATTTAGCAGAGAAGTAATAAATCATGTCCTGGGGACTACGCACACAACCAGGATCAAGAGAATTAAACCATATCTTAGCATCACCCTTTAATGAGAACGGAAATATTTTAAGGATATAAAAGTAGCGGGTTCTCTCATCATTAGTGAACATGGTGGCTATATCATTTAATTTAGGAAGATGTGCCACAACAGTTTCAGATTCATAGCCATAGAAGGGATCAGACTCAACAAAAGTAATTATATCAGGATCAATGGAGAATTCATAATCCTTATCAGTAACAAAGATAGGTGAAGTAGCATAAGTAGGATCATATTTCATTCTAGCATTCAGAGGTTTTTGTTTAAGCTTAGCTAATAATTTCTTAAGATCACTTCTATCATTGCAAGCAAGAAAGTCTCTAGCAGTTCTTCATCCATAAGGCACAATAGGTAATTCATATTTATTAGGAGAGTCTTCATCATCACTTTCTTCAATATTACCAGTTTCAATAATTTCATTCTCTCTAGCCCGAGCAAGTTGTTCATCAAGAAATTCACCAAGTGGCACAGTAGTATCAATCATAGAAGTAGTTTCATCATAAGTATCATGCATAGCAGAAGTGGCATCATCAATAGCATGCGACATATCAGCATTAATAGCAGAAGCAGGTTTAGGTGTCGCAAGCTTACTCAAAATAGAATGTGAATCAAGTGCAGAGCTAGATGGCAGTTCCTTACCTACCCTCGTAGTTGAGGGGTAAATTTTTGTTTTCTCGTCTTTCAAGTTCTTCATAGTGACCAGCAGATATAAATTCCAAGTGACTCAAAGAATAGAGCTATGCTCCCCGGCAACGACGCTAGAAAATAGTCTTGATAACTCACAAGTACAGGGGATCGCAACAGTTTTCGAGGGTAGAGTATTCAACCCAAATTTATTGATTCGACACAAGGGGAGCCAAAGAATATTCTCAAGTATTAGCAGTTGAGTAGTCAATTCAACCACACCTGGATAACTTAGTATCTGTAGCAAAGTATTTAGTAGCAAAGTAATATGGAAGTAACGGTAACGGTACCAAAAGTAATATTTTTGGGTTTTATAGTGATCGTAACAGTAGCAACGGAAAAGTAAATAAGCTAAGAGCAATATGTGAAAAGCTCATCGGCATTGGATCGGTGATGGAGAATTATGCCGGATCCGGTTCATCATGTAACAGCCATAACATAGGGTGACACAGAACTAGCTCCAATTCATCAATGTAATGTAGGCATGTATTCCGAATATAGTCATACGTGCTTATGGAAAAGAACTTGCATGACATCTTTTGTCCTACCCTCCCGTGGCAGTGGGCTCCTAGCAGAAACTAAGGGATATTATAGCCTCCTTTTAATAGAGTACCGGACCAAAGCATTAACACATAGTGAATACATGAACTCCTCAAACTACGGCCATCACCGGGAGTGGTCCCGATTATTGTCACTTCGGGGTTGCCGGATCATAACACATAGTAGGTGACTATAGACTTGCAAGATAGGATCAAGAACTCACATATATTCATGAAAACGTAATAGGTTTAGATCTGAAATCATGGCACTCGGGCCCTAGTGACAAGCATTAAGCATAGCTAAGTCATAGCAACATCAATCTCAGAACGTAATGGATACTAGGGATCAAACCCTAACAAAACTAACTCGATTACATGATAAATCTCATCCAACCCATCACCGTCCAGCAAGCCTACGATGGAATTACTCATGCACGGCGGTGAACATCATGAAATTGGTGATGGAGGAAGGTTGATGATGACGATGGCGACGGATTCCCCTCTTGTAGCGACCTGACCCAAAATCGGTCAAATCTTTGTGTCTGTACCATCCCAAGATCATGCTGGTACTCACAGTACATCGATAAAGTAATCAAAGTTCAATCACACCTGAATATCATTAAACGATTCTCATATAGAGTCTTTATTACAAGGGAATAAATTCGGCTCAAGGCCAACTCATGAGAAATAAACTACTAATGCTGCAGAAGCGTCGAAGGTAAAGCGAGTCCATCCGACTCCAAAGGGCAATCGCCAAGCGCGGAGCGTAGCCTTACTCCTGATCGGAATATACCTCTGCAACATAAGACATTGCAGCCATGTAGGTCAGCTTTTGGAATAAGCTGGCAAGTCATGAAGAATAGCAATAATAAACTTACTATCACTATATGCATTTTGACTGTGGGGCTCTAAGTTTCATCATTTTGCGAAAAGCAAATTTTTCCCTACTACAGTGGACTTGCTTGCAAATTACTACAATTGTTGGTAGTTATTGAGATGGTTCCGCCAACCAATATCTCATTCCCAAATTATTAAGTCATAAACCCCTCAAATTAATTCATTAGTTTTAGTGTTGAGATATCCGAATATTTCCAAGTTCCAGAGGCTCAAATGTCCGTAACCGGGGACACGGCTAATCGATTAGATCTTTAACTCTGCAGAGGGTTGCGCACTTTCCCCGCAAGAATCATTCCCTCCTTTAAAGTCTTCGCACTTCATGGTGTTTGAAGACGGGACGAATGAAACAGGGTCTTCCAAAGAGTTCTTCTGGCTACTGCCGGTACCCATCCAATCCTACCGTTCTTCTACATCACGTAGTACCATCCAGCCAGCGTCACTACTAGGGTTGACCCAGCCAGATCCCATAATGGCTTGCGGCTGCACAGGTAAGCTTCCGGTCATGGGGCATCCATCCGTCTCTTCGTGGCTGGGTGAAGCTTTCCATAAGATGTCATGGCACTTCTCCATGCATCCCGCCAACCACTTGGTTCTCCAGGTGCCGTCAATCGTCCTCCACCCAAGAGTGAATTCAAGTCCATCTTGATTCTTGTAGTTCATGGGGTTGTCATCATCATTGACTCTCACATCTTGCTTATGAATTTCACTCAACCAAAACCCGCTCTGAGCATAGCAAAGTAAACTACTTACGTCCGGGGTCATGGTAACAAGGGGGGTTGGTTCATCCTACCACATGATACTACTCAAGATTAATAACTTCAAAATTTCAACTACTGCATGCATGGTGGGGTGGTATAAGTTCTAATGCACAAAACATAGGTATTGAAAAATAACATGATCAAAACTTGCCTTGCTGATGATCCTCGTAAGCTAAAGATTCGTAGTAGCAAGCTTCGCACTCCGGAAACTCTACCGAGACAAACAAAACACAATAAGCATATAGCAAAAGGATCACATAACACAATAGCATAACAAAGTAACACAACACACCAAAACAACCAAATCAAAATCCAAAGGGAAAACTCAAAGAAAACCCATTCAAAGTTTTTCCTACTTCAAACAATAGCTAGAATAGTTTTTATATAACAAAAATTTTCTAACATAACCTAATCATGGTTTTAGGTTAACTAAACAGAAAGGATTTCACTAAGCAACTAGGAGCAAAAAGAATTAATTAAAAAGCTATTACAAAACTCCTTTTAGGCCTAATCCAATTTCTATTAGGAAAAATAAAATAAAACTTTTATTAATTATAAATACAAGTTCATCCATTAAAGTGACATAAACTATCCTAGAATAATCAATCACAAGTTAAAATAAATTTATTTACTAATTAAAATATTAGGAAAAACAGAGCTAGTTAATTTATTAGGATTAATAGGATTCTGCTTAAAACTAATTATTTATTAATCCTAAAATACCCAAATTAATTTTTATGGTTTGGCAATGTTAAAATAAAGTTGGGACAAAAGAATCATATAAAAATAATTTTTCTAACTCAAGTTATAGCAGATTTACAATTCTGACTAAAACTAAAATAAAGCAATTTTAATTATTTTAACATAGCTAAATATATATTCTACAGAAACTTTAGAAAATTTGCAAACCAACAAAAAAAGAATCACTCAAAAATATTAAACAGAATAAAAGATATGAATTTTTCAAAACAGAAACTATTCTGCTAAAACAGAAAAATGAAATTAAAAGAAATAGGCCTAATGGGCCTAAACTGTGCACTAGGCGTCAAATAACCTAACAGGGCCTAGGTTTAAACTAAAACGAACCGGGCTAAAATAAAAAACCTAACTAACTAATAAACCGGAAAGAACCGGGCCGGTTTCTTTAAAAAAAGATACCCTTCGATTCTAATCCTAGCCGTCTATTTGGAATCGGACGGGGGTTTCTCGGCGACTTATCAAGGCCCGACGGCGGCGGGCGGCGACGGCGTAGAGGCGGCGAGGGCTCAAGGTCAGCGAGCTCGGCGGAGTGGCCGTCTTGGTCTTGGGGAGCTCGGGAGGGTCTGTGGCGTCGGGGTGGCTGGGTGGCCTAGGGCGGCGACGGCGGCGACAATGGCGGAGGCGGAGCCTCGGGTCCGGCGAGCTCGAACGAGAGGGAGAGGGGGCTCCGGCGAGGTCTCGGGGGGGGATGGGGTGCGGAGGTGTGGGCTTTTATAGCCAGGGGGTCGTCCTCGCTTCGGGGGGCGATCGGGGGCGATCGGGATCCCGGATCCTTCGGGATCCAGCGATCCATGGCGGCATAATGAGGCGTGGGGGGAAAGAAGATGGGGTGGGTCAGCAGGCGAGAGAGAGAGAGAGAGGCGAGGCGAGCGGGTGGCCGGCGCGTAGCGATTCGGGCGAGGGAGGTGAGGCAGGCTGGGGCTGGCCAGTTAGCTGGGTGGGCACTGGCCGGGCCTACTGGGAGGGGGTCTTGCGCTGGCTGGGCAGGGGGGCCACTGGGGGTTTTTTCCTTTTTGAAATTTGTTTTTTAATAAAACAAAAACAGGTATAACTTTTAAAATATAAATATTTTATATAGGGTATATATATACCAAAATGATCAGGGGAATATTCCCTTTCATTTGAACATTTTTCCAAAGGCAAAATCCAAACTTTATAAAAATCCATTTTTTAAAATTCAAATTTGAATCCAAATCTTTTGGCAATGTTTTCCTCTGATATTTTTGGAGTGTCATGTTTACTCCTCTCATACTTTTGATCAAGTATTTATCAGGCTTAGTTTTTGAAATGTTTCCCACTTGCCAAAGTTTGAAATTCAAATTAAAAACTCAAAATTTCTCTGAAACTCCAAATGGCATTCAAATTCAAACAGGATGCATAGGATGCTTAGCTATAATTGTAAAACATTCCAAATAGGAAATTTGGGATGTTACAAACCTACCCACCTTAAGATGAATCTCTCCCTCGAGATTCGGGTTGGCTAGCAAATAGGTGCGGGTGGTCTCGAAGAAGGTCTTCTTCGCGCTCCCAGGTGGCTTCTTCCTCGGTGTGGTGACTCCACAACACCTTGCAAAACTTGATGACCTTGCTGCGGGTGACTCTGCTTGCAGTCTCGAGAATTCGGACGGTTTCTCCTTGTAAGTCGATCACCGCAAGCTGTATGGCCTCTAGGGGCACCGTGTCTCTCAACGGAACATCGGCCATGTCGGCATGACACTTCTTCACCGAGAAACATGGAAGACATCATGAACTCCGGACAATCCTTCCGCAATTCCAACTTAAGCAACCTCTCCACGACGCTCGAGGATTTTGTAGGGCCAATGAATCGGGTGCTAACTTTCCCTTGACACCAAACCTCTCGATTCCACGGTGGAGACACACGAAGGTATGCTCGATCTCCCACTTCGTAAGTCACTTCCTTGCGCTTCTTCGTCGGCATAACTCTTCCGTCTCGATTGTGCTATCTTGAGCCTGTCTCGAATCAGCTTGACTTTCTCTTGAATCCCTGATAAGATCGGAACCAAAAGTGATCGATCTCCAACACTATCCCACAACAATGGTGTTCGCACCTCCTTCCGTATAGAGCTTCGAAGGGGCCATCTTCAAACTGGATTGATAATCTGTTGTTGTACGAGAACTCTGCGTATGGCAAATTATCATCCCAGCTAGACCCATAGTCTAGCACACAAGCTCTCAACATGTCCTCCGTAATCTGATTGACTCTCTCGGTCATCCATCTGCTGCGGATGAAAAGCTGTATCAATTCCAGCCTCGTACTCCAAAGTTTCATGCAATCGCTTCCAAAACTTTGAGGTAAACTGTGTTCCTCTATCGACACGATTTTCCTCGGAACTCCATGCGACATACGATCCTGGTCATGTATATCTTGGCCAACTTAGCACTGGTATAGGTAGTCTTCACGGAATGAAGTGAGCTACCTTGGTCAAACGATCAACCACTACCCAGATAGAATCATAACCTGAACGGGTCCCGGTAATCCTGTGATGAAATCCATACCAAGTTTCTCCCATTTCCAATCAGGAATCGCAAAGGTTGAAGTAACCTGCTGGCTTCGATGTTCTGCCTTAACACGTTGACAAACATCGATATCGCTACGTGCTCGGCAATATCCTTCTTCATACCGCCCACCGAAACTTTGCTTCAAATCCGGTACATCTTGGTGTTACCAGGTGAATCGAGTACGGTGAATCATGAGCTTCTGAAGAATTAGCTTCCTCGAGCTCGGGATCATTGGGCACATAATACGATCCTCAAACCATATAGTTCCGTGTTCATCCTTACGAATCCTTTAGCTTTTCCTTCATCCATCTTTTGCTTAATCTCATCAATTTCCTTGTCCGACTTCGGGCCTCACGAATCCTTTCGCCAAAGTGGACTGAACTTCCAGAGTTGCAACAAATCCTTTCGAACTATCTCCACGGAGATCTCGAGGTCATCGACTAATTCCTGGGTAATCCTCCTGCTGTAAGAGTATTCACATAACTCTTACGGCTCAAAGCATCTGCTACAACATTAGCTTTACCGGGTGGTAATGCAATCTCATGTCATAGTCCTTTATCAACTCTAGCCATCTCCTCTGTCTGAGGTTCAATTCCTTCTGCGTGAAAATATACTTCAAGCTCTTGTGATCTGTGTAAACATCACAACGGTTTCCGATGAGGAAATGTCTCCAGGTCTTGAGTGCATGCACTACGGCTGCTAACTCCAAATCATGTGTGGCATAATTCATCTCATGAGGTCGTAGCTGTCTGGAGGCATAAGCTACAACTTTACCTTCTTGCATTAATACTCCTCCGAGTCCTTGATGAGAAGCGTCACAATAAACCTGGTATTCCTTGTGTATGTCCGGCAAAATCAGTACTGGGGCCGTGACCAACCGTTTCTTCAATTCCTGAAAACTGGATTCACATTCCTCGGTCCAAACATACTTGGCTTCCTTCTTGAACAGCTCCGTCATGGGCTTGGCAATCTTCGAGAAGTTCTCAATAAACCTCCGGTAATATCCTGCGAGTCCCAGAAAACTGCGGATCTCCTTGACTGAGGTGGGTGACTGCCAATCGGTGACTGATTCAACCTTGGCGGGATCAACTGCTATTCCTTCTCCTGAAATAACATGTCCGAGGAATCCAACTTCCTTCAACCAAAATTCACATTTGCTGAACTTGGCGTACAACCGATGTTCTCAAGTTTCTCCGAACTAGACGCAAATGTTCCTTATGCTCTTCCTCGCTCTTGGAGAAAATCAATATATCATCGATGAACACCACGACAAACTTGTCCAGATATTCCATGAACACCTTGTTCATCAAATTCATGAAGTACGCAGGAGCATTAGTCAATCCAAATGACATGACGGTATACTCATATAAACCATACCGTAGTGAATGCTGTTTTGGGTATATCCTTTTCACGGATCTTCAATCGGTGATACCTCGATCAAGATCGATCTTAGAGAATACCTTGGCTCCAACAAGCTGATCAAACAGATCATTAATCATCGGCAGAGGGTACTTGTTCTTGATGGTTACTTCGCTCAATGCACGATAATCCACAACCATCCTCAAGCTTCCATCCTTCTTCTCTACCAAAAGAACTGGGCTCCCCAAGGTGATGAGCTTGGCGAATATATCCTTTCTCCAATAACTCATTAATTTGATCCTTGATCTCTTTCAACTCATTCGGTGGCATCCGATAAGGTCTCTTGGATATTGGGGCTGTCCGGCAATAACTCGATCAGAAATTCAATGTCCCCGTCCGGTGGCATTCCTAGCAATTCCTCCGAAACACATCGGAAAATCTTGCACCATCGGCACTTCCTCCCTAACAACTCCGTGAGGGAATGCACCGATTCTTCATCCGGCTGTGCTGGCTACATACTTGATCCTCTTCGCTCCGGGGTGGTGAGCAGAATAGACTTCTGAGCACGATCTATGTTCCTTCAAACTTTGACAACCAATCCATGCCTAGGATTACATCCAAGGTCCGGGTTTCCAACACTATGAGGTCTGCGGAAATTTATGGTTCCCGATGTTGAGGGTTGCATGACAGCCACGCCGCCATCATTTCTCCTCCCGCGAACCGACGCGAAGGGGCTTCTAAGGGTTTTAGTGGGTAACCCGTATTTTCCACAACTACCCTTGATATGAATGAATGCGCTGCACCGTAATCAAAGAGAACCAAAACTGAACGTGAATTCAATAAAACTTACCAACCACGATTATCCGGCTGATCATAGACGTCCTCCACGCCGATGTGGTTCACCCGAGCACGAGGGAACGGATTGGGCTTCTTCACGAGCCTCCATTGCCGCTTTCCATTCCTCCGCTTGGCCTCCGGGCAGTCGGTGGCATAGTGCCCTGTCTTCTGGCACTTGAAGCAGGTGATGTGGCTCAGATCCTTCGGAGCCGGGGCAGAACGGTGCTGATTGCCATTACCATTGCCATTGCCATGGCCTGACTTGTTGTCCTGGCTGCGGTTGTTCCCATTTCCTCCATGGTTATGACCTCCATGGTTATGATGGGTGTGCCCTCCTGAGTATGGTGCATAGCGGGCTTCGCTGAGCTCCCGAGTTGTGCTTCCCCGGCTGTACTTCCGCTTGCGCTTTCTATCTGCTGCTGCTTGCCTTCAAGAATGGTGGCCTTGTCTACCAGCTCACGGTAGTTGTTGAAGGTAGCCACAATAAGCTGCATGCTCGGTTCATCATTGAGTCCCTCAAGGAACTTCTCACCTTGGCAGCATCGTGGCCACATCATCGGGGCATAGCGAAGCGAGCTTCTTGAATTCATCCACGTCTCGTGCCACAAGACGGTTCCCTGGCGTAAGTTGCGGAACTCACGCTTCTTCGCACTCATGGCTCCAGCTGAGACATGAGCAGTCGGAAGGCTGCTGGAATTGATCCCATGTGATGGCACCAATGGGATAAGTGGCGTGTAGTTCTCCCACCAAGAAGCTGCAGGTCCATCCAGTTGATGCGCGCAAAGCGCACCTTCTCAAAGATTAGTGCATCCAACGGTGATTAGCTCTCTTCCGACTTTGCGGAGCCAATCATCAGCCACAATCGGCTCGGTGCTACTAGAGAACATCATGCGGATTCAGTCTCGTAAATCGAGTCAAGTTGTCCACGGGGTGGTGGCGGTGGATTGTTGGCGTTGTTGTTCGATTCTGAATAAGTAGCTGCATCAAGGCATTCTGCTGCTTGGAGCAGCTGGGTGAGCTCCGGCGGGAAACCAAAGGTCACGCCTCGGAGGCATCTGGTGTTTTGGAGTGGATGAGACAATTAGAATAGAACAATGGTCTATGAGGAATAACACTACCCATATGAGTGCACAAACATAAACACACCAATCATTTATTCATTCCACTCAAACATGGTTCAAACTCGATTACAAAAGCTCATGACTAATCGAAGGGAAATATCGGCCTAACTGATCGATGAAAAACTAAAAATAACATGGTGGTCGACTAAAAAGTCTTCATCAGTGGCGCCTCCTCTTGGGGCTTCCTTCAGTGGTACTCCCTTCAAAATCCTGATCATTGCTCACGAGGGGTCCTTCATCTCCACTCGGGTAAAGGTCTTCTCCCAAGTCCATCCTTTCCTCTATCGCGGCAAGCTTCATCTTCGTGTCGCCGATCGTCTCCATGAAGTCCGCGACTTCTTCCTCATGGCCAAGGAAGTCTGCGCGCCTTCTCCTCCAGCCCAGTTCATGGAACAAAGCTTCCGTGTGTCTTGAGTTACGGCGAGTCTGAATCTCCCGCTTCCGAGAAGACACTCCAAGTCCCGGATGTAAGAGAGTGGAATCATCCTCCACGGTGCGGATGATATCTCCATTCCTTGCCTGCGAGAAACCATGGCGAGGTCTCGAGTGATCGAGCTCGCCCTGACTCCTCTCGGAGATGTCCAAGTGCTCGATAGATCGCCACGCCCCTTCCGATGATCCAGTTGAACTCGTGAACTCAAAGTCAATCGGCTCCGTGTGTCCTCCGAAAGTTCTCCACGGATATGCACTTCAATCAGAGGCGGGTGTCCGTCGGAAGTGCATTGGTTGGTTTCCGTGATCGAGGGCAGAGCAATCTTCAGCTGCTTCACCATCTGGACCAGCTTTCTTCCGAAGGGCATCGCCTCATCGGGCCGGCGTAACTCCGTAGCAAAACCGGGGTGAACTCGACGGCCATCTAGAATGCTGAAAATATGAGAAGAGTCGAATTGAGCAGGGAGAATTATGGAATGATAAGGATTTAAAGTAAAATGGTCTCTGCTATGGCTTTCCAATCCTAGGGGTTACGATCCTCACGGTCAGGCGTGTGCTCGATACCATCATCAGAAGCGACTGACCCAAAATCGGTCAAATCTACGTATGCATACCATCCCAAGATCATGCCGGTACTCACATTACATCGATAAAGTAATCAAAGTTCAATCACACCTGAATATCATTAAACGATTCTCATATAGAGTCTTTATTACAAGGGAATAAATTCGCTCAAGGCCAACTCATGAGAAATAAACTACTAATGTTGCGGAAGGTCGAAGGTAAAGCGAGTCCATCCGACTCAAAGGGCAATCGCCAAGCGCGAGCGTAGCCTCACTCCGATCGAATATACCTCGCAACATAAGACATTGTAGCCATGTAGGTCAGCTTTTGGAATAAGTGGCAAGTCATGAAGAATAGCAATAATAAACTTACTATCACTATATGCATTTTGACTGTGGGGCTCTAAGTTTCATCATTTTGCGAAAAGCAAATTTTTCCCTACTACAAAGGACTTGCTTGCAAATTACTACAATTGTTGGTAGTTATTGAGATGGTTCCGCCAACCAATATCTCATTCCCAAATTATTAAGTCATAAACCCTCAAATTAATTCATTAGTTTTAGTGTTGAGATATCCGAATACTTCCAAGTTCCAGAGGCTCAAATGTCCGTAATCGGGACACGGCTAATCGATTAGATCTTTAACTCTGCAGAGGGTTGCGACTTTCCCATAAGAATCATTCCTCCTTTAAAGTCTTCGCACTTCATGGTGTTTGAAGACGGACGAATGAAACAGGGTCTTCCAAAGAGTTCTTCCGCTACTGCCGTACCCATCCAATCCTACCGTCTTCTACATCACGTAGTACCGTCCAGCCAGCGTCACTACTAGGGTTGACCCAGCTAGAGCCCATAATGGCTTGCGGCTGCACAGTAAGCTTCCGGTCATGGGGCATCCATCCGCCTCTTCGTGGCTGGGTGAAGCTTTCGCAAGATGTCATGGCACTTCTCCATGCATCCCGCCAACCACCGGGTTCTCCAGGTGCCCGTCAACCGCCCTCCACCCAAGAGTGAATTCAAGTCCATCTTGATTCTTGTAGTTCATGGGGTTGTCATCATCATTGACTCTCACATCTTGCTTATGAATTTCACTCAACCAAAACCCGTCTACGAGCATAGCAAAGTAAACTACTTCGTCCCGGGGGTCATGGTAACAAGGGGGGTTGGTTCATCCTACCACATGATACTACTCAAGATTAATAACTTCAAAATTTCAACTACTGCATGCATGGTGGGGTGGTATAAGTTCTAATGCACAAAACATAGGTATTGAAAAATAACATGATCAAAACTTGCCTTGCTGATGATCCTCGTAAGCTAAAGATTCGTAGTAACAAGCTTCGCACTCCGGAAACTCTACCGAGACAAACAAAACACAATAAGCATATAGCAAAAGGATCACATAACACAATAGCATAACAATGTAACATAACACACCAAAACAACCAAATCAAAATCCAAAGGGAAAACTCAAAGAAAACCCATTCAAAGTTTTTCCTACTTCAAACAATAGCTAGAATAGTTTTTATATAACAAAAATTTTCTAACATAACCTAATCATGGTTTTAGGTTAACTAAACAGAAAGGATTTCACTAAGCAACTAGGAGCAAAAAGAATTAATTAAAAAGCTATTACAAAACTCCTTTTAGGCCTAATCCAATTTCTATTAGGAAAAATAAAATAAAACTTTTATTAATTATAAATAAAAGTTCATCCATTAAAGTGACATAAACTATCCTAGAATAATCAATCACAAGTTAAAAATAAATTTATTTACTAATTAAAATATTAGGAAAAACAGGAGCTAGTTAATTTATTAGGATTAATAGGATTCTGCTTAAAACTAATTATTTATTAATCCTAAAATACCCAAATTAATTTTTATGGTTTGGCAATGTTAAAATAAAGTTGGGACAAAAGAATCATATAAAAATAATTTTTCTAACTCAAGTTATAGCAGATTTACTATTCTGACTAAAACTAAAATAAAGAAATTTTAATTATTTTTAACATAGCTAAATATATATTCTACAGAAACTTTAGAAAATTCGCAAACCAACAAAAAAGAATCACTCAAAAATATTAAACAGAATAAAAGATATGAATTTTTCAAAACAGAAACTATTCTGCTAAAACAGAAAAATGAAATTAAAAGAATAAGGCCTAATGGGCCTAAACTGTGCACTAGGCGTCAAATAACCTAACCGTGCCTAGGTTTAAACTAAAACGAACCGGGCTAAAATAAAAAATCTAACTAACTAATAAACCGGAAAGAACCGGGCCGGTTTCTTTAAAAAAAGATACCCCTTCGGGGTTCTAATCCTAGCCGCCTATTTGGAATCGGACGGGGGGTTTCTCCGCGACTTATCAAGGTCCGACGGCGGCGGGGCGGCGACGAAGAGAGGCGGCGAGGGCTCAAGGTCAGCGAGCTCGGCGGAGTGGCCGTCTGGGTCTTGAGGAGCTCGGGAGGGTCTGTGGCGTCGGGGTGGCCTAGGGCGGCGGGCGGCGATAATGGCGAGGCGGAGCCTCGGTCCGCGAGCTCGAACGAGAGGAGAGGGGCTCGGCGAGGTCTGGGGAATGGGGTGCGGAGGTGTGGGCTTTATAGCTGGGGTCGCCTCGCTTGAAGCGATCGAAGCGATCGGGATCCGGATCCTTCGATCCGCGATCCATGGCGCGCGACGGCGTGGGGGCGGGAAAGAAGATGGGGTGGGTCATGGGGCAGTGAGAGAGAGAGAGAGAGAGCGGCGGGTGGCGATCGCGTGCGATTCGGCGAGGGGAGGTGAGGCTGGCTGGCTGGGCTGGGCCAGTTAATGCAAGTGGGCTGGGCCGGGCAGGGAGGGAGGCAGTCTTGGCTGGGCAGAGGGGTGGTGGCGCTGGGGTTTTTTTTTTTTTTTGAAATTTGTTTTTAATAAAACAAAACAGGTATAACTTTTAAAATATAAATATTTTATATAGGGTATATATATACCAAAATGATCAGGGAATATTCCTTTCATTTGAACATTTTTCCAAAGGCAAAATCCAAACTTTATAAAAATCCATTTTTAAAATTCAAATTTGAATCCAAATCTTTTGGCAATGTTTTCCTCTGATATTTTTGGAGTGTCATGTTTACTCCTCTCATACTTTTGATCAAGTATTTATCAAGCTTAGTTTTTGAAATGTTTCCCACTTGCCAAAGTTTGAAATTCAAATTAAAAACTCAAAATTTCTCTGAAACTCCAAATGGCATTCAAATTCAAACAGGATGCATAGGATGCTTAGCTATAATTGTAAAACATTCCAAATAGGAAATTTGGGATGTTACACCTCTCTGGAGCCCCGAACGGACTCCAGATCAGCCCTCCCGAGAGAGTTTAGGGCTTGGCGGCGGCTCCGTATAGTGAAACGCGATGAATCTTTCTCTCTGATTTTTTTCTCCCCGAACACGAATATATGGAGTTGGAGTTGAGGTCGGTGGAGCTCCAGGGGGCCCACGAGGCAGGGGCGCGCCCAGGGGGGCAGGCGCGCCCCCCACCCTCGTGGCAAGGGTGTGGGCCCCCTGGCCTTGATTCTTTCGCCAGTATTTTTTATTATTTCCAAAAATAATCTCCGTGGAATTTCAGGTCATTCTGAGAACTTTTGTTTCTGCACATAAATAACACCAGGGCAATTCTGCTGAAAACAACGTCAGTCTGGGTTAGTTTCATTCAAATCATGCATGTTAGAGTCCAAAACAAGGGCAAAAGTGTTTGGAAAAGTAGATACGACGGAGACGTATCACTATCTATGATGATTATGGTGATGACATTTATACTATAAAGAATAATGATAACAATGGAACTTGTCATCATGATTTTAATTTTCAATACCATGACAGTTATTGTGTTGAGTTTGCTCCCACTACTATTCATGAGAATAAATTTACTTATGTGAAGATTAATAAAATTTCTATGCTTATGGATCATGAAAAGAATACTTTATGTGATGGTTATATTTTTGAATTCATTCATGATGCTACTAAAAATTATTGTGAGAGAGGAACATGTGATTTTACATGTTGCAATAATATCAAGTTTCCTTTCTATGAGTTGAAAATCTTGAAGTTTTGCTTGTTTTACCTTCCTGTGCTAGTTGATTCTTGTTCCCATAAGTTGTTTGATCACAAAATCCCTATGCATAGGAAGTATGTTAGGCTTAAATGTGCTCGCCATGTGATTCATGATGCTCTTTTTCATTTCAATTCTTTACTTTTATGCGAGCATCATTGAAATCTTCATGCCTAGCTAAAAAGGCATTAAAAAGTGCTTGTTGGGAGACAACCCAACACTTTCCCCTACTATTTTTGTGTGTTCACATGATTAAGCTACTGTATTAATCATGGTCTTTAGCTTTTGTTACTATTTTTGTGTGTTCACATGATTAAGCTACTGTATTAATCATGTTCTTTAGCTTTTGTTTCAATAAAGTGCCAAGTAAAGCCTTTGGGATAGTGTGGATTGCACTTTACTTGATTCTGTGTAAAAAACATAAACTTTTGCTTCCAGTAACAGAATTTTTTAAATTCACTGGAACGTGATAAAATTCTGAATTTTTTACAGATGATTTATATACAAATTTCCTACGTTGTCCTATTGTTTCAGTATTTTTGGAGTAGTAGGAGTAAGGTAGTTCTCCAGATCATTACAGATTGTTCTGTTTTTGACACATTCTGTTTTCGATGCATAGTTTGCCTGTTTTCTTGTTTCTATGGCTTATATTGCTCAATATGAATTGTGTAAATGATAAGTTACAGTAGGCATTGTGTGAGAACAATTATGAATCTTGTCTTTGACATACCAAAAGTGAATGGTTTGCTCTTCATCATACTACCCTATCTCATGAAGTTCCATTAAGTTTTGTGTGATTGAAGTTTTCAAGTTTTGGGTGAGATATCGATATGAGGAGAATAAGGAGTGACAAGACCCTAAGCTTGGGTATGACCAAGGCACCCCCAAGGTAATATTCAAGGAATATCCAAGCAACTAATCTTGGGGATGCCCCGGAAGGCATCCCCTCTTTCGTCTCCAACATTATCGGTAACCTCACTTGGAGCTACGTTTTCATTCGTCACATGATATGTGTTTTGCTTGGAGTGTCATTTTATCTTATTTTTATTTTCTTGCGGTTATTTTTTTTTGCATCTTTTATTTCAATAAAAGTGGCAAGGATAGCCTTTACCATGCTTATCTTGCAAGTATATGCATTGCTGTTTCAAAACAGAAAGTTTATCGTTGTTGCAAAAATTCCTGAGAAAATTACGAATGTGATAAAATGTTGAAATTTCTTGCACAGTAAGCTATGATAAGTTTTCTATAGTGTGGTAAATTTTCAGAATTTTTGAAGTTAAAGAAGTATGAATGTTCTTGCATTCTTTACAGAGTGTACTGTTTTGACAGATTGCTGTTATGTTTGCATATGTTTGCTTGTTTAATGATTCTATTTGAGGATAGGAGTATTAAATATGAAAAGGCATTTATTATGCAATGTTAAATAATAATTTTAGTGATTTGCTACAGTATAGAATGGTAAGGTTATTGCATCGATTTATACTAACTTGTCTCACTAGTTCTTGTTGAGTTTTGTGTGGATGAAGTTTTTAAGATTTAGGGAAACCGTTATATAAAAGGAATTAAGGAGACACGAAATCTCAAGCTTGGGGATGCCCAAGGCATCCCAAGGTAATATTCCAAGAAGTCTCAAGCATCTAAGCTTGGGGATGCCCCGGTAGGCATCCCACCTTTCTTCATCGACAATTATGGGTTAGTATCGGTTGAGCCTAAGTTTCTGCTTCTTCACATGATGTGTGCTATTCTTGGAATGCCATTTTATTTTGTTTTGCTTTGCTGTTTTAATAAAATACTTAGATCTGAAAGTTTTCAAATAAGAGAGAGTCCTCACATAGCTACCCATTTACATAACTACTCGCTTGATCTTCACTCATATCTTTTCTGAGTAGTTTGTCATTTGCTCTAGTGCTTCACTTATATCTTTTTGAGCACGGTGTACTTTAATTTTTTGAATAAAAACTCTCATGCTTCACTTAGATTTATCTGAGAGTTAGTAAATTTTTGAAGAAATTCTCTCATGCTTCACTTATATTATTTTGAGAGAAAAAAAATTTATGCTCATGTTCTTCACTTAGATTTGTTTTAGCTTATTAAAAGCAACATATGAAATTAGTCCCAAAGTGATAGATATTCAAAAGGGATATAATAAAAACTTTCATGAAGATCATTGGACAAAATAAACTTGATTCTTTGTAATATTTTTGAGATATGATGATAGTGATATGTGAGACATGTTGGTGAATAATTATGCTTTAATAAGAACATTGGTGTTAAGGTTTGTGATTCCCTATGCAAGCACGAAAGTCAATAGTTATGCAATTAAATTACACCCTACTTATGGTGCATTATTCGGTGTTACTTATGCTTAATGCTCGCTTATGTGATTTTTTGTTTCTTGGTTGGTTGCTTCTCAATCTTTTTTCTAGCCTCCACTTGTACTAAGTAGAAATACTACTTGTGCATCCAAAACCTTTAAAACCAGTTTTGCCATATGAGTCTACCATACCTACCTATATGCGGTATTTCCATGCCATTCTAAGAAAATTTGTATGTGCCATCTCTAATTTTCAAAATAAATTTCCTTTTTGTGTGCTCGTACTGCTCATGAAGCGGCAGGGAGTGGCCAATATTTTCCATGCTAGATGTGTCATTCTCAAGATGAGTGTTTATTCACTTGTCATTGCACGAGAGTGTGCCAAAGGTAATAGGAATGCCCAGTCCCGAAATGAAAAAGAAATTTACTTTATGTTGTCAAATAATAAATTCCTTGGAAAGTGTTGGTATGGATGGTACCCGTGGATACGGCTAGCCGTGGAGTGCGAAAGTATGGTGGAAAAGGGAATAAACTTTATTTTCCGATTGGGAACCGCCTATGATATATCTAGCATGGAAAGTGTTGGGAATTACTCGGTCATTTTCACTGACGGGAAAAGTATGCTTTCTCAAAATTGTTTATCTCTCAATTTAGGCTTTGAGCTCTAGCACCTCTACAAATCCCTACTTCCCTCTGCGAAGGGCCTATCTATTGACTTTATGCAATTTTTATTTTTATTTGATTCTCCATCTTCTCTTATAAAGCACCAACTAGGGAGCACTATGATCATACATGTGCATTGGATGTAGCTAATATTCGAGTATGTTTCATGAATGGATCAATTATTGCGAATGATGGGCTAATGATAACTTTCTTTAGTGTTGATATTTTGAAAGACATGGTTGCTTGTTGATATGGTTGAGTATTGATGTCCTCATGTCAAATTATATACTATTGCTTTGAATCATTCAAGTCAAAATGTCCATGCTACAAAAGAAAGAGTATATGATGAATATGATAGGTAGCATTCCACAACAAAAATTCCGCTTTCAATTGCTAATTTATCATGATGATTTTTATGAAAAAGAGTTGCTGTTATGATGCTAGGAAAAGTGCTTGAAATTATCAACCTTATGCACTTTGCTAAAATCCACACTTCATAAATTATTTCTTTTATCATTTACCTACTCGAGGACGGGTAGGAATTAAGCTTGGGGATGCTGATACATCTCCAACGCATCTATAATTTATGAGGTATTCATGCCATGTTAACAAAATTTTTATATGGTTTTGGTATGATTTGTATGGAACTAACCCGAACTGACATTGTTTTCAGCAGAATTACCGTGGTGTTGTTTTTTGTGCAGAAATGAAAGCTCTCCAAATGGGCTAGAACTTTTTGACGATTTTTTTGGAACAAAAGAGACCCTCGAAGCTTCGTGGGAGGGCCAGAAGAGCCACGAGGAGGGCACAACCCACCAGGGCGCACCTGAGGGGCCCGGCTTGCCCCTGTGGGTTGTGCTCATCTCGTGGCTCATCTTTGCGTGAAACCAACACCTAAAAATCCTATAAATAGAGAAACCATCGAAAATAACCCTATATCAGAAGTTCTGCCGCCTCAAGACTCTGTAGCAATGAAAAACCAATCAAGAGACCGTTCCGGCGCCCTGCCGGAGGGGGAAATCATCACGGTGGCCATCTTCATCATCCCAGCAGCCACCATGATGAGGAGGAAGTAGTCCACCCTCGGGGCTGAGGGTTTGTACCAGTAGATATGTGTTTAATCTCTCTCTCTCGTGTTCTTCAGATGTCACAATCTTGATGTATCACGGGCTTCGTTAATATAGTTGGATCATATGGTGTTTTCCCCTCTCTATCTTATTGTGAATTGTGTTTTCCCTTTGAGATTTCATTTTATCAGATTGAATACTTTTATAGATTTGAGAACACCAGATACATCTTTTTCATATGAATACCCATGGTGATAGTGGGGTATTATATTAATTCACTTGATATGTGTTTTGCACTCAACTCGCAGATTCCCGAGGTGACATTGGGGTAATCTATGCATAGGGGTTGATGCATGTTCTCGTCTTTGTTTCTCTGGTAGAAATCTTGGGGCACTCTTTGAAGTTCTTTGTGTTGGATTGAGTATTATGAATCTGAATTTGCTTCGGTGTTATTTTAGTACAAACTTTTGATAGATTGATCGGAAAGAATAACTTGGTGTTATTTTAGTACGAACTCTTGATAGATCGATCAGAAAGAATAACTTGGTGTTATATTAGTACGAACTCTTGGATAGATCAATCGGAAAGAATAGCTACAAACAATTTATTCTTATGTTCTCCGCTAGATAAGAACTTCAGAGTTATTCTTCATCGCACTTCATGGGATGGTTATATGATCCGATTAGATTAGCATTGTCGAGAGATTGCACTAGCGAAAGTATGGACCCTAGGCCTCATTTTCTAGCATTGCAATATCGGTTGTGCTCCATTTTATCAGTTTCTACCTTGCTGTTTTTTATTGTTCCTATTAGAAAAATTAATATCTACTATCATTACTACACTTTTATTACCATCTCTTTGCCGAACTAGTGCACCTATACAATTTAACATCTTATGTGGTGTGTTGGGGACACAAGAGACTTATTATTATTTGGTTGCAGGGTTGTTCGAGAGAGACCATCTTCATCCTAAACCTCCCATGGATTGATAAACCTTAGGGCATCCACTTGAGGGAAAATTGCTACTGTCCTACAAAACTCTGCGCTTGGAGGCCCAACACAAGTCTACAAGAATAAAGTTGCCTAGTAGACATCACACACTACCATCGGTGGTGAATATTCACCCGCCACTGGCAGGTAAATGTACTGGTGGTGGTCCTTATTTCCCGCTTGCCACTGTTAAATGTACTTATGGCTGGTGGGGAAGAGAGAGGAGAGAGAGAGGCGGCGCTGGAGCGTGCTTGGAGCCAAGGGAGTTGGCCAGAGCTGACCGAAATCGACCAGTGAAGATGGAGGCAGAAAGGGGATTGGAGCTGAGAGAGAGAGAGAGAGAGAGAGAGAGAGAGAGAGAGAGAGAGAGAGAGAGAGAGAGAGATAAGTGGATATGGCCGGTGACCTGCGTGGCTCATATCCTCTCCATCATTCAGAAGAAGGATAGATGGGTGTGGGCGCGGGAATGCGAGCCACGTCATCAATCTGAGGGAGGGTCATTTCGACCGATCAGAAGGAAGCATTTTATGCACGCCGAATCGCGGAAGTACCTGTGCTATGTGGCAAAAGTGATGAAGTCAGATAGTAATTAAGTAATTTCTTGTGTTATGTGCTAAGTGGCGATAGTGGTAAAGTCACTGAATAAGTAATTTATTTTGTTATGTACTACGTGGTAAGAGTGTTTAAGCCTCACGTAATGAAACAATAGAAGTCCTGGACAACAGGTGTGTAAGCCTCGGGCACCAACTCAAAAATTACGACTCTTGGCATGGTGTGATGATATCACCCATAGAGGTTGTCATAAAAAAGTTGAGAATGTTTCACCAAATTTGTCATGTAGACTGCTTACAAATCGGACTATCTCTGAGGAAGAAACTAGGTTTCCAGAGGGAACGTGTCAAGTTTGCATGTGAATCTAGTGCTACTTTGTTGGTTGACCTTGAATTGTTAACATACTCAATACACACCATTACACGTATCATGTCAAAAAGTTGCATTTTTCGGGATCCATTTTCTATATTTAAGAAATTAAATGCATTTCTAGACATTTGTAACATACCATTTTGCACGCGAAGCGACTGCTCCTTCTCACTTAGTCTTCAAACTTTTTCCACACTCAACATACGCCATTTCATGTGACATGCCAAAATTTGGCATTGTTTCAGATGTGTCTGTCATATTTAAGTCTTTAAGTGGACTGGCCTCCATTAAATGCCTAGAATCTATTTAATGTCCTAAGAATAGCTAATTAACATTAAAAAGGGCCAAACTCATACATAGAACTTTAAATAATGTAACTTTAATGTAGAAAAAATAGGCTCGTAAGACTAAACCTAAAACACTAAAAGCCTTGCATTAGAAAAAAATGACAGAAAAAATACGAGTGGCAGGCACAAAATATGCGCCCGCCACTGGTAGAAAGAAGTTAGAAGTGGCAGGCAGAAAAAGATACTAGTGGCGGGCGCAAGTGCCCGCCATTGGTATTATTGGACAGATTTAGCATGGGACCAAAATAATCAGTGGCGGGCACGTATTGCTACCCGCCACTGGTAACTCAAGTAGCAGTGGAGAGCACGGTTTTGTGTTCGACACATGTAACATTTGTGCCATGACAAATCTGGATAGTTGTTACTAGTGGCAGACACAAGCTGGTGACCGCCACTGGTGATTTTTCAGATTACCAGTGGCAGGCGCTAGAATGCGCCCACCACTAATGTAAGTTCACCTATAAGCCTTTCTCGGTAGTGTCTATAGAAGCATTGAGACAACTCTCCTTCTTGTTCATCCTTGCGATCTTCGGCTGCCTCTAGGTAGGTCCCTCCTTCCAGCTCATCGTCAAAACGTTTGTCGCTTCCTCATCCATTGCCCCTTGTTGTTGTCGGTCCTGATGATCTTCTTCATGTTCAGTAGCTGCCTGTTGGCCGTTCTTCCCTCCTTCCAGCTATTCATCGAAAGGGTGTCGGTTCCTCATATTCCGCCCCTTCTTGTTTGTCCTAATTATCTTCTTCATCTTAGGCTGCCTCTTGGTCGTTCCTCCCTCCTTCCATATCTTCATCGAAAGTGTATCCCTCTTCCTCATCTGTCGCCCGTCCGATGTTGGCATCCTCCTCATCATCCCCGTGCCTTGTCCACCATGTATAACCAGACATGAAATCATGTCTTAGCCAATGCATCTTCACACGACCAGTAAAAGGGTCGAGCAAAACTTTGTTCTTGCACTTTTTACACGGACATAATATCTACGTTTTACCCTTTCGATTCATATCTTCCAACGCCACCTTGAATAACCCATTTATAGTTCAATGCATATGCATGAATCATTCGAGCATCTAGTTGCCTACAAGAATATATATATAGGGAAAAAATAAATATAAGTATATAGCTAACAAGGTCACAAAACATTTCAACATTACCTTTGCAAATAAAATGACATATATTGAGTGTCAAAAATTTGATGAAAACGAAATTTGGGCATGACCTAGGTCATAGACAAAGATGACTGAGCTGGTCAACGACAGATTGATCGAGACAATAGAGGTCGGTCGTACGTATATGTAGGGATTTGTGGAGCAAAACGTATCATTCCACCAGTAGTCATAATAGTGGTAACATCTGGTGACCTAATGGGTCCCACATAATCGTGACGTGCTAGTTTTTAGTCATGCCATCAGTAATGGCACAGTGACGACGTGCAAAATATGCCCACGTGATACGTCTCTGTAGTATCTACTTTTCCAAACACTTTTGCCCTTGTTTTGGACTCTAACTTGCATGATTTGAATGGAACTAACCCGGACTGACGCTTTTTTCAGCAGAATTGCCATGATGTTATTTATGTGCAGAAACAAAAGTTCTCGGAATGACCTGAAACTCCACGGAACTTATTTTTAGAAAATATTAAAAATATGGGCGAAAGAATCAAGGCCAGGGGCCCACCACCTGTCCACGAGGGTGGGGGCGCGCCTGCCCCTTGGCCGCGCCCCCTGCCTCGTGGGCCCCCTGTTGCTCCACCGACCTCAACTCCAACTCCATATATTCGTGTTCAGGGAGAAAAAAATCAGGGAAAAAGATTCATCGCGTTTTCCGATACGGAGCCGCCGCCAAGCCCTAAACTCTCTCGGGAGGGCTGATCTGGAGTCCGTTCGGGGCTCCGGAGAGGGGAATCCGTTGCTATCATCATCATCAACCATCCTCCATCACCAATTTCATGATGCTCACCACCGTGCGTGAGTAATTTCATCGTAGGCTTGCTGGACAGTGATGGGCTGGATGAGATTTATCATGTAATCGAGTTAGTTTTCTTAGGGTTTGATCCCTAGTATCCACTATGTTCTGAGATTGATGTTGCTATGACTTTGCTATGCTTAATGCTTGTCACTAGGGCCCGAGTGCCATGATTTCAGATCTGAACCTATTATGTTTTCATGAATATATGTGAGTTCTTGATCCTATCTTGCAAGTCTATAGTCACCTACTATGTGTTATGATCCGCAATCCCAAGTGACAATAATCGGGACCACTCCGGTGATGACCATAGTTTGAGGAGTTCATGTATTCACTATGTGTTAATGCTTTGGTCCGGTACTCTATTAAAAGGATACCTTAATATCCCTTAGTTTCCGTTAGGACCCCGCTACCACGGGAGGGTAGGACAAAAGATGTCATGCAAGTTCTTTTCCATAAGCACGTATGACTATATTCGGAATACATGCCTACATTACATTGATGAATTGGAGCTAGTTCTGTGTCACCCTATGTTATGACTGTTACATGATGAACCACATCCAGCATAATTCTCCATCACCGATCCAATGCGTACGAGCTTTTCACATATTTTTCTTCGCTTATTTACTTTTCCATTGCTACTGTTACAATCACTACAAAACCCAAAAATATGCTACTGTTACCGTTACTTCCATACTACTTTTCTACTAAATACTTTGCTGCAGATACTAAGTTATCCAGGTGTGGTTGAATTGACAACTCAACTACTAATACTTGAGAATATTCGTTGGCTCCCCTTGTGTCGAATCAATAAATTTAGGTTGAATACTCTACCCTCAAAAACGGTTGCGATCCCCTATACTTGTGGGTTATCAAGACTATTTTCTGGCGCCGTTGCCGGGGAGCATAGCTCTATTCTTTGAGTCACTTGGGATTTATATCTACTGGTCAGTATGAGGAACTTGAAAGACGAGAAAACAAAAATTTATCCCTCAACTACGAGGGGAGGTAAGGAACTGCCATCTAGCTCTGCACTTGATTCACCTTCTGTTTTGAGTAAGCTTGCGACACCTAAACCTGCTTCTGCTATTAATTCTGATATGTCGCATGTTATTGATGATGCCACTTCTTCTATGCATGATACTTATGATGAAACTACTTCTATGCTTGATACTACTGTGCCACTTGGTGAATTTCTTGATGAACAACTTACTAGGGCTAGAGAGAATGAAATTATTAAAACTGATAATATTGATGAGAGTGATGATGAAGGCTCTCCCAATAAATATGAATTACCTCTTGTGCCTGAGGGCTATTGAGGGAGTCCTGGATTAGGGGGTGTCCGGATAGCCGGACTACCATCATCAGCCGAACTATCATTGGCCGGACTATCATCATCGACCGGACTCCAAGACTATGAAGATACAAGATTGAAGACTTCTCCCCGTGTCCGGATGGGACTTTCCTTGGCGTGGAAGGCAAGCTTGGCGATACGGATATGTAGATCTCCTACCATTGTAACCGACTCTATGTAACCCTAGCCCTCTCCAGTGTCTATATAAACCGGATGGCTCTAGTCCGTAGGACTATCAGAACATCAACAACCCTTACAATCATACCATAGGCTAGCTTCTAGGGTTTAGCCTCCTTGATCTCGTGGTAGATCCACTCTTGTAAACATCCACAATATCAATATCAATCGAGCAGGACGTAGGGTTTTACCTCCATCAAGAGGGCCCGAACCTGGGTAAAACATCGTGTCCCTTGTCTCCTGTTACCATCCGCCTAGACGCACAGTTCGGGACCCCCTACCCGAGATCCGCCAGTTTTGACACCGATATTGGTGCTCTTGTTGAGAGTTCCTCTATGTCGTCACCGATAGGCTTGATGGCCTCTTCAATCAACAACGACGCAGTCCTGGGTGAGACTTTTCTCCCCGGACAGATCCTCGATTCGGCGGGTTCGCATCATGGGCCAACTCACTTGGCCATCCGAGCAGATCGAAGCTACGCCCGCCGTCGTGTCAGGTTTGAAGCCTAAACTTCACGGTCGATATCCGCGGGACTTGATCTTCGATGGATCTGAGCCACAGCCGAGCATGCCGCGCTGTCACGATGGGCATGACCTAACTCGCCGCGGACAGCACCTTGAGGTCAGACACGAATCCGCCCGACCCATAGTCCGGAGCCGATCGCCGGATCGAGGACGGATGGCTGGACACCGCCGGGAGCTGCAACCTCTACGGCGATGGAGCCAACACTTACCTTGTCCCGCATAAAGCCCATGACTCGAGGTGCCGGAATCCTCGCCGGACTCAACCTCCTGCGCCCCGCCAATCGAATCCGATTGGCGCCGATCATGGAATTCACCGCTGCGGAAATCTTTCAGCACTCGCCCTTCGGCGATATCATAAATTCACTGAAGCATCTCTCGCTATCCGAAGAGCCCTGGCCGAACTACGGCCAGGATGGTTGGGACGCGGACGACGAAGAAATTCAGAGCCCACCCACCACCCACTTTGTAGCCACCGTCGACGATTTAACCGACGTAATCGACTACGACTCCGAAGACATCGACGGTATGGACGATTTATGCGGAGACTACTAAGAATCAGTGCCTACAGACACCGGAAGACCACCTCGCCATATGACATATACATGGTGGACACCCCAAAAGATGGGGACGGCGAAGAAGCAGCGGAGGCCGATTCCTTAAAGAAACAGCCCAAGCGCCGACGCCGTCGGGCGCCGCCTAAATACCGCCACGACAAGAATGGAGATTCCGCACAGAGATAATAACACCCCGTAAAGTGTCAAGACAACTCCCTCCAAAGACGATCCAGCGAGGAGGAGGCGAAGCAAGCCCTCACGAGAGGGCGATGCATTTAAGAGGTCGAGGATGACAATTACTTACCTCCTCCGGAGACGAGGCAAGCCTCGGCGACGATTTAATTCGTCGTGCCCGAGGATCCCGTCGAACAAGAGCGCTTTCAGACGCAGGCTAATGGCCACGGCAAACAACCTAAAGAAAAGTAGCAACAGCTTCAAGCTGATCAAGACCCATCGGCCGACAGATGGACCGAGGTCCTCGCGTCAAGAGTATGAACTCAACGCCTCCAAAAGTTACCCAAAACGCAAGTTGCTCCCCGATTAGAGGAGGAGGCATACAAACCTGCATCACCAGGGCACAATACGGCAGACCGCCACCTCGTGGTCGCGACAGAGAGGCGCAAGCCCTCCACTAAAACCGCACTCGCATCGCTCAAAAGCATGAAGCCACGGGGAACGCGCCGGACTTATGGATATATTGAGGACAAGGCAAGACAATCCAGATCTATCTATGGATCACGTGGGCGCCCCAAGACCCACGATTTAATACCGCTGCGCGGATATAACTACTCCGCCGGGCGAACACAGCAGATAACGCCTCTCGAGCTACGCCGCGATATTGCTCAATACAGAGGCGCCAAGACACCCACTATGCTTCACCGACGAAGTAATGGATCATCAAATCCCTGAAGGGTTTAAACCCGTTAACATCAAATCCTACGATGGCACAACAGACCCCGCGGTTTGGATTGAGGATTATCTTCTCCATATACACATGGCCCGCGGCGACGACCTTCACGCCATCAAATATCTCCCGCTCAAGCTTAAAGGACCAGATCGGCATTGGCTTAACAGCCTGCCCGCAGAGTCAATTGATGTTGGAGGACCTCGAAGCCGCATTCCTCGACAACTTCCAGTGGCACGATAAAGCGACCACCGGACGCAGATGACCTAAGCCACATAATCCAGCAGCCGCATTTAATCGCCGTGCAATTTTGGACACGGTTCTTAACAAAGAAAAATCAAATCGCCGACCGTCCGGATGCAGAGGCCCTCACTGCCTTTAAACATAACATCTGCGACGAGTGGCTGGCCCGGCACCTAGGACAGGAGAAGACTAAATCCATGGCAGCCCTCACATCACTCATGACCCGCTTCTGTGCGGGAGAGGATAGCTGGCTAGCTCGCAGAATAACCTCAAAGAAAACGCCGGCAGTCCGGATACCAAGGACCGCAATGGCAGGTTGCGCCGAAACAAAACAAACGCCGCATTAACGGCGACAACAATGAGGATACGGCAGTCAACGCCGGATTCCGAGGCTCCAAGCCCGTCAACGGAAGAAGCCATTCAAAAGAACTACTCCGGACCCGTCCCAATTTGGACCGGATACTCGACCGCCCTATCAAATACATGGAACCCCGAAAAGCCAGCTAACCATACCAACAGAGATTGTTGGGTATTCAAGCAGCAGCAAATTAATTGCCAAAACAGTGACAAGGGGCTACACAGCGATGACGAGGAAGAGACCCGCCACCGAACAACAGAGGACAAAAGGATTCCCCTCAAGTTCGGACGGTAAAATGATATACGCAACGATATTCCCAAGAGGGAGCGGAAGCGCACTAAGGGACGATACGCGATGGAGCCACCGCCCAAAATTCAACCCATGGTCCTCTTGCCCGATCACTTCCGATCGAAGAGACCATCCGACTAGTATCCGCCATGGCGGATTCGCCGCATTGGTTTTAGACCCAATCGTTGATGGATTCCACCTCACAAGAGTCCTGACGGACGGCGGCAGAGCCTGAACCTGCTTTATCGTGATACAGGCGCAAGATGGGCATAGACCCTTCAAGGATTAAACCTACAAAGACAACCTTCAAAGGTGTCATACCAGGTGTCGAGGCCAATTTTACAGTGCTCGCCATACATCGAAGTGGTCTTCGGATCCCGGATAATTTCCGGCGCGAGGAGTTAATCTTCGACATAGTCCCGCTCATGCAGCGGCTATCATGCTCGCTTTCGGACGAACCGCTGCTTGCAAAATTCAACGCGTGCCGCATTATGCATACCTTAAGCTTAAGATGCCAGCCCTCGTGGAGTCATCACGGTCAATGGAAACACGGAACGCCCTCCGAACGGAGGAACATACAATGCTCGCGATGGCAAGTACAGAGCAGCCTTTAAGGCAATTCTCGAGTCCGGCCGTTAAACGACCGGACACGACCAAACGCTACCGAGCAACATCAACCAAGACCACCGCACGCCCGAGCATCGCCAGAGTAATGCGGCCTTAACCCCAGCCCTCGCAAAATTGTAAGACAAGCTCTCCGCGTACATAATTACGCCTTGGAGATACCATGGGCATAGGGGAAAGGCACAACCACAACAGACCCAGAGTGCGGTTCGACCACACCAGGGCTCCCAAGTGTGTCGCTTTTTTTCTTTTATTTTTCTTTCTTATACAGAACTATGTCCGCGGCGACCTGCCAACTCATGATGCAACAGCCAGGGAAGGACAAAGGCGCATTTAACACTCGTGTGGTCTCCATCACGAGCATTAAATTTGTTAAATACAAACATTCCGCTGCCTACCCTCGAGGGAGACGCCTTTAATTCGTCCAATCCCTTGCTTTCCGCACTATTTGTATCATTCCGCACTCATAGCATATCTTCTCGAATAAAATGCAGCACTTTTTGCCCATAATTGCATTACCTTATATATATATGTTCATTTACGACATGTTGCACCCAGACATTTTGGTACGCCAAATACACCAGGGGCTGATGTTCTCCGATTATGGTGTGCTAAAGTCCTAACACTTTCACAAGTGCGGCACCCGAACTTATAGCATTATATGAATCGGCTCAATCATGTCTTGGGTCAATAGTTGGGTTTGCCCGCTCCCATGTTTGGCACCTTACGCCCGCTCTATCGGCTAAGGTAGCACTGGAGAACCATCGCGATTGCGCCTGTTGAGCCGGGTTAACGCCTCGATGGAGAAAGCTAAAACTGACTGTCATGATAAGGCGAGAGACTGGTCGCTGTTCGAGAGGTCCTTCCGGTCCTTAAAGACCTACGCCGCTTGAGCGAAGTTCGGATTATGTCCGACGAAGGCGTGATAGCGCCCAATTCGTCCTCCGAATACTAGGGGCTTCACCAAATTTAAAATTATAGAATTCTATGGCTAAGTGAGAGTGTTCAAGCACTATAAGTCCGGTTGCCTTGTTCGTTGTGTTGAGCGCCCCTCGATGGACCCAAAATGGGAACTAGAGCGCCAAGTTTATCCCAACACCCCAGCACTCGTGGCATGGGGGTTGAAGCCGACGACTTACCATCTCTCGATTTAATAAACGGCCGCATGTAAGGTAATATTTTAAATTAACAAGCGTTGCTTAGCGATATGAACAAAGTTTTCAGCGCATGTGATAACACATTGCGAAGTTTACTCAAAATTACATCCTCGGGGCACTCATCCGCAATCTTATGGGCACCCTTCAGACAGCCTTATAGTACATTTCGGCGACGATGTTCCTTGCCGGCGGCGCTGCGTCGCTGATTAGCTTCTCCGCATCCAGCTTGCCCTAATGCACCTTTGCGCGGGCAAGGGCCCGACGAGCACCTTCAATACAAAGCGGAGCGCTTGATAACCTCCACCTGGGGCACGATCCACCAACCGTCGCGACAAGGCCGGTAGCTCCTGTGCATGGCCTCTCCAGCCACAAATGGACTATGAGGCCCTTCATGGCTTGCTCGCCACCTTAGAAGCTCGACCAGCTGCTTCACCGGTCGCTAGGGGATCGATGGCTGGTCTCAAAGATATCGAGACCGTAGACCTTCTCCGCTGAGCTCCCTCCTCGGCTCGGTAGAATGCAGCGGCATCGTACACGCCTGAGGCAGATCTGCAAACGCCTCGAGAGCTCCGAATTCGGGTAAGTAACACGTAATTTACATTCACATGCTTGCTTTGCATGAAAAATGCCTTACCCGCCGCTATCTTCCTCATCAACTCAATCTCCTGAAGGGACTTATGGGCCTCGGCCTTGGCGGTTTTATACTTTCGAGAGCCGAGGCAAGCTCGGACTCTCGAGTCTTTGAGTCACGCCCAAACTCTCATGCTTTTCCATGAGAGCCCGGAGCTCTTGCTGAACCACCGCCACCCGCGCTTCTGCTTTTCTTGCTCTGCCCGCCTGGGCCGTGATTATGCTCGGGTTACACGGACACGGCCTCCTTCGTGGCCGCCACCTCGCTCGTGGCCCCCGCAGCACCCATGTTATCCTTGTTATTTTTGTTGCAACCTAAATCCTTTTCTCAGAAGGTACAAGTTCAAAGTGGTGTTACTCACCTTCTTTGTCCTCGAGCTGCTTCTGGCGCTGCCGAGCTCTTGCTCGGACCGCCGAGCTCCCGCTTCACAGCACCGACCTCCGCAATCAGCGCGAGGCAAAGGTCAAAGAGCGCAGCCTGCAACCCATATTAACATAATTTTTAGCAACCCTGCAGATATCTTTTTTTTTTTCAGATCCTCACCGCTTTTCTTTCCAACACCGAACCGAGCATCGGGGCTACTGTCTATGCGGTATTACATTGCATATTTTAACTTCTTACCTCAAAGCCCGATAGAAGGCTATCGCAGCTTCGGTCAGCCCGCTCTTGGCAAGCTGCACTTTTCGATCACCGCACTCATAATAGTGCGGTGTTCTTCCTCGATGGAAGCTCTGCAGCGCCTCAACAAATTACCCGGCGCCCGGTTGGACGGAAGCCGGCCGGCGTCACGGTCTTGCCCTTCGCTCGGGGCCGCTGGCGGACTCCGAACCACTGCGGGTTCCGATGTGGAGTCCGCGCAAAGTCCGGAGGACGCCTTGTGGCGCCCGAGCCTCCCCGATGGGTCCTTTCTTGGGATCCCACCTCGGGTCCTCGGTGTCGCGGGGTGGAGGCGGTCGGGATGGAGTCTACATCCGACGGAGCCAACGACCCGCTTGATGAAGCGGGAGATCATCACCGGCCGGACTACGTGCATGCGGCATCGAATGACACTATGTGACGCAGAAAAAGAAATTATAAATCATTCAGAACCGGATACTTACGATCTCGCCGAGGCCTGGCCCTTGAAGGCCATTCTTCCTCGCCAACGTTGATGTTGGCGGAGCTGTCCGGGAATAGTACTTCCCTCTTGACCCTTCGCCTCCCCCCTGCTGGGGAAGCCTTCCTCTTCCTCTCTTCCTCCTTTGGGAGAGAGTCCTCTTCCTCCTCCTCATTTTCGGGAGGAGTCCGCCCGAGTCGCCGGACACCTGAAAACGGGCACTCTTTCGAGCACCCGTGGCCTCCTTCTTGGTTTTCTTCTCCGACACCACGCATGGTGCCGAACCAGCAGCCTCGCTAGATGAGCGCCTCTCGGATTTTCGGCATAGGAGCCGGACAGTAATCTGCTCCGCCTTCCTCATCCAGTCCCGCAAAGGAAAGGGGAAATTAAAACCGCATAGAGTCAAACGATGAAAACAAGTGTCCCGTAAAGGGTAGAATCACTTACCTCGTCGGCTCAAGGCCTGCGAGCGAAATCCGCGATCTTCGGGCCATGGATGCGGGGCTTCGCGCCTTTGAACAGCACCTTCCAGCGCCTTTCAGACGTCGTGGTCAAGAGCTCGCTCAGCGCTGGTGCTGTTCCGGATCAAACTCCCACAGATTGAATGCCCGCTTTGGCATGGGAGTATCCGTGGACGAGCATGACTTGGACCACGTTAACCAGCCTGAGCTTCTTCACCGCTTCTTGATACAGTGCTTGAGTCCCGCCACTCCTTGAACTACCACACAGCAAGCCCTTCTCTTTCCGGGAGGTGAGCTGCGTGGGGATACCAGATCTAAACTCGGGGCCGCCGCCATTTAGGGTCACGCTGCTCGGTGATATAGAACCACCCCGATTGCCACCCCTTGACGGATTCCACGAAGGCCCTTCAACTAAAGGACATTGGGCATCTTGCCCAACATGGCGCCCAAGACTCCGCTTGAATGCCCTTCACTACCTTCGCTTGACATTGAAGGTCTTGAGCCACAAGTCAAGTGGGGCTGGATGCAGAGGAAGGCCTTGCACACGACGATAAACGCCGAGATGTTGAGGATGAAGTTCGGCGCCAGATCATGGAAATCCAGGCCGTAGTAGAACATGAGCCCCCGGACAAAGGAGTGAAGTGGAAAGCCCAGTCCGCGGAGGAAGTGGGAAAGAAAGACAACCCTCTCATGGGGCCTGGGGGTGGGGATGAGCTGCCCCTCGTCGGGCAGCCGGTGCGCGATGTCGCCGGAGAGGTATCCGGCGCTGCGCAGTTTGGCGATGTGCTCCTCCTTAACGGTGGAGGCCAACCATTTACCTCCCGCTCCGGACATGGTCGGAGAAGGTTGAGACGAGATGCGCGAACTTGGGCGCTGGAGCTCGAGTGCGCGGAGATGGATAAGCAAAGGAGGAAGAAGGCGTAGGTGAGAAGGTAAATCCTTATCCCTTATATGGGCGGGCGAAGTCTTACGCGTCCCCCACCGGCCTGGTAAAACTCGCTTATCTCCCAAGCGTCACCATCAATGGCGCGGTTGGGTTACCCACGCCCGTATTGATGAGAATCCCGGATTAAGGGAAACGTGATCTCGCTCGACAAGACGTGCCAAGAAACCGCTTCGCTAAATATGCGGAGGTGGTAAAGTAAAAACAATTCAAGTAATGGCTTGGTAGTGGTGTGACGTCATGCCACAAAAACGCCGCCAGATTGAACTTGTGTATATATTATTATTCTCTACGGTGGAATGTGGAATTTATTTTGCAGAGCGGACACTATCCCGGTGTTCACAATCTTCTATCATTCGGAGGAGGAACCCGCCTTGCAATGCCAAGCAACATACGCTACCGACTTATCGTCATTGAAGCCTGGTTCAGGGCTACCGAGGAGTCCTCGATTAGGGGTGTCCGGATAGCCGGACTACCATCATCACCGAACTATCATTGGCCGGACTATCATCATCGACCGGACTCCAAGACTATGAAGATACAAGATTGAAGACTTCTCCCCGTGTCCGGATGGGACTTTCCTTGGCGTGGAAGGCAAGCTTGGCGATACGGATATGTAGATCTCCTACCATTGTAACCGACTCTATGTAACCCTAGCCCTCTCCGGTGTCTATATAAACCGGATGGCTCTAGTCCGTAGGACTATCAGAACATCAACAACCCTTACAATCATACCATAGGCTAGCTTCTAGGGTTTAGCCTCCTTGATCTCATGGTAGATCCACTCTTGTAAACATCCACAATATCAATATCAATCGAGCAGGACGTGGGGTTTTACCTCCATCAAGAGGGCCCAACACGGGTAAAACATCGTGTCCCTTGTCTCCTGTTACCATCCGCCTAGACGCACAGTTCGGGACCCCCTACCCGAGATCCGCCGGTTTTGACACCGACAGCTATGTTATGGATGAATAGACTAAAAGAGACTTTCTTTCTTGCAATGATAGAAGTGATTGAGGGAGTCCTGGATTAGGGGGTGTCCGGATGGCCGGACTATAACCTTTGGCCGGACTCCTGGACTATGAAGATACAAGATTGAAGACTTCGTCCCGTGTCCAGATGGGACTTTCCTTGGCGTGGATGGCAAGCTTGGCGATACGGATATGTAGATCTCCTCCCATTGTAACCGACTCTGTGTAACCCTAGACCTCTCCGGTGTCTTTATAAACCGGAGGGTTTTAGTCCATAGGACACACAACAATCATACCATAGGCTAGCTTCTAGGGTTTAGCCTCTCTGATCTCGTGGTAGATCAACTCTTGTACTACCCATATCATCAATATTAATGAAGCAGGAGTAGGGTTTTACCTTCGTCGAGAGGGCCCGAACCTGGGTAAAAACATCGTGTCCCTTGTCTCCTGTTACCATCCGCCTAGACGCACAGTTCGGCACCCCCTACCCAAGATCCGCCGGTTTTGACACCGACATTGGTGCTTTCATTGAGAGTTCCTGTGTGTCGTCATCTTTAGGCCCGATGGCTCCTCCGATCATCAACAGCGATGCGGTCTAGGGTGAGACTTTTCCCCCCGGACAGATCTTCGTATTCGGCGGCTTTGCACTGCGGGCCAATTCGCTTGGCCATCTGGAGCAGATTGAAAGCTACGCCCCTGGCCATCAGGTCAGATTTGGAAGTTTGAACTATACGGCCGATATCCGCGGAGACTTGATCTTTGACGGATTCGAGCCACAGTCGAGCGCGCCGCACTGTCATGATGGGCATGATTTAGCCCTGCCGCCGGACAGTGCCCTGGAGGCCGCACCCGTATCCGCTCCGACTCTTAGCTCGGAGCCAACCGCGCCGATCGAGGACGGGTGGCTAGACCCAGCCTCAGGGGCCGCAGGTTCTACGGTGATCGAGCCGAACACCAGCCTTATCCTCCGCGAAGCCCGTGACTCCAAGGTGCCGGACTCTTCTCAGGACTCCGAACCCTCCGCGCCCCTGCCAATCGAATCCGATTGGGAGCCGATCATGGAATTCACCGCCGCGGATATCTTTCAGCACTCGCCCTTCGGTGACATTCTGAATTCACTAAGGTCTCTCTCTTTGTCAGGAGTGTCCTGGCCGGATTATGACCGGCGGGATTGGGATGCAGATGACGAAGAAATTCAACGCCACCCACCACCCACTTTGTAGCCACTGTCGATGATTTAACCGACATGCTAGACTTCGACTCTGATGACATCGACGGTATGGACGACGATGTAGGAGACGAACATGAACCAGCGCCTGTAGGGAACTGGAAAGCCACCTCGTCATATGACATATATATGGTGGATACACCCAAAGACGGCGATGGCGACGGAACATCGGAGGATGACCCCTCCAAGAAGCAGCCTACGCACCGGCGTTAGCGGCACCGCTCTAAGTCCCGCCAAGGCAAAAACGGTGATTCCGGCATAGGAGATAATAACACCACGGACAGTGCCGAAGACAACCCCCTCCAGCATGATTCAACACAGGAGGATGGAGAAGCCAGCCCTCCTGAGAGAGCGGCAGATAGAGAGGTAGAGGATGACAACTACATGCCTCCCTCCGAAGAGGAGGCAAGCCTCGACGATGACGAATTCGTCGTGCCTGAGGATCCCATTGAGCAAGAGCGCTTCAAGCGCAGGCTTATGGCCACAACGAATAGCCTTATGAAAAAGCAGCAACAACTTAGAGCTGATCAAGATTTGCTAGCCGACAGATGGACTGAAGTCCTTGTGGCCGAGGAATACGAACTCAAACGCCCCTCCAAGAGCTACCCAAAGTGCAGGTTGCTACCCCGATTAGAGGAGGAAGCACTTAAACCTACTTCACCAGCGCATGATGCGGCTGACCGGCCACCTCGCGGCCGCGACAGAGAGGCCTCCCGGCCCTCCACTCAAGCCGCACCCCGGCGTCACTAAAAAAATACCAAGGCACGGGGAAATGCGCCGGACCTGCGAGATATGTTGGAGGACAAAGCAAGGCAAACAAGATCGATCTATGGATCGCGCGGGTGCCCCACGACACGAGACGACAACCGTCACGCCGAATACAGTAAATTCGGCCGGGCCGAACACAGCAGACAAAGCTCATTTGAGCTACGTCGTGACATAGCCCAGTACAGAGGCGCCGCACACCCACTATGCTTCACAGATGAAGTAATGGATCATCAAATCCCAGAGGGTTTCAAACCCGTAAACATCGAATCATACGATGGCACAACAGATCCTGCGGTATGGATCGAGGACTATCTCCTTCATATCCACATGGCCCGTGGCGATGATCTCCACGCCATCAAATACCTCCCACTCAAACTTAAAGGACCAGCTCGGCATTGGCTTAACAGCTTGCCAGCAGAATCAATTGGTTGTTGGGAGGACCTGGAAGCCGCATTCCTCGACAATTTCTAGGGCACCTATGTGCGACCACCAGACGCCGATGACCTGAGCCACATAATTCAGCAGCCAGAAGAATCTGCCAGACAATTCTGGACACGGTTCCTAACCAAGAAAAATCAAATCGTCGATTGTCCGGACGCAGAGGCCCTAGCAGCCTTCAAGCATAACATCCATGACGAGTGGCTTGCCCGGCACCTAGGATAGGAAAAGCCGAAATCCATGGCAGCCCTTACGACACTCATGACCCGCTTTTGCGAGGAGAAGACAACTGGCTGGCTCGTAGCAATAACATGACCAAGAGCCCTGGTAATTCGGATACCAAGGACAGCAATGGCAAGTCGCGTCGTAACAAGCACAAGCGCCGCATCAACAAAGGATAATCACAAGATACGGCGGTTAATGCCGGATTCGTGAGGCTCTAAACCCGGTCACGAAAGCTACGCCTCATGGGCTAATTCGCAGCCATCCGGAGCATATCGAAGCTACGCCCGCCATCGTCAGATTTGAAGTTTGAACTATACGGCCGATATCCGCGGAGACTTGATCTTCGACGGATTCGAGCCGCCAAGCATGCCGCCTTGCCTCGATGGGCATGATCTAGCTCGCAGAGAACAAAGGCCTCGAGGCAGCACCATCATCCGCTCCGACCCTTAATCCGTAGCCGGATTCCCCGGTCGAGGACGAGTGGTTGGACACCGCCTCGGGGGCTACGATCTCTACGGCGATTGAGTCGAACTCCATCCCTGTCCTTTGCGAAGACCTTGACTCCAGGGTGCCGGACTCCTCTCCGGACTCCGAACCCTCCGCGCCCCTACCAATCAAATCCGATTGGGCGCCGGTTATGGAGTTCACTGCCGCGGACATCTTTCAGCACTCGCCTTTTGGCGATATCCTGAATTCACTAAAGTCTCTCTCTTTATCCGGAGAGCCATGGCCGGACTACGGTCAGGAAGGTTGGGATGCCGACGATGAAGAAATTCAACGCCCACCCACCACCCACTTCGTAGCCACTGTCGAAAGCTTACGCGACGTGCTCGATTTCGACTCCGAAGACATCGACGGTATGGACGACGATGTAGGAGACAACCATGAACCAGCACCTATAGGATGGACAACCACCTCATCCCATGATGTATACATGGTGGATACACCTAAAGGAAATGAAGACGAGGTACAACGGGACACTACGAAGGATAAATCCCTCGAAAAGCAGTCAAAACGGCAACGTAAACGCCGAACAAAGTCCCGCCTCAGCAGAGAACTAGCCATATTGCATGACGAACCAGTGGACGACGAACACTCTATCGAGCAATCATCCGAACAAGAAAACTTGGATAAACAACCCGTCCCCGGTGAAGACAACAGTCCGGACGATCTCATGCCGGACAAATTGTTGGAGCAAAATAACCTCCGAAAAGGCTCGCCGCCATCGCCCTTGCAGCGTAGCCTGAAAAAGCGAAGCGGAAGCTCAAAACAGCGGAAGATGCACTCAGGATCAGATGGAGCAAAGTATTCAACACATGAACACAACACGGCAACAAATACGAACAAAGAGCTACCCAAAGAGAAAACTACTGCCCGAATTTGACGAAGAGGCCATAGAGCCCCCACAATCAAAAAATAAGAAGGCCACCCGGTCGGATGGACGACCCCACGGCAAAAAGAGAGCGGAAAATATCGCCGCACACAAGCTGGCACGCGATCCGCATAAGGATTCACATCAAAAGGATGGCCCAGTTAGGTCCATCTATTGGCCGAGAAAGCAAGCTCTTCAAAGCAATGCAACACGCCAAATATCCGAACATCACGGCACACCCAAATAGGGCGCCAGACACCCCTATGTTTCACCGATGAGGTGCTGGATCATGAATTTCAGCGGATTCAAGCCCGTAAACATAGAGGCATACGACGGAACAATGACTCGGATTCGGATTGAGGATTATATCCTCCACATACACATGGCTAGAGGAGACGATCTCCACGCCATAAAATACTTACCCCTCAAACTCAAAGGGCCAGCTCGGCATTGGCTTAAAAGCCTCCCCGAAAATACAATTGGAAGCTGGGAAGAGCTCGAGGATGCGTTTCGGGCAAATTTTCAGGGACCTATGTCCGCCCCGGATGCGAGCGATCTAAGTCACATAACTCAACAGCCCGGAGAGTCAGCCCGGAAATTCTGGAACAGGTTCCTTACTAAAAAGAACCAAATAGTCGACTATCCGAACGCTGAAGCCTTAGCAGCCTTCAAACACAACGTCCGAGATGAATGGCTCGCCAGACACCTCGGCCAAGAAAAGCCAAGAACAATGGCCCCATTAAAAGGCCTCATGACCCGCTTTTGCGCGGGACAGGATAGCTGCCTAGCAAGATGCAGCACCAGCGACCCAAGTACATCCGAAATCAGGGATGGAAATGGGAAACCACGGCGCAACAAGGACCAGCGCCGGATTAAGAGGAACGGTCCAAAGAGCGCGGCAGTCAACGCCGGATTCAAAAGCTCATGGCAGAACAATAAAAAACTGCCCCTTAAGGACAATAGCGATGAACTATCCAATTTAAACAAAATCTTGGACAAGATATGTCAAATCCACAATACTCCCGGGAGGCCTGCAAACCATACCCACTGAGATTGTTGGGTCTTCAAACAGTTCGGCGGACTCAATGCCGAACACAAGGGGCTCGACACACCAAGTGAAGATGACGACGAGCACCACAAGCAGAGCCCCGGAAAACAGAAGAATTTCCCACAAGAGGTTAAAACAGTAAACTCACTTCACGTGATCAAAGGGAAAAAGAGAGCGGCGCCCACTAAAATACGCGCCGCACACTGGTTGTCAAAATCAATCACCTTCGACCATCAGGATTATTCCAAAAGTATTCGTAACGCAGGATGGACTGCCTTGATATTGGATCCTATAATCGACGGATTCCAATTTACACAAGTCCTCATGGATGGCGGCAGTGACATAAACTTGATATATCAGGACACAATCCGCATAATGGGGATAGACCCAACCAAAATTCGCCATAGCAACACCTCCTTCAAAGGAGTAATGCCAGGCCCATATGCCCATTGTACGGGCTCCATACTGCTAGAAGTTGTGTTCGGTTCATCCGACAACTTCCGTCGCGAAAGGTTAATCTTCCATGTCGCCCCGTTCAAAAGTAGCCATCAAGCACTATTGGGACACGAAGCTTTCGCCCGCTTTAACGCAACCACATTATGCATATCTAACACTTAAAATGCCCGGTGCACGCGGCATCATCTCATTAAAAGGAAGTACTAAGTGTTACTTGAGCATGGAGGAACGTGAGACTGCCTTGACAGTTCCACACCTATCCTGCTCCGCTAGTTAAAAAGCCAGAATTGGTCATTCAAACCCCGGACACGGCTAGACGAGTCCGGCGCCTACTAGCGGCATACCCACACAAGGGGCTGCAAGCATGTATCACAAGAGACAATAAAGCTCAATTTTATTCACTTCTTCGAATCATACTCTGACTATTTAATATAAAGTACATCTTTCGCACGATATTTTTCTTTTAAACTAAGTTCCTCTCTTTTACAGATGAACAACGTGCTACACCCATCCAGGATACGGCACAACGGAGACACAGGCGCAGACGTGCAGTAGGGACCCGTTTCAAGGATTCTTTTCAGATTAAGACACTGCGTAAACCTTTTTTACTATCTCTTGTTGATAAACATCCCCCGGTTTCTTACTATAACCAAGGAGGAGGCTGGCGTTTTGGCATTGGCCGCACCAGAATTTTTGCACGTACCTGGACACCAGGGGCTTAGGGCGTTATTCTGCCTGTTTTTATAAAGACCGAATACCTTAGGGAGAATTCGGCGTCTCGAGTTAGGCCTTATATGCATCTGCTCCGAATCATGTCTTTGGTCAAATGTTGGGTTTGCCCGCTCCGTGTTTTGCTGCCTTACGCCCGCTTTTATCGCTAACGCTGCACTGTGGAGAACTATCGCGATTGTGCCCGGTTCGCCGGGCGAGCACCTCAAGAGAGAAAGCCGAAAACCGATCCGTCATGATATAGCTAGAGACTGGTCAACCACTCGATGACTCATCGAATGTTTAGAATTCCTCCGCATTAACGAAGGACCGGTTTCGGTCGGCACACACGCACTTCGAATTCGGGAGAGTGCGGTGCCCCAGTGGGCTATATAGTAGCCCCACCTCGAACTCCTATGGCTAAGTGAAAGTGATAAAGCATTATAGTCCGGTTGCCTAGTTTGCTACGCTACCACCTCCTTAACAGGACCAAGACGTTGGATTATGTGAAAAGCGCTTTCTTTGCAACCACCCCGCACTATGTGCGTGGGGGCTGAAGCCAAGGACTGCCATCTTTCAGGTTATATATACATATACATAAACGGCCGCACAGGGAGTAGTTTACTACTTGAACGCACAAGTATAAAAAGCTTTTATATTATATTGAAACATTGTTTTCACAAATCATACATGTCATTTAAACATAATATCCTTCGAGCACTGCGCCTCTATTAAACAAGCGCCCGGCAGGATTTCCTCAAAGTAGTGCTCGGCAGGTACTCGGCTTTTGTCCGAATCTTGAGATGCAACGTCGGTGGCCTTCATATCTGCCCAGTATGTCTTGACACGGGCCAGAACCATCCGCGCTCCCTCAATACATGCCGACCGCCTCATTGCGTCGATACGCGGTACCGCACCAAGAAACTGCTGCACTAAACCAAAATAAATCTTCGGCTGGGGTCCGCCCGGCCACAAATGAGTCTTGACATGCTGCATGGCAAGTCTAGATAGACATTCAGCTCGCCCATTCGCCAACCGATCGGTCAACTAAGAAGACGCCCGGACTATGGAATTGCGACCAATATAGCTCTTCCTTCATGCCCTTTCGCCTCGGAAGTGCTCAATCGCGTCCGCAGCGCTCGCTGCTTAGTCCAGATAAGCATCCTCCGAACTCCACAACTTGTCCAATTGAGCATACTTTGGATCTGTATATTTCCTCCGCAGCAGAAACGGTTTTCCAGCCGCAATTGCCCCGGCCTGACTCAGCTCCTCATTGGCAGCTCTCAAAGCCGAATGGGCATTCTTGGATTCGGCGGCGGCCTTTTTCAGGCCCTCTTGCTCCGCTTGACGTTCTTTTTCGAGAACCTCGCAGCGATCGGCAGCATTCTTCAACTTTCTGGCCATATCGGACATTTCCTCTTTGCTTCGGCAGTGAGCAGCCCGTTCGGCTTCTAGCTCTTCGGCTGCGCTTAAAGCGGCCGCATTACTATTTCGGCTTGTTTTTTCGCCGGGCGAGTTCCGCCAAGCTCCTCCACAGCAGCGGCACCATCTGCATTTAGCATACAAATAGTAAGACATGGGCGCCAAGCTCCCTTACTAGGTGTCCGCGAGAAGTCGATACCTTGTGACTCGTCAAACTGTTTATTGACCAGCGCGATGTCCGTGATCCGCCTCGTCAAGTTGCCGCTTTAGTTCGGCATATTCATCATCCGGCCACCACGGACGCCCGCCACCTGTTTAGGAGCGGCGATATGTTATAATCGAGATTTGATCCTCGCACGCTGTCAATTTTGACAACATACCGAGTCTCGGGGCTACTATCTATACAGTATGATTCTATATGCATAATCGCCGAGGGTACATCATTTTTATGCACCTCGAACCCGTCGAGAAGCTTCGACGGCTTCATGCAATCCGCTCTCCGCGGATGCAATTCTTTCAATCACCGTACCCATTAGAGCATGGTGATCTTCTGAGATAGCAGCTCGCCAGAGCAGATCCTTCATCTCCTCCGACCGCACACCACTTGGCGCCGGACCTTCCGGCCCCGCCGGAATTGGGGGAACCCTCCGCGACGACACCTCAGGGTCGTCCGCTTCGCATGAGGGTGCGACAGGTGGAGGCGTTTTGCTCTCCATCATCTCCGTAAGAAGATCCCCCGAAGACGAGCTCTGCTGAGAAGGGCTGAGGTCCGAACTACAAGGTACAATTTCGGTTATCTTCATAAATAAATGCAGGGATGTTCCTTATTTATTAGACCCCTTCTTTTTACTTACGGCTCGCTGGAGGGCTGATCCCCTTGGGGGAATAGTGCGGCTGGGTTACTTCCTAGCGCCGGACTCTCTGATGAAGATTCCTTTCCCCTCTTTGAGGCCTTGACCTCCGGATCTTCTGAAGCGGTCCTCTTCCTTCCTTGATGGCCTCCTTCGTAGAGGCAGTTGTTTCCCCGCTCCCCCCTTTGCCTTCTTCAAAAGGCGCGACCTTCAACATCTTGGTCAGCATGGGATCCGACGTGGTCTCTGGGAGGGGAGCCGGACGCCTTATTAACTTTGCCTTGGTTATCCACTCCTGTTCAAAGAAACGGCTCCTTTAAAGGGCATATATATAACATAAATGAATGAACAGCTTGTCCGGTTACAGGGCTACTTACTTGAGTATCTGGGCGATTGCAGCTTAGTCCTGCGTCCTCGGTCAGGTCCGACACTTCTCTTATGATCCAAGAACAGTTTATACATCTCCACGGCGCCGTGCCCATAAAATTTTGGAGAGCTCGTGGTCCCTCCGGATTGAATTCCCACAAAGCGGAGGGGGCGACGCTTGCAGGGCTGAAGGCGCCAGATCAACATAACTGTGCCATCGCAATCAGATTGATCTCCCTCTCTTGGAGGTCTCGAACGGCCCTGCAGCGAGAGAACGCCCTTGACGGCCCCAGCCGAGCCCCTTGTTGACCCATGATGCCACCCGCTGTGGTGGACCTGAGCGGAAGGCGGGAGCGCCGCCCATTTGGTGCCCCGGGAGCGGTGATATAAAACCACCCCGCTGCCACAAACCAAGCTCCTCTTGAAAAGAGCCCTCGGGCCATGGAGCATCAGACATTTGCTTATGATCGCCTCTCCAAGACTCGCTTGTTGCCCCTCAATCATCCTTGGCTCCACCTTGAAGGTCTTGAGCCACAATCCAAAGTGGGGGTAATATGGAGGAAGGCCTCACATACGACAATGAATGACGAGATATGGAGGATGGACTCCGGATTCAAGTCATGGAAATCCAGCCCATAATAAAACATGATCCCCGCACAAAGGGATCCGCTGGAAGCCTAAACCCGAAGGAAGTGAGACACGAACACCACATTCTCGCAGGCTCAGAGTGGGATTGACCTGCCCGGAGCAGGTAGCCTATGCGAGATCTTGCCGTTAGATACCGGCGCCTCGCAGCTTTAGCACATCTTCTTCTATGACGGAGGAAGACATCCTCGGCCGTGCTGGTCGGAGCCGACATCGCCGGAGGTCCGGCGCCAATATGAAGCTTTGGGTGTTAGAACTCAAGCGAGGCTAACTCGATGGAGGGTGTAAAAGAAGAGGGCCTTGGTCTCATTATAAAGAGGTTGAATACCAAGAGCCCACCCCGTGGTCGATTAGGACTCGCCTTTGATAGAGGAGGCGTGCCAACGGGCATGGTTGGGTTACCCACGTCCGTATTGATGAGAATCCCGAAATAAGGGGGCACGATCTATGCTTTGATAAGACGTGGCAAGGAAACCGCCTCGCTAAACGCGCTAAGGTGGAACGATAAAAAACGATTCATATAAAGGTCTGGCCGTGGTGTGATGTCACACCGCGGAATACGTCAGCAGATCTGTGCAAAAATTATTCTCTCTATGGTGTTATGTGGAACTTGTTTTGTAGAGCCGGACACTATCCTGGTGTTCAAAACCTTCTATGAAGTATTCGGAGGAGGAACCCGCCTCGCAATGTCAAGACAATCAACGCCACGGACTCGTCGTGATTGAAGCCTGGTTCAGGACTACCGAGGAGTCCCGGACTAGGGTGTCCGGATAGCCGGACTATCGCCACGGCCGAATCCAAGACTATGAAGATACAAGATTGAAGACTTCGTCCCGTGTCCGGATGGGACTTTCCTTGGCGTGGAAGGCAAGCTTGGCGATACGGATATGTAGATCTCCTACCATTGTGAACGACTCAGTAACCCTAACCTATCGGTGTCTATATAAACCGGAGGGTTTTAGTCCGTGAGGACTAACAACAATCATACCATAGGCTAGCTTCTAGGGTTTAGCCTCCTTGATCTCGTGGTAGATCTACTCTTGTACTACCCATATCATCAATATTAATCAAGCAGGAGTAGGGTATTACCTCCATCGAGAGGGCCCGAACCTGGGTAAAAACATCGTGTCCCTTGTCTCCTGTTACCATCCGCCTAGACGCACAGTTCGGGACCCCCTACCCGAGACCCGCCGGTTTTGACACCGACACCAGGTGTAGAGGCCAACTGTACAGGCTCAGTCATACTTGAAGTGGTCTTCGGATCCCCGGATAATTTCCGGCGAGGAGTTAATCTTCGACATAGTCCTGCTCCGCAGTGGCTATCACGCGACTGCTTTGGACGAACCGTGACGGTAAAGTTCAATGCGGTGCCGCACTACGCATACCTCAAGCTCAAGATGCCAGGCCCTCGAGGAGTCATTACGGTCAACGGAAACACCGAACGCTCTCTCTGAACGGAGGAGCATACGGAGGCCCTGGCAGCGGAAGTACAAAGCAGCCTCTTAAGGCAATTCTCTAGTCTGGCTATTAAGCGTCCGGACACCGTGAAGCGCGCCCGGAGTAACCTACAACAAGACCTCCTGGCACGTTCCGAGCAAGCGTAGAAATGCGGCCCCAACCCCATCCCTCGCGAAACCGCGAAATCAGTGTTATGCGTACGTCATTACGATCTGAAAATACCATGGGCACAGGGGGAGGGGCACCATCATAGCACGCCCGAAACGCGGCTTAACCGCACTAGGGGCTGCCGATTTTTGTCATTTTTTCTTACTTGCAGGACTCCATTGTCCGGAGGACCAGGGCGGCAGTACAATCGCCGCACAAACGATACAACAACCAAGGAAGCAGAAAGCTATGCCGCAGTATGGAACTCCCAGATGGTCTCTATAACGAGCAGTATACCTGTTTTACATACCATCAAGCGGCTTGCCCCTGGAGGGGGACCTGTCAAATAGTCCCATCTCTTGCTTATCACACTATTTGTATCATTCTGCTTTTACCACAGACCTTTCGAATAAACAATGCATAGCTTTTGTCTATTATTACATTCCTTTTTTATGTAAATATGTTCAGTTATGACATTATGCAACCGCACACTTTGGTACGCCAATACACCAGGGGCTTAAGTACCCCACAATATGGTGTGAGAAGTCTGACCACTCTCACGAAAAGCGGCACCCGAACTTATAGCATTATATGCATCGGTTCAATCATGTCTTGGGTCAATAGTTGGGTTTGCCTGGCCCCATGTTTTGGTACCTTACGCCTGCTATATCGGCCGAGGTAGCGCCGGGAGAACTACGCGATTGTGCCCGGCTGAGCTGGGTTAAGCACCTCAGTAGAGAAAGCTAAAACTGACCGTCATGATAGGGCGAGAGCTAGTCGCTGTTCGAGAGGTTTTCGAGTCCCTAAGGACTTATGCAGCTTTGAGCGAGGAGCCGGCTTTGTCCGGCCCAGGCGTGGATAGCGCCCCGAACTCGGTCTTCCGAATACTAGGGACTTCGCCGAAATTTAAAATTATAGAATTCTATGGCTAAGTGAGAGTGATAAAGCATTATAGTCTGATCGCCTTGTTCGTTGTGTTGATCGCCTCCCTAGAAGGACCCAATAATGGGAACAAGAGCGCCAGTTTATCCCAACACCCCAAAGACTTGTGGCATGGGGCGGTTTACCACTCGCCATCTCTCGATTTAATAAACAAAGCATGTAGGTAATATTTTAAATTAAAAAAGTGTTGCTTAGCGCATATGAACAAGTTTTCAGCGCACAGGATAACACGAGCGAGTTTACTCAAAAATTTCATCGTTGGAACATTTATCCGCCATAGGGCGGGCACCCTTCAGGACGCCCTCATAATATAATTCCGGGACGCGATGCTCCTTGCCCTCCGGCGGCCCATCCTTCACTAGCTTCTCAGCATCCATCTTGCCCCAGTGTACTTTAACACGGGCAAGGGCCCTACGGTCGCCCTCGATGCAGATGGAACGCTTGATGACTTCAAGCCACGGACAGGTATCCGCCAGCCGCCTCACCAGCCCGAAGTAGCTCCCTGGCATGGCCTCTCCAGGCCACAGCCGGACTATGAGACCCTTCATGGCCTGTTCGGCCACCTTATGGAGCTCGACCAGCTGCTTCAGCTGGTCGCTCAAGGGCACTGGGTGTCCGGTCTCAGCATACTGAGACCAGAACACCTTCTCCGTCGAGCTCCCCTCTTCGGCTTGATAGAAGGCGGCGGTATCGGACACGCTGCGGGGCAAATCTGGGAATGCTCTTGGAGAGCTCCGGACTCGGGTAAGTAACAAGTAATTCATTCACATGCTTGCTTTGCATAAAGAATGCCTTACTCGCCGCTATCTTTTTCATCGCCTCAATTTCCTGGAGGGCTTTTTGGGCTTCGGCCTTGGCAGACCTGGCGCTGTCGAGGGCTGCCGCGAGCTCGGACTCTCACGTCTTCGAGTCAAGCTCCAAACTCTCGTGTTTTTTCACGAGAGCCCGGAGCTCTTTCTGCACCTCCTCCACCCGCGCCTCCTGCTTTCCTCGCTCTGTGTGCTCCGCGACCGCTTTGTCTTCGGCCTCGGATAGCGCTTTCTTCAGGGTCGCCACCTCGGTCGTGGCACCTGTAATAGTCACGTTGATCCTGTCATTTTTTGCAACCACATCTTTTTTATATACTTACATAAGGTATTACTTACCTTCCTTCTCCTCGAGCTGCTTCTTGGCAAGGCCGAGCTCGTTATCGGACCGCTCGAGGCTCTGCTTTAACGAATCCACCTCTGCAGTCAGTGCGGCAGAGGCCAGCAGCGAAGCCTGCATTCCCATATTGACACACTTATGTTAGACTCATGCGGATATTTTTTAGATCCTCAGTTCGGCTTTTCTTTCCGAACACCAAACTGAGCATCAGGGGCTACTGTCTATGCGGTAATATTTTTACATATTTTAAACGCATACCTCAAAGCCTGTTAGAAGGCTGGCACAAGCTTCGGTCAGCCCGCTCTTGGCGGACTGAACGTTCTGGATCACCGCACTCATAATAGTGTGGTGCTCCTCGTCGATGGAGGCGCCGTTAAGCACCTCCAGCAAATTATCCGGTGCCTCCGGATGGATAGAGGTCACCGGCGTCGTAGGCTTGCCCTCCTTACTAGGGGGCCGCCTGCCGGTCTCCGGAACCATTGAAGGTTCCGGTGCGGTGTCCGGCCCAGGGCCGGACTTGGAGCCCTTGGGGGTTTTGTCCCCTTTGCGCCTGAAGTCTGGAAGGTCACCTTGCGGCGCCTCCAGAACCACCTCCTCCTGGCTTGGACCCTTTTGGGACACCACCTCGGCGTCGTCCGTAGGGCGAGGGGAGGTAGCGGTCGGGAATGAAAGACTATTGACATCCGACGAATCCAGGGAGCCGCTCGACGACACGTCGAGCCGGGCCTTGGGTGGACTGCATAGTTATATTCGGCGTCAGAAGATACTATGCAATAAAGGAATGCCATGAGTTATTCTGGTATCCGAATACTTACGACTTTGCCAGGGCTTGGCCCTGGTCGGCCACTACTCTCCGCCGTCGCCGGCGTTGGTGGAGTAGTCCAGAGAAAGGGTCCTTCCCTTCTTGGACCCTCCGGCCCCCCAGTTGGGGCGGCCTTCCTTTTCTTTTCTCCCCCCGCTGGAGGGGGAGAGGCATTTTCTTCCACCTCCTCGTCTTCGTGGGAGGATTGCGTCTCGGAGCCATTGGACGATGAATCGGAAACCACCGGACGCCGGGAACTCTTTCGAGTTCCCATGGCCTTCTTCTTGGCCTTCTTCTCCGGCACCACGTAAGGTGCCGGAACCAGCAGCTTCGCCAAGCGGGCATCCGCTGGATCTTCGGGCAAAGGAGCCGGACAGTTGGCCTATTCGGCCGTCCTCTGCCAGTCCTATCAAAGGCATGGGGGCTTAGATCCTGCATAGAGTCAAACTATGAAAAACAAATATCCTATAAGAGGTAAAAGCAGCTTACCGCGCTAGCTTGACGCTGCGCGCTGAATCCGCGATCCTCGGTAGCGGATGCGGGAGCCTCGGCGCCCTTGAATAGCGCCTTCCAGGCGTCTTCGTACGTTGTGTCGAAGAGCCTGCTCAGAGTTTGGTGCTGGGCCGGGTCGAACTCCCACAAGCTGAAAGCCCGTTGTTGGCACGGGAGGATCCGGCGGATGAGCATGACCTGGACTACATTGACAAGTTTGAGCTTCTTGCTCACCAGGTTTTGGACACATGTTTGGAGTCCGGTCAGCTCTCCTTTTTTGCCCCACTGCAGGCCCGTCTCTTTCCAGGAGGTGAGCCGCGTAGGTGTTCCGGATCGGAACTCGGGGGTTGCGACCCATTCAGGGTCACGCGGCTCGGTGATGTAGAACCACCCCGATTGCCACCCCTTTAGGGTCTCCACGAAGGAGCCCTCGAGCCATAGGACGTTGGGCATCTTGCCCACCATGGCGCCTCCGCACTCCGCCTGGCGGCCCCCACTACCTTCGGCTTGACATTGAAGGTCTTCAGCCATAAGACGAAGTGGGGTTGGATGCAGAGGAAGGCCTCACACACGACGATGAACACCGAGATGTTGAGGATGAAGTTCGGGGCCAGATCGTGGAAGTCCAGGCCGTAGTAGAACATGAGTCCTCGGACAAATGGGTGGCGAGGGAAGCCTAGTCCGCGGAGGAAATGGGTGAGGAACACCACCCTCTCATGGGGCCTGGGGGTGGGGATGAGCTGCCCCTCGTCTGGGAGCCGGTGCGCGATGTCATTTGACAAGTATCCGACTTTCCTCAGCTTCTTCATGTGTCCCTCCGTGACGGAGGAGACCATCCACCTGCCTCCCGCTTCGGACATGGCTGGAGAAGGTTGAGGTGGGGAATGCGGACTTGGGCGCTGGAGCTCGAGTGCGCGGAAATGGATGAGCAAAAGAGGAAGAAGGCGTGGGTGAAAAGGTGGATCCTTATCCCCTTATATGGACGGACGAAACTGCGTGTCCCCACCAGCTTGGTAAAACTCGCTTATCTACCAAGCGCCGTAATCAATGGCGCGGTTGGGTTACCCATGCCTGTATTGATGAGAATCCTGGAATAAGGGGACATGATCTCTGCTTCGACAAGATGTGCCAAGGAAACCACCTCGCTAAACGCGCTGAGGTGGGACAGTAAAACGATTCGAATAAAGTCTTGGCCGTGGTGTGATGACACGCTATGGAATACGTCAGCACATTAGATTTGTGTAAGTATTATTCTCTCTACAGCAGTATGTGGAAATTATTTTGCAGAGCCGGACACTATCCTTGTGTTCAAAATCTTCTATGAAGTATTCGAGGAGGAACCCGCCTTGCAATACCAAGACAATCATGCGCTGCACTAAATCGTCATTGAAGCCTGGTTCAGGGGCTACTGAGGGAGTCCTGGATTAGGGGGTGTCCGGATGGCCGGACTATAACCTTTGGCGGGACTCCTGGACTATGAAGATACAAGATTGAAGATTTCGTCCCGTGTCCGGATGGGACTTTCCTTGGCGTGGAAGGCAAGCTTGGCGATACGGATATGTTGATCTCCTCCCATTGTAACTGACTCTGTGTAACCCTAGCCCTCTCCGGTGTCTTTATAAACCGGAGGGTTTTAGTCCATAGGACACACAACAATCATACCATAGGCTAGCTTCTAGGGTTTAGCCTCTCTGATCTCGTGGTAGATCTACTCTTGTACTACCCATATCATCAATATTAATCAAGCCGGAGTAGGGTTTTACCTCCGTCGAGAGGGCCCGAACCTGGGTAGAAACATCGTGTCCCATGTCTCCTGTTACCATCCGCCTATACGCACAGTTCGGGACCCCCTGCCCGAGATCCGCCGGTTTTGACACCGACGGTGATCTTAACAAACTATTAGCTAAGCTTAAACAAAAAACTCTGAATGCTAGAATGAAATATGATACTGCTTATGCTACTTCACCTATCTTCGTTACTAAGAAGGATTATGAATTATTTGTTGATACTGATATAATTACTTTGGTTGAGTCTGATCCTTTCTATGGCTATGAATCTAAAACTGTTGTGGCACATCTTACTAAATTAAATGATATAGCCACCCTATTCACTAATGATGAGAGAACTTGCTACTTCTATATCCTTAAAATATTTCCGTTCTCATTAAAGGGTGATGCTAAGATATGGTTTAATTCTCTTGATCCTCGTTGTGTGCGTAGTCCCCTGGACATGATTTATTACTTCTCGCTAAAAATTTCCTTGCTCATAAGAAACAAGCTGCTTTAAGGGAAATATATAATTTTGTGCAACTTGAAGAAGAGAGTCTCCCACAATCTTGGGGGAGGCTTCTCCAATTAGTTAATGCTTTGCTTGATCATCCTCTCAAGAAAAATGAAATACTTGATATCTTTTATAACGGACTAACCGATGCTTCCAGAGACCACCTGGATAGTTGTGCTGGTTCTGTTTTCAAGGAAAGAACACCGGATGAAGCTGAAATTCTATTGAATAATATGTTGACCAATGAAAATAATTGGACACTTCCTGAACCAATTCCTAAACCAACTCCGAAGAAGAGGGGTGTTCTATTTCTCAGTCCTGAAGATATGCAAGAGGCAAAGAAATCTATGAAAGAAAAGGGTATTAAAGCCGAAGATGTTACAATTTTCCTCCTATTGAAGAAATACTTGGTCTTAATTTACTGCCTGTTGAAGAAATATCTGATCTTATTCCATTACCTATTGAAGAAACTCATGGTCTTGATAACCCGACACAGGCCACTTTAGTTTCGAATGCTTCACCAACATAGTTTCTTTGACCTTCACCATCTCACTAATTTGGTCTCTCAAACTAGATGACTCGGCCGACCTCTTCACCCTATCTTTGTCCAACTTTCTTCCATCGGGCTTGCCCTTGTTTGTTCCTCTCTTTGGTGCATCATCACTATCTCATCATCTTTTAAGTTAACTAGTGCACCTTTATTTGGAGGAGCTTCGTTATCCCATAACCTCCATTTCTCTCTTCCTTGAAGCAAGTTCCAAATGTTGGAGCACAAATGGCTTGCCATTGAAATCCGAGCTTTGCTTGAACCTTTCATGGGCAATGTGATCCTACATTTAGCAAAGAGGCAAGGGTGAGCTCAAATTGTCATCAACGAAAACAAGATCACAAATGTGTAAAAGAAGACAACAAACTCACATAGTCATCAATCGTGGAACCACTTGGAGGTGAATTCCTCACTTGCTCCAAATAACCACTCGAACGGCCACACGTTTTCTTGATCACATCCCACCAACCATGGAGTGATTTCAATGAATGACTGGATGGAATCGGTATAAGCTTATGATACTTGTCCCTGATGCGTCGCCAATATTTCTTCCCAGTTTGATCTTTGTCCACATCAAGTGATACACTCACCCATGCTCTAATCAAGCAAACATCCTCCATCTTCGTGTAATTACCGGTTCTTTTTTCCAATTTTGCTTGGCTAGCATCAAACTCCTCCTCCTCAAGCTCTTCTACATCATCATAGCCGTCACCCCCTCTTCCACCTCAGCTTTGACCCCCACTTGCATGCCCGAATTGAATGCGTCAAGTGGAGCATTCAAGTCCACCTCATTCTCCTTCAACAATTTTGTATATGATGTTTGAACGTTGTAGCTACAAAATCCAATGGGTTTAAAACACTAAGGAAACAAACCAAAGTCAAACCAGAGTTCACCGGAACAAAGGGAAAAAAATCACCTCTCCGGCATTTCCTCAAACACGTACTGGATGCCGGTGGAGTTGACGGGATTGCCGGGCACATGGATCGTCAAAGGGGTGGAGCGCGTGTCCTCAATCGGAACCGCCTTCTTCCTCAGGCCCTTGGCTTGCGTCTTCAGCTATCAACTGGAGAGGGTGGAGGAGGTGCCCATGCTCGAGCCAGCGACCGTGATGGGAGGGAGCCTGGCAGAAGTAGTTGGCATGGCGGTGGGCACAACTCAATGGATAATGTGGTTCCCTTGTCGCTTCTGCGTCATGCTAGTGGCGGAAGGAGTTGGTGCGGTGGTGGGGAACACGACTGTGGGAGGCACGAGAGGACAAGGTAGCAACAAGGGCAGCAGTGCATGAAATCCGTTGCCCGGTGGCTGCGGGTATTCCATGTGTCGATTGGGGACGCGGCGCGGCAAGCCGACGGAGGGTCAAGGAGATCGGCAACAGTGGCGTGAGGGGGCGGCAAAGAAGGGGCGGAAATGTCCCTCCCACCAAGTCACGTGCGTGATAGAGGAAATCGAAAACCGAGGGTAGGGGGTGGACTGGAGATTTGTGACTTGATGGTCGAAATATGCACCTCCCCAAAAAAATTGAGACAACCAGTTTTTTGGGTCCTGCGCGGTAGCGCGGGACTTTTTTTGTCCCCATCCCGTAAAATGGCGGTTATTATAGCAGCGCAATTTTTTGTGGGATCGGTTAGAGATGCTCTAATCCAGGAAACGCTAGTGGTGGCAAAACGTGCCTTGGTGTCATGGACACCTCACGCCATCAATATGACGTCACTCATAAAAAATAGTGGTGGTCTTGGTAGCCCAAGCCAGCACTAATACAAATGGAGATGGCATGACACATTAGCGCATGCAATCAATGGCGCATACTCCCTCCGTCTCGAAATACTTTTCAGATAAATAGATAAAAATAGATGTATCTAGAACTAAAATACGTCTAGATACGTCCATTTCTCCGACAAGTATTTTCGAACGGAGGGAGTATATAGGTGTCGTTCGACATATTTCGTTGCAACAAGCTACAAGGAAAGTTAGTGGTGTTGCCTTTTCTCCACATGTCATTAAACTAGTTTGAAGGTAGCGTAAAAATGATGCCTCAACATCGTTTTTTATTATCAAAATATATAGATGTTTGAATGCCACAATTAGGAAGTATAAGAATCAAATGTGTAAGTAAGACAATTAGGAAGCTCTCTTGATATCTAGGGAAAGTTGGAATAATATTAATTAAGAGATAACAATGACAATGATTTACCCGATTAAGTACTCCCTCCATTCCTTTTGACTCTGCGTATAAGATTTGTGTTGAGTCAAACTTTACAAACTTTGACCAAATTTGTATAAAAAATATTAACATCTATAATACCAAATATACATAATATGAAACTACGCACCATAATGAATCTAAAGATATTCTTTTGGCCTTGTAAATGTTGATACTTTTTTCTATAAGTTTTTTCAAAATAGAGATGCTTTGACTTTAGACAAAAGTTATATGCAGACAAAAAAGAAACGGAGGTGTACATAATTAAGATAGCAATTCAAATTTCAAAGTACTTTAACACTGTAGGACAATGTAACATAGTACTCTAGAGAACCACAACATAGCTAGTCACTCTCCTTTTACAATAAATCATAATCAAAATCGTTTGAGTACTTCTTCGCAGGATCCCTAAGAAAGCTCAAACCATCAGCATCGAAACCTTGTTGCCTAACGGGAGTTTGTACTCAACCGGACTTGCTGCACACTCGTTTAAAACCTCGCCGGCATCCAAAAATTTGACCACATCCATCACACCGACAATTAAGATTACAAAATTTCAACCACATTTCATCACATCCATCACCAACACAATTCACAATGTAGCAACTAAAACTACTTAACTCTAAAGCGCAGTAATATATAGCAACTATAACAAATATGGGTATGAGCTTGCCCAAGAAAAACTAAGATGAACTCACACTATTGCAACTACAACTACTTAACTCTAAAATGCAACAATATACATACTTCGGCTCATTATGGTGTACTCTTCTTTGTTCTGGTTGTCATCTTCTTCTGCTGGGTAGACGCCAGATTGGTCAAAGTCTTCCAATGGCTCGACAATGACATGGCTTGGCTTTGTTGGGTCAGTTATCACTATTGCAAGAATGGCTACGAGTAGCGGGCGCCAAAAGCCTAGTCTTGGCGAGCAAGGTTCACTGAGCCACCCGCCATCGACCTCCCACCACTGCTAACATGGCATCAGTAGTGGGAGCGCGCCCTCTAGTGGTAAAGACCTAGTAGTGGCGGGCCTTACCTAGTGCCCGCCACTAGTAATCCACTAACGTCACACACTGATATGTCTCCAACGTATCTATAATTTATGAAGTATTCATGCCATGTTTACAACAATTTTATATGGTTTTGGTATGATTTGCATGGAACTAACCCGGACTGACGTTGTTTTCAGCAGAACTACCGTGGTGTTGTTTTTTTGTGCAGAAATGAAAGTTCTCCAAATGAGCTGAAACTTTTTGACGATTTTTTTGGAACAAAAGAGACCCCTGAAGCTTCATGGGAGGGCCAGAAGAGCCACGAGGAGGGCACAACCCACCAGGGCGCGCCTGAGGGGCCCGGCTTGTCCGGGTGGGTTGTGTTCACCTCGAGACCCATCTTCGCGTGAAACCCACACCAAAAAATTCCTATAAATAGGAAAACCATCAGAAATAACCCTAGATCAGAAGTTCCGCCGCCGCAAGCCTCTGTAGCCACCAAAAACAAATCGGGAGCCCCTTTCGGCACCCTGCCAGAGGGGGAAATCGTCACCGATGGCCATCTTCATCATCCCGGCGGCCACCATGATGAGGAGGGAGTAGTCCCCCTTGGGGCTAAGGGTTTGTACCAGTAGCTATGTGTTTAATCTCTCTCTCTCTCTTTCTCTCTCTCTCTCTCTCGTTTTCTTGAGATGTCATGATCTTGATGTATCGCGGGCTTTGTTAATATAGTTGGATCATATGGTGTTTTCCCCACTCTATCTTGTTGTGAATTGAATTTTCCCTTTAAGATTTCGTTTTATCGGATTGAATACTTTTATGGATTTGAGAACACTTGATATATGTCTTGTATATGAATACCTGTGGTGACAATGGGGTATTATATTGATTCGCTTGATAAGTGTTTTGGCACTCAACTCGCGGATTCCCGAGGTGACATTGGGGTAATCTATGCACAAGGGTTGATGCATGTTCTCGTCTTTGTTTCTCCGGTAGAAATCTTGGGGCACTATTTGAGGTTCTTTATGTTGGATTGAGTATTATGATTCTGAATTTGCTTTGGTATTATTTTAATACGAACTCTTGATAGATCGATCGGAAAGAATAGCTTGGTGTTATTTTAGTACGAACTCTTGATAGATCGATCGGAAAGAATAACTTGGCATTATTTTAGTACGAACTCTTGGATAGATTGATTGGAAAGAATAGCTACAAACAATTTCTTCTTATGTTCTCCGTTATATAAGATTTGGAGTTATCCTTCATCGCACTTCAAGGGATGGTTATATGATTCGATTAGACTAGCATTGTCGAGAGGTTGCACTAGCGAAACTACGGACCCTAGGCCTCATTTTCAAGCATTGCAATATCGTTTGTGTTCCGTTTTATCAATTGCTACCTTGCTGTTTTTTATTGTTCCTATTATAAAAATCAATATCTACTATCATTACTACAGTTTTATCACCATCTCTTCGCCGAACTAGTGCACCTATACAATTTACCATTGTATTTGGCGTGTTGGGGACACAAGAGACTTTTTATTATTTGGTTGCAGGCTTGTTCGAGAGAGACCATCTTCATCCTACACCTCCCACAGATTGATAAACCTTAGGTCATTCACTTGAGGGAAAATTGCTATTGTCCTACAAAACTCTGCGCTTGGAGGCCCAACACGAGTCTACAAGAATAAAGTTGCGTAGAAGACATCAAGCTCTTTTCTGGCGTCGTTGCCGTGGAGGTGAGTGCTTCAAGGTATATCTTTAGATCTTGCAATAGAATCTTTTAGTTTCTTGTTTTGTCACTAGTTTGGTTTATAAAAGAAAACTACCAAAAATGGAATTGAGGTTGCATCGTATTATTCATCTTTATAATGTCTTTCGTGAAAATCATGGAGAGGAAAATTGTGCTCAATTGATAAAATAAGAACTCTATAAAATGTTTGACAAAAAATATTTTAATGATGAGCATGATTGCAATGTTGAGCAAAAAATATTTCAATAATTTCATTTTCTCTAGCCCTAGCAAGTTGTTCATCAAGAAATTCACCAAGTGGCACAGTAGTATCAAGCATAGAAGTAGTTTCATCATAAGTATCATGCATATCAGAAGTGGCATCATCAATAACATGCGACATATCAGCATTAATAGCAGAAGCAGGTTTAGGTGTCGCAAGCTTACTCAAAATAGAAGGTGAATCAAGTGCAGAGCTAGATGGCAGTTCCTTACCTCCCCTCGTAGTTGAGGGATAAATTTTTGTTTTCTCGTCTTTCAAGTTCCTCATAGTGACCAGCATATATAAATCCCAAGTGACTCAAAGAATAGAGCTATGCTCCGCGGAGCCAGAAAATAGTCTTGATAACCCACAAGTATAGGGGATCGCAACAATTTTCGAGGGTAGAGTATTCAACCCAAATTTGTTGATTCGACACAAGGGGAGCCAAATAATATTCTCAAGTATTAGTAGTTGAGTTGTCAATTCAACCACACCTTGATAACTTAGTATCTGTAGCAAAGTATTTAGTAGCAAAGTAATATGGAAGTAACGGTAACTGTAGCAAAAGTAATATTTTTGGGTTTTGTAGTGATTGTAACAGTAGCAACGGAAAAGTAAATAAGCTAAGAGCAATATGTGAAAAGCTCGTAGGCATTGGATTGATGATGGAGAATTATGCCGGATGCGGTTCATCATGTAACAGTTGCTACCTCTTGAGCACTGCGTTGGTTTTCCCTTGAAGAGGAAAGGGTGATGCAGCAAAGTAGCGTAAGTATTTCCCTCAGTTTTTGAGAACCAAGGTATCAATCCAGTAGGAGGCTACACGCGAATCGCTCGCACCTACACAAACAAATAAATCCTCGCAACCAATGCGATAAGGGGTTGTCAATCCCTACACAGTCACTTACGAGAGTAAGATCTGATAGATATGATAAGATAATATTTTTTGTATTTTTGTGATAAAGATGCAAAGTAAAATAAAAGGCAACGAAAATAGCTAAGTGTTGGAAGATTAATATGATGAAAAATAGACCCGGGGCCATAGGTTTCACTAGTGGCTTCTCTCGAGAGCATAAGTATTTACGGTGCGTGAACAAATTACTGTTGAGCAATTGACAGAATTGAGCATAGTTATGAGAATATCTAGGCATGATCATGTATATAGGCATCACGTCCGAAACAAGTAGACAGACTCCTGCCTGCATCTACTAGTATTACTCCACACATCGACCGCTATCCAGCATGCATCTAGAGTATTAAGTTCATAAGAACGGAGTAATGCCTTAAGCAAGATGACATGATGTAGAAGGATTAACTCATGCAATATGATATAAACCCCATCTTGTTATCCTCGATGGCAACAATACAATACGTGCCTTGCTGACCCTATTGTCACTGGGAAAAGACACCGCAAGATTGAACCCAAAGCTAAGCACTTCTCCCATTGCAAGAAAGATCAATCTAGTAGGCCAAACCAAACTGATAATTCAAAGAGACTTGCAAAGATAACCAATTGATACGTCCATTTTGCATCATGCTTTTATATCGATATTTATTGCATTATGGGCTGTTATTACACGTTATGTCACAATACTTATGCCTATTCTCTCTTATTTTACAAGGTTTACATAAGGAGGGAGAATGCCGGCAGCTGGAATTCTGGGCCGGAAAAGGAGCAAATATTAGAGACCTATTCTGCACAACTCCAAAAGTCCTGAAACTCCACGAAAGTCATTTTTGGAAAATATAAAAAATATCCAGCGGAAGAAGTTCACCAGAGGGGGGCCCACCTGTCCATGAGGGTGGGGGGCGCGCCCTACCCCCCTGGGCGCGCCCCCTACTTCGTGGGCCCCCTGTTGGCTCTCTGATGCCCATCTTTTGCTATATGAGGTCTTTCGATGAGGAAAAAAATCATAGGCAACCTTTCGGGACGAGACTCCGCAGCCACGAGGCGGAACCTTGGCGGAACCAATATAGGGCTCCAGCAGAGCTGTTCTGCCGAGGACACTTCCCTCCGGGAGGGGGAAATCATCGCCATCGTCATCACCAACGCTTCTCTCATCGGGAGAGGGCAATCTCCATCAGCATCTTCATCAGCACCATCTCATCTCAAAACCCTAGTTCATCTCTTGTATCCAATTCTTGTCTCCATGTCCGGGATTGGTACTAGTAGGTTGCTAGTAGTGTTGATTACTCCTTGTAGTTGATGCTAATTGGTTTAGATCCTATATTCATATTATTACCCCTCTGATTATGAAAATGAATATGCTTTGTGAGTAGTTACGTTTGTTCCTGAGGACACGGGAGAAGTCTTGCTATTAGTAGTCATGTCAATTTGGTATTCATTCGATATTTTGATGAGATGTATGTTGTCTAGCCTCTAGTGGTGTTATGTGAACGTCGAATACATAACACTTCACCATTATTTGGGCCTAGAGTAAGGCATTGGGAAGTAATAAGTAGATGATGGGTTGCTAGAGTGACAGAAGCTTAAACCCTAGTTTATGCATTGCTTCGTAAGGGGCTAATTTGGATCCACATGTTTCATGCTATGGTTAGGTTTACCTTAATACTTTTGTTGTAGTTGCGGATGCTTGCAATAGAGGTTAATCATAAGTGGGATGCTTGTTCAAGTAAGAACAACACCCAAGCACCGGTCCACCCACATATCAAATTATCAAAGTTCCGAACGCTAATCATATGAACGTGATGAAAACTAGCTTGACGATATTCCCATGTGTCCTCGGGAGCGCTTTTCCTTATATAAGAGTTTGTCCAGGCTTGTCCTTTGCTACAAAAAGGATTGGGCCACCTTGCTGCACTTTATTTACTTTTGTTACTTATTGCTCGTTCCAAATTATCTTATCAAAAAACTATCTGTTACCACTTATTTTACTACTTGCAGAGAATACCTTGCAGAAAACCGCTTATCATTTCCTTCTGCTCCTCGTTGGGTTCGACACTCTTAATTATCGAAAGGACAACGATAGATCTCCTATACTTGTGGGTCATCAAGACTCTTTTCTGGCGTCGTTGCCGGGGAGTGAAGCGCCTTTGGTAGGTGGAATTTGGTAAGGAAAAATTTATATAGTGTGCTGAAATTTACTGTCACTTGTTACTATGGAAAGTAATCCTTTGAGGGGCTTGTTCGGGGTATCTTCACCCCGACCAGTAGAGAAAAGAATTGCTCCTCAACCTACTGAACCTACTGAAAATGAAAATGTTCCCTTTGAATTTCCTTCGGGTATGATAGAAAAACTGCTAGCTAATCCTTTTACAGGAGATGGAACAAAGCATCCTGATGAGCACCTAATATATGTGGATGAAGTTTGTGGATTATTTAAGCTTGCAGGTATACCCAATGATGTTGCTTAGAAGAAGGTCTTCCCTTTATCTTTGAAGGGAGATGCATTGACATGGTATAGGCTATGTGATGATATGAGATCATGGAACTATAGAAGATTGAAATTGGAATTTCATTAAAAGTATTATCCTATGCATCTTGTTCATCGTGATCGCAATTATATATATATATAAATTTTTGGCCTCGCGAAGGACAAAGCATCGCTCAAGCTTGGGGGAGGCTTTAATCAATGTTATATTCATGCCCCAATCATGAGCTCCCAAGAGAAACAATTATTCAAAATCTTTATGCTCGGCTTTCTGAAAACAATCGCACCATGCTCGATACTTCTTGTGCTGGCTCTTTTATGATGAAGACTATTGAATTTAAATGGGATTTATTGGATAGAATTAAACGCAACTCTGAAGATTGGTATCTCGACGAAGGTAAGGAGTCAGGTATGACACCTAAGTTTGATTGTGTTAAATCTTTTATGGATACCAATATTTTCCGCAAGTTTAGCACTAAATATGGACTTGACTCTGAGATAGTAGCTTCTTTCTGTGAATCTTTTGCTACTTATGTTGATCTCCCCAAGGAGAATTGGTTTAAATATCATCCTCCCATAAAAGTAAAATTTGTTGCACCTATTAAAGTTGAAGAAAAGATTGTCACTTATAATGATCCTGTTGTTCCTACTTCTTATGTTGAGAAACCACATTTCCCTGGTAGAATAAAGGATCATGCTAAAGCTTCAACTGTTGTTCGTAAAACTAATATTAGAACTTATACACCTCCTGAGCAAGTTAAAGTTGAACCTAAGATTGCTATTATTAAAGATCTATTAGCTGATAATACTGATGGGCATGTCATTCAGTTTTGCGGTGAGACCGCTAGAATTGCCAAACCTAGTGCTAAAGATAAACATAGACCTGTGGTAGGCATGCCTGTTATTACTGTTAAAATAGGAGATCATTGTTATCATGGTTTATGTGATATGAGTGCTAGTGCTAGTGTTATACCTTATACTCTGTACGAAGAAATTAAGCATGAAATTGCACCCACTGAGATAGAAGGTATTGATGTTACAATTAAACTTGCCAATAGAGATACTATATCAGCAATGGGAATTGTTAGAGATGTTGAAGTCTTGTGTGGGAAAACTAAATATCCTGCTGATTTTCTTGTTCTTAGTTCCCCACAAGATAGCTTTTGTCCCATTATATTTGGTAGACCCTTCTTGAATACTGTCAATGCTAAGATAGATTGCGAAAAGAATGTTGTCACTATTGGCTTGGATGATATGATTCATGAGTTTAATTTCTCTAAATTTAGTAAACAACACCGTGAAGAAGAATTGCCTAGTAAGGATGAAATTATTGGTCTTGCTTCTATTGCCGTACCTCCTAGTGATCCTCTAGAACATTATTTGCTAGATCATGAAAATGATATGTTTATGAATGAAAGAAGGGAAATAGATGAAGTATTCTTTAAACACGAACCTATTCTCAAACACAATTTGCTGTTGAAACTTAGGATCCCCTCCACCCAAGGGTGATCCTGTTTGAGCTTAAACCGTTGCTTCGATAATCTTAAATATGCTTATCTTGATGAAAAGAAGATATATCTTGTTATTATTACTATCCTTTCAGAGCATGAAGAATAGAGATTATTGAAAACTCTGAAGAAGCACCGTGCTGCTATTGGATGCACTCTTGATGATCTTAAGGGCATTAGTCCCACTCTATGTCAACATAAAATAAATTTGGAAGAAGATGCCAAACCGGTTCGTGATCACCAATGACGGCTTAATCCTAAAATGAAAGAAGTGGTAAGAAAAGAAATAGTAAAGCTTCTGGAGGCAGGTATAATTTATCCCGTTGCTGATAGTCAGTGGGTAAGTCCTGTCCATTGTGTCCCTAAGAAGTGAGGTGTTATTGTTGTTCCTAATGACAAAGATGAATTGATTCCACAAAGAATTATTACAGGTTATAGAATGGTAATTGATTTCCGCAAATTAAATAAGGCTACTAAAAAAGATCATTACCCCTTACCTTTTATTGATCAAATGCTAGAAATAATATGCAAACATACACATTATTGCTTTCTAGATGGTTATTCTAGTTTCTCTCAAATACCTGTGTCGGCTAAAGATCAATCAAAGACTACTTTACATGCCCTTTTGGTACTTTTGCTTATAGACGTATGCCTTTTGGTTTATGTAATGCACCTGCTACCTTTCAAAGATGCATGATGGCTATATTCTCTGACTTCTGTGAAAAGATTTGTGAGGTTTTCATGGATGATTTTTCTGTCTATGGATCCTCTTTTGATGATTGTTTGAGCAATCTTGATCGAGTTTTGCAGAGATGTGAAGAAACTAATCTTGTCTTGAATTGGGAAAAGTGCCACTTTATGGTTAATGAAGGTATTGTCTTGGGGCATAAAGTTTCTGAAAGAGGTATTGAAGTTGATAAAGCCAAGGTTGATGCTTTTGAAAAGATGTCATGTCCCAAGGACATCAAAGGTATAAGAAGTTTCCTTGGTCATGCGGATTTTATAGGAGGTTCATTAAGGACTTCTCAAAAATTTCTCGGCCTCTGACTAATTTATTACAAAAAGATATACCATTTGTCTTTGATGATGATTGTGTAGAAGCATTTGAAATACTTAAGAAAGCATTGATCTCTGCACCTATTGTTCAGCCACCTAATTGGAATTTACCCTTTGAAATTATGTGTGATGCTAGTGATTATGCTGTAGGTGCTGTTCTAGGGCAAAGAGTTGATAAGAAATTAAATGTTATCCATTATGCTAGTAAGACTCTAGACAATGCTCAAAGAAATTATGCTACTACTGAAAAAGAATTTTTAGCAGTCGTATTTGCTTGTGATAAGTTCAGACCTTATATTGTTAATTCTAAAGTAACTATTCACACGGATCATGCTACTATTAAATATCTTATGGAAAAGAAAGATGCTAAACCTAGACTTATTAGATGGGTTCTCTTGCTACAAGAATTTGATTTGCATATTGTTGATAGAAAGGGAGCTGAGAACCCCGTTGTAGACAACTTGTCTAGGTTAGAAAATGTTCTTGATGACGCACTACCTATTGATGATAGCTTTCCTGATGAACAATTAAATGTTATAAGTACTTCTTGTAGTACTCCATGGTATGCTGATTATGCTAATTATATTGTTGCTAAATTTATACCACCTAGTTTCACATACCAGCAAAAGAAAAAGTTCTTCAATGATTTGAGACATTACTTTTGGGATGACCCACATCTTTATAAAGAAGGAGTAGATGGTGTTATTAGACGTTGTGTACCTGAGCATGAACAGGAACAGATCCTACGCAAGTGTCACTCCGAAGCTTATGGAGGACATCACGCTGGAGATAGAACTGCACATAAGGTATTGCAATCTGATTTTTATTGGCCTACTCTCTTCAAGGATGCCCGCAAGTTTGTCTTATCTTGTGATGAATGTCAAGGAATTGGTAATATTAGTAGGCGTCAAGAAATGCCTATGAATTATTCACTTGTTATTGAACCATTTGATGTTTGGGGCTTTGATTATATGGGACCTTTTCCTACCTCTAATGGATATACACATATTTTAGTTGCTGTTGATTACGTTACTAACTGGGTAGAAGCTATTCCAACTAGTAGTGCTGATCATAACACCTCTATTAAAATGCTTAATGAAGTTATTTTTCTGAGGTTTGGAGTCCCTAGATATTTAATGACTGATGGTGGTTCACATTTTATTCATGGTGCTTTCCGTAAAATGCTTGCTAAATATGATGTTAATCATAGAATTGCATCCTTATCACCCACAGTCTAGTGGTCAAGTAGAATTGAGCAATAGAGAGCTCAAATTAATTTTGCAAAAGACTGTTAATAGGTCTAGAACGAACTGGTCCAAGAAACTTGATGATGCATTATGGGTCTATAGAACTGCATATAAAAATCCTATGGGTATGTCTCCGTATAAAATGGTCTATGGAAAAGCATGTCACTTACCTCTCGAACTAGAACATAAGGCATATTGGGCAATTAAAGAGCTCAACTATGATTTCAAACTTGCCGGTGAGAAGAGGTTATTTGATATTAGCTCACTTGATGAATGGAGAACCCAAGCTTATGAAAATGCCAAGTTGTTTAAAGAAAAAGTTAAAAGATGGCATGACAAAAGGATACAAAAGCGTGAGTTTAATGTAGGTGATTATGTATTGCTATAGAACTCTCGTTTAAGATTTTTTGCAGGAAAACTTCTCTCTAAATGGGAAGGCCCCTACGTTATCGAGGAGGTCTATCATTCCGGTGCCATAAAAATCAACAACTTTGAAGGCACAAATCCGAAGGTGGTGAACGGTCAAAGAATTAAACATTATATCTCAGGTAATCCCATAAATGTTGAAACCAATATTATTGAAACCGTGACCCCGGAGGAATACATAAGAGACACTTTCCAGAACGTTTCAGATTCCGAAAAGGAATAGGTATGTGGTACAAGTAAACCGACTCCAAAACAGTTTTTAAGGCAATATTTCTCCGTTTTGGAATATTTAGAAAAATAGAAAAATAAGTAGCAGTCCGAGAAGGACACGAGGGTGGAGGGAACTCCCTACCCCCCTGGGCACGCCCCCTACCTTGTGAGCACCTCGTGTGCCTTCCGGACTCCGTTTTCTTGCACGATACGTATTTTGGTCGGTAAAAATTCATTATATAATCTCCCGAAGGTTTTGACTCCCGTATCACACAAATATCATCTATTCTTGTTTCGAGCTGTCCTACTGCAGATTAGATCAACATGTCGTCCCAGGATTCGGAAGGAGAAAGCTATGTGGATGATTACTTAGGAAATCCTAAGGTCTATGGAGATGTGGAGCACGATGGTTGGACCACGGAGGAAGAAGAGGACTATGAACCCAAGGGGAAGGAGGAGACGAGCTCAGATGAAGACGAAGCCCCATTACCTCAACCTGGGGACATGCACGTGCAATTCAAAAAGTCAAGTCTCCCTGATATGGTAAAGAAACCAAAGTTCGAGTTTATCCCTTTTCGTCTCTTGCAGGAAAATAAGCAGGACCTATGCAAAAAGATATTAACCCTGGAATGGGAGATTGATGATCTGAGGGATCAAAATGCCGTCCTCAAGCGCAAATTAAGGGAGAAGTCTATGCCATCAACTAAGTCAACGAACCCTCCGCCTTCTTCAACAACAAAGAAGGAGACATAATCACATGGGTATGGGCACTCCCCTTGGCACTGCCAAGCTTGGGGGAGGTGCCCCGGTATCGTATCACCATCACTACTCCTATCCTTACCATTTTTCTTAGTTTGATCCTATTAGTAGTATCTTGATCTAGTAGAATAAAGTTTATGGCATGATCTAGTTTTGAGTTTTGCTTTATGATCTCTCTATGTAATCGAGTCCGTGAGCTATATATAATAAAGATTATTTGAGTCAAGGGCTTGATTGTTTTTCCATGATCTTGATTGATTAAAAGAAAAGAGAAAAAGAATAAAAGAAAATAAAGAGTTCATATTGATCTTATTCAAAGTGATGACTTCACATAGAAAGAGTATGATGATTGAAAGTTGTTGGGAGTTGGCAAACATAGCTTTGGTCATCGCTGCAATTAATAGGAAGTAATAAGTAAAGAGAGGTTTCACATATAAAAATACTATTATTGACATCTTTTATGATTGGGAGCACTCATTAAAATATGACATGCTAAAGAGTTGAGGTTGGACAAGGAAGACAATGTAATGGGTTATGTTTTCTTATATCTGAGATAAAGTATGTTGTCATGGATCCTCCAACATGTTGAGCTTGCCTTTCTCCCTCATGCTAGCCAAATTCTCAGCACCAAGTAGAGATACTACTTGTGCTTCCAAAACCCTTAAACCAGTTTTGCCATAAGAGTCCACCATATCTACCTATGGATTGAGTAAGATCCTTCAAGTAAGTTTTCATCGGTGCAAGCAATAAAAATTGCTCTAAATATGTATGATTGATTGGTGTGGGAGAAATAAGCTTTATACGATCTTGTGATGTGGAAGAAATGAAAGCGACAGACTGCATAATAAAGGTTCATATCACAAGTGGCAATATAAAGTGACATTCTTTCGCATTAAGATTTTATGCATCCAACCATAAAAGCGCATGGCAACCTCTGCTTCCCTCTGCGAAGGGCCTATCTTTTATTATTATCTTCTACCTTATGCAAGAGTCATGGTGATCTTCACCTTTCCTTTTTCATTTTATCCTCTGGCAAGCACAATATGTTGGAAAGATTCTGATATATATATATATATATATATATATATATATATATATATATATATATATATATATATATATATATATATATATATATATATATATATATATATATATATATATAAGATTGTAAGATTGAAACTACAAGCCCCTATCTTTCTCTGTGTCCGATTAAAACTCCGTAACCACAAGTATTGCGTGAGTGTTAGCAATTATGAAAGACTAGATGATAGTAGAGTATGTGGACTTGCTATTTAGCACTGACATAGACTCTTTCTGATGTTATGATAAATTGCAATTGCTTCAATGACTGAGATTATAGTTTGTTGGTTCTCAATAAAGTTTATGATTCGTACTCTACATTGTGAATGGATTATTACTTGAGCATAAGAAATCATATGACAATATCTATAAACGTTGCTGTTATGATAATAATCATGATGCCTTCATGTCCGTATTTTATTTTTATCGACACCTCTGCCTCTAAACATGGGGACATATTTATCGTTATCGGCTTTCGATTGAGGACAAGCGAGGTCTAAGCTTGGGGGAGTTGATACGTCCATTTTGCATCATGCTTTTATATCGATATTTATTGCATTATGGGCTGTTATTACACGTTATGTTACAATACTTATGCCTATTCTCTCTTATTTTACAAGGTTTACATAAGGAGGGAGAATGCCGACAGCTGGAATTCTGGGCTGGAAAAGGAGCAAATATTAGAGACCTATTCTGCACAACTCCAAAAGTCCTGAAACTCCAGGAAAGTCAATGTTTGGAAAATATAAAAAATATCCAGCAGAAGAAGTACACCAGAGGGGGGCCCACCTGTCCATGAGGGTGGGGGCGCGCCCTACCCCCCTGGGCGCGCCCCCTACCTCGTGGGCCCCCTGTTGGCTATCTGATGCCCATCTTCTGCTCTATGAGGTCTTTCGATGAGGAAAAAAATCAAAGGCAACCTTTCGGGACGAGACTCCGCCGCCACGAGGCGGAACCTTGGCGGAACCAATCTAGGTCTCCGGCAGAGCTGTTCTGTCGGGGACACTTCCCTCAGGGAGGGGTAAATCATCGCCATTGTCATCACCAACGCTCTTCTCATCGGGAGAGGGCAATCTCCATCAACATCTTCATCAGCACCATCTCCTCTCAAAACCCTAGTTCATCTCTTGTATCCAATTCTTGTCTCCAAGTCTGGGATTGGTACTAGTAGGTTGCTAGTAGTGTTGATTACTCCTTGTAGTTGATGCTAGTTCGTTTATTTAGTGGAAGATCATATGTTCAGATCCTATATGCATATTATTACCCCTCTGATTATGAACATGGATATGCTTTGTGAGTAGTTACGTTTGTTCCTGAGGACACGAGAGAAGTCTTGCTATTAGTAGTCATGTCAATTTGGTATTCGTTCGATATTTTGATGAGATGTATGTTGTCTAGCCTCTAGTGGTGTTATGTGAATGTCGACTACATAACACTTCACCATTATTTAGGCCTAGAGGAAGGCATTGGGAAGTAATAAGTAGATGATGGGTTGCTAGAGTGACAGAAGCTTAAACCCTAGTTTATGCGTTGCTTCATAAGGGGCTGATTTGGATCCACATGTTTCATGCTATGGTTAGGTTTACCTTAATACTTTTGTTGTAGTTGCGGATGCTTGCAATAGAGGTTAATCATAAGTGGGATGCTTGTTCAAGTAAGAACAGCACCCAAGCACCAGTCCACCCACATATCAAATTATCAAAGTACCGAACGCTAATCATATGAACGTGATGAAAACTAGCTTGACGATATTTCCATGTGTCCCCGGGAGCGCTTTTCCTTATATAACAGTTTGTCCAGGCTTGTCCTTTTCTACAAAAAGGATTGGGCCACCTTGCTGCACTTTATTTACTTTTGTTACTTATTGCTCGTTCCAAATTATCTTATCACAAAACTATCTGTTACCACTTATTTCAGTACTGCAGAGAATACCTTGCTGAAAACCGCTTATCATTTCCTTCTGCTCCTCGTTGGGTTCGACACTCTTACTTGTCGAAAGGACTACGATAGATCCCCTATACTTGTGGGTCATCACCAATCGTACATAAAAGAATTCAGAAGATTCAAATATTGTTCATAGATAAACTTGATCATAAGCCCACAATTCATCGGTCTCAACAAACACACCGCAAAAGAAGATTACATCAAATAGATCTCCGCAAGAGAGGGGGAGAACATTGTATTGAGATCCAAAAAGAGAGAAGAAGCCATCTAGCTAATAACTATGGACCCGAAGGTCTGAGGTAAACTACTCACACTTCATCGGAGAGGCTATGGTGTTGATGTAGCAGCCCTCCGTGATCGATGCCCCCTCCGGCGGAGCTCCGGAACAGGCCCCAAGATGGGATCTCACGGGTACAGAAGGTTGTGGCGGTGGAATTTGGTTTTGGGCTCCATTTCCAGTAGTTTGGGGGTACGTAGGTATATATAGGAGGAAGGAGTACGTCGGTTGAGCAACGTGGGGCCCACGAGGGTGGAGGGCACGCCCAGGGGGGTAGGCGTGCCCCCCTACCTCGTGGATTCCTGGTAGCTTTCTTGACGTAGGGTCCATGTCCTCTAGATCATGTTCGTTCCGAAAATCACGTTCCCGAAGGTTTCATTCCGTTTGGACTCCGTTTGATATTCTTTTTCTGCGGAACTCTGAAATAGGCAAAAAAACAGCAATTCTGTGTTGGGCCTCCGGTTAATAGGTTAGTCCCAAAACTAATATAAAAGTGTATAATAAATCCCAATAATGTCTAAAACAGAAGATAATATAACATGGAGCAATCAAAAATTATAGATACGTTGGAGACGTATCAACAGTCATAACATAGGATGACACAGAACTAGCTCCAATTCATCAATGTAATGTAGGCATGTATTCCGAATATAGTCATACGTGCTTATGGAAAAGAACTTGCATGACATCTTTTGTCCTACCCTCCCGTGGCAGCGGGGTCCCAGCGGAAACTAAGGATATTAAGGCCTCCTTTTAATAGAGTACCGGACCAAAGTATTAACACATAGTGAATACATGAACTCCTCAAACTATGGTCATCACCGGGAGTGGTCCCGATTATTATCACTTCGGGGTTGCCGGATCATAACACATAGTAGGTGACTATAGACTTGCAAGATAGTATCAAGAACTCACATATATTCATGAAAATATAATAGGTTCAGATCTGAAATCATGGCACTCGGGCCCTAGTGACAAACATTAAGCACAGCAAAGTCATAGCAACATCAATCTCAGAACATAATGGATACTAGGGATCAAACCCTAACAAAACTAACTCGATTACATGATAAATCTCATCCGACCCATCACCCTCCAGCAAGCCTACGATGGAATTACTCACGCACGGCGGTGAACATCATGAAATTGGTGAGGATGGTTGATGATGATGATGGCGAAGGATTCCCCTCTCCGGAGCCCTGAACGGACTCCAGATCATCCCTCCCGAGAGAGTTTAGGGCTTGGCGGCGGCTCCATATACGCGATGAATCTTTCTCTCTGGTTTTTTTCTCCCCGAACACGAATATATGGAGTTGGAGTTGAGGTCGGTAGAGCTCCAGGGGGCCCACAAGGCAGGGGCGCGCCCCCCACCCTCATGGCAAGGGTGTGGGCCCCCTGGCCTTGATACTTTCGCCATTTTTTTTATTATTTCCAAAAATAATCTCCGTGGAGTTTCAGGTCATTCCGAGAACTTTTGTTTCTGCAATTAAATAACACCATGGTTAGTTCGGGTTAGTTCCATTCAAATCATGCAAGTTAGAGTCCAAAACAAGGGCAAAAGTGTTCGGAAAATTTGATATGACGGAGACGTATTAACTCCCCCAAGCTTAAACCTTTGCTTGTCCTCAAGCAATTCAGTTGATAAACTGAAAGTGATAAAGAAAAACTTTTACAAACTCTGTTTGCTCTTGTTGTTGTAAATATGTAAAGCCAGCATTCAAGTTTTCAGCAAAGATTATGACTAACCACATTCACAATAACTCTTAGGTCTCATGTTTACTCATGTCAATGGCATAATCAACTAGCGAGCAATAATAATAAATCTCGGATGACAACACTTTCTCAAAACAATCACGATATGATATTACAAGATGGTATCTCGCTAGCCCTTTGTGAGACCGCAAAACATAAATTCATAGCACCTTTAAAGATCAAGGACTGACTAAACATTGTAATTCATGGTAAAAGAGATCCAGTCATAGTCATACCCAATATAAAATAATAGTAATGGATGCAAATGACAGTGGTGCTCTCCAGCTAGTGCTTTTTAATAAGAGGGTGATGACTCAACATAAAAGTAAATAGATAGGCCCTTCGCAGAGGGAAGCAGGGATTTGTAGAGGTGCCAGAGCTCGATTTTAAAGCAAAGATAAATAATATTTTGAGCGGCATACTTTAATTGTCAACATAAAAACCAAGAGATGGCGATATCTTCCATGCTACGCACATTATAGGTGGTTCCCAAACAGAATGGTAAAGTTTATACTCCCCCTCCACCAACAAGCATCAATCCATGGCTTGCTCGAAACAATGAGTGCCTCCAACTAACAACAGTCCCGGGGGTTTGTTTGAAATTACTTTGATTTGGTTTGCATAGAGCATGGGACTGGGCATCCCGGTGACCAGCCATTTTCTCATGAGTGAGGAGCAGAGTCCACTCCTCTTGAGAATAACCCGCCTAGCATGGAAGATATAAACAACCCTAGTTGATACATGAGCTATTCGAGCATATAAAACAGAATTTCATTTGAAGGTTTAGAGTTTGGCACATACAAATTTACTTGGAACGGCAGGTAAATACCGCATATATAGGAAGGTATGGTGGACTCATATGGAATAACTTTGGGGTTTATGGGATTGGATGCACAAGCAGTATTCCCGCTTAGTACAAGTGAGGGCTAGCAAAAGACTGGGAAGCGACCAACTAGAGAGCGACAACAGTCATGAACATGCATTAAAATTAATGAACATTGAGTGCAAGCATGAGTAGGATATAATCCACCATGAACATAAATATCGTGAAGGCTATGTTGATATGTTTCAACTACATGTGTGAACATGTGCCAAGTCAAGTCACTTGAATCATTCAAAGGAGGATACCACCCCATCATACCACATCACAACCATTTTAATAGGATGTTGGCACGCAAGGTAAACCATTATAAGCTCCTAGCTAATTAATCATGGCATAAGCAACTATAATCTCTAATTGTCATTGCAAACATGTTCATTCATAATAGGCTGAATGAGGAACGATGAACTAATCATATTTAACAAAACAAGAGAGGTCGAGTTCATACCAGCTTCTCTCATCTCAATCAGTCCATCATATATCATCATAATTGCCTTTCACTTGCACGACCGAACGATGTGAATAGTAATAATAGTGCACTTGTATTGGACCAAGCTGGAATCTGCGAGCATTCAATAAACAGGAGAAGACAAGGCATATGGGCTCTTGGTTACATCAACAATAATGCATATAAGAGCCACTTCAACAATTTAACTATGGTCTTCTCCTATCGACCCCCAAAGAAAAGAAAAGGAATAAAACTATTTACACGGGAAAGCTCCCAACAAGCAAAGGAAGAACAGGAAGTATTTTTGGGTTTTCTTTTTAATTATTACTACTACAGCAAGGAAAGGTAAACTAACTAAAAGTTACAACTAATTTTTTTGGTTTTTCTTAAGGTTTATTAAACACACAAGAAGAAAGCAAGAAAATGGAAAATAAACTAGCATGGATATTACAATGAAAGATTATGAGCACCGACATCTAGCAATGAATGTGTAAACATAAATGTAATGTCGGTGGGAAATACGTACTCCCCCAAGCTTAGGCTTTTGGCCTAAGTTGGTTTATTGCCACGGCTGGCCTGGCGGATATCCAAAGTTGTAGTTGGGGTCGTACTGTGATGCAACAGTCATTGCATCATGGGCTGCAGCTTGGAGGCGAGCTATCTCAGCCCTCCTCTTATACTCTTTCGCCTCCTCTCTGGTTATAAAATATCTCCCTTTTGCCCGAAAGTCAAAGAAAGTAGAAGCAGGGAGAGCGGCGTGATAGGTGCGTCGTTTGTCAAAGATTAGTCGGTATTAGAGGAATTGATCATTCCTCTCAACAAAATGATGACGAACCATAGCATCATAATCCAAATAAGCAGGAGGCAACTCAATATCATCCTCACGTATGGTTACACCAAGAAAATTAGCTAAATGGGTTGCATAAATTCCACCAAAGAAATCTCCATTAAATCTATTATTATGCAACCTATGTGCAACAATGGCTCCCAAATTATAATGTTTATCTCCTAATACAGCACTCATGAGAACACTGAGATCAGGGACACATATGTGACATGCTTCATCCTTACCATTTATGCACCTACCTATGAAGAGAGGAAAATAATGTATAGCAGGAAAATGAATGCTCCCTATGGTAGCTTGTGCTATGTCTCTAGATTCCCCTACAGTTATACTAGCGAGAAAATCTCTAAATTCAGATTTGCAAGGTTCACTAGTACTACCCCATTGTGGAAGTTTGCAAGCAGTGGTAAAATCCTCTAAGTCCATAGTATAAGCACTTTCATAAAGATCAAACAGGACAGTTTGAGAATTGCGTGAAGATGAAAATTCAAACCTCCTCACAAAGGAGCTAGTGAGATAGTGGTACTGACGGCACTTTTCTGCTTCGAAGCTCACAAGATCAGCGTTATGCAAATATGCGTTAAATTCTTCCTTAATTCCTTCTTGATCCATGAAGTCCTCTGAGGGCCATTCATAAGGCCGCACTAGAGCGTCCCTTGGTGGTTCATCATCAGCATCACGCATTGCAAGCCTGGGTCCTTGCTTCCTTGAAGGACCACCTTGGTACATTTTCCTAAACATATTTCTTCCTCTGCAAAATTTCTGAAATTTTTTGTAACTTCAAATAAAAGTGAACCAAGCTCAACAAAATTGATAGCAACTACTCCTACAAGTGCCTAGAGCCTATATCATGCATTAGAACTACTTGGAACCATATAAATTTGACATGCAACCTCAAGAACATGGTCACCTAGGCAGCACAAATTTGTAATGAATAAAGCATTAGAACAAAAACTAATTGGACCAATGGAGGAGTCACATACCAAGGAACAATCCCCCAAAGCAGTTTTGTGAGAGGTGCTTTGAGCAAGGAGATCGAAAATCGCAGCAAAATGAGCTAGAACTCGTGCTTGAGCTGGATGGTGACTTTTTTGGGAGGAAGAAGAAGTGTGTGGGTGCAGGAATAAGTGGAGGGGAGCCACCAAGCGCCCACGAGGTAGGGAGGCGCCCCAAGGGGGGGGGTGGGCGCGCCCTGGACCCTCATGGCCAGGTGCCAGCTCCCCCTGATGTGTTCTTAGTGCCAGATATTCTCAAATATTCCAGAAAAAATCATATTAAATTGGCAGTGCATTTGGAGAACTTTTATTTTCGGGGTATTTTTTATTGCACGGATAATTCAGAAAACAGACAGAAAAATACTATTTTTACTTTATTTCAACTAAATAACAGAAAGTAGAAGGATGGTACAGAAGCTTGTGCTTTTTAACTTCGTCCATCTCATGCTCATCAAAAGGAATCCACTAACAAGGTTGATCAAGTCTTGTTAACAAACTCATTCCGACTAACATGGAGCCAGAGAAATTTCGAATAACACTATGTTACCTCAACGGGGATATGCACATCCCCAATAATAAGAATATCTTATCTCTTTTTGACAGTAAGAAGTGGAAATTCAAAACCTCCAAAAATAATAGATGGAATTTTTCCAATAGAATTGATATTATGGACTTGAGGTTGTTTCCTCGGAAAGTGTACCGTATGCTCATTACCATTAACATGAAAAGTGACATTGCCTTTGTTGCAATCAATAACAGCCCCTGCAATGTTCAAAAAGGGTCTTCCAAGAATAATAGACATACTATCGTCCTCGGGAATATCAAGAATAACAAAGTCCGTTAAAATAGTAACGTTTGCAACCACAACAAGCACATCCTCACAAATACCGATAGGTATAGCAGTTGATTTATCAGCCATTTGCAAAGATATTTCAGTAGGTGTCAACTTATTCAAATCAAGTCTACGATATAAAGAGAGAGGCATAACACTAACAACGGCTCCAAGATCACATAAAGCAGTTTTAACATAGTTTCTTTTAATGGAGCATGGTATAGTTGGTACTCCTGGATCTCCTAGTTTCTTAGGTATTCCACCCTTGAAAGTGTAATTAGCAAGCATGGTGGAAATTTCAGCTTCCAGTATGTTTCTTTTATTAGTAACAATTTCTTTCATATACTTAGCATAAGGATTCATTTTGAGCATATCAGTTAATCGCATACGCAAAAAGATAGGTCTAATCATTTCAGCAAAGCGCTCAAAATCTTCATCATCCTTTTTCTCAGATGGTTTCGGAGGAAAAGGCATGGGTTTCTGAACCCATGGTTCCCTTTATTCACCGTTTTTTCTAGCAACAAAATCTCTCTTATCATAACGTTGATTTTTTGATTGTGGGTTATCAAGATCAACAGCAGGTTCAGCTTCTACATCATTACCATTGCTAGGTTGAGCATCAACTTGAACATTATCATTAACATTATCAGTAGGTTCATGTTCATTACCGGATTGTGTTTCAGCATCAGAAATAGAAATATCATTTGGATTCTCAGGTATTTCAGCAATAGGTTCACTAGAAGCATGCAAAGTCCTATCATTTTTCTTTTTCTTCTTTTTAGAAGGACTAGGTGCATCTAAATTATTTCTCTGAGAATCCTGCTGTAACACCCAGATAATTAAGCTACAGTAATCCCTGCTAATGATGCCACGTCACCTCGGTTACTGTGATTAAACTCACGTTGATACGAACCCGGTTCAAATTCAAATTGAAAACATAGGCAAACAATAAAAGTTTTCCAAAATTAAAACTAAAATGTTCGGGGGTTGTCAAATATTACAGAGTTAATTATGGTGGGGTGCACACATTTTTGTAAAGTGTCTGGATATTTTAAATAAATTAAAACAGAAAAGAAAAAAAATAAGAAAAGCAAAATAAAACAAAAAAGGAGAGGGGAGAAAACCCCATCGGCCCAACCGGGCCAAGCCCACTGGCCCACCGGCCAGCCTCGCCCGCCCACCCCTCACTCCCTTATCCCTCCCCGGTCGGCAAACCCTAGCCGACACCCCATTCCCCGATCCTCCTTCTCCTCCCCACCCGATTTGGATCGGGCTCACGATCCTGTCGCCCCGACGCCGGGCGACCCCGCCCGTCCGCACTTCCTCCTCCTCCCGACCGGCACAAGCAGGCGCAAGGACTCCCCTCGTCGCCTCGGGCCGCCCTCGACCCCACCCCACCTCGCGGATCCTCACGCCACCGCCTGTCCGCCGAGCTCCTCCCCGCCTCCTCCTCGCCGGTCGCCTCGACCGCCTCAGCCTGCTTCCGAGACCCCACGTTCCCGAGCTCTCCCCGATCCCTCTCTCCTCGTCCCTCCCGAAGCGCCACCACCACGCCCGTCGCCGGCTCCGCCGCCCACAGACGCCCCTCCTCGCCGGACCTTCCTCGCCACCGAGCACGGAACATGCTCCCGGCCTCCTCTCTTCTCTCGCCGAAGCCAGCTTCCCGGGCGAAAGCACGCCGCACCCAACGCCCCTGGCCAGGATCTCGTCGCCGGCGCCCTCCAAAGGACTAAATGGTCATGGGGCCGAGCCTGTGGTGCTCAGCGCGTCGCAAGCAAGCCCCCTGCCCCACGTAGCGCTTCGACGCGGACCAACCACTCGCCGCCTCCGCCGCCGCTGGCGCTGCTTCGGCCGAAGTCCGCCGCCCTTGCCACCGATGGACGCGGCGTCCTCCCCACCTTCGAACGCACTCCACCATGCCCTTTTGGCCACTGGACGACGATTCCGGCGAGGTCCGGCGCCCCATCCGCCAAGGAACGCCCACCGGAGCCCCCAACGCCGGCTGCCGACGTGGCCGACCCGGCCACCGCTTGGCCACCGATCGGTGGGACCAGCCCCCCGCCGACTGCTGACTCGGCCAAGCCGACTGGCACCCCGGCCTATGACATGGGGCCCCACCCCCTGAATGTTTTTGATAAAAGAAAAGAAAAGGAAATTAAATAAATATAATTAATAAAAATAAAATGAATAAAATTAATTAATTAATTAATTAATTAATTAAGTAAATAATTAATTTAATTAATCTGATTAATTAAACTAATGGTTAATTAACTTTAATTAACTCATCGTTAATTAACTAACAAATCATCGATTTAACGGACCCACATGTCAGTTGACCAAGTCAACCTCGATGATCGCCGACGTCAAGATGACATCATGCCGACGCTATAATTCCATTTTTCAATTAATTAATTAATTAATTAAATTCCGGAAATTAATAAAATCTTTAGAAAATCATATCTTTTAATCCGTAACTCGGATTAAAATATTTTCAACATGAAAGTTGCTCAGAACGACGAGACGAATCCGGATACGCAGTCTGTTCGTCCGCCACACACCCCTAACCTATCGAACCTGCAACTTTCCCCCTCCGGCTCCTTTGCCCGAAATCACGAAACACCGGGAATACTTCTCCGGATGTTTCCCCCCCTTAACCAGTACCACCTCATACTACGTTAGGGCACGCCTAGCGTCGCTACTTGTCATGTCATGCATCGATATGCATCTGTTTACTTGGTATTCATTGTTTCTTCCCCTCTTCTCTCGGTAGACTACGAGACCGACGCTGCTGCCGCCCAGTTCGCTCACCGAGTTGACGACCCTCTCTCTTGCCAGAGCAACCAGCAAGCCCCCTTGATCACCAGGATATCGCCTACTCTTCTCTATATCGCTTGCATTAGAGTAGTGTAGCATGTTACTGCTTTTCGATACTCCTATACCGCTGCATAGCTCTGTCCTTGTTACCATCAAGTGTTACCTTTACCGCAATCCTATATGCTTAGTATAGGATGCTAGTACTTTCATCTGTGGCCCTACATTCTTGTCCGTCTGCCGTGCTATATTATCGGGCCGTGATCACTCGGGAGGTGATCGCGGTATATACTATATACTTATACATGATACATGTGGAGACTAAAGTCGGGTCGGCCGATGGAGCACCCGCGAGTGGATCTTTGTGGCGGAGCGGCAGGCAGGTTGAGACCGCCTAGGAGAGAGGTGGGCCTGCCCTGCTCGGGCGCTCATGATACTTAACACGCTTAACGAGGTCTTGGTATTTGATCTGAGTTGGCTACGAGCTTATACGCACTAACCATCTACGCGGAGTAGTTATGGGTATCCCGCGCCGTGGTATCACCGGCACTTCAGACGTCACGACGAGCGGCGCCACGCGGATTGGACTGAACGCCTGCTAGGCTAGGTCTGCTTCCGGCCGCCCTCATAACGCAGTGTGTGTGCTCAGGCGATGGGCCTGCACTGCTGCGCTTAGGTTTAGACCGCGGTCTTGGCCTCTCTCACAGCCTAGGTGGGGCTGCGACGTGTTGATCTTCCGCGGCGGGCATGACCCAGAAAGTGTGTCCGCCAAATGGGATCAAGCGTGCTGGGTAAGATGGTGCACCCTGCAGGAAGTTAATCTATTCAATAGCCGTGATCTTCGATAACAGGACGACTTGGAGTTGTACCTTGAGCTTATGACAACTAGAACCGGATACTTGATAAAACACACCTTTCAAGTGCCGATACAACCGGTGGTTGCTCTCTCTCGTGGATATGAGGAGGGATCGCCGGTAGGATTATTGCTATGTGATGTTACTTGGAGGACTTCAGCTTGCCCTCTTCTACTGCTGCAAGACAGTGTCCGTGGTTTAGTCTTCGTTAAGACTAGCTATCCCCTCTTATTCGGCATTCTCGCAGCTCAGTCCACCGATATGGCCCTTTACACATATATCCATGCATATGTAGTGTAGCTCCTTGCTTGCAGTACTTTGGATGAGTACTCACGGTTGCCTTGTTCCCCTTTTCCCTACCTCTACCTGATTGCGCAACTGCACGATGGAGCCTGTGAGCGACGCCACCGTCGATGACGACTACTACTCGGGAGTTGCCTACTACTACGCAGCAGCCCGACGACGACGACTGTGAGTAGCTAGGAGGATCCTGTGCAGGAGGCCTGCTCCTCTTCGATCTGATCCAGTTTGTGCTAGCCTTCTTAAGGCAAACTTGTTTAACTTATGTCTCGTACTCAGATATTGTTGCTTCCATCGACTGCCTATGATCGAGCACTTGTATTCGAGCCCTCGAGGCCCTCGGCTTGTATTATGATGCTTGTATGACTTATTTTATTTATAGAGTTGTGTTGTGATATCTTCCCATGAGTCCTTGATCTTGATCGTATACATTTGCGTGCATGATTAGTGTATGATTGAATCGAGGGCGCCACAAGTTGGTATCGAGCCGATCGCTCGTAGGAATCCCCTTCCACACTCCTTGGCGAAGTCGAGTCTAGACATTGCAAAACTTTTACTAACTTGGCTGTGTGCCTTACGGGCCCACGCCGCCATCGGGTGGTACTAGGATCTTTTACTCCTCGACCTTTACTCGGGACTCAACTCTCTTCTACTCGGGTTAAACGATTTTACTAACTAACACTAGGATCCCGTGACCACATTCACCCCAAAGTTGGATATAGCCTTTGTTGTTCTTGGAATTGTATTTGATCAATTTCACACCGTCATTTGACTCCTTTGAAACGCCTTTGTTTTCAGATGGAACCCACGAGGCAGGTCGTGCGCCACACGACGGCCATTGGTGCCTCGGGATCACCTGTGGTGCTAGCGAGATGATGACCTATCCGGTTATCGCCGCACCCCGAGTACACCGCCTATGAGGAGTACCAGACTATAACCGTGAGCGCATGCAGCCATCGTCCACCTCTACTCGGAGTATGACTCCACTCATCGTCTTTTACACCGCACATGGTGTTGGGGTGACTATCGATATGGCAGTCCACGATGCTGCTTATGCTGCTCTAACACGCCTTCATGCGAGTATCGAGAGTTGGACACCTCCCCTTCGTGCACATTGCTATCGCGTCGATGTTGGTGAGGAGGGTTACTACACCGCTGCCTACTCCATCGTCACCAGAGAGCCCTTCTACCATCGTAACTTTGTTCTCGCATGTCGATGGGCTGGATCGAGCTAACCGAGCTCTTCGCCACGAGTTGTACATCACCCGTCAAGACCTTTACCGTGCTCGACGCTGATGCACCCCTTTGTCGATCCAGAGCTGCTGCGCTCGTGATCTACCCAGCCAGACCGTGATGCCCTGTGGTGTCGGTTGGCCGACGTGGGGGCTAATCTCCGCACTTGGCCCTCTTCGCCACTTGGACGCCGGATTCAGCACCGAGTATCCGCGCCCCCAGTGTCACCGACGTGGAGGACTATCCGCTGCCGACTACCAGCTTTCAGAGCTACAGACTACCTCCGCAGCATCGCGTGGGACTGATGTAGACTTGCTTGTTAGTGTTAGATGCATTCGCCATGAGCTCAAGCGTGTCGCCTATGATGTCTTAGTCTATGTAATCGAACTCTATGTATCGAACTCTATGCATGATCCCTTTGTAAGATATGCCGACTACTATGTAGTTCCTATCGTGTCTGCTTTCATTATGCATGTTTCATCATGAATGATTCCTGTCCTTTGCTTAATTTCTCAAATGCTGAACTACCTCGTTATATAATAGCAGGATGGTTAGGCCAGCTGGTCGTGGTCGTGGTGGCAACTTCCCACCACCGCCTCGAGTACATGGCTGGTATGATCCAACAGCTTGAGATGAATCGCCAGCCATGGAAAACATGATGGCTCGCCTCGCCCCCAATATGAACCAAAGACCCAAACGCAACAACTCGCAGGATTTCATACGCTCAACCCCAGCGTGGTACCGCAGCTCAACCCAGCCACTGGATGTCGATGATCGGCTCCATGACATCACCTATGAGATGGAGTCTGCTGATGTAGCCCCGCCACTATGTCACTTTTGCTTCCTTCTTCCTGAAGGGACCCGCAGCTCAATGGTGGACAGCCACAGCGTATTTCGCCAGCTTGGAACACTCATCTCCTGGCCGACTTCCAAGTTGCCTTCCGTGCCCGCTTCATCCTCAAGGGGTCATGGACCGAAGAAGCGTGAGTTCCGCAACCTCACCCAAGGCAACAAGATCTGTTGAAGCTTATTAGCGAGTTCTGGACTTGTCTCGCTATGTCAAGAGGATATTGCAACCGATGCACGCAGACAAGAGAAGTTCCGTGACGGCCTTCAAGTCGACATCAAGCTCGCACTTCTAGTGCACGACTTTGCTGATTTCGCCACCTTGGTGAACAAAGCTATCAATGTCGAAACTGGTCTGCAGGAATACCAGAGCTCTAATAGGCGCAACTGCGACACGGCTCATCTTCGGCCCGCCGCAGAAGCGCAAGATATGGATTCCCAATAGTATGTACCAAATTAATGCACCTGCTCCAAGGCGTAACTATGTCTGCACCTCGCCTCCGCTTCAACTAAGCAGCCAATGCTTCCAGCTCCACCACCCCAAGCTCCTGCTCCCACCCCCAATAATGGCTTGTGCTTCAAAGGACAACCAGGCACCGTGCTAGAGAATGCAACCGTAACCGTAATCACCGGCCCTTCCAAAGAGCTGGCCGTGGAAACAACCAGCCCCGCAACAACAATGCCAAGCCTTATGGTCGAAGTTCAGGCCAACCACGTTGATCTGAACGAAGCTCAAGACCAACCTGCTATCGTGATGGGTACACTTCGTAAATTCAGTACCAAAGATGCGCTTTTATTTGATACAGGGCATCACATTCATTCATGTCAAGATTTTGCATTCATGCATGGCATTAAAAGTGAAGACATGAATGCTTCACTATTAGTACACACCCCGCGGGCCAATGTCGAACCTCCATGATTTGCAACGACGTCCCCATTGAAATCAAAGGAATGGAATTCTTGTCTCTCCATCGTCTCAAGTCTTGTAGCATTGACCTCATTCGGGATGAATTGGTTAAAGGCGATATCGCTTCCATAGTTTGCGCCACTAAGACCGCCCATCTGCTACACCCTTCGATGAAATAGTCACTTACCAAGCTCATCTGGTGCAAAATGCCGAGGCAAGGCTCTATGCATTGAATGCATTGAACGCCGCACCCTCGAGGGTATTGAAAACATTCCTGTCGCTCGCGACTTCCGTGACGTTTTCCTGAAGAAATTCCAGGATTCCCCACCTAGAGCTGTCGAATTCGCCATCGACTTGAAACTAGGCACAACTCCTATAGCCAAGCGACCCTACAAGATGCCGCCGATGAACTCCTTGAGCTAAAGGAGGAAATCGACAAATCTCTTCAAAGTGGCTTCATTCGCCCAAGTTGCTCTCCTTGGGGAGCACCTTCTCTTTGTCAAGAAGAAGGATGGGACAAACCGATTGGTCCAAGACTACCGCCCTATAAATCAAGCTACCATTCGAATAAGTATCCTCTTCCTCGGATCAATGATCTTTATGATCAACTGGCTGGTTCATCGCTGTTCTCTAAACTCGACTTGAGGTTGGGTTACCACCAGATCCGTGTTCGTGAGGAGGATATCCCCAAGACCGCCTTTGTGACTCGTTATGGTTCATACGAGTACACCGTCATGTCTTTCGCTTAACCAATGCTCCAGCCACCTTCTCTCGCTCGATGAACTATATATTCATGGATTACCTCGACAAGTTCGTCGTGGTTTATCCGGATGACATCCCGATCTTTTCCAAGAATGAAGAAGAACATGTGAACATCTTCGCCTTGTGCCGAAAAGCTACGAGAGCATCAACTCTATGCCAAGTTCTCCAAATGTGAATTCGCTTCCAAGTAACCTATCTTGGGCATGTCATCTCTAAGGATGGTATTGCCGTCAACCCCGAAAGAGTTCAGGCTATTCTCGATTGACTCCTCCAAGAACGCATAAGTCATAAGTTTCTCGGTCTCGCCACTATTGCCGCCGATTCGCCGAGAACTTCTCCAAGATTGCCAGCCTCGACTAACCTGTTGTATAAGGGCGCAAGTTCCAATGGATGATAAGTGTCGTGAAAGTTTCCAGCACTCAAAGACAAGTTGACTTCTGCCCGATGCTAGCTTCTCCTGATACTAAGAAGGACTTCGTCATTTACTGCGACGCTTCTCGTCAAGGATTAGGCGGTGTCCTAATGCAAGAGCTTAAAGTGGTTGCTTACGCCTCTCGACAATTGCTCCCTCACGAAGAGAACTACCCAGTTCACGACCTCGAGCTAGCTGTTGTCATTCATGCATCAAGCGATGGCGACATTACCTTCTCGTAATCGCTATGTAGATCTTCACCGACCACCAAAGTCTGAAGTATCTGCTTACTCAGCCAGACCTGAACCTCCGCCGCCAGAGATGGATGGAGACTGCTGCAGAACTTGATTTGGGTATTTCCTATACGCCAGCAAGGCTAATGTAATGGCTGATGCCTTGAGCCGCAAGTCTTATCGCAACCACCTTCAGTTCACAAAGTTCAGCCCCACTTGTTGAAGAATTCAGAAAGCTGAACCTCCATATTGTTCCTCCGGTGCACTTCGCCCCTCCTCCGGAGTTCCGCAAGATGAATCTCCGTGTTGTTTCCTGTGGTTCCTCTATACCCGGCTGTTGAACCCGATCTCGTGGGCACCATAAAACAATGCAGGATTTGACTCAAGTCTACAAGATTAAGCGCGACCTCAAAGAAGGAAATCCTCATTCTTCACTATTGTCGATGATGGCGCCTTTGTACTTCAAAGGCCGCCTAGTGGTACCGTGTAAGAAGGAAAACCTGAATATGACTCGAAAGGTTATGCAAGAAGCTCATGATACGCCTCTATGTATCCATCCCGGTAGTACAAAGATGTATCAAGACATTCGCCGAGACTCGTGGTCTAATATGAAGCAGGACATTGCTTGCTATGTTGCTTGAATGTGACGCTTGCCGTCAGATCAAAGCAGAACATCAAAGGCCTCTTGGAACTCTGCAACCTATCTCTATTCCCGAATGGAAATGGGACCATGTTGAAATGGACTTCGCCACCGGATTTCCCAAATCGCAGGAAGGTAATGATGCAATTCTTGTCGCCATTGACCGCTTTCTAAAGTTGCTCATTTTCCGGCGGTCAAAGAAACGATCACCGCTAGTCAGCTTGCAACTCTCTACATGTCCGAATTGTTTCACTTCACGGTATTCCACCGGTTATCACCGGACCGTGGCAGCTTATTCACTTCAAGATTCGGGCAAGTTTTCAAGAAGCTATGGGTACTCATTTATCTTTCAAGATCGCGCTTCATCCGCAAATACAAGGGCAAGTTGAACGTGTCAACCAAGTCCTCAAGACATGCTCCGAGCTTGTGTTATTTCCTTCGCAAGAAGTGGAGGAATCTCTCCCGTATGCTGAGTTCTCTTATAATAATAGCTATCAAGCTAGTCTCAAGATGGCCCCTTCAAGTGTTATATGGACGAAAGTGCCGAACCCTCCGAACTGGTCGAAACTGGGAACGCCCACTCTTCGTCCGGATATTATCCAACATGTCAAGAACAAGTCCGCATTATTCGCGAGAATCTCAAGACTGCTCGCCTCGTCAAAAGAGTAATTATGACCGCATCACAAAGACATGGTCTATCAACTTTGGCGAAAAGGCCTATCTTCGCTACACCAATGAAGGGTGCTCACCGCCGGATCAAGGGCAAGCTAGCTCCTCGCTATATTGGCCCATTCACTATTCTAGAAAGGCGGAAAAGTGGCATATCAATTGAGCTTCCGTCGAACCTTTCACAGTTTCACGATGTGTTCCACGTGTCACAACTCCGACGCCGCTTCAAGGACCCAATCCGAGCAAAGGGACCATGAAGTGCTCGAATTGCAACAGACCTCTCCTATAAAGAGCATCCGTCCGCATTCTCGACTGCTGAACGCCGCACACGCCGAAGGTGATCAAGTTCCTCAAAGTCCAAAGGTCAAATCACTCAAGACGGCCACCGGGAACGCGAGGATCGCCTTCGAGATGAATACCCCGCACTCTTTCCTTCTACCTCCTAAATCTCGGGACGAGATTTCTTGTAGTGGAGGAGATTTGTAACACCCGGATAATTAAGCTACAGTAATCCCTACTAATGATGCCACGTCACCTCGGTTACTGTGATTAAACTCACGTTGATACGAACCCGGTTCAAATTCAAATTGAAAACATAGGCAAACAATAAAAGTTTTCCAAAATTAAAACTAAAATGTTCGGGGGTTGTCAAATATTACAAAGTTAATTATGGTGGGGTGCACACATTTTTGTAAAGTGTCTGGATATTTTAAATAAAATAAAACAGAAAAGAAAAAAAATAAGAAAAGCAAAATAAAACAAAAAAAGGGAGAGGGGGAGAAAACCCCCACTGGCCCAACTGGGCCAAGCCCACCTGGCCCAGCCGGCCAGCCCCCGCCCCGTCCCACCCCTCACTCCCTTATCCCCCCTCCCCCGGTCGGCAAACCCTAGACGACACCCCATTCCCCCCGATCCTCCTTCTCCTCCCTCAGACTGATCTGGATCGGGCTCACTGATCCTGTCGCCCCGACGCCGGGCGACCCCCCCCCCGTCCGCACCTCCTCCTCCTCCTCCCGACCGGCCACAGGCGCAGGACTCCCCTCGTCGCCTCGGGGCTGTCCCCGACCCCACCCCACCTCGCGGATCCTCACGCCACTGCCCGTCGCCGCCGAGCTCCTCCCGCCTCCTCGCCGGCCGCCCCGACCGCCCCGAGCTGCTTCCGAGACCCCACGCCCCCGTGAGCTCTCCCCGATCCCTCTCTCCTCGTCCCTCCCGAAGCGCCACCATCGCCCCCGCCGCTGCTCGGCCGCCCACGCACTCTCCTCCTCGCTGACCTTTCCCCTCGACCGAGCACAGAACGTGCTCCTGGCCTCTCTCTCTTCTCTCTCGCCGAAGCCGCGCCCCCGCGAGCACGCCGCACCAACGCTTCGTCGTGGATCTCGCCGCCGGCGCCTCCCGTGACTAAATGGTCATGGGGCCGAGCCTGGTGCTCAAGGCGCGCAAAGCCCCCCGCCCCCGTAGCACGCTCCGACGCTGACCAACCACCCGCCGCCTCCGCCGCTGGCGCTGCTTCCGCCGAGTCCGCCGTGTTTTGCCACCGATGGACGCGGGCGTCCTCCCCACCTTCGAACGCACCCACCATGGCCCCTTTTGGTCGCGGACGACGAATCCGGCGAGGTCCGGCGCCTCCGCCAAGGAACGCCCACCGAGCCCTAACGCCGGCCGCCGACGTGGCCGACCCGGCCACCGTCACATCGATCAGGGGCCCAGCCCCCGCCGACTTGTTGACTCGGCTAGCCGATCGGGCACCCCGCTTATGACATGGGGCCCCACCCCCTAATGTTTTTGATAAAAGAAAAGAAAAGGAAATTAAATAAATATAATTAATAAAAATAAAATCAATAAAATTAATTAATTAATTAATTAAGTAAATAATTAATTTAATTAATCTTGATTAATTAACCTAATGGCTAATTAACTTTAATTAACTACTGTTAATTAACTAACAGTCACTAACGAACGGGACCCACATGTCAGGTTGACCAAGTCAACCCTGATGACTGCTGACGTCAGCATGACATCATGCTGACGTCATAATTCCATTTTTCAATTAATTAATTAATTAATTAAATTCCGAAATTAATAAAATCTTTAGAAAATCATATCTTTTAACCGTAACTCGGATTAAAATATTTTCAACATGAAAGTTGCTCGTAACGACGAGACGAATCCGGATACGCAATCCGCTCGTCCGCCACACACCCCTAACCTATCGAACCTGCAACTTTCCTCCGCCCTTTGCTCAAAGACTAAACACCGGAATACTTTCCTGATGTTTCCCCTAACCAAGACCACCTCATACCACGTTAGGGCACGCCTAGCGTCGCTATTTGTCATGTCATGCATCGATATGCATCTGCTTACTTGGTATTCATTGTTTCTCCCCTCTTCTCTCCGGTAGACTACGAGACCGACGCCGCTGCCCAGCTTCGACCACGGAGTTGACGACCCTCTCCTTGCCGTAGCAACCAGTGCAAGCCCCCCTTGATCACCAGATATCGCCTACTCTTCTCTATACCGCTTGCATTAGAGTAGTGTAGCATGTTACTGCTTTGAGATACTCCTATACTTTGCATAGCTCCGTCCTTGTTACCATCAAGTTGTTATTTTACCGCAATCCTATATGCTTAGTATAGGATGCTAGTAATTTCATCTGTGGCCCTACATTCTTGTCCGTCCCGCTGCTATATATATCGGGCCGTGATCACTCGGGAGGTGATCGCGGTATATACTATATACTTATACATGATACATGTGGAGACTAAAGTCGGTCGGCCGATGGAGCACCCATGCGAGTGGATCTTTGTGGCGGAGCGGCAGGCAGGTTGAGACCGCCTAGAGAGAGGTGGGCCTGGCCCTGTTCGGCGCTCATGGATACTTAACACGCTTAACGAGGTCTTGGTATTTGATCTGAGTTGGCTACGAGCTTATACGCACTAACCATCTACGCTGGAGTAGTTATGGGTATCCCGGCGCCGTGGTATCACCAAGCACTTCGTGACGTTAGCGACGGAGCGGCGCGCCGGATTGGATCGAACGCCGCTAGGCTAGGTCTGCTTCGGCCGCCCTGCAACGCAGGTGTGTGCTCAGGCGATGGGCCTGCACTTCGCGCTTAGGTTTAGACCGCGCGTCTTGGCCTCTCTGTTGTGCCTAGGTGGGCTGGGACGTGTTGATCTTCTGCGCCGGGCATGACCCAGAAAGTGTGTCCGCCAAATAGGATCAAGCGTGCCGGGTAAGATGGTGCACCCCGCAGGGAAGTTAATCTAGTCGAATAGCCGTGATCTTCGTAATGGACGACTTGGAGTTGTACCTTGAGCTTATGACAACTAGAACCGGATACTTGATAAAACACACCCTTTCAAGTGCCAGATACAACCGGTGGTCGCTCTCTCTCAGGGATATGAGGAGGGGATCGCCGGGTAGGATTATTGCTATGTGATGTTACTTGGAGGACTTCAGCTTGCCCTCTTCTACTGTTGCAAGACAGTGTCCGTGGTTAGTCTTTGTTAAGACTAGCTATCGCCTCTTATTCTGGCATTCTGCAGCTCACCCACCGATATGGCCCTTTACACATATATCCATGCATATGTAGTGTAGCTCCTTGCTTGCAGTACTTTGGATGAGTACTCACGGTTGCCTTGTTCCCCTTTTCCCCTACCTCTACCCGATTGTCGCAACTGCACGATGGAGCCCAGAGCTGACGCCACCGTCGATGACGACTACTACTATGGAGGTGCCTACTACTACGTGCAGCCCACCGACGACCTGTGAGTAGCTAGGAGGATCCTGCAGGAGGCCTGCTCCTCTTCGATCTCAGATCCAGTTTGTGCTAGCCTTCTTAAGGCAAACTTGTTTAACTTATGTCTCATACTCAGATATTGTTGCTTCCACGACTCTTCTATGATCGAGCACTTGTATTCGAGCCCTCGAGGCCCCTGGCTTGTATTATGATGCTTGTATGACTTATTTTATTTATAGAGTTGTGTTGTGATATCTTCCCGTGAGTCCTTGACCTTGACCGTACACATTTGCGTGCATGATTAGTGTACGATTGAATCGAGGGCGTCACACCTGCTCAATTCTCTTAGGATGGCCTTCAGGATACAAAGGTTCGTGAGTCATTCTACCAGTTCTAGTAGCCAATCTAACATCATTCATTATTATTACTATTCAATTCATTGAGCAAATCATTCTGAGCTTTAAGTACTTGTTCTACTTGAGTGGTAACCATAGAAGCATGTTTACTAATAAGTTTTAGTTCACCTTTAACTCTAGACATATAATCACCCAAGTGTTCAATCATATAAGCATTTTGTTTTAATTGTCTACCAAAATAAGCATTAAAATCTTCTTGCTTAACCATAAAGTTATCAAACTCATCCAAGCATCGGCTAGCAAACTTAGTACGAGGGATTTCAGCTTTATCATATCTATTGAGAGAATTTACCTTTACTACCTGTGTCGGGTTATCAAGACCATGTGTTTCTTCAATAGGTAATGGATTAAGATCAGATATTTCTTCAACAGGCGGTAAATTAAGACCATGTATTTCTTCAATAGGAGGTAAATTCTTAACATCTTCAGCTTTAATACCTTTTTCTTTCATATATTTCTTTGCCTCTTGCATATCTTCAGGACTGAGAAATAGAACACCTCTTTTCATCGGAGTTGGCTTACGAGTTGGTTCAGGAATTGGCTCAGGAAGTGTCCAATTTTTTTCATTAGTCAACATATTATTCAACAGAATTTCAGCTTCATCTGGTGTTCTTTCCCTAAAAACAGAACCAGCACAACTATCAAGGTGGTCTCTAGAAGCATTGGTTAGTCCATTATAAAAGATATCAAGTATTTCATTTTTCTTAAGAGGATGATCAGGCAAAGCATTAAGTAATTGGAGAAGCCTCCCCCAAGCTTGTGGGAGACTCTCTTCTTCAATTTGCACGAAATTATATATTTCCCTTAAAGCAGCTTATTTCTTACGAGCAGGGAAATATTTAGCAGCGAAGTAATAAATCATGTCCTGGGGACTACGCACACAACCAGGATCAAGAGAATTAAACCATATCTTAGCATCACCCTTTAATGAGAACAGAAATATTTTAAGGATATAAAAGTAGCGGGTTCTGTCATCATTAGTGAACAGGGTGGCTATATCATTTAATTTAGTAAGATGTGCCACAACAGTTTTAGATTCATAGCCATAGAAGAGATCAGACTCAACCAAAGTAATTATATCAGGATCAATGGAGAATTCATAATCCTTATCAGTAACAAAGATAGGTGAAGTAGCATAAGCAGGATCATATTTCATTCTAGCATTCAGAGTTTTTTTTGTTTAAGCTTAGCTAATAATTTCTTAAGATCACTTCTATCATTGCAAGCAAGAAAGTCTCTAGCAGTTTCTTCATCGATAAGGCACAATAGGTAATTCATATTTATTAGGAGAGTCTTCATCATCACTTTCTTCAATATTATCAGTTTCAATAATTTCATTCTCTCTAGCCCGAGCAAGTTGTTCATCAAGAAATTCACCAAGTGGCACAGTAGTATCAAGCATAGAAGTAGTTTCATCATAAGTATCATGCATAGCGGACGTGGCATCATCAATAACATGCATATATCAAGATTAATAGCGTATAGGTTTAGGTGTCGCAAGCTTACTCAAAACAGAAGGTGAATCAAGTGCAGAGCTAGATGGCAGTTCCTTACCTCCCCTTGTAGTTGAGGGGTAAATTTTTGTTTTCTTGTCTTTCAAGTTCCTCATAGTGACCAGCAGATATAAATTCCAAGTGACTCAAAGAATAGAGTTATGCTCCCCGGCAACGGCGCCAGAAAATAGTCTTGATAACCCACAATTATAGGGGATTGCAACAGTTTTCGAGGGTAGAGTATTCAACCCAAATTTATTGATTTGACACAAGGGGAGCCAAAGAATATTCTCAAGTATTAGCATTTGAGTTGTCAATTCAACCACACCTGGATAACTTAGTATCTGTAGCAAAGTATTTAGTACCAAGTAATATGGAAGTAACGGTAACGGTACCAAAATTAATATTTTTGGGTTTTGTAGTGATTGTAACAGTAGCAACGGAAAAGTAAATAAGCTAAGAGCAATATGTGAAAAGCTCGTCGACATTGGATCGGTGATGGAGAATTATGCCGAATGCGGTTCATCATGTAATAGTCATAACATAGGGTGACACAGAACTAGCTCCAATTCATCAATGTAATGTAGGCATGTATTCCGAATATAGTCATACGTGCTTATGGAAAAGAACTTGCATGCCATCTTTTGTCCGACCCTCCCGTGGCAGCGGGGTCCTAGCAGAAACTAAGGGATATTAAGGCCTCCTTTTAATAGAGCACCGGACCAAAGCATTAACACATAGTGAATACATGAACTGCTCAAACTACGGTCATCACCGGGAGTGGTCCCGATTATTGTCACTTCGGGGTTGCCGGATCATAACACATAGTAGGTGACTATAGACTTGCAAGATAGGATCAAGAACTCACATATATTCATGAAAACATAATAGGTTTAGATCTGAAATCATGGCACTCGGGCCCTAGTGACAAGCATTAAGGATAACAAAGTCATAGCAACATCAATCTCAGAACATAATGGATACTAGGGATCAAACCCTAACAAAACTAACTCGATTACATGATAAATCTCATCCAACCCATCACCGTCCAGCAAGCCTACGATGGAATTACTCACGCACGGCGGTGAACATCATGAAATTGGTGATGGAAGATGGTTGATGATGAGGATGGCGACGGATTCCCCTCTCCGGAGCCCCGAACGGACTCCAGATCAGCCCTCCCGAGAGTTTAGGGCTTGGCGGCTCCGTGATCGTAAAACATGATGAATCTTTCTCTCTGATTTTTTTCTCCCCGAACACGAATATATGGAGTTGGAGTTGAGTTCGGTGGAGCTCCAGGGGGCCCACAAGGCAGGGGGCGCGTCCAGGGGGGCACGCGCGCCCCCCACCCTCGTGGCAAGGGTGTGGGCCCCCTGGCCTTGATTCTTTCGCCAGTATTTTTTATTATTTCCAAAAATAATCTCCGTGGAGTTTCAGGTCATTCCGGAACTTTGTTTCGCACATAAATAACACCATGGCAATTCTGCTGAAAACAGCGTCAGTCCGGGTTAGTTCCATTCAAATCATGCAAGTTAGAGTCCAAAACAAGGGCAAAAGTGTTTGGAAAAGTAGATACGACGGAGACGTATCACTATCTATGATGATTATGGTGATGACATGTATACTATAAATAATAATGATAACAATGAAGCTTGTCATCATGATTTTAATTTTCAATACGATGACAGTTATTGTGTTGAGTTTGCTCCCACTACTATTCATGAGAATAAATTTGCTTATGTGAAGATTAATAAACTTTCTATGCTTATGGATCATGAAAATAATACTTTATGTGATGGTTATATTTTTGAATTCATTCATGATGCTACTAAAAATTATTATGAGAGAGGAACATGTGATTTTACATGTTGCAATAATATCAAGTTTCCTTCCTATGAGTTGAAAATCTTGAAGTTTTGCTTGTTTTGCCTTCCTATGCTAGTTGATTCTTGTTCCCATAAGTTGTTTGCTCACAAATCCCTATGCATAGGAAGTATGTTAGGCTTAAATGTGCTCGCCATGTGATTCATGATGCTCTTTTTCATGTTTCAATTCTTTACTTTTATGCGAGCATCATTGAAATCTTCATGCCTAGCTAAAAAGGCATTAAAAAAGCGCTTGTTGGGAGAAAACCCAACACTTTCCCCTACTGTTTTTGTGTGTTCACATGATTAACCTACTGTATTAATCATGTTCTTTAGCTTTTGTTTCAATAAAGTGCCAAGTAAAGCCTTTGGGATAGTGTGCATTGCAGTTTACTTGATTCTGTGCAAAAAACATAAACTTTTGCTTCCAGTAACAAAATTGTTTAAATTCACCAGAACGTGATAAAATTCTGAATTTTTTTATAGATGATTTATAAACAAATTTCCTATGTTGTCCTATTGTTTCAGAATTTTTGGAGTAGTAGGAGTATGGTAGTTGTCCAGATCATTACAGATTGTTCTGTTTTTGACACATTCTATTTTCGATGCATAGTTTACCTGTTTTCTTGTTTCTATGGCTTATATTGCTCAATATGAATTGTGTAAATGATAAGTTACAGTAGGCATTGTGTGAGAACAATTATGAATCTTGTCTTTGAAAGTACCAAAAGTGAATTATTTGCTCTTCACCATACTACCCTATCTCATGAAGTTCCATTAAGTTTTGTGTGATTGAAGTTTTCAAGTTTTGGGTGAGATATCGATATGAGGAGAATAAGGAGTGACAAGACCCTAAGCTTGGGAATGACCAAGGCACCCCCAAGGTAATATTCAAGGAATATCCAAGCAACTAAGCTTGGGGATGCCCCAGAAGGCATTCCCTCTTTCGTCTCCAACATTATCGGTAACCTCACTTGGAGCTACGTTTTCATTCGTCACATGATATGAGTTTTGCTTGGAGTGTCATTTTCTTTTATTTTTATTTTCTTGTGGTTGTTTGTTTTGCATCTTTTATTTCAATAAAAGTGGCAAGGATAGCCTTTACCATGCTTATCTTACAAGTATATGAATTGCTGTTTCAAAACAGAAAGTTTATCATTGTTGCAAAAATTCCCGAGAAAATTAAGAATGTGTTAAAATGTTGAAACTTTTTGCACAGTAAGCTATGATAAGTTTTCTATAGTGTGGTAAATTTTCAGAATTTTTGAAGTTAAAGAAGTATGAATGTTCTTGCATTCTTTACAGAGTGTACTGTTTTGACAGATTGCTGTTATGTTTGCATATGTTTGCTTGTTTAATGATTCTATTTGGGGATAAGAGTATTAAATATGCAAAGGCATTTATTATGCAATGTTAAATAATAATTTTAGTGATTTGCTACAGTATAGAATGATAAGGTTATTGCATCGATTTATACTAACTTATCTCACTAGTTCTTGTTGAGTTTTGTGTGGATGAAGTTTTTAAGATTTAGGGAAACCGTTATATAAAAGGAATTAAGGAGACACGAAATCTCAAGCTTGGGGATGCCCAAGGCATCCCAAGGTAATATTCCAAGAAGTCTCAAGCATCTAAGCTTGGGGATGCCCCGGTAGGCATCCCACCTTTCTTCATCGACAATTATGGGTTAGTATAGGTTGAGCCTAAGTTTTTGCTTCTTCACATGATGTGTGCTATTCTTGGAATGTCATTTTATTTTGTTTTGCTTGCTGTTTTAATAAAATACTTAGATCTGAAAGTTTTCAAATAAGAGAGAGTCCTCACATAGCTACCCATTTACATAACTACTTGCTTGATCTTCACTCATATCTTTTCTGAGTAGTTTCACATTTGCTCTAGTGCTTCACTTATATCTTTTTGAGCACGGTGTACTTTAATTTTTTTGAATAAAAACTCTCATGCTTCACTTAGATTTATATGAGAGTTAGTAAATTTTTGAAGAAATTCTCTCACGCTTCACTTATATTATTTTGAGAGAAAACAATTTATGCTCATGTTCTTCACTTAGATTTGTTTTAGCTTATTAAAAGCAACATATGAAATTAGTTCCAAAGTGATAGATATTCAAAAGGGATATAATGAAAACTTTCATGAAGATCATTGGACAAAATAAACTTGATTCTTTGTAATATTTTTGAGATATGATGATAGTGATATGTGAGACATGTTTGTGAATAATTATGCTTTAGTAAGACATTGGTGTTAAGGTTTGTGATTCCCTATGCAAGCACGAAAGTCAATAGTTATGCAATGAAATTACACCCTACTTATGGTGCATTATTCGGTGTTAGTTATGCTTAATGCTCGCTTATGTGATTTTTCGTTTCTTGGTTGGTTGCTTCTCAATCTTTTTGCTAGCCTCCACTTGTACTAAGTAGAAATACTACTTGTGCATCCAAAAGCTTTAAAACCAGTTTTGCCATATGAGTCTACCATACCTACCTATATGCGGTATTTCCATGCCATTCTAGGAAAATTTGTATGTGCCATCTCTAATTTTCAAAATAAATTTCCTTTTTGTGTGCTCGTACTGCTCATGAAGCGGCAGGGAGTGGCCAATATTTTCCATGCTAGATGTGTTATTCTCAAGATGAGTGTTTATTCACTTGTCATTGCACGAGAGTGTGGCAAAGGTAATAGGAATGCCCAGTCCCGAAATGAAAAAGAAATTTACTTTATGTTGTCAAATAATAAATTCCTTGGAAAGTGTTGGTATGGACGGTACTCGTGGATACGGCTAGCCGTGGAGTGCGAAAGTATGGTGGAAAAGGGAATAAACTTTATTTTCTGATTGGGAACCGCCTATGATATATCTAGCATGGAAAGTGTTGGGAATTACTCGGTCATTTTCGTTGACGGGAAAAGTATGCTTTCTCAAAATTGTTTATCTCTCAATTTAAGCTTTGAGCTCTAGCACCTCTACAAATCCCTACTTCCCTCTGCGAAGGGCCTATCTATTGACTTAATGCAATTTTTATTTTTATTTGATTCTCCATCTTCTCTTATAAAGCACCAACTAGGGAGCACTATGATCATACCTGTGCATTGGATGTAGCTAATATTCGAGTATGTTTCATGAATGGATCAATGATTGCTAATGATGGGTGTCGGTGTCAAAACCGGCGGATCTCGGGTAGGGGGTCCCGAACTGTGCGTCTAAGGCGGATGGTAACAGGAGGCAAGGGACACAATGTTTACCCAGGTTCGGGCCCTCACGATGGAGGTAAAACCCTACTTCCTTCTTGATTGATCTTGATGATATGAGTATTACAAGAGTTGATCTACCAGGAGATCGGAGAGGCTAAACCCTAGAAGCTAGCCTATGGTATGATGGTTGTATATCTGATCTATCGACTAGCCTGGCCCTGTTTAATGCACCAGAGGCCTAGGATAACAAGAGTCCTAGCCGAATACGCCGGTGGGGAGGAGTCCTTGTCTTGATCGCCAAGTCTTGTGGAATCTTCCTTGTATGCGGCAGCTGTCCGAACTGGCCCATGAGTATACAGCCATGGGGGTCCTCGGCCCAATCTAACAGATGGGAGATGACGTGGTGAGTACCCCCTAATCCAGGACACCGTCAGTAGCCCCCTGAACCGGTCTTCAAGTTAGGAACGCTCCTCGATTCTTCCGAACTGTTCTTCATCTTCGGTCGTCGGTCTTGAAAACTGGTTCAACAAATCTTCTCATCTTCGACCGTGAGGATCGCCGAAGTGCATCCGAAGAGTTTACACGTCGGGCATCCGAGGAGCCCCTCTAAGTTTCCGGCCTTTATCAATGCCTTGTTATTTTTATGCCACACCTCGGGTTTGAAGTTGTTCCCGTGCGACGGTGTCCTCTTGCATCCGAGCCCCAACGCCGGACTGTATTTGAGGTATCTTTTGCAGCCGAGCACCAATGCCGGACTGCTTCCAAGCTCCAACACCGAAATGTATCCGAGCTCCAACGCCGGACTATGTCCAAGCTCCAATGCCGGACTATATCCAAGAAGTCATAGATCATCTTGGTCCAAAAAAGTTGAAGGAGTTTAGCCGAGCTTAATGCCGGAAATTCCCTCTATGGAGCTAGCCGCTAGCGCCTGAGCTTTATGTCGATCGCTTCTGTGGTGGTGCACCACCCGTCCATGGGCTCATTTTGTGAATATTTTAATCGGTGCGTTTATTCTCTGTTGATGTATATCTAGTAGCCCTCAAGGTGTGTATCGGTCTAAAACCCGAGATGCACCAAGGCAAGCATAAAACCGCTGTTCCCAAAGAGCCCTCGAGACTCGGATCGATGCGCCGAAATCGGCTCGAGGATCAATTCTAGCTCGACAAAGATACATAGGAATAAAACGCAGGTAATATATTAGAGATAATAGTGATCGCTAACGGGCCCCGAGAGGGTCGTGAGAAGTTGCCGTGATATACAGCTTGATGCCAGATAGGTCCAGATGGTACTTATTGTTGTCCGAAGACACGCTTTCCCATAGTTCGATCAAGCCGAACACTGAGCCCTTTGAATTTTCTGCATTGAATAGGCAATGCAAGAGCCCTCGAGACACCGGTCGGGTGGCAACACCGCATCGGGGATCGATGTGCCCTTTAATATTTGTAAATAATGAGCGAAGCCCAAGAGCCCCGAGCCTTAATGTGGGCACGGGTGGCCGAATTAAGGATCGATATCCAAAGTAAAATCACAGATTATGTGTAATGATTCTATGTATCCAAGTACTTTACATCATTATTTTGACTCCATTGTGACCGTTTATCAGTTGAAAGTGGCCCATCATCGGCTTCTACCCCTTGGTAGATACTATGTAGGGTCTTTCCGCAATAACAAAACAACCCTTAGCCGATGTCTCGGTGCCAGGAGGCGGTTGTGTTAGCAGAAACAAAGCAATCAGATATGCGGGCTTTATAACTTTCCCTTAGTCATAGGAGCTTTAAACTGGGGAAGCTAGCTATGAGCCCCCGGTTACTGTTCGGCGACATCCGAGGTCAAGCCGTAAACACTTCGGCCAATATTATGAATGGCCCGTCATTTAACCTAGTCATCGGATCGCTGACCAGTTTACGCCTATTGTGACAGTCAGTTTTCGGCTTTTTCCACTAAGGTGCTTAACCATGCGAGCTGGAAGCACAATCGCAGTGGTTCTCCCTTTGCACACCTAGCCGAACAAAGCGCAACGTAGGAGGCAAGCACAGGAACGAGGCAACCCAACTATTGACCAAAGACACAATTCGAAACCGATGCATATATAGCAATATCCGAGAATGTTTTTCCGAATCCCTAAAGGTATCCGGCGTTGCACTGCGAGACTAATGCTGGAAACGCACAAATAGTTTAAAAGTGCCATAGGCTCGAAAAGCCAAAAAACTTATTCAAAAGTTTAATGTCCGAACTAGATCAAGTGTTCGATGCCAATCCGAAAAGTGGACTTTAGAAAAAACAAAAAAAAAAGTGTTTCTGCCGTGCTTTAACATGACATATCCTATCTCAAGACTTCAAGCGGGTCAGACTACGGCTTCAACCTCCTATCCCGAAGGTGGAGTACTTCTCATTAGGCCAGTTTAGCAAACTAAACTCTAGCGGTTTTGAGAGAGAAATTAGGCTCCTCAGCTAGCGACCACATACTTGTGTCGAAAAAAGGAATGATAAATAATAATAATAAAAACTTTGCAACGACTAAGAAGAAGAACACTTATTATAAAACGGCTCATATAAATTTAAGAGCCCCCAAGTGACTTGGGTAAAAGAATTGATGAATAATGATTGTATGTACCGAAGTACTTATATCATATATGTGTTCACCCAAACTTTAAACACGTCTTAACCGACCCTCGGCTTCTCCCTCTTCTGTCAAGGACCGAAAAGTGTTATGTACTCCACCTGTCGAAAATATCAACGATGTTTCCGATAACCAGCAATCAGGCCATAAGGTCAGTAATGTATAAAGCGCTCGCCAGGAACTTATGCTATATTACGCATTTAAGTGTAAGAAGCATCTTCAAGAAAATAGTACCCCACCGATACCTTTCTTCGTGCTCATTATTACTATGAGACTAGTGCAATAGATTTTTGTACTCATGAGTTCCGCTGTGTGCCACCATGATTGAAAACAATAAGAGCGCTTAGCTTTCAGCTTCACCCACCGAGGTCGAGCTCGATGACCCGGTCGTGAAAATCGCAGAGGTGCTCCCTTTACTCCCTAGCCAACAATCGAGCACGAGGGGTAAGCACAGAGCCAGCAACCCAGCTTGCAAATCGCTAAGTCAATATGGTGCATATTGTATGAATACACTAACAAGGAATGAAGCCGTACAAGTATAATCATATGCAAGAGGAAAGGCTTCATGAAGGAAGCCCCCAAGTGAACTGGGTATTTGAATTTGTCCGTCACAAACAAAATTTGGACAAGGAAATTTTTTACAAGCAACTTTTTTCCGAAAAAGTATAATGCTTGGTCGAACCGAACACAAGTTAAAAATTTAAAACTTTGAGCATGAAGGCGACTTAGCTGGTTAATGTGTTCGGTATTGATGACGCTGTCCGTGCTTGATGCGGGACAAGGTTCCACCCCCCAAGCCGGTCCCGAGGTGGCGGAGTAAAGAGCTCGGTGCTCCGAAGTGGTGACATAGCACGGTCAATGAATGCCGGCAGAGTGATGCCGGAGTCCCCAGCCTGGGGTAATGAAGTGTTGACAAAGCCCCCCGTCTAGCCGAGGTGACGTGGTGTGTCAGTACGCCGAGTTGACGATACTACCCAACCCGGATAATTTTCCTGTGCACAAAAAATAGTGCAAACCGAAGATAATAGTAATGGTGATAATAAAAAAACGTTGCATAGTTAATAATTTATGCAAAGTGAGTAATAAAATAAATATGGCCTGGCGCCGAAGTCAATGTCGATGCAGGGCGTCGGCGTGATGTCGTAAAGGCGTGGCAAAGCCTGAATTCACAGGTCGGTCCGAGTTCCGGATGCGGCGTTCGCCAGACTATGTACGGAAACTGACCGAACCACCATGCGACCACCGTTAATGCGGCCACCATTTGATAGAATTGTGTACATATGATGGACAAACCAGAGTAATACTTCCTTGGGAAAAATTAAACCCAAACAAGCAAAATATACAAGGATTAATAGCACCTGGTTTATTTGTTGTAGCAATCCGAAGGAACGTGATGCTAGCAAAGGTTGGCTTGTCGAGGCAAAGCCCTCGGTCTAGCTAATCGTGACGAAGCTGGTCGGCTGGTGACGCCAAAGTCACCGGAGTAGGTTGATGAAGAGATGATGAATCCCCCGGTCCAGCCGAGATGTCGAAGCCTCGATGTCAGCCGATGAGTCGGGCGTAGGTCGGCGTGATGGACACCGCTTGAAGGAGCAATAGTGCGGCCCGCCGATGCAGGTCGTGACGTGGTCAATGTCGGCTTGATGAAGTGACCGTGTGGCGTCGGTGTGCTCGCCCGTAATCCGTGGGGTGGCAATGTTGGTGATGATTTATCTTGCGATGTCGAACTCTTGTTCGCTAGCCGAGATGATTATCCAAGAAGTTGAGCTCGCTCAACAAAGTGACGACGCGTTTAGCTCAGTCGGCAAGCCGGGAGCAATATTGCCGGACTGGTTTGACACCAAAGATGATGTTGAAGATCATGTTCAAAACATTTTAAAGGTAGTGGGATGTGTTCGGGAACAAAACACAATACCCCATACAAAACTTCCTTCAAAAGGATGTCCAAATCCTGCTCATAAAAAGATGAACTCGGTTGATTCGCTGCAGAGAAAACAGATCTGAAAAGTGATGCACTAATCGGAAGGTTCCCGGAGTTTGGACGGTCGGATCAAGCTGAAATTATGAGGGATGGTAGATATAGGGATTCCGCAGCCGATCAACGGTTGGATCTTCCAAAGGACGTCCGAGCTAGAAGCTGGACACCACGCCCTAAACTCGTCAAGATTCTCGTCCAGATTTGACAGGGCTCTGGTATATCGCGGATCGCCAGAGATTCCTCCATCGGAACTCGACGAAATTTTCCAGGGTTGTTGTAGACTCAATTCCGCACAATTCCATTTAAGCAATCATTAAAACAACACTTGAGGAGGCAGTGGTGGCGGACACAAGTTCGCTGTCCAGAAAAACAGCACGGTCGCCCGAGGGCAATGTTGACGTTGAGCCTCCGGGCTCCTTGGATGATTCCTCCATGATCTTGATAGAGATCGGAGTTGATGTTGATGAAGGCCCTCATCCGAACATGACGATCGGAGGTACGGCGCAGTCCTTGGTCGAACCAATGTGACCAGTCGAGCTGGTGACGAAGATGCCAAAGTCGCAGTTGATCTGCAGGCGAGCCATCGACCTTTTGCCGAACACACAGCGGAACTCTCAATGAAAGCACCAATGTCGGTGTCAAAATCGGCGGATCTCAGGTAGGGGGTCCCGAACTATGCGTCTAAGGCAGGTGGTAACAGGAGGTAAGGGACACAATGTTTACCCAGGTTCGGGCCCTCACGATGGAGGTAAAACCCACTACAAAAAATACACTTCCGTGATGATACGTGTTTGTCACAGTAGGTCGCTTTTTTGTCATGCATGTACATCCATGAAAAATTTATGACAGAATCAAGATAGTCATACCAGGTCGTCAGAGAAGTGTTTCATGACATTACTAAAATTATCATCACGAAGTGTCCACTTCCATGACGATAAATCGCGTCACCGGCAAGTGCTTTCGCCAAAGGTGACCGATACATGGCATCCACCGTAACGAACGCCGTTAAGCTATCGGGTCGGTTTTGGACCCGATAACCCGCTAACAGCCCCGACTAATGGGAAATTTCAACGGTAAAATTCTTATCGCCGGACGAAACACATGTCACCGCGATGGGTCGATAGGCCCCTATGATACGCCGACAGTGGCACGCCCAATAGAGGCCCATTCTCGTGAAAAGGCCGCCCGCTTGACTTGGTCAAAGTCACGGGCGGCCCATGGAAAGCCTCGTTAACGGCTTGTTCGATATAGCCCATTTACAACCCGCTAACTCAAGGCCCATTACGCCTATTCAATTAGGCCTAGTAGCGCCATCTCGGCCATCCAATAAGATTCCAGCCCGCTTTCTTCCGCCCATGTATGGCCCATGACATCTTTCGCCCATATGAGGCCCTATGTAACTTTTGTCCTATTAATCGCCTGTGGTGAAATCGCCCGTAATGAAGAGTGTATCACTTTACACCCATTAACGGCTCGTGGTAAACCGCCCGTAATGAACAAAGGTATCACTTTATACCCATTAACGCCCGTTATTCCGCTAATGCTTCCAGCCCATGTTATCTTTCGCCTTCTCGAGCCCATTTATTCTTGGGCTCATTTCAAAGATTCGCTTATTTACTGCTCGTTATCGCTATTTTTCGCTTGGGCCAAATTCAGCCCGGGTTACAATGCCCGCTTGTGGTCCGTTAATACGTTGGGCCGTTTTCATAGCGTCATCAAATACGGCCTATTAATGATGGCCCGTTACGGTTGGCCCATGAACGGACGATTCCAACTCTTGCCCGTTTACGACCATAATGCAGCCTGTTATTGGCCCATGTTTGGCCAATCGATCATACGGCCCATATAAGGCCCATTAATCATACGACCCATAGAAGTCCATTGTTTCTATGGCCCGTAGAAGGCCTACTGTTTCTACGGCCCGTAGAAGGCCCATTGTTTCTACGGCCCGTAGGAGGCCAGTGTCAGTACAGTAAATATTAGCCCATTGTTATTGTGGCCTAGTTTTAAAAAATAGGTTATTGCAACCACTAGTTAACCGCGGAAAAATATCTGCAATGACTACAAGCAAACAAATAAACAAGACAACAAGGAAATAAATAAGCAAGCAACTAACGCTAGGCTATCACGGCTATTACACATATTACATCCCTGGGCATCAAAGTTCGCCACCGTGAGCAAATATAGGGAACAAAACAAAGATATCATATACATCGGTCACAAAATTGGCCACCAAAGGCAAATAAACGCAAAGAAAACAAGATCATAATCAAACAACTTCGTAAGAGCTCAAGAAACGTTATCCCGGTATCCACCATGCCGGCAATAAGCTTAGCAAGCTGATTAGCTTTGTCCTGCTTGGCGCTAAAATCCTCCAATGCTTGCTGTTGCACCGTAAAGTATGCATCTGAATGCTCCAGGACTTCGCAGCCCTTCCGCTTCTTGTCGCAACACAGCTGATCAATGTCTTTCAGCTTGTAGTTGAGACTCAAGAAACCAAACTGATTCAGACAGTGAGTTTGAATAGCTTGTGCAAGCGGTAGTGGCCAGTAACTCCAACACTAAACCAAGACATGATGTGTCACTATCCTGAACCTTATCTGCATTACTTCCTTTACCGTTGCTTAATAAGGCACTCTTCCCCAATATTCTGTCAGTATTCTAAAAGAAGAAACATGGTGAAAGTGCTAGTTATCGACTAGAGGGGGGGGGGTGAATAGGCGATTTTTATGGAAGTCTTAAAAACACGGATGTTTCAAAGACAAACAACATAAATGACCTAATTGATATGCAGCGGAAGATAACTACAACAAGCAAGCCATAGTCAAGTATGCAATAATGTGAAGGGACAAGACTAATAGCAGCTATGTAGTAAGGATCAGGATGGAAGATAGTATGAAGCCAATCAACAAAAGTAGTCAAGCAATGAAGTCAAACAGTTATGACAAAGAGGCAATGACTTCACGAAGACAAAATTTAAGTAAAGGAGGGAAGGATAGAACCACCACTTGTTGAAGACACAGATTTGTTGACCAGTTCCAGCTTGTGTGACAACTGTACATCCGTTAGGGAGACTGAGATTCAACTCAAGACCGCTGCTTCACCTTATTCCCTTGAGCTAAGGACACACAGTCCTCGCCCAATCACTCTGTAAGTCTTCAAGGTAGACTTCAACCTTCACGCACGACGGCACCGCAATCCACAATGACTCTTGGATGCTCGAACGCGACGCCTAACCGGCCGGAGGATTCACAGCCCTCAAGTGTAATAAGTCTTCGTGTCACATGACAGAAAACTTCAAAGATGCCTAACACTCTTGGCTCGGGTGTTTTGGGCTTTGTCCTCGCAAGGATTTCTCTCTCAAAGGCTTCGAGGTGGGTTGCTCTCAAACGACAAAAGTCGTGCACTAACTCCGAGCAGCCACCAATTTATGGTGTAGGGGCGGCTATTTATAGCCACTAGGCAAACCGACTGTTATGTCCGAAATGACCTCGGTCACTAAGGAACCGACATGTGTTCCAACGGTCGATTTCAAACACTCATGGCAACTTTACTTGGCTACAAGCAAAGCTGACTCATCCAGCTCTGGATAAGTTTTGCTCTCATTGTCTTCGTCAAGACATAGGATTTGGGTTGAGCATCACTTGACCATTCTCGACTATGATCACTTGGACCCCACTTAACAAAGACGGTGGTTCCTACGACTCAACAAAGAATAAAAGGAAACAACGAAACAACACAGCCTTCAAGGCCCATACTCTTCTCTCAATGTCTTCTCATGTCATAGTCTTCAATGTGAATATCTTCACATACCACCATTGTCTTCAATGTCTTCATACATTTTAGGGTCGCTCCGTAGGTAAACCGAATCAATGAGGGACACTACTGCGTTATCCTGCAATTTTCACTAACGATTAGTCCTCAACCACATTTGTCGTCAATACTCCAAAACCAACTAGGGGTGGCACTAGATGCACTTACAATCTCCCCTTTTGGTGATTGATGACAAACTGGTTGAAGTTTTCAACGGGATAAAATATGTGAAATTGTAAAGGATAGGAATTGTCTTCATAAGTCGCAAAGGCTCCCTCAAGATGTGCATATAAGTGGTTTGCTTTTGGAATGCAAATGCACATGGCAGGTTGTACTTGTGGAGATCCTCTTCAACTTATGAAGATAATTCATCATGCATGAAATGATATAGCTAAGAGAATGACATGCATAATGAACAATGGACGCCTCAAGAATGATCTAAGTGCGGAAGTTATCGCCGCACATGCGGAATTTATCATCGCACTGAGTAAAGCAAATAAGTAGCGATTTAATTATCGAAGTTTAAGTGTTACAACTCATAAGAACCAAATGTTTCAAAACGAGAGTTGTAAACACTAGGAAAATATAGTGCAACCGCCCTTATGAACCCGCTTGAAGACTATCAAACTCATATGCTTCTCCCCTTTGTCAAGAAGGACCAAAAGGTTTGAAGACATAGAGCATCTACTCGCCCTCTTCTCAAGAAGATGATGCAGCAGGTTGTCGTTGTTGGTTGGCGGTGCGCATTTAGCTGGGTGCAGGTCGATTCGCGCGTAAGTAGGGGCGGTGAAGTAGCATCGGCTTCATCATCGATCACTCGCATTGACCGCTGTCAGCGGAGGAAGAATAGTAAGAGTCTTCAAGAGATGGAGTTCGTCGAGGACTGCATTCCGTGGAGGAGTGGAGTCAAACTTGAAACGCTCAAAGAAGCCATCGCCTTGAAGATCAGCTTCAAAGACCGAAAGCAGGGTCAAACTCTTCCATGATCGCCGACAAGTCTCGTGAGTGACAAAAGCATTCTTGGTGGCAAGGTTACTTAATGCGATTGACGCCCACCAAGAGGCTTTGCATTTGACGCTTAGTCGAGTGATGCTTATCTTGCTTTTGATGCAGCGCACAAGAAGTTCTCGGTCATTGAGGACCCGAGAGTGCTTCCGAGGTCTTTGGCCAATTGTGCTCTCAGTGGCTTCAGTCCGTGCACGATGAGGCAGACGTGTGTTCCCGGCCAGGGGATAGACATGAGATACTGCTTGGACGCCTTCCATGGGTTGAGAGAAGCTGTGGTGATCTGCGCTCAAGACTTAGTGGCGCTTTGGCAGGCTCGTGGTATATGGCTTCAATGTATATATCAACCTCTCGTAGAAAGATCGATGATTGCCGCAGAGGGTTGATAGTTGATAGCAGAGTGCATCTTGATGAGGTGCATGACCCATGGAGCATAGAACTTCGCATCAAACAGATCGATCCAGACGCAGCCAATTGTCAGATGAAGAAATCTTGCGTGTTGAAGCTGATGCCATTGAGAATGTAGAAGACCAATGTCTTCATTGCTACTTCAAGCTTTGCGACGATGAATGCCCTTTGATTGGCCATAGAGTTCGCCGATGATGTGATATATGGTACGAGGCGATACTCAAGGTCATCAACAAAGAAGTGTTGAGGGTATTCAGCGTCATGTGGCGAGGGCTTCATCATGCTCAAGATCCGACTCATGTCGGGTTCTCGCTTATGAAATATGCTTTCCAAGGCATCGCGGTGGAGTTGACATCCGTGTTCAAACAGCTCTCCGGAGTGGGTAGGCCTGTGAGCTCAATGATGTCAAGAGCTTTGGCTTCATGATGGATATTTCCACCATCCACTCGAGAACCCATGTCTTCGTATCTCTGTTGTAGCCATGATGTGGAGTGTGGCATGGAATTGAAGCACTAATTCTTCATTCCAAAGGTTTTGTCTGTTACGGCCAAGCAGACTGCATCATGAAAGCAATCAAGGGCTTCTTCTAAGCACGACAACCGCAATGGCTTCAGTGTTGAGGCGATATGAGGGAAAATGCGCCTTGGTCATACTGTAACACATGAGTAATAGCTTTTTGCCGATAGCTCCGTAACCGGTCGATGAGATCCTTGGCCTTTTGTAGGGGTTCTTTGCATCACAAAGAAAGTATTGTGGGCTTTGAAGCCATTTGCATTGAAAGAACCAGTTGAGGTGGCGTGGCTCGAAACCTTGGCGCCTTGGCTTCGCTTCGGACCGGAGGCCTATGCGCAATATGATAGTCGAATTGAGGACCAGAGGCATGAGGCGGAGGGACCGAACGGGCCATCTTATCGTGACTAGCTCGCCATAGTTGTATGCTTGCTCGATTGTGTAGGGCCTTGGAGGCGGAATCGAGCAAAGGGCAACAATCGAGGCTTCAGTTGCTCTGCAGATGCTTCGGGAGCAGCTTGCCTCATTGACTTGAGCACGCTTGGGACTGGCTCATTATTGGCTTCAGCCATGACCACGCCATTGGCTTCATTGATGTTGGAGGTGGCAGCTTCATTGTTTTCAACCTCCACTTGAGGAGCTGGAGGGTCGGGCATCGCAAAGTTGATATCTGGAATAACTTCTTCGCCTCGGGGTGTAGGGACAAGTTCTTCTTCTTCTTCTTGGGTCACGTGGCTGATGCAGCCGGATTGTCTTCAGCAGCTTTGGCTTCGCACTCGAGAGACATTCACAGCTTGGAGTGGCTTCGAAAACACTTGACGGCAACAGGTTGGTGGTGCACTTCTCCTTCGAACGCTCGAAGAGGCACTTGAGGCCTTTGACCTTTCAAGCTCACAAATGTCGGCGACGCCATTGGAGATGGGGTTGCCTGGGCCTCAAAGTCTTCCTCTTCATCTTGGTGTTGCTGTTGGGGAGTGACTTGTTGTTGGGGAGTACTGGGGGAGTCTTGTTGTTGCGCGCGATCAGCCCATGAAGCATCCTGTGCAATTGGCGTCAGAGGACGACCAATGCTGATGAGTTCGCTGTTCCTACGAACAGGCGATGATACCACATTGTACTCGATTTGAGGAAGAACTTCATAATCTTCAACATTGTCATGGTGACCAATGTCTTCAGCAGTGATGGGATCAGCTGCTGGAATCTCTTCAGCTTCAGGAGCCTCTGTGGAAGCAGGCTCATGAACAGTCATTCGAAGTTCTTGGGTTGTAGACGCGGGACGAACCACATAAATGGGTTCAACAATCAAGGGCTCTGTGGAAGCAGCCCGATTCTTCTTGGTCTTAAGCTTCTTCTTGGAGGGAGCAGCATTAGAGGCGTCAGGATTTTTCCTTTTTCTCGCTTCAACCTCGGCAACCCTCGTATTTTTCTGTTCAGAAGCAGTTGACCGTACCTTTGGCTTCGAGCCACTCATGCTGCTTGGGAAGACTATGCGGGCTCTTCCTGCCTTGAAGGTGCAGCTTGGTCATTGAAGACTTTTTTTCTTTGCAGCCATCCCGGGTCGATGCCAGACGCCAAGTGCCTTGCGCTTCTCGGCCTCATCGTAGGCAAGCACACACTTGTCGCCCGAGCCTTCATGCGCCATGAGAGCCTCCGCTTCTTCACGTTTCTTGAGAAAGGCTTCTTTGAGCTCGTGCAACATGACCTTGAAGTTTTTCACGCCTTGCACACCGAGTGCAGCCATATGCTTCTTGAACTCGAGCCTTTTCATAGTCAATCTTGTGCTTCAGCAACAATTCCCGAGCTAGAGCTAGCTCGTAAGCAATGGCGCCGCTAAAAGAGACGCCGAGGCCAATTGGAAGTTGCCGATCTTCAAAGTTGATGTTTGGTGTGTCAAACCACTCATCAATGAAGTGATGGATGATTGCCACATCAAAGAGAGGCAAGTTGTTGAAGATTTCGCTTCTTCTTTGCTCTTGATAAGCTGCTCAAGGGCATCATCTGCAAGATCGCCATCACTTGATGATCAATGTGCTCTTCACGCAGAATTGCAGCAGGAGTCGCTGTCGATTCAAGATTCTTGACACTTTTCTTTTCTTCTCCGCCTTCTTGGAGATGCGGATTGATCCTCGTGCTGTGCAATCGCTTCGGAGGTGCAAGGCTACCACTTCACACGTGAAGCTTTTGAAGGAGCAGCTGACTTTGAAGCCTTGATTTTCTTTTGCTTCTGCGGCTTTGGAGTAGGAGCAGAGCTGAGCTGGGCTTCATCGAATCAGCCTCGCCATCAGCAGTGATCCACTTTGGCACCTTGGACCAAGATGTAGGTGATGAGGCCATCAAGGTTTGAAAAGGACCGATGACATTGGGTTCAAGCGCACACATGAGCCGTCAAGATGGGGAGCAGAGGGACCAGGGTTGAAGTCTAATCCCAATGACTTCTTGTTTTCCTTGCGTAGCCTTTGCGTCTTTGGAAGTTGCGCTTGAAGAGATTGTCATCGCGACACCGAGCAAAGACGCCGGGTTGGCATTTTCAGCCGAGGTCCACGGACCATGCAAGGATAGAAACCTTGTGCAATAGCTTCAGCCATGCTCTTGGGAGGAGGCCTCGAAAAGAATATCACCCCAAGGGCTTCGATGGCATTCTTCTTGGCATATTCTGTGTGACGAAATTGTACTTGAACCACTGTTCAGCCTAATAGCGTCGAATCCATTGGATTCGTGTCTTGCGCTGATTATAAGTCTCTTCAGATCTGTCTTGTACACCTCTGCGAGGTCATCAGTAGATCTTTTGAGGTTCCTCACGACGCTGTCCGCCACCCATCCCGACTGATTTATTCAGAGCCATGAGCTTCAAACTGAATGGCTTCACGCTCAAAGGCTTCAAAGGCTTGCGCTTGCTTGATGACAGAACAGGCTTCGGAGAGTTAGTTTGATGTCGTAAGAATTCTGCAAACGAATGCGCACTATGAGAACCAAGGATTCTCCCACGGACATGTACCGTGACAACATTAGAGATGCGAGGAAGGGAAGAGGTCATATGCATTCTCGTAAGATTTTGAAGATAAATCGGTTTGAAGACATTGACCTCATGATGCGAAGACATTCACTTATACGCCGAGAGTTGGTTCCAGATTTGTACGAATCCGTGAATAAGTACAAGTGAGGAATCTAACTAGTTGTGAAGCTTAAGTGAATATACTAAGCAAGACGAGATGCGCATGTAATAGATCTAACTTTGTATGGGCAGAAACCATTTTTGGCAAGTAGGATGAATCTTGAAGATCAAAAGATGGTAAAATAGAGATATATTTACCGCTCAAGAACTGCTAGACGAAAGGAAAGGAGGTCGAGCAGTTCAGTCCACCGTGCCCTAACTTGGCGACGGAGGACACCTACGGCAGCGGGCGGAGATGAAGATGTTCGCGTCGGGCGTGAGGACGGCGCCGAGAAGTCGCGGCAGCTAAGCGCTTCATCACGGGCGACGCCGAGAGCTAGCAAGTGGCGCTTAGGGTTTTGACGAGGTGGAGAGGTGGAAGAAGATTTTCTTTACCGCAGGGACAGGTATTTATAACGAGGTGTGCGGCGCAGCGCAATTACTCAGTGTGCCTCGGCGGTTCACATCCGAGGGGCACGTGGCACGCATGCAACATACCGTGAGTTATCCCACGCCCCACGCCGCCCGGTTTGTCGGAGGGTCATTCCGCTTCTCCGAGTTCAACAAGAATGATGAATCATTTAAAACAGACTTGAAGTTTGTCTCGTGTCTTCTCGCTAACAAGGACGCAGAGAAGACATTCGACAGCTTTCAATAAAATGCATATGATTTGGACAGATAGAGTTTGAGGTAGAAAGCATAGAGAGATTGGGGTCCCATCACATTCACTTAGTTCAAAAGGTTCAACTTGAAGACATAGCTATAAGTGAATGTCAGAGAGGATGAAAATATATATATATATATATATATATATATATATATATATATATATATATATATATATATATATATATATATCGAACCAAATCATCATAGTGAAGAAAATCATGAAAATAGGTTGAAGTTGAAGTCAAATCAAATGCGAATAGCTTAAAGAAATAACGCCATGAGTGAAACACTTCAAACAAAGAAATTTGGTGGTATGCTACCCACCGATAGGAAGTATTAGACCTGCAGACATCGCGCACAATTATCGTGGCGCCCAAATCAAATTCCACGTTAATGTATTCACACACAGAGTGTAAGTCTTCATTGATTGAAGATATACGTTACTTCGTGTGTTGCACATCTAAGTCATCAACACGCATAAGTGTTAGGATGTGTGCTTGATCATAGGACATTTGAGGATTCCAAGATATTTAGCTCACACCGTAACTTGCAAAACCTTTTCTCATCCAAGGGCTTTGTGAAGATATCTCGCCGCTTTCTTCAAGGTTGACGTGAATGATGTCAATATCTTTCTTCATGACATGATCCTTGAGAAAATGATGACGAATTTCAATGTGCTTTGTCTTCGAGTGCTGGACTGGATTGTTGGCAATCTTGATGGCGCTTTCGTTGTCACAGTAAAAGAGGTACTTGTGTCGATTGATGCCATAGTCCTTGAGAGTTTGCTTCATCCATAGAAGCTGAGCACAACATGATCCAAAGAGCAATGTATTCAGATTCAGCAGCTTGAGAGTGACACACGCTCGCTTCTTTGAAGACCAACAGACGAGTGATCGTCCCGTAAAGTGACATGTGCCTGATGTAGACTTGCGATCCACCTTGTCACCAGCATAATCAGCATCCAAAATCCAACTAAATCAAATTTTGAGCCCTTTGGATACCATAATCCGAGTGTTGGGGTGTGAGCCAAATATCAAGAATTCGCTTCACGCCTAAGTGATGCGATTCCTTTGGTGCCGCTTGAATCCAGCACACATGCAAACACTAAGCATAATATCCGCCTAGATGCACATAGGTAAAGTAAGGAACCAATCATGGAGCGGTATGCCTTTTGATCGAACTCTTTACCATTGTCGCGGGACCCAAGTGGTGTTTATGGCATTGGCGTGTATCCTTTGCATTCTTGCATTCCAAACTTCTTTAGACAATCTTGGAGGTATTTTTCTTGAGATATAAAGATGCCATTTCTTTGTCGATTTAAAGACCAAGGAAGAACTTGAGCTCTCCCATCATGGACATCTGATATTGCTCTTGCATCATGTATCCAAACTCATCACTATACTTCGGTTGGTGCACCAAGATAAAGTCATCCACATATATTTGGCATACAAACAGTTCACCATCATATGTCTTCGTGAAGAGTGTGGGATCAAGGGATCCAGGTTTGAAGCCTTTGCTCTTCGTGAAGTGTTTGATTGTATCATACCAAAGCGAGGAGCTTGTTTGAGGCCATACAATTGCTTTATTTAGCTTGTACACCATATCGTGATGTTTTGGATCTTCAAAGCCGTGGTTGAGCGACATATACTTCTTCTTCAATCTTGCCGCTGAGAAATGCACTCTTCACATCCATTTGATAGAGCAAGATGTTGTGGTGGTTAGCATAGGCTAGTAGTATGCTAATAGCTTCAAGCCTAGCTACAGGAGCAAATGTTTCATCAAGTCAATTCCTTCAACTTGAGTATATCCTTGAGCCACAAGCCTTGCTTTGTTTCTCGACGACTTGACCATGCTCATCTTGCTTGTTTCGATATATCCATTTGGTGCCAATAATGTTATGCTTATGAGGGTCGATGCTTGACAAGTTCCCAAACATTATTTAGCTTGAACTGTTGAAGTTCTTCTTGCATAGCTTGAATCCATTCTGGTTCCATAAAAGCTTCAGCAACTTTCTTGGGTTCTGATATTGATACAAATGAAAAATTCCCACAGAAATTTGCTAGCTGTGTTGCTCTTGAGCGAGTAAGCGGACCAGGTGCATTGATGCTATCGATTATCTTCTCAATCTGTACTTCATTTGCAACTCGAGGATGAACTGGACGAAGACTTTGCTCATGCTGATCATTGTCATCATTGGGAGGATAGTCTTCAGTGAGCATTGTCTTCAAAGTTGGTTAGGTGCGAAATGATAAGTTCCTCTTCAGTGCTGTGCTTCAGAAGGCATGATTTCACCAGTTCCCATCAGCTTGATAGATTCGCTGGACGGAGCTTCGTCTAGTGTGCTTGGCAGGAACTCTTTTTGTGCACCATTGGTTTCATCAAATCGCACATCCACAATTTCGACGATTTTGTAGAGATAAAGATTGAAGACTCTGTAGGAGTGTGAGTCCTTTCCGTAACCGAGCATGAATTCTTCGTGAGCTTTGGGTTCAAATTTTGACTTGTGATGGGGATCCTTGATCCAGCACTTAGCCCCAAACACTCTGAAGTAACTGACATTTGGCTTCTTGCCAGTGAGGGGCTCATAGGAAGTTTTGTTCAGAAGCTTATGGATATAAACACGGTTGATGACGTGACAAGTCTGTATCAATGGCTTCGTGCCGTAACTTTCTTGGTGTCTTGTACTGCCGAGTATTGTTCGAGCCATCTCAATGAGGGTTCTGTTCTTGCGCCCACGATGCCATTTTGCTGGGGTGTGTATGGAGCAGAGAACTCATGAGTGATTCCCATGGTATCCAGATAAAGATCAAGTCCGTGTTCTTGAATTCAAAGGTCGTTATCACTTCGATATGCTTGATCTTGACGCCATAATTGTTCATTGCTCGATTGGCTAATCGTCTCAAGACATCTTGCACTTCAGTCTTGTAGAGAATTATGTGCACCCATGTGTATCTTGAGTAGTCATCAACAATGACGGGCCATAGAGACAAGCAGTTGTTGTGAGGGTAGAGTAATGAGTAGGGCGAAACAAATCCATGTGAAGCAGCTCGAAGGGTTGAGATGTCGTCATGATTGTCTTCGAGGGGTGCTTTGCCCTAGTCATCTTTCCAGCTTCGCAGGCACCACACAAATGATCCTTCTTGAACTTGACACCTTCGATGCCTATGACATGCTTCTTCTTGGCGAGTGTGTGTAAGTTCCTCATTCCATCATGCCCCAGCCTCCGATGCCAGAGCCAACATTCTGAAGCTTTTGCAAGAATACACACGGCAAGCTGTGGACCTGCTGAGAAATCTACCATGTATAGATCATCTTTCCTATACCCTTCAAAGACTAGAGACTTGTCAGATTCCATTAGTACAAGGCAATGATATTTTCCGAATATCACAATCATGTTCAAGTCACAAAGCATTGAGATGTACATTGTTGAAACCAAGGGACTCAACAAGCATCACTTTGTCCATGTGTTGATCCTTTGATATTGCAACTCTACCTAGACCCAATACCTTGCTTTTACCAAAGGTCAAGAAATGTGATGTGACTCTTGTCCGATGGACGTAAGGTTGAGTCCATGAGAAGACTTCGATCACCAATATATGATTAGTGCATCCACCGTCCATAATCCATTCTCAAGCATGAGGTGTCATACCCTACAAGATGCTTAGGGGATAGGCTTCACCAAGAGCATTGTGAAGCATAAACATTTGACGGGCAAGTGGATTATTGAAGCTTAAATCAAGATTAGGACTGATGGGATGAATGGAAAACGATTTAGGAACAAAATACATAGTGAGACCATTTGGGCATTTGATCTTGTGCCCTACAAGATGTTTTAGGTCCCCAGCAATAGCATCAGACGCCTTTGATTTTCGGTGGAGACCCTTTCCTCGCAAAAGAGAGTTAATTCTTCTTAACCACCCACATCTTCGGGGGTGGCTTAGAAGCAATGAGTCTAAGTGCAGCATCTGAGAATTTCGCTTTGGAGCCCTAGCAAATAGCCTTGCAGGAGATGAGTGATACTCATATGAATAAGGTAAAAGTTCTTAGTTCTATGAACATAGCGGTTTGAGGACACACGCCATATTCATAAATTTGAGTACTGCTTCCTGCAAAACATTGGCGTTAGGGTGACTCAAGTGAGTCCTCCGTCTGTATGAAGCCTTTGGACCATATGACGCCTTTGGTCTGGGTTTGTCTTCTTCCTGTGTGGTGTCATGATGACATTCACTCGAAGATTCTCAAGACAGCTTTTGGGAACCCAGATCTTCTTCATAGGCGGTCCATTCCTGCAGCTAGTACCAATATACCGCAAACACTTCACCATTCTCGATTCTTGAACAGCTTATAGTTTGCATCAAAGGATTCATCAATGATAATAGGGTTAGCACAGTAAAGCCAGATAAAGTGGATGGATCCATCAAGGTCCCTTTGCAGCAACCCATGTGGTTTTGGGATACCGCCAAAGCTTCCAAAGAGGAACCATCAACATTCATTTTCCTATCGAACCCAACACCCTCTTTCCTAGGGTTTCGTTCAGAATCTGCTTTTGAGGACATCGCAGTGTCCGATGCCCTTTCGCACTTTTATACATCCCTGTTTCAAGCAATGTCTTCAACCTAGCATTTTCATCAAGAATGGCAGTGGTATCCTCCGCAGAGGGGTTAGTAACCACATTGGTAGTTGAAGACAATGCAACAAGAGCAGAGTTGAACACTCAAAGAACAGAGGTAGTGATATCACGCCAAGACATTTTAGACATGGTGGTTCAAATCCATCCCGAGCGGAACTGATCCGCTGAGCGCCAAGTGACTCATTCTCTTTTGAAGATCTTCATGAGCCGCCTCAATTTCTCAAGCTCTTGCTTCCTTTGAAGATAATCATAGGAGAGCCTTTCATGAGTAGTTGATAGCGCTTTCATGACGAATTTCAAGTTCTTGGTACTTAGCATGAAGATTTTAATGTCTTCAACTAAGGACTGTGAACATGTCATTTCCGGCCCAATGGTCATCGCTTTTGTCTAACAGTTTTTGAGTATGCTCCATAGCTCTTTGTTGTTCAGTTGCAATTTTAGCAAGTGTTTTGTAGCTGGGTTTGATTCACAATCGAGTCATCTTCACTTGATGTTTGAAAGTAGGCATCACGTGATTTTACCTTGGCACCGCGTGCCATGAAGCAAGAGGTGGGAGCAGGGTCGCCCTTGTCATCGCCTTCAGCGCTGGTGTAGAAGTCATTGTGTTCAAGTGTTGAAGATGGACTTGGCAACATAGGCGTGGCTAAAGCCGACTTGCAACGCCTGGTCGGACTCCTCTTCGATTCCACCTCCACTTCCTCGTATGCATCTCCTCCTCTGAATCCATTTCCTTGCCAACAAAAGCACGAGCCTTGCCAGATGAGCTCTTCTTATGCGATGAAGACCTTGATGAAGACTTGGAAGAAGACTTTGAAGATTTCTTATTTTTCTTGTCATCAGAATCATATTCCTTGCTCTTCTTTTTCTTCTTCTTCTCATTGTCCCACGTGGACACTCGTAGATATAGTGTCCAGCTTTTCTTGCACTTGTGACAGTTCTCTTCTTGTAGTCTTGAGTGGAAGCTTCATCATTTCTTGAGCTGGATCGTGAAGACTTTCTGAAGCCTTTCTTGCTAGTGAACTTCTGGAACTTCTTCACAACCATAGCAAGTTCCTTTCCAATGTCTCCGTGGATCATCGTAACCGCAATGATTCTTCTTCGATGAGGAAACAACTTTTGCCTTCAAAGCGCGAAGTTCGCCATAGTTTGGACCATAGATATCTCTTTTCTCGATAGTCGGAACTCATCTGTATTGAGCCTCTCAAGTATGTCGACGGATCGAGTGTCTTGAAGTCGACGTTCTTGTATCATGAGGGCAAGGGTGTCAAAAGAGCTGTCAAGTGATCTTAGTAGTGTCTTGAGATTTCATGCTTGGTGACCTCAAGGGCGCCGAGAGCATGAAGCTCATTTGTGATGTCAAGGAGGCGATCAAACGTGAGCTGACATTTTCATTGTCGCTTTCTTGAAGCGTTGAAGAGGTTGCAAGAACACCGATTCTTTGATCTCTTGGTTGAGACGCTTCATCGACCTTGGATAGCTAGTCCTGCACTAGCTTCGATGTTTCCAGAGCACTCACACGGCCATACTGTCCTTTGGTCGATGACCACAGATGATGTTCTTTGCAAAGGAGTCCAGCTTGAATGAATTTCTTGACATCGCAGGGTGACACCTTCACCAGATTTAGGAACGCCGTTCTTGACGACATACCGTAGGTCGACATCATCGGCTTCAAGATGCATGCGCATCTTATTCTTCTAGTAGGGATAGTCGGCCCATCGAACACGGGCAAGCAGCGGAGACCTTGATTATCCCTGCAATGACATAGCTAAAACTCCGTGGTTAAACCAATCACACGTAACAAGGGAGTACCTTGCTCGATACCAATTGAAAGTGCTAGTTATCGACTAAAGGGGGGTGAATAGGCGATTTTATGAAAGTCTTCAAACAAGGATGTTTCAAGACAAACAATGAAATGTCCTAATTGATATGCAGCGGAAGATAACTACAACAAGCAAGCCATAGTCAAGTATGCAATAATGTGAAGGGACAAGACTAATAGCAGCTATGTAGTAAGGATCAGGATGGAAGATAGTATGAAGCCAATCAACAAAAGTAGTCAAGCAATGAAGTCAAACAGTTATGACAAAGAGGCAATGACTTCACGAAGACAAACTCTAAGTAAAGGAGGGAAGGGATAGAACCACCACTTGTTGAAGACACAGATTTGTTGGACCAGTTCCAGCTTGCCGTGACAACTGTGACATCCGTTAGGGAGGCTGAGATTCAACTCAAGACCGCGTCTTCACCTTATTCCCTTGAGCTAAGGACACACAGTCCTCGCCTAATCACTCTAAGTCTTCAAGGTAGACTTCCAACCTTCACAGACGACGCTCACCGCAATCCACAATGACTCTTGGATGCTCGAACGAGACGCCTAACCGCTAGAGGATTCACAGTCCTCAAGTGTAATAAGTCTTCGTGTCACATGACAGAAAACTTCAAAGATGCCTAACACTCTTTGGCTCTGGGTGTTTTGGGCTTTGTCCTCGCAAGGATTTCTCTCTCTCAAAGGCTTCGAGGTGGGTTGCTCTCAAACGACAAAAGCCGTGTACTAACTCTGAGCAGCCACCAATTTATGGTGTAGGGGGTGGGCTATTTATAGCCACTAGGCAACCCGACCTGTTATGTCCGAAATGACCCTGGGTCACTAAGGAACTGACACGTGTTCCAACGGTCGATTTCAAACACTCATGGCAACTTTACTTGGGCTACAAGCAAAGCTGACTCATCCAGCTCGATAAGTTTTGTTCTCATTGTCTTCGTCAAGACATAGGATTTGGGTTGAGCATCACTTGACCATTCCGACTATGATCACTTGGACCCCACTTAACAAAGACGGTGGTTCCTACGACTCAACAAAGAAGAAAAGGAAACAACGAAACAACACAGTCTTCAAGGCCCATAGTCTTCACTCAATGTCTTCTCATGTCATAGTCTTCAATATGAATATCTTCACATACCACCATTGTCTTCAATGTCTTCATACATTTTAGGGTCGCTCCGTAGGTAAACCGAATCAATGAGGGACACTACCTGCGTTATCCTGCAATTCTCACAAACACATTAGTCTCTCAACCACATTTGTCGTCAATACTACAAAACCAACTAGAGGTGGCACTAGATGCACTTACACATGCAGACACATAACAAGTTTAGCATGTACTTGTATATGAAACTCATTTCGGTGAACCAGTTCATTAGTAAGGTGGACAGAATTAAACTACCAAGTCTTCTATTGCCAAGTACTAGTACATAATGAAAGCATCAAACAAACATATATCTATGTCTTATGGTAGCAATGGAATCTTAAATTAGAACAGTTGTTCTTCAGGTTTAGGCACTTGTTCTACATGAACAGAGTACAGTAAGACGCAAGAATATAATACTTAAAAATAGAAAATGAGCTCATAGACCTTACCACATTCTTGGTTCGGGACCAAGATGTAACAAGGCGCCCCAAATATCGCCCAAGAATGTGTCTCAGAGAACGTAAGGGATTTTGATGACTTTCTTTGCCGGTGAAGTACGCTTTCTTGTAATTCGACATCGCCACCAAGCATTCTTGAAGATAGCAGAGGTATTAGCACAGGTTACCTCATCCCGAGTTTCCAAATCGGTCCTTCTCTATAGAGAAAATGGGAAAATTTGCTGTATTATAACCATCATGGAGGTAGGATGTATGGGACGAAGCAAAGTAATTGCCACGAATTACATTACTTACACATAACTCCCGGACAAACACCGAATCGCATTTTCCTTCATCTTCAAGATAATATTTCCAAGATGGGAAGATACACACATACGATTTAACAACATCAAATGTGATAGATGCTAAACTACGACTAGCTGGTTGTGCTTCCTCCACAGGAATAGGCGTACTAACTGGTGGAGTTGGGCTTCGCCGTGATAGTACTGGCCCTTTGGGCACTGGAACTACCTTACTAACTGCTCTTGTTTGGGAGCTCTGTGGTGGAGATGGTGCTGTGTCAACAGGAACTGGGTTACTATCGGCTGGGGTTGGGGTTAGATTGGGTGAATCTGCCTTCATCCATCGTAGTAGGGGTACAATCTGCGAGTTTGGGTTATGTGTGGTAGGGCTGGTTCTTGTGCATGTACAACCGGGTGCTATCTCCACCAAGAGGTAGCACTGCTTTATTTGAAGCCCGTGTTTTTAGTCTGCTAGATATCGGCATCACCCGCTCCAATTCAAATGGCTGATAAACAGAAACAGAGTTGAATTTACGACATTGTATGAGAGATGATGCAATAGATAGTGTGGGAAAAAGAGGGCATGAAATAGTTGATATGTATATTGTTTAACTAAAAGGGATAGCATGACATAATTTCACATAAATGATGTCTATCTAAACTGGATAGCATAGCATAACATAATTCAAAGATATGATGAATAACTAAACAGGATCGCCTGACATAATTCACCTACATGTTATCTAAGTAATCAGGATCGCATCATTTAATTCATATATATGATTTATATGCTAAACAGAGGGCATTCGATATGATGTCTGAACTAAGAACATGGTGTTGAATATTGTGTATATGATGTCTAAACTATGCAATGCAAGACACCATATGCGTGATATGAGCAGTATAACCGTGCCAAGTTAAAGCATACACCTCAGTGGGGGAATAGGACTGGTCATCTATCTCTGAATCCATCTCTGAGGAGCTATCGGACTCAACAAGCGATCTGCTTGGCTGTGTAGCACCGCTCTGCTCAAGGCCTTGTTTTCACTCCAGATTTTTCCATCTCCCACCCAAATGGCTGATTCACAGGAAGAGTAGTTTAATGTACAAACATTGTCGACAAATGGAAATGTAATGAATAAAAGGATGGGCAAGATATCATTCAAATATATGATGCCTGGTTAAACAGGATGGCATTGCATATTTCACATATATTATGGCTGGCTAAAAGACATGAGACTACATAATTCCCATATATGATATAGAAACTAAACAGGTGGCATTACAAAACATGTCTAAACTAAGTAGATGACATATATGATGTCAAAAGTAGGCACTGCAAGGAAACATATGCATGATATGATTAACATCATCATGCCAAGGTAGAGCAAACACCTTGGGGGGTAAATAGGAGTGGTCAGCGGCGTCCGAATCCACCTCAGAACTGATATATTCCTCTGGATTACAATCTGGAGAGGGGTGGGGAGGGTTTGCCATTGAACCCACCATGGAGCGATGTTTGCATGACATTGTATTGCCGCGCAAAACTATTCTCTTTTTCTCTACATGTTCAGATGATCGTACAATATCCTACATGCTTACAAAAAAATATGGTGAGATTATGTAAGGAGAGCATGCAGAAATTTAGAGTGATGGTAACAACCAAAGGATCAATGTTTTTCCGTTGAACCAAAATAGCCCTAATGGATCGACGTGAATGTATAGTAATAAGTGATGCAACAACTGTACAACCTCTCGCCAGAGTGTGTTTACCTCAAAGATCATTGGGTTGGTCAAGCGCTTGAGGCAGAGGTGGCGCGGAGGTGTGGAGGAAGATCTGAGGAATCAGAGACGGCGCCCAGAGCACTCGCTCACAGATGGATCGCTCGTCATTGAGCAGCTCCGTGAGCCAGAAGACGCCAAGGTGAAGCAAGACAAGATGTACATCGTCAATCTCAAGTGGGATTCTAATAGCATCTCCAATAGATGATGTAAAATGGATGTAAAATTAACATCACCAAAACCACCGACTACAACAGATGAGGTAAAACTTTTGACTCAACTTGACTCACAAAACTGAAATTTATCAGGAATCAATGCTACCGTCAAACCGAACGCAATGGTAGCAGAGAGGCACTTGACATGTAGTTTAGGAGGGCCTGCAGTTCATCTTCAACCTGCACCCCTCGAGCCGCCACCACCACCGGCCGAACCGCTGCCCCAGCCCCAGCTCGCTGCGCCCAACAACTCGCCACCGCCGCCTGCCAGCCCTCTAGGCCCCCGCCCCACCCTCAACCCTAAGATAGATAGTGGGTACCTCTCCGTGAGCCCCGCCCCCCGCCATGGTGGTTCTTCCTTAACTCCGCGAGCCCCCAACCCCTGAAAATCGATCACCCAAAAGTCGATTCAGCCGATCAAGTGTGGCTTAGTCGGAGCAGAGCAACAGAAGACGAAGCGAGGGGAGAGCAGCAGAATACCGGGCGAAGGAAGCGATCGAGCGAGAGCCGTAGCAGCAGCAGCAGATCCGGCTGGTATGGACGCCGCCCAAGGGGCCTCGACCGGGGAGAGCCGCCAGGAGATGTCGCCATGACGCCGACTTCAAGGTAGCCGCTCCATGGGGATGCGGGATGGAGTACCGTCGGCGCCGGGAGGTCGAGTTAAGGAGAAAGTGCGATGCGATGAGTGTACAGCCTCTTTGGTGGCGCTGAGTAGGCCTCGGCTTAGTCCGAGGAGTCGGTGAGGATGTTGCGATTCCGGTGGAGCAGGTTAAGGCGGCGCTGTGGGGATGGAGTAGCCGCGATAGACGAGGCGATCGTCGGAGCAGCTCCTTGGAGGTGGAGGACGGGGCGGATGAACCGGCGGGACGGCGATATGGACGACGGATCCTCATCCGGGGAGGTGGACGAGTGACGTCGAGCTGTTGCGGTGGACGACGTCGTTGGGGAAGAGGCTCCGGCTAGGCAGCGATGACGTGGCGGATAGAGGAGGGTGGGGTTTCGCGGCTGGAGCGAAGAGGTTATGGCGGCCTGGGATTTCGAATGGCGAAAAGGGGGTGATGGGAGGGGGTGAAGCATGACTTAGGAACGCGCTTGTCCAAAATGTAGGGTGTGTTACAAAAGTACCCCCCACCGATTTGAACTAGCGGGCGCTTTCGCTCGGGTTAGAAGGGGATTTCATGTGTCGGGATTTGGCAGTGGAGGGAGTTTTCGCGCGTTGTAATTTCGGATAGCAAGGCACGGGTTGTGAAGGCGCTTAGTTTTGGGAGCACGATATCTGAATTTTGGGATATAACAAGACACGGCTTGAATTTTAGGGACAAGCCTAACGTGTCGTAATATTGTACTTGTAATGCACTCAAATCAATTCGCACTTCCTCAACCAAAAGTAAACGAAAAAGTAAAACTATTCACACCACACAAAGAGAGAGTCTTGCCCCGTTTTACTATACAAATGCTATTCAAAGCTACTCCCTCCTTCCATCTATATAGGGCCTAATGCGTTTTTCGATGCTAACTTTTGGTCAAATATTAGATCAATGATATATGACATGCAACTTACACAAAGCACACCGTTAAATTTGTTTGTGAAAAGTTCTTTCAATGATATAATTTTCACATTGTGCATGTCATGTACTATTAATCTTGTCAATAGTCAAAGGCGGTCTTAAAAATCTCATTACGCCCTATGTAGATGGAAGGAGGGAGTATGAATCCATGTTATGTCCGATTAAAAAATTTCGCTTGCTGTATAATGCATGTAGCCTACTCATACCAACATTTTAGTGCATTCCAAATGTCTATACTACCGCTGCAATTCAAACTAAATTTGAATTCGTTTCTCTATTTCAATAAGAATCTACAATCATGATTGTTGCCAACTTCAACCATCATAAATTCCTTGCTATCCGCCAGATATAAATCAGACGGCCTATAATGCAGGATGGCAGGCACACCATCATCAAAAACTCCGTTTTTTATAAGAGTAGAGATAAAATATATTAAATGTAGTATACCATGTTCATAACCACACCATGGGTATCACCGTTATATATATTCACACATCCGTCGGTTTGAAACACTATGATAAATTCTTCAAATATCCGAATTCGCTTTTTATAATGAAGTATATATGATGTCTATTCGCCTTTTACACCCACACAACCCTCTTATCTTTGTAGCTAGCGCTAACTTTCTCCCTGCATGCACATGCCCGCATCCCTCTCACCTCCCTCAGATTCTCTAGCTCCATCGCAAATTGCTCTTTTCACTTTAGGTCATTCACCCACAATGTGTGTAGGCCCCCAGCTCCTTCTTTACGGCACACATCGATCGATATGCCTCTCTAGCCAGTGTGCCTAGCACAAACACAAGCTTCCCTCTTCTCTTGTCACCGCCCATGCCTCACTCCCACCACTCTTTTCATCGCTCTCGTGCTCGCACACCTCCCCTCGATATAGTATACCTCTAGTACCACCTCCTACATGCATCCCTCTCTCTCCATCCTTCTCCTCGTGCCTCATTTGCTTCTAACACACACATGCATGTATACCGATCGATCTCCCAACATATACCTAGATCGACTTTAACTACCCCTCCATCGATCGACATACCTCACAAGTTACATCTCCCCTTTCTCTTACAAAGGGCGATTGATCTTCCTATGTAGTTACGTCTGCTTACCACAGCCACATATACAAGGATACGGGTCTATTGCAACAAAATTATTTGTAGCAATACATGATGTTTCGTGGCGATAAGTACCTATTGCCACGAAACGACATTCGTTGGCAGCCGTTGCGACTGGACACATGGTAATAGGTTATTACCACGAAAAAGCAATTGTGGCAATAAGGCATGCTATTGCAACATCCATGTGGGAAGTTGCCACATGTTTTCTCGTGGCAACAGTCACCTGATGCCACAATTTGATTTGTGGAGATAGCTGTAATGCAACATGTAACGAATCGTGGTGATTGATATCTCGTAGCGATAGACATTTGTGGCGACAAACTATGCCAACAACGATCGTTTCGTGGCGCATTACTCTTCTGTGGCAATAGCCAATTGTGGTAATAAACTATGGCAACAATCCTTGTTTTCGTGGCGTTAGACATGTTGCCATGACCCACTACACTTGTGGCAATAAACTATGGCAACAATCATTGTTTTCGTGGCATTAGGCATGTTGCCACGACCCACTACATTTGTGGCAATAAACTATGGCAACAATCGTTGTTTTCATGGCATTAGGCATGTTGCCACGACCCACTGCACTTGTGGCATTAACTTATGGCAACAAATATTCCAGTCGTCGTAACATGAAATTGAAACATACTTGTTTTGGTGGTGATAAATAGGTATCACAACAGGTAAAATCTTTGTAGCGAGAAACTATTGCGATAATTTAAACTTTTCGTGGTGTTACTCTATTTCAACAAAACATACTTTGGTGGCGCCAAGCAGTTATCGCATCATGAAAAATAAATGGAACGAACAAGCATATTTGCTAGTACAAATAATTTTCCGCGACCCAAATATTTTCCATCAACAAGACACATAATTCTGCCAAGCGCACGAATTCCCAAGGTACATCACTAAAGCCACATTGCCATCATTTACAACAAAAAATAATCCAAAACACGTACATTACACACATAATAGTCACTACCAAATTACAAATGATCGCGTCAAATGCAGCACCATGGGTTGCATGAGATTTGTCCTTGAGATGGAGGAGGTAGAAGTCGATGATGCCATTCTCACTCTCGTAAAGGCAGCAAATAATCCTGAACAGCTGTTAAAATAATACACCAATGAGTTTCTAGCTGGTATAGAATAAGGAAATAGGAAATGATCACACCAAACAGTACAATACATATTGTGGAGGAAAGGAAACAATTGTGCCTCAAGGATGTGCATCACACTTCTCACTGAAACAATTGTTGGAAGGCCTATTTTTTGTATTTTTGAAACAAGTAAAAAGTGTTTACAATTGTCAAAAGGCCTATTTTATATTCAAAGATATATAATTCTAATGCAATATCTATTTTCTATTTGATGTTATTTACATAAATGCAAGATCACCCTGCAGAATAAAAGTAGTTCTTTTTTTTCAAATTCACAAACCTCACAGAAGGCACATTCACAAATATGATTACACTTGACTCTCAACTAAATCAATTCATTAGTATTTACCACTCCTAACAAACATTCACTATTTCCAGCATTTAGAGGCAATGTAAGTGACGTCGATCACTACGAATAGAGAGGCAATACAGGTAAGCTAAATATACATAACTATTTAAAACTACCACAGAGAACTAGCAGTATAAACACTTTACTGTGGAAAAACACAACTCAAGTCTAGCATGGTAATTTCGGTTCTTATCGAGTTCTACAATTCTAGTTAAGCCGTATGTACAAGCCATGCAGAAGTAAAAAAAAGCCAATAACCTGCAAGTTACCACAGTACCATGCCGAAATTCTAAGTAATACCCTAGGCAAATTGTGTAGTAGCATGAGTATTGAGTATAAAACCACTGAACCTAAATAGCAACATTTTAAACATTAGCACACCATGAACAAGAGGAAGCAACCATAGCACAGAATGTGATCGGAGAGCAACCTATGAGCTAACTCAAGTTAACAAATGCTTCCTATTACATTCTACCTAGCGAACAACAAGAACAAGATAAATCAGAGCACGAGGAGGGGGGGGGGGTGAGCAGGATGGAAGACCAAGGACTTACCGGAACCAGAGATGAAGTAGAACTGGACATCATCGTCGCGGCTGCGGTAACCACACGTGGTGTCGTTGTTGTCCTCCTTGAGGATTCACGCGTCATGGATGGGGAAGACATGCGTGAGGTCGATGCCGGCGATGAGTACACTAACCATGGGGCGGCTGATGGCCGTCTAGACCCAGCCAGGGCCGGCCCTAACATTTCAGACGCCCTAGTGCAAGTTAGGTTTAGTGGGCCCGATGAACACGCGGGTCTTCGCAAGCACCGCCGCACACTGCCAGCACAAGTTCAACAAAGTGTAGATATGACTTGTTTTTCATGATAATATGGTAATGTCAAAAATAAAATTCCTCACCGTATTTTACGATGTGCCTACAGATAGCAGTTTTGGACAAAAGCATAGACGCCTTCTATGCAAGTAGCTACAGAGAAATCCCGCAACATACTAACAAAGCAGTATCTAATCATCATGTGCCGATTTGATGATACTTGATCACCATTTATATGACGCAACAACTTGTGCAACAATTTCATGCGAAGAAATCTTTCACAAAATTCGCAATCAACAAGGGAAATCCAGAAGAGAAACAACTAACCTGTGGACGTGGGCTGCTGTCAATGCTTCACTGGCCAATCGCCGAATGTGCTGCTTCATCAGTCTCCTTAGGATACTTTTAAGATGGAAGAACAAAAGGCTGGGGTCCTGCTTGGATAATGAAGATATTAAGGTAGTGATACAGAGAAATTTTTCATTCAATTAACATCGGTTTGGGCGCCCAGCCTCTTGGGAAATTGATTCAATTAATTAGCAAAGAAAGGAGATGAGAAGACTGGGTGATGAAGACGAGACAACGGTGCTATCTTGGAGATAACTTTTTTTAATAGAGTACCTAACAATTAGGCTGGCTGTTCAGCTACTATTTCATTAGTTTACCTTTTCTTCTACTCATAAGTGTATACATAAAGTAGGGCAGTATGGGCCCCTGCTTGGCCTGGGCCCTAGGCGGCTGCACTCATTGCCATGGCTGAGGGCCGGCCCTGGACCCAGCCCACCGGCGCGTCGTCGGGAGGAGGCTGAAGCGAGATGGCAGGGGACGCCACCACCGATCCGGCAGCAAAATTGCTGGTTCTGGCCGTGGACGGAAAGGATGGATAGAGTAGAGGGTCGCGCGTTGGAGTTGAGGTGGTGTGGTGGTCGGGGTCGGAGAGGAGGTAGCAGCCGGCGTTGCTGCCGCGGTGGTTCTGGCAGCTAGATCGTCAGATCTAGCCGTGCACGGAACCCCCGGACGGTGTAGGCTGGCCTAGACGTCGCACCGATGGTACTTGCCCTGGTACTACCTCCGAGCGCCTCGACTGGACAGGGAAGTTGACGATGGAGAACGAGACGGGAGGAAGGAAGGCACGGGGAGGAGGAGCTGGGTGGAAGAGAAGCCGGCGGCTGCGGGTGATAGGGGAGACAGAAGAGAGGGATAGAGAATTATGGATTGTGTGCCACCCGTTGGATCTTGGAAAATCGAACGGTTGGAAGCACGATCCGTGGGAGAGCTGATTCGACCAGTCAAAACACATGGTTTGCCTCACGCAGGATCGCTCCCTTTCTGGGAGCCATAATGGGGTTTCCTAAAAAAAATATTAAGTCACCTTTGTGAAATAATAATAATAATAATAATAATAATAATAATAATAATAATAATAATAATAACAAATAATAACAATAATGATAATGATAATAATAATAATAATAATAATAATAATAATAATAATAATAATAACATGCAAAATTCAGTCAATTTGGCGCCGACCGCTTCTTCCGGGTCCATATGCTCGTAGGAGGCCACCGGTGCAGGCTTGTCGTCGTGGCAGGAGCTTGACTTTGTCCTCTTACCCGGGATTGGCTGCTCCTCGGGCGGTTTGTCTGGGTTACCTCCGCTCAAGCCAAGGTGGGTGTTTTGCGATTAGTTGGGGAGACTTCCTCATATTTTGGCGTAGGTAGAGGTCTGTGTTTGTGGTGGGTGGGACTTCCTGATGCCGGAGGCGGATCGATGCCTCAAACAATGGACTTGGCGTCGTCTGAGCTAGTTCTCTACGACGGCCGTTAGCAGTCACTGGGTTATGTCCCCCCTGGTACACCGGGATTGGGGTGGGGCTCTAGGTGTGGGTGCCCCTACCGTGGTGGTGCCGACCCTGGTGTTGATCTGCATGGTTGGCCTTCCGGCGGGCACGATGGCGGCGGTGGTGGCTGTATCTCTTGGTCGTGTGGGCGACAAGAGCTATGGTAGCAGGTGACTTAGGCGTGCTTTGTTGCTGGCAGCGACGATGCCCCGATCTGGACCTGGGGATCTGATCTCGTCGAACTTACCCTCAAGACCTTGCGGTGGCGTGGATGGATGGCCGAGCGAAAGCTATACGCTTGATCGCCGACGACGGTGACACATGCGGGAGTCATTCTCTTTATGAAGACGTTGTCTTGGGGCTCCTCCGCGTTTCCGGTTTCGGGTAAAAACCTTTTGTCCATCTTGGACAAGGCAAATATAGAAGAAAAATGAAAAAAGGTATGTCGAGTGCTTAGTCTCGGCATTTGACACACATATTCTGCAAGGTTTTCATTTTTATTTTTTATCTTATTTCCATTCGAAACAGGAAATATAAGAAAAAATTAGAGTTACCATAAAACTTAACAAAAGTATTACTGCATATGAAAAAATGTGCAACATGTTCTAGAAACCATCGGTCCTATGGTTGGGAATGGATTTGGAAACTAGTATGTTCAAGCAAGGATGGCATGGCGGCGGCGGCATCCTCGTGGTGGACCTGTGTCCTTGGGATTCGCCGTTGCGATGGCGTTTGCTCTAGCGTTGACGCGGAGCTTGGCAGGTAGTCCAGGAGCGGATGCAGATTGTGATTTGTATCGACGACATCTGTAAGACGGAACACGTGTTGGGCTCGTGGTTCATCGATGGAAGGTATGGTTTCCTCCTTCGACGTCTTAGTCATGGTGGGGTGCCAGATTTGGAGTTTGATGGCGTGTCCGGGGTGTTGCCCCAGTCTGATTCATTCAACGGCAAGGGCTTCATTTTTGGTGAGCCACCTTGAAGGTCCGTAAAGCTGCATATTAGCGATGGAGCCGCGTCGAGCTTGGATGAGGTGTTGATTCGTCATTCTTTTCTTCGGTGCCTGCTGTGGTGGTGTCAGAGGCAGGTGACGGGCGTTGGTGTCAAGCTCAGAGATGTTCTGCTATCTTTTCAATTTTGTCAAGTCGGTCTTTACGTGACTTGTACTTTGTTTTTTATGATATGAATGAGACATGTATTAATATGCAAAAATAAATAAATAGAGAATATGCATAATAATTTGTAATACACATGTTGAACTGTTTAAGTGCACGTAAATTTTAGGAAAAAAATCATTTTTTACCTCTTCAAGGTACACAATAATGAAACAGATTAGACATTTGAAATACATAATAATTATGTATTAATAATTACTGCAACTTTTACAAAAAAAAAATGGTGCCGAGTGGCTACCTCCTTCCGTCAATTACACAAAGCAAAAAAACTGTCCTTCTTAAATCTGTTTGGTGCTAAAGACAAGGGATAGACAAATAGTTATACATGAACATAAAGCAAGCATTGGCGTGATGGCTAGCTGTTTCGGTCTACAAATAGTTGGTCTGGGTTTCGAACCACCAGACCCGCCATTTATTTTGCTGTTACTTTTTTGGGGCCCACACTCTAGGGCAAGATGCCATGGCCTCGGTCTGGGCCCACGCTCACACTTACACAGGGGCCCGCTCAGATGTGGACAGAGTGCTCCAAGCTGTGTTACCACCGATGTCCACTTTGCAAGATATGTGACTAAAATACAACTTAGGTGCAATTTGTGGTACCAAATGTTTTCACACATCTATGAACTAGTAAGCCCCTTTAATCAGATCCTAAGAAACAGTATAATAAATAAATGAAAAAATCAGGGGCACTGTAGAGAATATCATTGCAATATCCTACTCCTTTTTTCGCAACACTAGAGGATTGTTGCAATATGTTGTACGTATTACCATAGATGCACAAGTTGTCACAATATATAATAGTTATTGCAACACAACGAAGGTGAGGCAAAAAGTTGTGCTATTACAACCGATACATGTTCTGTTGCAATAAGAAGCCATGTATTTTGCAACAGTATCTATGGCTAGCTCCACATGTTAGAATTGTTGCAATATATGTCTAAATATTGCCACAAAGATTTACATTGCCGCAATACCTAGTCTTTATTGCAACAAAATGACCACTTCATGCAACAGGTCGCAACTGTCGCAATATCACTACCATATTGCAACACTGATGCAGCTTGTGGCAATACGTGGCTTCTATTGCAACAAAAATGACTACCTACCGCGATGGAACGAAACTGTGGCAATATGTAGATCCTATTACCACGAACTGGAATTTTGTGGTAATATAGCATTTTATTGCAACGAAATATAGTTGTTGCAATAAATTTTGTTGCGATAGACCGGAATCCTTGTAGTGCATCGTCCCCCTCATCATTCGTGCATGCCTCCTGACCTGTCTCTCACACGCACGTGCACAGACAACAAGCAGCCATCTCCTCTCTTATTGATATTGCGGGCGTGCCCTCCGTTTGTCTAGCAAGCCTATCCCACCATTTGTTAGAAGCAACTCCACTACCACCCCTCCAACACTCAAGCTCTGCTCTCTCTCCAACCTTATTCATCTCCTCGCACATATGCATGGATGCCGATCAATCTCCTTAATACATGAGGCAGATCGATCTCCTTAATACATGAGGTAGGCCTCTCTCCTCCTCCACACATATACCAGTCATTGTACCTCTATAGTTAATTGGGCCTCCCTCTTCCCCCACCACACACCGATAGTCGAGCGCTACAGGTAGGTATCCATGCCACAGAGACAAACTGCACATGTCCCATCTCACGTTCCAGTAGGCCAGCCACTCTATATCTTTGACGTGGGCACACACAAATTCGATGGCACTCTATCGATCGCGCACACACACACACACACACACACACACACACACACATCCCTCTCTTCGATTCTATGGACACCTCAAGCCGATGATACCTCCACTCTCTTCTCGTGGATCACCCCCTCTCTATATATGTTATATCCAGGACTCTATTTCACACACATTGCATATGTTAAATTTTGATTGACCCCGCCCCCCACAAAAAAAACTCTTAAGAACCCACACACTATATCTCTCTAGGTTTGTATCTCTCTCACACAACCCCACGTAGGTGGTGTACGTATACAAGAAGAGAATAGGTGCACCGTGCACGTACTCACGCTTCGTGCCCAGCCACACCCGCGCGGGTACACGGTGGAGCTCATTTCTTTACGAAATGGCAGCCCACGTGCTAATTTGAATGCCTATAGCGGTTGTTTACCTAGGGAGGTCGTGTACCATGCTTGCACGAAACAAAGTTCGACTTGACGCGTTGCCGCGTTATTTTTAAATAAAGTTATAGCGCTCAATGGCACGTACATAGAATATAAAACGATTTTTATGGAGGAAAAGGTAGTCCGCTCTTTAGAGTATCTCACACAAGGCTCCGGTGGCCTCTCTCTCTCTCTCTCACCGTTGGTCACTGATCCAGCCGCATCCCGTCCGCCGGGGGAAAGGGAGTGTGGTGGCCTCTCTCTCTCTCTAATCGTTGGTCACTGATCCGGCCGCATCCCGTCCGCCGGGGGAAAGGGAGTGCGGTGGCCTCTTTCTCTCTCACCGTTGGTCACTGATTCGGCCGCATCCCGTCCGCCGGGGGAAAGGGAGGAAGTGCATCGTTTCTCCGTTCGACGGCGCCGAGGCAGCACGTCCCGATCTGCGGTACACGCCGTTCACTCTGACCAAGCTCCGGCGCGGCAGGGCCTATGCCACCTGCTCGCAGATTCCGCCCGCCGCTGCTCACCTAGTTACATCCCGACGACCTCCGTGTATCCTCCGCCTTGCTCCACCGCCTGCTTTCCCACGCCGCTGCATGTGGATCTTCCATAGTTCTTTGCCCAAAACGTAGCTCGTCCGGCGTATTTTCCATATTGCATTCTCGCCCTCACACTGCTTTTAGACAAACACAACCGTGTTGTTATCTTCCCTTAGGACAAGGAATATGCTTCTTTTTGTCGTCGCATGTGTCATCAACTGTTATTGGCCAGTAATTGTTTCCTTTTACCTCTTTTTTGCAAACAGGCTATCCATTTCACCTCGTTGCTATTATGACCTTTTGGTGAACTGCACAAATCACTTTTTTCTTAAGAGTGTTTTGTGCATTTGTACTCAAATGTCACACGGCAACGCCTCTACATTTCAAAGGCGATCGCACAAAGGGAGATTGGTTTTTCCTATCCTCCTCATCCAACTCCGAGCCTAATCTTCTCCAACTAGTTAGTCTTAAGAGAGACTGCAAAGGTGACCGGCTTCTATTTGTGTGTTTATTGTTTCATCAGCAGTCCTCTATTATCGTAATCACACTTGATATCTTTGGAACAGGGACGCTCAGCTCTATTTTAGTGGAACTGCACAAAATGATCGGAATGTTGCATGCTCCAGACAGCTACTTTTTTCCCAACATGCCTTGTTAATTTAGACAGAGCTGGAGGGACGTTGCTGCCAATGAAAGCATGGATCAATTTTAATTTAACACCTTCTCACAACTTTGTCTTCAGTTGTGATGAAATTATTAGCTCTGATCTGCTAATAATTGACATGCATTAGCAAGGAAGTTAGTTTTTTATTGTTTCTGAAAGAGCATCGATGGCAAGACACGCGAAACAAAAGCTGAAAGCTCACACCATTGTACAATTTCATGTTGCTGGAATTTTTTTTGTATAGTACGTCAATTATGTAAACAAATGATGGAAGCTTGATAGCATTGCCAGAAGCCTCTTCATCATCCGGGTCCATGTGCCATGCACAAAATTATACTCCTTCGTTCCTAAATATTTGTCTTTTTACAAATTTCAAACGGGCATATTTTAGAGTGTAGATTCACTCATTTTGCTTCTATGTGTACTCCCTCCGTTCCTAAATATTCTATTCCTCTTAACAGAGATTTCAACATATTTTAGAAAGACAAATACTCCGGAGTATATTTAAGAACCGAGGGGGTAGTGCACAACCGCATGGGAGACTCAGCCCGGTCGTTGTGCCGCATTAATAGTGAGTAATGAGCAGTCAAATCATAAGCCCCACCTTTCCCACTATAAGTTGCTCTGAAGAAGCAACCATCAATACGCTCTTCTTTCAATCCGCTCATACTACTCCATCCATCACTTTGTTTATACAAGGCCTTCCGAAAAAAAGAGAAAAATGTGGGACCAAGGCGACTAGCGATCGGCCTGAAAAATAGCATTGGTAGTTATAGCACGGCGTCTATTACTAGAGGGAATAATGCGTACACACATGCATGCAGTGCTTCCACCCTGGGTACACACATGCATGCACTCCGTAGTAGTACAGTACATGGAGAGAAAATTGTGGACTTGATTGCGGTTACCACGCCCTAATTAATTGAGAATTAAACCAAACGCGTCTAAAGTCTCTCTGGTGGAAATGCATTGAGAGAAATGCATCATAATTAAGCGCGCCCTATAAACTGTGACGGAGGGTGGAGTAGTATGAAGGTGCAAAACCAAGTATAGTACGCGTTCGTGAAGTCGAACAATGATGGTACTCCGCATGTTGGGTACTACAATGTATGCCTCTGACAATCTGACACCGAATGGACGGATGCATGTCCACCGAGGGTAGGTTGCATTAGTCAAAAGGTGTAAGCGAGCTTCACCTTGTCCTGCACGCTTCTCCTCGTTCTGCGAGTTGACGGGACACACCAAGAAGTAGTGCTAGTCCATACTCCCTCCTTTCCGGTTAATATGGCTTAATCTTTTTTGCGGGTAAATGAGAGAGCTTTATTCATATATAAGCATTATTAGGACGATCAGCCAAGACACTGGTCACTAGGAAGCCAAAAAAAGAAGTAGGAAGCGAGGTGTTTGATCAAGCCAACTCTCGGCCACATTCAAAGTGCAGCAAGCACGGTTCGCACGAAGATGCGCCGCAAGGTTTTTCTGACCTGTTTACATGCTGAATAACAAAAAAAGTGGAAATATTACTGAGCGCTACTATTTGTAACAGGATATGAGACAGAATTAAGCGAGAATTGTGGCGAGTGTTCCATGCAATCAACTTCCATTATCACATGCGATAACCCTCGAAGAGAACCAAATGTGTTGAAGATTGCTTTATCACATTTTAAAATTATAATAAGAATGCAGACGCTCCTCCATCCGGTTCCTAGTAGTATAGTGTAGTATGCTTCTGGCAATCTGACACCGAATTAACTGTTGCACGTCCACCACCTGAGCGAGGGAGAGCTTGCATTAGTCAAAAGTTTCTCCTTGTCCTGCGAGCCACCGTGTGCAAGCTTCTCCCGTCTTGCAAACTTCTCCTCGTTCGGCAAGTTGACGGGACACAGCAAAGTAATGCTAGTCCATGCTGCCTCCTCTCCGGTTAACATGGCTTAATTTCAAACGAGATAAATACACCGTCATCACCGTATATTTGTAAAAATACAGTCGATGGACTTCATAATACGCCATTGCGCTCAATATATATATTCTCCGGTGTTCATACGGTCACTAGCTCACCCTGACTGAGTATGTGTGTGCATGCACGTGTAGGTTGAGCACTTGAGCGTGACCGTGTGTTTTCCGTCGTGTGCTCGGACATGCATGCATTAGGGCGTCGCGCGCGTTTTTGCATCCATGTGTACGTGTGACTGTTGCATACACGTAGGGGGAGTACGTGTAGGGGCCACTAAGGAGCAGTCAAATCACACAGTAAGTTAGTCGGAAGAAGCAACCATCATTTCACTCTTGAATGACACGTACGCAATATAAAATGGTTGATATGGAGAGAAAAAGAAAACCACTATATATACACTAGCAGGAGCCTAAGCTACAAGCCTGCTTGCTTAGGTTGCTCTCTTCACAAGCATAGAACGACGGGCCTGATCCCGCAGTTGGGGGAAGGGAACAATGTTCTGCGTAGACGCGGTCGACATCGGCGAGGGAGAAAACCCACAGTCGGTGCGTCCCAATCGGGGGTCACCGCGGTATGGGTCGATGCCGCGTCCCAACCGCCCTTCTAACTACAGCCCGACGTCCCAGGTAGTCCATCTTCCTTTTGGAGCCGGCTTGCTCCACTGCCATAGCTCCATCTCCATGTCGATCTTTCTCTACTTCCACCGGCTTCTACCTGTGATGAGTTTATGTCTCATGAACTAGTGCTAGTACTATTATTCTAATCACACTTCTTCAATATCTTTGCCATCGGGGATGCTCAGTCGATTTTAGTGGAACCGCACAAAAGCATCGTATGATCCGAGGGTGCCAAATGTCTTTCCTTCGACAGTGTTCTACCGCCAGGAAATTAAATCATGTTTAGGGTTTAGGGTTTAAGTCGTAGTGACCCCATCGGTAGTTTTTCTTTCAGACACGCCTCACAACTTTTTCTTTAGTTGTGAAGTAAATATTGGCTATGATCTGTGAATCATTGAGATGCATCAACATGCGTGTTAGTTTTCCTTTGTATTTGATGGAATATTGTAACGGGCAACCTTGGAATAGGAATGATAATGGAGTGGAAAAGTTTCGCTTTTCCGGAGAAAAATGGAAACGGAGAGAAACCAACGTTTTGTTTCGTTGGATCGCGCCATCGAGAAAAAGCAACGTTTAAATCACGTATGTCGTGTTCGTGTCTCACCCTCCTCCACGGCTCGACCCCACACGGTCGCTCGGCATGCCACTCACCGCAAACCGAGTAGTATACCCTAACTTTCCCGCCTGCTGGTCGATGGATCGCGCCATGGAGTACTAGCACTACTGGAAGAGATTGACAAGTTGGGGGAGGACAGGTAGCTGTAGCACGGACTCCCAAGAACTTTTTACATGCATGTTGTAGCCGGCTATTGCGACCTTTGAACGCAGAGCAGCCGCGTGCACCCGGAAGCGGCGCTGGCAACGCTCTCTCGGTCGGCGCGTCGCTTCAATGCCGGCGCCAGTGAGAGGTCGCGTCCGCTCTGGCCGGCCATGAATGCGGCACTGACCGTTTCGGGCGGGAAGCACGCGCCGGTGATGAAGAGAGGGTTTGGGTTGGTCAAGATCGGTCGTGGCAGCGGTCCGGACGTGCGCAAAAAAGAGATGTTGTACGTTAATATTGCTGCGTATATAATTAACAACGTAAATAATGTGCTAGTTGGACAAATATGATTGGAGATGGAGATGGAAATGGAATTTTACGTAAACACGGATATGCATGTCTATGTCTATGTGTGTGTGCGTGACGACTCTCGCGACCTGGAAGTGGGGGCGTGTTTTTGATCGAGTTTTCATTCTTGGTACGTTAGAAAATCAGTTTGTCTAATTCACATCTAGATGTTATTTAAGGATATCACATCTAAGCTCCCACAAGTATATAATGTAGCAACAAGAAACAAAAAAAACTAGGAAAAGACCACAAACAGAGTGGACATCAACTTATATGTGACATAACTATGTCACATCTAGATGTGTCCTAGATGCACCCTTAAAAATTGTCCGCCAGTTTCGTTTTTTTTTCCGGGAACGCTGCGTATTCTATTTAAAACCACTGCTATGGAGAGATTTTTTACTCCATTATAGCCTCTTGTTTGATAGAGTTTCTCGCCTCGCGCTCTCTCACCCTCTCCATATCAAAACAAGATGACAAAGTCCACTCTATCTCTCTCCTCACCGGTGGTCACAGATCTGGCGAATCCCGTCCGCTGCGGGAGGTGAGGAGGTGCAGCGTTGACGTTGTCGCCGTCGGCGATGGAGGAAGCTGATGCGCACCGTCCTCTCGGAGCCGGCGCTGGCGCGGACGAAGATCCTCCGCGCCCTTGTTCGCTGCCGTTGTGTGGGCAGATCCCGCCCGCCAGCCTAAACGACATCTCGCCCACCTGAGGTATAACTTGTTGTACTGCTCCAGCTCCCCAGGTTGCTGCGTGCGGGTTTTCTTCTATGCGACTACTCCCCAGCTCCCCATGCATAGTAGCTAGGGTTCGTCGGCTGGTCCAACATCACCTACTAGTACTACTATTATAGAGGAAATGCTATGAACCAAATGTTTCCTCGAAGAAGGATCGACGTTGGTACTAAGAGCATAAGTTTTGTATTGATTTCTAAGCCTTCTCACAACTTTGTCTCCATCTCCCCTGTAATTTTATTTGTCCAGCTATTAACTTTGATTTAGAAAATGGTGTGGACTAAAAACCCGGATGGACGTAGTAGCCCTCCATTTTTATTTACTCCGCATATTAGATTTGACTGAAGTCAAACTTTGTAATACTCTCAAACCTTTCTGATAATTGAAATTAAACTTCTTTATTTGTACACACTCTCACACGTTTCCGATAATTTGGCGCATGTGTGGTTGTTCACTTAAGGGAGGGTAGTGTACCACACATGAAGGACAGGAAGTGCGACTAGGACGCGTGGGCGTGGATCATTAGTTCATCGGAAGTAGTACTAGTTTTCTTCACTGTACATTAAATAAAGAGTTTTGTTTCGTACTTACACAATTTAAAACGATTGCTATGGAGAGAATAAGAAAACAACTCCACTATATTTTAGTCGTATACACGAGAGTACTATATGGACGCAACTTCATTGACTTAGTGCACCTGCCTTTGGATTTACGATAGGTGGGCCCAAACTGTGGCTTGCTCACCTGTCATACAGCCAAAAGTAGGTGAAGTGAAGGCACCGGAGCTCAGTCCGTACTACAGTAGTATATATATATAGCAGGAGCCTCAAGACTTGTTCTCTAGGGTTTGCACTTCCACACGCCGCAGACTACATATATGTTACACGCTAGAGGCTCGGCTGCTCATTTGCTAGGGTTTGCTATATTCACAGCCTCTCACCCTCTCTTCACCAGATCTAAACAAGACTGTGTTGGCCTCTTGTCTCTCTCTCCCCCCTCACAGCTGGTGAAAGAGGCGTCCGTATCCCGTCTCACCGGGAAGGGGAGGAGGTGCAACATTCACTATATCGCCTTCGGCGAGGGAGGCAATCCACCGCCGGCTGCGTTGTTCTCTTTCACCCAGCGCTTTGTCTGGAGGGCCACCGACCCTTCTTCCTCGCTGCCGTCGTAGTGTGGGCAGATCCGCCTCCGCCGCACGCCTTGCCACATCCCGACGATCCTAAGGTATAAGTTTCTTTGAAACCGTCGTTGCTCTAGCTGCATCTGGATCTTTTTCGATCTGTAGTCGAATCTAGGTCTTGGTTCAAAGAGGAAAGAAGGGTGCGGTGGGCTGGAGCAAGAATCTAGGACATGGTTCAATGAGGAAAGGAGGGCGGAAAGTAGTATAGACTGCTATCCAGCCGCTTTGTAGGTCGAAAAGGGAAAAAGGGGGTAACCCAGTACACACATCTTTAAGGAACCAATCTCTTTGTTGAAAAGGGAACGAAACTGGGGGGTCGGGTAGTTTGTGCATGACTAGATTTGCTGCCCTCACATAGGAAGAAGGTTCAAAGAGAACAAATATGGGACCAGCGCATATATGCTGCTTGGCTACATACTCTGATCACCCATTTATACGTGTGGGCGCACATGGTGCCGGGCATGTCCCATGCAGCTATTTTGCTGTTGTTAATCTAAGAATGCCGCCGGAAAATTGAAGCAATGCCACTGTTAAAAGTAAATTACATTTTTTAATGAATGTTGTTTCAAGAGAATGTCTCTGTTAATATGAACCAATGCAACCATTTTAAATAAATGATGAATTGAAGCTATTGTATTGATGTCTTTTCCCATTAAGTAGTGAACAAAAATGGGACCAACCCATACATGATGCTTGTTGCTTTGTTACAACAAATTCAGCATCACCCCCTTTATAAGCCAGTAATTGATGCCACTCTCAGAATTCACTACTGAATCTTACTTCAAAAATGCAACACTTGTTAGGGATTGGCGGCATTACCATTTTTGTGGCCGCATGTTTCATCCTCCTTTATTAGCCAGTAATTGATTCCTTTTTTGCCTGTGTTTATACATGGATATCTATTCAACTTGTTGCTATTGCAACATTTTGCTTCGCTACGCGTAACACTTTGCTTGATTTCAGTGCAACTGCACAAAACGAGATTGGATTTCCTATTCGTGTTGGCAGATTCGTATTTTATCTTGTTCGTCTCATGAAAGGTCAGTACAGGCCTTCATCCACATGATTGTGCAATGTGCTTTGAGATGTTGTGCTACTTGTATTGGTACTATTTTAAATAAATGTTGAATTGAAGCTATTGTATTGCTGTCTTTTCCCATTAAGTAGTGAACAAAAATGGAACCAACCCAGACATGATGCTTGTTGCTTTGTTACAACAAGCTCTGCATCACCCCCTTTATAAGTAGATGGAAGCACATACTGTTGTTGCGCCCACTCTACCCTGGAACTGTTTATGCTTTTCGTTAATCTAATGCCGCTGGTAAAATTAAGCAATGCCACTCTCAGAATTAATTAACTACTGAATCTTAGTTCAAAACTGCAGCACTTGTTAGGGATTGGCGGGATTACCATTTTTTTGGCCGCATGTTTCATCCGCCTTTATTGGCCAGTAATTGATTCCTTTTTTGCCTCTGTTAAAACAGGGATATCTTTTCAACTTGTTGCTATTGCGACATTTTGCTTCGCTTAATTTTGGTGGAACTGCACAAAATGAGACCGGATTTCCATATATGTGTTGAGATCTCTGTGAGATCTTCCTCACGAGTTGTTTCAAATCTTGGTCTTGAATGGTCAGTACCGACCTTCCTCCGAATTAACTACCGAATCTTAGTTCAAATCTGCAAACACTTGTTAGGGATCGACAGGAGTACCATTTCTGTTAGGGATCGGCCGGAGTACATGTTTAAGAAATGTATTGTTCAGATAATGTCTCTGTTATTATATATCGATTCTGCATTTACATGTTGTTTTACAAATGGTACTATCCTGCTTTGTAGTTCTTTCTACATGTTTAACCAAGGTATTGTTAAGATAATGTCTCTGTTAAAATGAATCAGTGCATTGTTTTAGGAATGACACTTTTCTGCTTTTCCATTCTTTATACATCTTGAAACAAGGCATTGTTAAGATAATGTCTCAGTTAATATGAATGAATCACACTGATTGAGAATTGCTACTCTCCTGCTTTGTTTCCCATTAAGATAAGGTAGATCAGTAGATGCTTTTCTTCTGGGAGTACAAGTCAACAACCGTTATTTCTCTGTAATTGTTTCCCTTATACCTTTTGTTGCTCACAGGGATATAAAAATTAAAGCTCGGTTTTATTCCGACTTTGATTTTAGTTCAACTGCACAAAAGGAGCCAATGTGTCCAAGGCAAACTGCTGCATTATCGGGTCCAGCTTGGTCCTTCCACTTTGCGAAAGAAGCGATCCACTGCTTACGCTACATTACGGAAGGAATGACCGAGAAGCTTTACAGAGTATTATTAGACACCGGTGACATGACTAGTCTGCAGAGACCATTGGCAATTTAACAACACGTGGAGTGCCTCCACGATCATAGGAATTACATATTTTGAATGGGAAAAGCTTGTCAAAGTTTAATCATTGATGTTAGCAAGAAGCGACAGGACTCCACGATCATAGGCATTACATATTTTGAATGGGAAAAGCTTGTCAAAGTTTAATCATTGATATTAGCAAGAAGACGTTAATTTAATATATTGGAATTGGAAAACCTTGTCAAAATCTTCTCATTGATGTTAGCCAAAAGACATGCATTTGATATTTTTGAGTGGGACGCCCTTGCTATGAGCAGCGTCGAGTGATTTTTCCTATTCCTGTGTTCAGCTTAGAAGTAAATAGTTACTCTACTGAGATATTCCTGTGTTAAGAGTTTGTTCTGAATATTGTCTATGTAATGCTAGGCCTTGTGTTTGATTGCAAAGTTGAGCTTGGAATGTTGTGGCATGCGGCATCACGATCTGTTCACTGTGCCTCCTGAGAATAATGCTTCATATTGTTTTGCATGTCGATCTAATGCCAATGATTTGCTTGTTAAGAAGATCATCCTCTTCTGTTGTTTCCGTGCTTAAGAAGTTCATCGTCTGATGTTTCATTCATAGCCTATACGACAAGTCGAGTAGGTTAGACGTGAAACCATATGATCTTCCGACCAACTCATGATATTAGGCCGTGATTGGATCGTCATTTTCCAACCAAAACCACTTGTAAAACTGACGCTTGTAAATTCAAGCAGATGGTCTCGGGTGAAGGCGCTTGGTTGGTCGATTTCGACTAGTAAAATATCGGAAGTACTTGACACATGATAAAAACGCTGAACGACACTCGGACGATTGCTAATCCAGCCGTTAGCTGCTATTTCAGCCTTGCCCATGGATGGCATGATACGCACGTCGTGCATGTATCGTCTGGTAATGTCGTCCATATAGCAGTGCTCGTAAAATATACACTGGTCTCCCAAATTACACGCCAGAACTCCGCCGGTTTTACTTACGCACTCGGGCCCTCGGTTTCATTACGCCTGTATTTTACGCGTTGTTTTCGATGACGAGTAAATTACAATTGTATGTTAATACAGGTTTGAAATAAACCAGAGCTCCCAAGCGTGGCCTTACCGTTTCATGCCGTCTCAGTTTCTCGAAGGTGCTCATAGGTGTCCGATGATCCTGGCTTCCTGAATGAGTAGCGGGCGCCAGATCGCACCATCCGTAGGGCCCGCGAGGCCCTCTCCGTTGTCCTTCGAGTTCTTGCGCTCGCCGTGGCGCCGAGCATTGTTAACATCGTCAACGAACATGAGGATTCAGGAGATGACTTTATTTTGACTGGATGACACTAGGGACCCACTAGGGCCATAGCCGTACGTACGCAAGTGCCTCCTTATTATGTACACAACTATATTTTTTTTGCTTTCTCCTGGTTTCCTGACATCACGGTCCCACACCATTGCCAACCTATGTAGTCAATATAAATGAGAGAATTGCACAAGGTGCGGCCGACAGCTAGGACCAAGCAGCTGGAGCAGTATTTGTGTTTTTGAGGCGTGAGCACTGCAGAGTTTTTCTTGGCGATGATTTCGTTGTTGTTCGAGGAGAGCAGGGTATTAATCGGGCGGGCTGTGGCCTGCCTAGCCCAAACCGATATCCAGCCCAGATACTAATTTTTTCAAGATGAAAATGGCTAGCCCAGCTATACGCCTTTTTGAGGAATACCTGCAAGGTCAACTTGTTATTCTCCGCTCACTGGCTGCAAATCTTTCCTAGGAGGGATGCATTAGGCTTAACAGAAAATGGGCTTTAAAAATAATAAATGGGATGTCATTATAAAAACTGGCAGAACTATTAAAATGCACCAAACACGAAATTAGTTTATAAAATATTATTTATGGATTTTGAAAATCTTAAATTTTCATTGTTGTGCAAAGTAATGTTTCGTTAGATTTTTACGTAATACAAATTTATATTTAATCTGACTAGAAATTTCGGGATAAAAATATTTCGGAGCCTATCAAAATGTGGGAAATTTAATTGAATTCTGTCTTCAACGGTTGGTTGAAATTATTAATCATTGTCCTAGCTAGAAAATGGGCTTTACTTTTAACAAACTGTAAATGGGCTGTTGTAAATTCCATTAGAATTCCAAAATGGGTTGTACATTCTTACAAAACGTAAATGGGCTATAAGTTCTCTGCCACACCCTTGTGGGCCTACTAAGTGACGCGTCCCCTAAAAAAAATAAGTTGACGCATATGCAAGGCTTTGCCAACTTATTATAGTCAACACACGATTCTAGCAGCAGTGGCCATTGGATTTCTATCCAACGGATGTCGTGCTTCTTCTTCAATCTCGGATATTCTTAGCTTCGGCCGTCCAAAAAATGATTCCTCCCCCTGACATCTGGGGTGCACCGTTTCAGAGGCTGACCTGTGGGCCTACTAAGTTGGAGCGTACAAAGGGCTTTGTCAACTTAGTCAATAATAAACGTTTCTAGCTTCAGTGACCGTACGATGTCCATCCAACAGCCGTAGTGCTTCTTCAACCTCTGGTGTTCTTGGTCCACTGCCCAAAGCAGCGCCGGTCGTGCCGCCGCCTCCTCGCCTCCGTGGCGGGGTTGTCTTTGCCAGCCGTGAGGCCTCACCGCCCCATACTACTCCCACCGCTGCCGTGCCATCCCTCCACTCACCCACACCCCATGTTATTCTGCGGCGACGTAGCCTCACACAGCAGTGCTGCTTGTACTAGAGTAGGGTACCCTAGTATCCCGAACTCGTGCAGACGGGCAACAGCAGCACACCAAGGCAAGGCTTGCCAGTGACCGCCAAGGTCCTCCGTGGTTCCTTTGGAGCCATTCAAGAACAAAGTATTTAAGCCAAGGAGACAAGGCCCCGGCAAGAGGAGCTTGCCGGGAAGGCCACTCAAGGCACCTAGAAGACAAGGCCCCGGCAAGAGGAGCTTGTCGGGAAGGCCCGGTGAGCGACAAGCTTCCGGACGCGACAAAGCAGCAACATCGGCAAGGTGCTTGTCATGCAGACTACCACTCCGCTCTGCGCTCCAAAGACATCCACCAACGTGTCGCCATAGGACCTTTCCAGTAGCCAAGTGGCAAGAGGCTGTGCAGCCAGCAGGGCGCGGTGGCAAGCGGTGCTGACAAGATTGCCATCGTGGCAAGCGGTGGCGTCCCTGACGGTCCCTTCCTGCACTGTTTAGTCGACTTAGATGGGCATTTAATGCCTTTGTCCCCTACCGTCAGGGTTAGGTAGGATACACTGTACAAGTAGCTGTACCAACCACGACTCCTTTTACGTTTTTGCCCTTGTCTACGTTGCCACCTGTCGGAGACCCCTTGAGCATATAAAAGGAGGCCCATGCGCAACGTAGAAGGGGTTCGGTTCATTCGAGACTAGAGAGCACTCACGCTAGGTCTTGTAGCTCCCAGCGCTCCCTAGCAAGAACACAATACAATCAGACAAGCAGCAGTAGGAGTATTATCTCTCCGGAGAGCTCCGAAGCTGGGTAAACTGCTCGTGTGCTTCGCCTCGATCTGCTCTTCGTACGACCTCCGCCCCCCACCGAACCGAAAGGGGCTCGGTCCGCCGGTCCCATATGTGTTCGTGGGTCCGATCAGCTTCCCCGACATCTCCCGCTCCTCTGCCGAGGACCGGAGAGCTTCCTGATTGATGACCCGGAGCTCCTCCGTGCGCTTCTCGATGTCTGCTCCCGCCTTCGCGACAAGCGCTTCCCGGGATTCTAGCTTGGCTCGTCGGGCGCGGTAGAGCGACAACAGCTTCCTCAGCAGCTGCTCCTCCTCAGACTCACCGCTGCTGCTGCTTGGCGCGTCGACCAGCGTCAGCCCAGCGGAGGCGAGCAGCTCTTCGTCAAAGGTCTCTCCTTCGACCGGCGCCCTGGAGCTCGACGCCCAGGGGAGTTTGATGAAGACGCCATCGCCGGCCTTCAAATAGGCGCCAGGCTGGGGCTCTTCGGAGCCTAACGCTGCAGCAGTGGCGGAGGGACCGGCCGTCGGCGTAGCGCCTGGCGCTCCTGCGGCCTCAGGGCCGTCAGTGCGATCGCCGGACCCCTCGCCAGCCTCTGCGGCAGCAGCCTTGGCGGCCTCTTCGCCGGCAGACTCATCGGCGCCAGCCTCTTCCTCAATGGCGGCGGCGTCGTCAGCATTGCCGCGCGCGTCCTCCTCGCCGGCAACCTCGGTCTCCATTGGCTCTGCGGGAGATGGATCTGACGACCGGATGAAGAAAAGTCAAGCAAGTATCCAAAGAGAAAATAAGAAGAAAAAGAACCCAAGGAAATTTTCAGGCAAGAGGATTACTGCGATGGGATCTGCAGCGCGGTCTCAACCACCGGAGGGTCGTTGGTGCTATCCCTTGCTGGAGACGCCTCCCTTGCCAGAGAAGCCTCCCTTGCCGGAGAACGCTCCCTTGCCGGGGGATCCTCCCTTGGCGGTGTAGTCGACACAAATGGCACGCCGGAGCGGGCGTCCCGCACTCTTGGTGAGGCTGCTCTGCTCCTACACAAACCAATAGTCGAGATATCGAAGAAAGAAAGGCACCCATGCACGCCTGACAAGAAGAAGTAAACCATATACTTACTGGGGGCTGTGCTGGGGCTGCTTTGAGGAAGAGTTGCTGTTCGGCAAGGTGGTCTCTGACGCGCCTCCTGCTGCAGCTGGGGATCGCCTCGATGACAACCACCGGGTCTTGGCTCTCTTCACGCTCTCGGGCCAGCATCCTGAAAAGGAAAGAGTTCGTAATGAAGCAAATCAGATACAAGACAAAGCAACAAAATTGAAGAAATACAAGTACAACATGAAGCTTACTCTTCTTCTTCCTCGTCCGGAGCTGAGCGGAGAGATCAAATTGGCTTGCCTCCGGTGCGATGAGGCGAGGAGTGGGTTCCTTGACCGCTTGGCGGGAGTAGCAGCGGTGGCACAGGAGGCCCCGCTCCGATTCTTGCTGCAGGGCGTGAGGTGCTCCCGCTGCAACAAGTGCTTGTCGCGGTGGAGCGGCGTCGCACGCGCTGGCGGCTGTTAGCCCGTCTGCCGCCTGCTTGCCTCCAGCCTTGCGGAGACGCCTTCTTGGTGGAGCTGGGGGCTCCGCTCGCGGCAAGCTGCTAGATGGTGGGGAGGAGGCGCCCTCGGCGGGCTCGCTCAACTCGGCTTCAGGTTCGGCAAGCTCCTCCTCGCCGGCAAACTCCCTTCGCTCGACAAGGCTTGCCGCCTCTGCTGCCTATGCCTCCTCCACGGTGAACCCGACCGCCACGGCAGCGTGCTGCCGCCTCTTCCAGCCTGGTGGCGATGCACTGCATCTCATCGTCAGTGGTGTCGCGGGTGAGGCCCTTCTGCTCATCGGGGTGGATCGGCACTTCTTCCAAGCTGTCGAAGAACACCCGCACGACTTCATCTGCAGGCTCTTGCTAGGTTGGAACAATTCCATGCGAGTCGCACAACGGCATCATTGCACGGATGCGGTCGAGCGAGGAATTGTTGCACAATGGAACGACTCCCCTCGGCAACCTGAACCATTCGGGATGATCAGGGTCGTGCTTGAACAGCTCCAGGAGCACCGCATCCAACTCCAAGACGGTGAAATTGAAGTTGAGGCCCGGCGTAGCCTCATGATATCCGCCAGACTCGAACTCCCAAGCAGGTCTCCTTCTCTCCGCAAAGGGCGTCGCGGCGGCGAAGGAAATCGTGCCAACGGCGCCTCTGATGAGTCCGCAAGCAAGAGGCGCAGGATCCGGGTGACGGCAATCTTCAATCTAGCATCTTCCGGCGCCAAGTTGCTCCAATCGTTGCCGCGCACTATTGGGGTTTTGGCGCTGAGCGGTAAAGGGCTGCGGGTTCTCCTCTACAATCCAACACCAATCTGCCCTCCACTCCTCCCACTTGCTGCGGAGCTCTCCTTCCAGATAGGCTTCCTTCTTGCCGATCCTTGAGATCCAAGCGATTCCTCCGGCAAGTGGCTCTTCTCTCTCGACTCGGGGCATGAAGATGTGGCGGAAGAGGGCTACGTTTGGGTGGACTCCGACAAAGTTTTCGCAAAGATGTGCGAAAACTGCCATGGTCAGGACATCATTGGGGGTGAAGTCAAGGAGGCGGAACCCGTAGGTGTTCATGATATCGCAGAAAAATTCAGAGAAGGGCGGGCAGAGCCCGCAATAGAAGAACAGTGCGAAGAAAGGGTACCCAGTTGGGGCTAGTTCCGAAGCAGCGGCTGGGAGTACCTTCGTGCGCGGATGCGCTCGCGTCTCCGTCGACCAGAAGAGGTAGTAGTTCTCCCTCAGCTCCCTTGCGGCGAGCTGGGGGGAAGATGGCCCGCTCCTTCGCGGCGCGCCAAGCTGCTGCGCCTCGGCCGACTTCACGCCTTCCCTTGTCGGCTTCGAGCCATGGCGGAGGCGGTGGGGAGACCGGCGGCGTTGGTGGTACTGGGTGGCGATGGGGCGGGCGCCTTCTCTACAGACTTGGGAAGAAGGGGGAGCAGCGTGGTTTTTCGAGATTGGACAGAATCGGCGAGGTGGGTGAACTGCCCCTGCTTCCTCTGCTTATAAAGAGGGAGGGGGCGGACGTTCCGCTTTTCCTAATAAAGAAACCCCCACGATCTCTCCCACGACGCCGCATTCGATGCGTGCCGTTCGTGGAGGGCGTGGTGGGTCCGGAGTGAATTATGGCGTAACCCAGGCCACGCGTGCCCATGCACTATTTTGGGCCTGGCCCAACAGCGCTCGGCACCGTGTGTGGCCCAGGCCCGGGGGCTCCTGTCGGTGTACTAGAGTAGGGGTACCCTAGTATCCCTAACTTCGCACGGGCAACGTCGCAAGACCAGCAAGCAAGGCTTGCCAGTGACCACCAAGGTCCTCCGTGGTTCCTTTGGAGCCATTCAAGAACAAAGTATTTAAGCCAAGGAGACAAGGCCCGGCAAGAGGAGCTTGCGGGAAGGCCACTCAAGGCACCTAGAAGACAAGGCCCCGCAAGAGGAGCTTGCCGGAAGGCCCGTGAGCGATAAGCTCCGGATGCGACAAGGCAAAGAATCATGCAAGGCGCTTGTCAAGGCGCAGACTACCACTCCGTTCCTGGCCCAAAGACATCCACCAACGTGTCGCCATAGGACCTTTCAGCGCCACGTGGCAAGAGGTCTGTGCAGCCGCGGGCGCGGTGGCAAGCGGTGTCGACAAGATTGCCATCGTGGCAAGCGGTGGCGTCCACGACGGTCCCTTTCGCACTGCTTAGTCGACTTAGACGGGCATTTAATGCCTTTGTCCCCTGCCGTGGTTAGGTAGGATACACCGCATAAGTAGCTGTACCAACCACGACTCCTTTTACATTTTTGCCCTTGTCTACGCTGCCACAGCCGGAGACCCCTTGAGCATATAAAAGGAGGCCCATGCGCAACGTAGAAGGGGTTCGGTTCATTCGAGACTAGAGAGCACTCACGCTAGGTCTTGTAGCTCCCAAATACCCCTAGCAAGAACACAATACAATCGGATAAGCAACAAGAGGAGTATTATCTCCGGAGAGCTCCGAAGCTGGGTAACTGCTCTGTGCTTCCGCCTCGATCTGCTCTTCGTGCGACCTCCGCCCCCCACCAAACCGAAAGGGGCTCGGTCCGCCGGTCCCATAGGTGTTCGTGGGTCCGATCAGCTTCCCCGACAGCAGCCGAACCAGTGAACCCTCGTACTCCTCTCCGCGTGAGATTCCACTGCTGCGTCTTCCCCGGCTCCGTGTCGTCCCCTTCCTAGGCCTCGCCGTCGTCTAGACCACCGCCCTGGTGCTCTCGGTGCGGCATGGTCAACGTAGTCAACAACCGACTTCTATCGGAAGATAATGTATGTGGAGAGCCTGACAGCTAGGTCCAGGCGGCCGCAAGGAAGTGCCTCCTCATTACGCGCAAAATAATCATTCCTCCACCTTACAGCAGGGACCCACCGGACGGGCCACCTTATTTCGCGAAAAAAATATTTCCCCCCTGACTGCTCGGACCCACCGGACGGGCCAGCGTATTTCGCGAAAAAAATTGTTCCCCCTGCTGTCAGCTCAGACCCACCGGAAGTGCCTCCTTATTACGCACAAAAAAATGAATACTCCCCCTGCTAGCTAGGACTCACCATGGTGGGAGGCTGACTTGTGGGCCTACTAAGTTGACTAGGACGGGGGCCTTTGTCAACTTTAGTCAATATGAACGATTCTAGCTCCAAAGGACTGCACGATGTCCATCCAACGGCCGTAGTGCTTCTTCAACCTCTGGTCTTCTTGCTCCACCCGCCCTAAGCAAAGGTCGGTCGTGCCGCATGCTCCCGCCTCCGTGGACGGTTAGGCCGCGGAGGCCTCACCGCCTCCTACTATTCCCACCGCTGGCTAGGCCCTGCGGCGACGGCAGCCTCACACCGCAGCCGAACCAGTGAACCTCAGACTCACAGGCTGCTGGCTTCCATCGCCGCGTTTTCCCGACTTCCGTCGTCCCCTTCCTAGGCCTCGCCGTCGTCCACCGCCTGGTGCTCTCGGCGGCGTGGTCAACGTGGTCAAGGAACGACTTCCATCGGACGTGGACTATACGTGGAGAGCCCGATACCGGGTCCACGCCACGGCAGAAGGAAGTGCCTCCTTATTACGCAAAATAATTATTCCTCCACCGACAATGGGACCCACGGACGAGCCACGGTATTTCGCGAAAAACATTTCCCCACCGCTGGGACCCACTAGCTACACCTTCGCACGCAAGGAAGTGCATCCGGCAAAAAATAACGATTCGCCGATCATTGGGACCCACCAGCCCCGACCTTTGACCCACTAACTACATCTTTGCACGCAAGGAAGTGCGTCCCCGCAAAAATACGATTCGCCCCGACCGCTGGGACCCACCAGCTACATCTTCGCATGCAAGGAAGTGCGTCCGGCAAAAAAGCGATTCGTCCCTCGACCGCTGGGACCCACCAGCTACATCTTCGTAGGCAAGGAAGTGCCTGACAGTCGGGACCCACCTGGTCGAAGCGTACGTAGCATTGTCATTCTGGTCGCGAACGTGTACGTACATACTGGTCGATGTAGAGGCACGCACGTAGCATGTACACGTACGTACAACGGCCAGGGTGCAAGAAAGAAATACGGCCATGTATGTGTACATACGGGCGGGGTCTCGAACGCCTACTCGCGCATACGTATGGCGAGGGCTCATTGACATGGCTGGGTCGGAATGGAGAAACAGCGTCGTCGTCGTGTTCATGGGGAGGCAACGGAATGCATCGTGTTCATCGGGAGGCAACGGAATGCGTCATGTTCATCGGGAGGGCTTGGACGGAACAGGCGATGGAAACGAGGCCTGGCGTACCGCAGAACGGAGGAAACGACCTTGTGTTCGACCGGCCACGTTCGAAACGGGGGTCCTGTTGATCGGGAGGGGTGTGACGTACCGCAAAACGGAGGAAACGGACCACCGACGGTCGAAACGGGGGTCCTGTTGATTGGGAGGGGTGTGGCGATTGCAAAACGGATTTAAACGGACCTCCTACGGTCAAACGGGGTCCCGTTGATCGGTGGGTGTGGCGTCGCAAAACGGATTTAAACGGACTTGTGTTGGAGCGCCACGGTCGTGTTCATCGGGAGGCAACGGAACGCGGGAGCCAACCGCTAGGTCGAACGGAATGCGTGGTCGTGTTCATCGGGAGGGCTTGGACGAAACAGGCGATGGAACGAGGCCTGGCGCATCGCAGAACGGAGGAAACGGACCTCCTACAGTCAAAACGGGGTCCCGCTTATCGGGAGGGTGTGTCGCATCGCAAAACGGACTCCACAGATACTGCTCATCTCCACCGTCGACCCCTCCACCTCCACGAGCCATGCTCATCCACCGTCGACCTCCTCCACCTCCACCGCGATCGCTCATCCACGGGCCCTGCTCATCCAGCCTCCACCCCGCTTCTCCACAGGCTCTTGCTCAACCACCCCTCTCCACGGGCTCCTGCTCAACCACTCCTCCACGGGCTACCGCTCATGCTGCCTCCACCGCTCACTGCTCATCCAGCCTCCACGGGTGGTCCTGCTCATCCAGCCCTCCATGGGGTCTTGTTCATCCAGCCCCAACCGCTTGATCGATCGGGGTCCTGTTCATCTAGAGGCAACACCACGGGTCCTGTTCATCCACCCCCGCAACGCCATGCTCATCCAGAGGCAGCATCGATCGGCTTCGCTAGCAGCAGAGCGGCGAATCGCCGATCGGGTTCGATTAACAGCCATCGATCGATCGCCGGGTTCAAGAACGCGTGGCTGCGGTGCAAATGCTCGGGCTCGATTAGAGCCCAACGCCTCGCTTCGGGTTCATTAGAGCTAACGCCGCACACACGCCACAGACGTGTACGAGAGAAGCGCATGCATCGCCGCCCCGACCTCCCACCGTAACCGGAACTCCCGAAATTTTCCTCCTCGCTTCTACCACGGTTTTTTCCATCATGGACGCCCAAAGAATGTCATGCAGCTGCGTCTCCGCCCGCCCAGACGAAAATCCCATTTTCTCGTCATGATTTTTGTCATAGAAGTAGGAGCCCACCACATCTATGATGATACCGGGTTTTGTCACAATTATCGTCATAGAAGTGTCAGATGTATGACAGAAAAAAATTCGTTCGGCCCAAATTGTCACGGATGTGTCTTTTTTATGTAGTGACCCTACTTCCTGCTTGATTGATCTTGATGATATGAGTATTACAAGAGTTGATCTACCACGAGATCGGAGAGGCTAAACCCTAGAAGCTAGCCTATGGTATGATGGTTGTATATCTGATCTATCGACTAGCCTGGCCCTGGTTTATATAATGCACCATAGGCCTAGGATAACAAGAGTCCTAGCCGAATACGCCGGTGGGGAGGAGTCCTTGTCTTGATCGCCAAGTCTTGTGGAATCTTCCTTGTATGCGGCAGTTGTCCGAACTAGCCCATGAGTATATGACCATGGGGGTCCTTGGCCCAATCTAACAGATCGGGAGATGACGTGGTGAGTACTCCCTAATCCAGGACACCATCAATGGGATAATGATAACTTTCTTTAGTGTTGATATTTTGAAAGACATGGTTGCTTGTTGATATTCTTGAGTATTGGTGTCCTCATGTCAAATTATATACTATTGCTTTGAATCATTCAAGTCAAAATGTCCATGCTACAAAAGAAAGAGTATATGATGAATATGATAGGTAGCATTCCACAACAAAAATTCCGCTTTCAATTGCTACTTTATCATCATGATTTTTATGAAAAAGAGTTGTTGTTATGATGCTAGGAAAAGTGCTTGAAATAACCTTATGCACTTTGCTAAAATTCACACTTCATAAATTATTTCTTTTATCATTTACCTACTCGAGGACGGGTAGGAATTAAGCTTGGGGATGTTGATACATCTCCAACGCATCTATAATTTATGAGGTATTCATGCCATGTTTAAAACAATTTTATATGGTTTTGGTATGATTTGTATGGAACTAACCCGGAGTAACGTTGTTTTCAGCAGAACTACCGTGGTGTTGTTTTTTGTGCAGAAATGAAAGTTCTCCAAATTGGCTAAAACTTTTTGATGATTTTTTGGAACAAAAGAGACCCTCGAAGCTTCATGGGAGGGCCAGAAGAGCCACGAGGAGGGCACAACCCACCAGGGCGCACCAGAGGGGCCCGGCTTGCCCCTGTTGGTTGTGCTCATCTCAAGGCTCATCTTTGCGTGAAATGAACACCTAAAAATCCTATAAATAGGGAAACCATCGAAAATAACCCTATATCAGAAGTTCTGCTAGCTCAAGACTCTGAAGTCACGAAAAACCAATCGGGAGACCGTTCCGGCACCCTGCTGGAGGGGGAAATCATCACGGTGGCCATCTTCGTCATCCCAGCAGCCACCATGATGAGGAGGAAGTAGTCCACCCTCGGGGCTGAGGGTTTTTACCAGTAGCTATGTGTTTAATCTCTCTCTCTCTCTCTCTCTCTCTCTCTCTCGTGTTCTTCAGATGTCACAATCTTGATGTATCACGGACTTTGTTAATATAGTTGGATCATATGGTGTTTTCCCCTCTCTATCTTATTGTGAATTGAGTTTTCCCTTTGAGATTTCGTTTGATCGGGTTGAATACTTCTACAGATTTGAGAACATCTGATATATGTCTTGCATATGAATACCCATGGTGACAGTGGGGTATTATATTAATTCACTTGATATGTGTTTTGGCACTCAACTCGCAGATTCCCGAGGTGACATTGGGGTAATCTATGCATAGGGGTTGATGCATGTTCTCGTCTTTGTTTCTCCGGTAGAAATCTTGGGGCACTCTTTGAAGTTCTTTGTGCTGGATTGAGTATTATGAATCTGAATTTGCTTCGGTGTTATTTTATTACAAACTTTTGATAGATCGATCGGAAAGAATAACTTGGTGTTATTTTAGTACGAACTCTTGATAGATCGATCGGAAAGAATAACTTGGTGTTATATTAGTACGAACTCTTGGATAGATCAACCGGAAAGAATAGCTACAAAAAATTCTTCTTATGTTCTCCGCTAGATAAGAACTTTAGAGTTATTCTTCATCGCACTTCGAGGGATGGTTATATGATCCGATTAGATTAGCATTGTCGAGAGATTGCACTAGCGAAAGTATGGACCCTAGGCCTCATTTTCAAGCATTGCAATATCGGTTGTGCTCCATTTTATCAATTTCTACCTTGCTGTTTTTTTATTGTTCCTATTAGAAAATTAATATCTACTATCATTACTACACTTTTATTACCATCTCTTTGCCGAACTAGTGCACCTATACAATTTACCATTTTATGTGGTGTGTTGGGGACACAAGAGACTTTTTATTATTTGGTTGTAGGGTCGTTCGAGAGAGACCATCTTGATCCTAAACCTCCCACGGATTGATAAACCTTAGGGCATCCACTTGAGGGAAAATTGCTACTGTCCTGCAAAACTCTGCGCTTGGAGGCCCAACACAAGTCTACAAGAATAAACTTGCCTAGTAAACATCACACACTACCATGGGCGGTTAATATTCACCCGCCACTGGCAGGTAAATGTACTGGTGGTGGTCTTTATTTCCCGCCTGCCACTGTTAAATGTACTTATGGCAGGTAAATATGCACCTCCCGGTGGTGCAACAACGACACTCCATGGTGTGGGCCTGCCCAGCTTGAGAAGCTGGCACACAAGTGCACACACAACATCTATGGTGGCAACGCAGCTGCGCTTTGGATCCACTATCCCGTGTCACCTCCGTGTGCCCTTACTCACTCCATCCGTCACACATCGCTGCACCTCCACGAGTCGATGCTCTTGTGTTAGAGTAGGTTACACATGACCTCGACACTGCCATCAGAGCATCATCTCCTGCACAGACTGACGCCCACCATTGAGCTCGCATACATGGACATGAGCACCATCACATCTGCATAGAGAAATGCAGAGACAATCGATGATTCATCTGGTGGGGAAGAGAGAGGAGAGCGAGGCAGCGCTGGAGCGTGCTTGGAGCCAAGGGAGTTGGCCAGAGCTGACCGAAATCGACCAATGAAGATGGAGGCAGAAAGGGGATCGGAGCTGGGAGGGAGGGAGAGAGAGAGAGAGAGAGAGAGAGAGAGAGAGAGAGAGAGAGAGAGAGAGAGAGAGAAGTGGATATGGCCGGTGACCTGCGTGGCTCATCTCCTCTCCATCATTCAGAAGAAGGATATATGGGTGTGGGCGCGGGAATGTGAGCCACGTCATCAATCCGAGGGAGGGTCATTTCGACCGATCAGAAGGAAGCATTTTATGCACGCCGAATCGCGGAAGTACCTGTGCTATGTGGCAAAAGTGATAAAGTCAGATAGTAATTAAGTAATTTATTGTGTTATGTGCTAAGTGGCGATAGTGGTAAAGTCACTGAATAAGTAATTTATTTTGTTATGTACTACATGGTAAGAGTGTTTAAGCCTCACGTAATGAAACAATAGAAGTCCTGGACAACAGGACTGTAGGCCTCGGGCACCAACTCAAAAATTACGACTCTTGGCATGGTGTGATGATATCACCCATAGAGGCTGTCATAAAAAAGTTGAGAATGTTTCACCAAATTTGTCATGTAGACTGCTTACAAATCGGACTATCTCTGAGGAAGAAACAAGGTTTCCAGAGGGAACGTGTCAAGTTTGCATGTGAATCTAGTGCTACTTGGTTGGTTGACCTTGAATTCTTAACATACTCAATACACACCGTTACATGTATCATGTCAAAAAGTTGCATTTTTCGGGATCCGTTTTCTATATTTAAGAAATTAAATGCATTTCTAGACATTTGTAACATACCATTTTGCACGCGAAGTGACTGCTCCTTCCTCAGTTAGTCTTGAAACTTTTTCCACACTCAACATACACCATTTCATGTGACATGCCAAAATTTGGCATTGTTTCGGATGTGTCTGTCATATTTAAGTCTTTAAGTGGACTGGCCTCCATTAAATGCAAATAATCTATCTAATGTCCTAAAAATAGCTAATTAACATTAAAAAGGGCCAACCTTATACATAGAACTTTAAATAATGTAAATTTAATGTAGAAAAAATAGGCTCGTAAGACTAAACCTAAAACACTAAAAGCCTTGCATTAGAAAAAAATGACAGAAAAAATACGAGTAGTAGGCACAAAATATGCGCCCGCCACTGGTAGAAAAAAGTTAGAAGTGGCAGGCAGAAAAAGATACTAGTGGCGTGCGCAAGTGCCCGCCATTGGTATTATTGGACAGATTTAGCATGGGACCAAAATAATCAGTGGCGGGCACGTATTGCTACCCGCCACTGGTAACTCAAGTAGCAGTGGAGAGAACGGTTTTGTGTTCGACACATGTAACATTTGTGCCATGACAAATATGGATAGTTGTTACTAGTGGCAGACACAAGCTGGTGACCGCCACTGGTGATTTTTCAGATTACCAGTGGCAGACGCTAGAATGCGCCCACCACTAATGTAAGTTCACCTATAAGCCTTTCTCGGTAGTGTCTATAGAAGCATTGAGACAACTCTCCTTCTTGTTCATTCTTGCGATCTTTGGCTGCCTCTAGGTAGGTCCCTCCTTCCAGCTCATTGTCAAAACGTTTGTCGCTTCCTCATCCACCACCCCTTGTTGTTGTTGTCGGTCCTGATGATCTTCTTCATGTTCAGCAGCTGCATGTTGGCCGTTCTTCCCTCCTTCCAGCTATTCATCGAAAGGGTGTCGCTTCCTCATATTCCGCCCCTTCTTGTCTGTCCTAATTATCTTCTTCATCTTAGGCTGCCTCTTGGCCGTTCCTCCCTCCTTCCATATCTTCATCGAAAGTGTATCCCTCTTCCTCATATGTCGCCCGTTCGATGTTGGCATCCTCCTCATCATCCCCGTGTCTTGTCCACCGTGTATAACCAGACATGAAATCATGTCTTAGCCAATGCATGTTCACACGACCAGTAAAAGGGTTGAGCAAAACTTTGTTCTTGCACTTTTTACACGGACATAATATCTATGTTTTACCCTTTCGATTCATATCTTCCAACGCCACCTTGAATAACCCATTTATAGTTCAAAGCATATGCATGAATCATTCGAGCATCTAGTTGCCTACAAGAATATATATATATATAGGGTAAAAATAAATATAACTATATAGCTAACAAGGTCACAAAACATTTCAGCATTACCTTTCCAAATAAAATGACATATATTGAGTGTCAAAAATTTGACGAAAACGAAATTTGGGCATGACCTAGGTCATAGACAAAGATGACTGAGCAGGTCAACGATAGATTGATCAAGACAATAGAGGTCGGTCATACGTATATGTAGGGATTTGTGGAGCAAAAAGTATCATTCCACCAGTAGTCATAACAGTGGTAACATCTGGTGACCTAATGGGTCCCACATAATCGTGATGTGCTAGTTTTTAGTCATGCCATCAGTAATGGCATAGTGACGACATGCAAAATATGCCCACGTGATACGTCTCCATCGTATCTAATTTTCCAAACACTTTTGCCCTTGTTTTGGACTCTAACTTGCATGATTTGAATGGAACTAACCCGGACTGACGCTGTTTTCAGCAGAATTGCCATGATGTTATTTATGTGCAAAAAAAAAGTTCTCGGAATGACCTGAAACTCCACGAAACTTATTTTTTGGAAAATATTAAAAATATTGGCAAAAGAATCATGGCCAGGGGGGCCACCACCTGTCCAGGAGGGGGGGCGCCTGCCCACCTGGCCGCGCCCCCAGCCTCGTGGGCCCCCTGTTGCTCCACCAACCTCAACTCCAACTCCATATTTCGTGTTCGGGGAGAAAAAAATCAGAGAGAAAGATTCATCGCGTTTTATGATACGGAGCCGCCGCCAAGCCCTGAATTCTCTCGGGAGGGCTGATCTGGAGTCCGTTCGGGGCTCCGGAGAGGGGAATCCGTCGCCATCGTCATCATCAACCATCCTCCATCACCAATTTCATGATGCTCACCGCCGTGCGTGAGTAATCCCATCGTAGGCTTGCTAGACGGTGATGGGCTGGATGAGATTTATCATGTAATCGAGTTAGTTTTCTTAGGGTTTGATCCCTAGTATCCACTATGTTCTGAGATTGATGTTGCTATGAATTTGCTATGCTTAATGCTTGTTACTAGGGCCCGAGTGCCATGATTTCAGATCTCAACCTATTATGTTTTCATGAATATATGTGAGTTCTTGATCCTATCTTGCAAGTCTATAGTCACCTAATATGTGTTATGATCCGGCAACCCCGAAGTGACAATAATCGAGACCACTCCCGGTGATGCCCATAGTTTGAGGAGTTCATGTATTCACTATGTGTTAATGCTTTGGTCCGGTACTCTATTAAAAGGAGGCCTTAATATCCCTTATTTTCCGTTAGGACCCCGCTGCCACGGGAGGGTAGGACAAAAGATGTCATGCAAGTTCTTTTCCATAAGCACGTATGACTATATTCGGAATACATGCCTTCATTACATTGATGAATTGGATCTAGTTCTGTGTCACCCTATGTTATGACTGTTACATGATGAACCACATCCGGCATAATTCTCCATCACCGATCCAATTCCTACGAGCTTTTCACATATTTTTCTTCACTTATTTACTTTTCTGTTGCTACTGTTACAATCACTACAAAACCCAAAAATATTACTTTTGCTATCAAGTATCAAGTTACTTCCATACTACTTTTCTACTAAATACTTTGCTGCAGATACTAAGTTATCCAGGTGTGGTTGAATTGACAACTCAACTGCTAATACTTGAGAATATTCTTTGGCTCCCCTTGTGTCGAATCATTAAATTTAGGTTGAATACTCTACCCTCAAAAACTGTTGTGATCCCCTATACTTGTGCGTTATCAAGACTATTTTCTAGCGCCGTTGCCGGGGAGCATAGCTCTATTATTTGAGTCACTTGGGATTTATATCTGCTGGTCAGTATGAGGTACTTGAAAGACGAGAAAACAAAAATTTATCCCTCAACTACGAGGGGAGGTAAGGAACTGCCATCTAGCTCTGCACTTGATTCACCTTCTGTTATGAGTAATCTTGCGACACCTTGGGTTGAGTCTGATCCTTTCTATGGCTATGAATCTAAAACTGTTGTGGCACATCTTACTAAATTAAATGATATAGCCACCCTGCTCACTAATGATGAGAGAACTTGCTACTTCTATATCCTTCAAATATTTCTGTTCTCAGTAAAGGGTTATGCTAAGATATGGTCTAATTCTCTTGATCCTGGTTGTGTGCGTAGTCCCCAGGATATGATTTATTACTTCTCGGCTAAAAATTTCCCTGCTCTTAAGAAACAAGCTGGCTTAAGGGAAATATATAATTTTGTGCAACTTGAAGAAGAGAGTCTCCCACAATCTTGGGGGTGGCTTCTCCAATTACTTAATGCTTTGCCTGATCATCCTCTCAAGAAAAATGAAATACTTGATATCTTTTATAACGGACTAACCGATGCTTCCAGAGACCACCTGGATTGTTGTGCCAGTTCTATTTTCAAGGAAAGAACACCGGATGAAGCTGAAATTCTATTGAATAATATGTTGACCAATGAAAATAATTGGACACTTCCTGAACCAATTCCTATACCAACTCCGAAGAAGAGGGGTGTTCTATTTCTCAGTCCTAAAGATATGCAAGAGGCAAATAAAACTATGAAAGAAAAGGGTATTAAAGCAGAAGATGTTAAGAATTTACCTCCTATTGAAGAAATACATGGTCTTAATGTAACATCCCAAAATTTCAAATTTTGGAATGTTATATTAAATAAATAACTATGCTTGTTGTCTGATTGTTTGTCTGATTGATTGAGTGAAATTGAGTGGAATTTGAAACTTTTGAAAGTTGAATGAGAGGGAATGAAATGACTTTCCCAAAAGTTTTCCCTTTGTCTTTTGGATACCAATGAATTCAAGTTCATTCCAACACCAAACCCTAGAGTGAAGATGACATGACTTCTTCCATTTTGAAATGAATAGGGTTTTGGAAAAGATTTGAATTTCATTTGGGAATATTTCAAATTCAAAACTTTATGCAACTCAATGATTTTCATGAGGGAAGATAAAATGACTTCATTAATAATATGAAATATGAGTTGGAAGTTAAAAAGTATCAAATTGAAAGTCATTTGAAAATGCCTTGAAACCCTCTTTCAAATTTGAGTTTTGGAATTTGAATTCAAACTTTGGCAAGTGGGAATCATATCAAAATCTATGCCTGATAAATACTTGAGCAAAAGTATGAGAGGAGTAAATATGACACTCCAAAAATATCAGAGGAAAACAATGCCAAAAGTTTTGAATTCAAATTTGAGTTTTAATTGAATTTGAAAAAATGAATTTTTATAAAGTTTGGATTTTGCCTTTGGAAAATGTTCAAACGATAGGGAATATTCCCCATCATTTTGGTATATATATGTCCTATATTAAATATTTATATTTTAAAAGATATCTCTGTTTTTGTTTTATTTAAAATAAAAATTTAAAAAAACCCCCAGGCGCCAGCCAAAGCATCTGCCCAGCCAGCGCCAAGACTGCCCACCAGCGGCCCAACTGCCAGCCAATGAGCAACAAGCCAGCCCATCCCCCGCGCCGGAACCCCTACGCGTCGGACGCCCGACCGCCGCACCCTCTCTCTCTCTCTCGGCGGTGGGACCCCTGTCTTCAACCCCATGCGACTTCGCCAGATGCCGCCGATCGCGGATCCCGACGGATCCGGATCCGATCCTCCCGATCGCCTCCCTTACCCCGCCGAGGCCCCCCTACTTAAACCCCTCCCCGCACCCCATTCCCCGCCCCCTCGAGCCTCTCTCTCTCTCTCACGCCGCTCGAGCCGAGCCGACCATTGTCGCCATTTCCGTCGCCGTCGCCGCCTAGCCCTCCCGACCTCCACCGACTCCACCAGACCCCTCCCGAGCCCGTCACACCACTGGGCCACTCCACCGACCTCCCGACGACCGAGAGGCCAGCGACTCGCCGCCGCCGCCCGCCGCCGCACCGAACTCCGTGGCCGCCGAATCCCACCCGCCGTCCGATTCAGTAATCTACTACGAGATTAGACCCAAGGGGTATGTTTTATATAAAACCGTTCGGTCCGTTTATTTTAAGTTAGGTTTTTATTTAAATCGGCCGATTCGCTTAAAACCCTAGGCCTGTTTAGTTATACTACATATTGTATGTAGTTTAGCCCATTAGGCCCTTTTTCATTTATTTTTGTTTTCTGCTTTTAATGTAATAGTTCCTGTTTTGAAAAATTCATATCTTTTATTCTGTTTTAATATTTTTAGGTGATTCTTTTTTGTTGGTTTGCAAATTTTCTATAGTTTCTGTAGAAAATATAATTAGCTATGTTACAATTAATTAAAATTGCTTTATTTTTGTTTTAGTCAGAATAGTAAATCTGTTATAACATGAGTTAGAAAAATTATTTTGGATGATTCTTTTCGTCCCAACTTTATTTTGACATTACCTAACCATAGAAATTAATTTGGGTATTTTAGGATTAATTAAAAAATAGTTTTAAGCAGAATCTTGTTATTCTTAATTAATTAACTAGCTACTGCTTTTCCTATTATTTTAATTAGTAAATAAATTTATTTTAACATGTGATTGATTATTCTAGGATAGTTTCATCACTCTAATGGATGAACTTTTATTTATAATAAATAAAAGTTTTATTTTATTTTCTTAATAGAAATTGAATTAGGCCTAATAGGAGTTTCATAATAAATTTTAAATTAATTCTTTTTGCTCCTAGTTGCTTAATGAAATCCTTTCTGTTTAGTTAACATAAAACCATGATTAGGTTATGTTGAGAAAATTTTTGTTATATATAAAACTATTCTAGTTGTTGTTTGAAGTAGGAAACTTTGAGTTGGATTTCTTTGAGTTTTCTTTTGGGTTTTGATTCGTTTGTTTTGATGTGTTATGTTACTATGCTATTGTTTTATGTGATCAAATGCTATGTGCTTATTATAGTTATTGTTTGCCTCGGTAGAATTTTTCGGAGTGCGTAGCTTGCTACTACGAATCCCTAGTTTTCGAAGATCGTCAACAAGGCAAGTTCACTTTGACCATGCTTTCTTACCTATGTTTTATTGCATTTAGTGGCACCTTTGCAACCACCCCTCAGTAGTGTTATTGAATCCTTGTAGTTGAGTAGTATGCATGAGGTAGGAACCCATCACCCTGTTACCAAGCCCGGGACGTTATTTATTTAAATGCTACGCTATAGTAGACGGGGTTGGTATGAGTACTCGGGAGTGGTGTGAGAATGGAGGATTTTACGTCAATGACGACAACTCCATGATGGAATCTGCAAGGACTGCATCTTCAAGGCCTCAAGACTTCAAGACTCGAGACAGAATTCAATACACACTCTTGGGTGAAGGATTTGTTGACGGGCACCTGGAGAAACCAAGGTTGGCGGGATGCATGGAGAAGCGCCATGACATCTTGCGGAAAGCTTCACCCAGACTCAAAGGGACGGAAGAATACTTCATGCCCTAAGCTTACCCGTGCAACCGCAAGTCATTATGGGCTCGCTTGGTTGACCTTAGTTGTGACTCTGGCTGGGACGGTACTAGCAGATGTAGAACTACGGTAGGATGGGATGAGTACCGGACGGTGGTCGAGGAACTCTTCGAAGACCATGTTTGGTCATCTTGTTCTCAAACACCACGAGTGCGAGAACGTAAAGAGAGGGATCGAATCTTGCGGGTAAAGTGTACAAACCTCTGCAGAGGGTTTAAAACCTAATCGATTAGCCGTGTCCCCGGTTACGGACAATTTGAGCATCTGGACCTGGATCTATCTCGGAACTCTCAACACCGGATTGATAACTTAATTGTGGGCAACATATGATGATTTTGGGCTATGAGACATCGGTTGGCGGAACCATGTCATGATAGAAAACTCCATAGTACAGACTTCATTGTTCCTTTGATGTAGGGAAAATAAAATCAGCTTTTACGCAAATAAAACTCAGATACAGAGCCACAAAGCCAAATTGCATATAGTATAGTTTTATCATCTGTTCTTTTATTGTGATCTTGCCGGTACATTCAATGTACTGACCTACACGGCTGCAACGTATCATGTTGCAGATATTTTCTTCCGACGAGTAAGAATACGGTGCAGGTTACGGTCTACACTCAACTTTGCCGATGGCGTTGATGGGACTCCACACCGATTACTTGTTTCACGAGACTATTGAGGTATATATCAGTTTTACGTTATTTATACATGTGATTGCACTTTGATATATACATTGATGTACTGTGTGTGCCAGCATACTGATCCAGGGATGGCACGGATACATAGAGGCTTGACCGTCTGAGGTCGGGTCGCTACACTTAATTTACTGCCTGTTGAAGAAATATATGATCTTAATCCATTACCTATTGAAGAAACTCATGGTCTTGATAACCCGACACAGGTAGTAAAGGTAAATTCTCTCTATAGATATGATAAAGCTGAAATCCCTCCTACTAAGTTTGCTAGCCAGTGCTTCGATGAGTTTGACAATTTTATTGTTAAACAAGAAAATTGTAATGCTTATTTTGGTAGACAATTAAAACAAAATGCTTATATGGTTGAACACTTGGGTGTTTATATGTCTAGAGTTAAAGGTGAACTAAAACTTATTAGTAAACATGCTTCTATGGTTACCACTCAAGTAGAACAAGTACTTAAAGCTCAGAATGATTTGCTCAATGAATTAAACAGTAAGAATAATGATTATGCTGTTAGAGTGGCTACTAGAACTGGGAAAATGACTCAGGAAACTTTGTATCCTGAATGCCATCCTAAGAGAATTGAGCAAGATTCTCAGAGAAATAATTTAGATGCACCTAGTCCTTCTAAAAAGAAGAAAAATGAAAATGATAGGACTTTGCATACTTCTAGTGAACCTATTGCTGAAACACCTGAGAATCCTAATGATATTTCTATTTCTGATGCTGAAACACAATCTGGTAATGAACATGAAACTAGTGATAATGTTAATGATGATGTTCATGATGATGCTCAACCTAGCAATGACAATGATGTACAAATTGAACCTGCCATTGATCTTGATAACCCACAATCAAAGAATCAACATTATGATAAGAGATACTTTGTTGCTAGGAAACACGATAAAGAAAGAGAACCATGGGTTCAGAAACCCATGCCTTTTCCTTGCAGACCATCCAAGAAAAAGGATGATGAGGGTTTCGAGCGCTTTGCTGAAATGATTAGACCTATCTTCTTGCGTATGCGATTAACTAATATGCTCAAAATGAATCCCTATGCTAAGCATATGAAAGAAATTGTTACTAATAAGAGAAAGATACCGGAAGCTGAAATTTCCACCATGCTTGCTAATTATACTTTTAAGGGTGGAATACCTAAGAAACTTGGAGATCCAGGAGTACCAACTATACCATGCTCCATTAAAAGAAACTATGTTAAAACTGCTTTGTGTGATCTTGGAGCCGGTGTTAGTGTTATGCCTATCTCTTTATATCGTAGACTTGATTTGAATAAGTTGACACCTACTGAAATATCTTTGCAAATGGCTGATAAATCAACTTCTATACCTATCGGTATTTGTGAGGATGTGCCTGTTGTGGTTGCAAATGTTACTATTTTAACAGACTTTTTTATTCTTGATATTCCCGAGGACGATAGTATGTCTATTATTCTTGGAAGACCCTTTTTTAATACCGCAGGGGCTGTTATTGATTGCAACAAAGGCAATGTCACTTTTCATGTTAATGGTAATGAGCATACGGTACACTTTCAGGGGAAACAACCTCAAGTCCGCAGTATCAATTCTATTGGAAAAAATCCATCGATTATTTTTGGAGGTTTTTAATTTCCTCTACCTACTGTCAAGAAGAGATATGATATTCTTATTATTGGGGATGTGCATAGCCCCGTTGAGGTAACATAGTGTTATTCGAAATTTCTCCGGTTCCATGTTATTCGAAATGAGTTTGTTAACAAGACTTGATCAACCTTGTTAGTGGATTCCTTTTGATGAGCATGAGATGGATGAAGTTAGAAAGCACAACCTTCTGAATTATCCGTGCAATATAAAAATACCCCGAAAATAAAAGTTCTCCAAATGCCCCGAAATTGAAATATATTTTTTTCTAGAATATTTGAGAATATCTGGCACTGAGAACACACCAGAGGGAGCAAGCACCTGGCCACGAGGGTCCAGGGCGCACCCACCCCTACAGGGGGCGCCCCCTGCCTCATGGGCCCATGGTGGCTCCCCTCCACTTATTCCTGCACCCACACACTTCTTCTTCCTCCCAAACAAATCACCATCCAGCTCAAGCACGAGTTCTAGCTCATTTTGCTGCGATTTTCAATCTCCTTGCTCAAAGCACCTCTCACAAAACTGCTTCGGGGGATTTTTCTTTGGTATGTGACTCCTCCATTGGTCCAATTAGTTTTTGTTCTAGTGCTTTATTCATTGCAAATTTGTGCTGCCTAGGTGACCATGTTCTTGAGCTTGCATGTCAAATTTATATGGTTCCAAGTAGTTCTAATGCATGATATAGTCTCTAGGCACTTGTAGGAGTAGTTGCTATCAATTTTGTTGAGCTTGGTTCACTATTATTTGTAGTTACTAAAAATTTCAGAAATTTTCAGAAAATAATGAAGAGATTTTTGAGGGGCTCATCGAGCCGAAGCTCGAAGGAAAAGCAAGGTGAAGAAGCAGAGAGGCCCAAATATAATCTGCCTCGCACCATGGAGGTTCGGCCGTGTGAATGGCCTTCCGATGATTTCTTGAGAGCAGACGGAATTTATGATGATTTTTATGAATTGGCTGAGAATGCAGGCCTCACCGACTTCCTCCGTGACCAACGCGAACAGTATCTCTTACTCACCAATACTTTTGTGCAAAACTTCTACTATTATCCTATGGAATCACCTCCTTCAGTAGAGTTTCATTTATATGAATTGGTTAAGAAGATGTCACTATATGAATTTTGCAGGGTTTGCAAAATATCTTTTGAGGGTAGCTTAGAGGAACCACATCGTAAAGATGTGGACGAGTTTATTGACACTATTACTGTAGGGAAAACTAGGAAGGTTTCCGATGCAAGAATCACTAGCATACATTTTCCTGTTTTACGCTACTTTGCAATATTTGCTAGTCGTTGCTTAATTGGTCGAGGAAACTGTGGAAACCTTAGTGTTCCTGATATTATTATTTTGTTCCATGGTTTATTCTGTGATGACTCTGTTAGTATGGGCGGTATTATTGCCAAACGGTTAAGTCTGAATCGTACAAAGGGCCCCATCTTTGGAGGTGTTTATGCTTCACGCCTTGCTGCATACTATAACATACATATTAGGCACTATGAAAAAGAAGAAAAATTGTTGCCCATTGTTTATTTAGATTATAAGAGTATGGTAGCGCATGATTTTATTGTAAAGAATAGGGAAGGGGAGCTTAAATACAAATTGTTCTTTGATAAACATCATCCTGAGACTATTACCTTGCCTGCTTCTTCCTTGTTTGATTTATCTGCATGCCACGATCTCGTTCCGCTGGCGGCCATTCACGCCTACCGGAACCCTACATCAGCCGCAGAGCCAGAGTCGGAACCACAATTTGATCCTCCACGACAGTCTAATTACCAGTGGGATCTGGAGATGATTGCCAACCAGTGGCAATCAGAGTCTTCTTCATCTCAGTACAACCCCAACTACAACTATGGATATCCGCCAGGCCAGCCATGGCAATAAACCAACTTAGGCCAAAAGCCTAAGCTTGGGGGAGTATGTATTCCCCACCGACATTACATTTATGTTTACACACTCATTGCTAGATGTCGGTGCTCATACTCTTTCATTGTACTATCCATGCTAGTTTATTTTCCTTTTTATGCTTTCTTCTTGTGTGTTTGAAAAACCTTAAGAAAAACCAAAAAAATTAATAATAGCTTTTCGCTAGTTTACTTTTCTTGCTATAGTAGTAGTAATTAAAAAGAAAACCCAAAAAGATTTCATGTTCTTCTTTTGCTTGTTGGGAGCTTTCCCATGTAAATAGTTTTATTTATTTTATTTTCTTTGGGGGTCGATAGGAGAAGACCATAATTAAATTTTTGTAGTGGCTCTTATATGAATTATTGTTGATTTAACCAAGAGCCCATATTGCCTTGTCTTCTCCTGTTTTTCTGAATGCTCGCAGATTCCAGCTTAGTCCAATGCACGTGCACTATTATTATTATTCACACCGTTCAGTCGTGCAAGTGAAAGGCAATTATGACGATATATGATGGACTGATTGAGATGAGAGAAGCTAGTATGAACTCGACCTCTCTTGTTTTTGTAAATACGATTAGTTCATCGTTCCTGATACAACCTATTATGAATAAACATGTTTGCAATGACAATTAGAGATTATAGTTGCTTATGCCATGCTTAATTATCTAGGAGTTTATAATGGTTTACCCTGCGTGCCAACATGCTATTAAAATGGTTGTGATGTGGTATGATGGGGTGGTATCCTCCTTTGAATGATTCAAGTGACTTGACTTGGCACATGTTCACACATGTAGTTGAAACAAATCAACATAGCCTTCACGATATTTATGTTCATGGTGGATTATATCCTACTCATGCTTGCACTCAATGTTCATTAATTTTAATGCATGTTCATGACTGTTGCCGCTCTCTAGTTGGTCGCTTCCCAGTCTTTTGCTAGCCTTCACTTTTACTAAGCGGGAATACTTCTTGTGCATCCAATATTTTAAACCCCAAAGATATTCCATATGAGTCCACCATACCTTCCTATATGCGGTATCTACCTGCCGTTCCAACTAAATTTGTATGTGCCAAACTCTAAACCTTCAAATGAAATTCTGTTTTGTATGCTCGAATAGCTCATGTATCAACTAGGGCTGTCCTTATCTTCCATGCTAGGCGGGTTATTCTCAAGAGGAGTGGACTCCGCTCCTCACTCACGAGAAAATGGCTGGTCACCGGGATGCCCAGTCCCATGCTTTATGCAAATCAAATCAAAATAATTGCAAAAAAAACTGCCCCGGGACTGTTGTTAGTTGGAGGCACTCGTTGTTTCGAGCAAGCCATGGATTGATGCTTGTTGGTGGAGGGGGGGGTATAAACTTTACCATTTTTTTGAGAACCGCCTATAATGTGTGTAGCATGGAAGATATCGCCATCTCTTGGTTGTTATGTTGACAATGAAAGTATGCCGCTCAAAATATTATTTTTCTCTGCTTTAAAATAGATCTCTGGCACCTCTACAAATCCCTGCTTCCCTCTGCGAAGGGCCTATCTATTTACTTTTATGTTGAGTCATCACCCTCTTATTAAAAAGCACCAGCTGGAGAGCACCGCTGTCATTTGCATTCGTTACTATTAATTTATATTGGGTATGACTATGACTGGATCTCTTTTACAATGAAATACAATGTTTAGTTAGTCCTTGATCTTTAAAGGTGCTCTGCATTTATGTTTTGCGGTCTCAGAAAGGGCTAGCAAGATACCATCTTGTTATATCATATCATGATTGTTTTGAGAAAGTGTTGTCATCCGAGATTTATTATCATTGCTCGCTAGTTGATTATGCCATTGATATGAGTAAACATGAGACCTAAGTGTTATTGTGAATGTGGTTAGTTCATAATCTTTGCTGAAAACTTGAATGCTAGCTTTACATATTTACAACAACAAGAGCAAAGAGAGTTTGTAAAAGTTTTTCTTTATCACTTTCAGTTTATCAACTGAATTGCTTGAGGACAAGCAAAGGTTTAAGCTTGGGGGAGTTGATACGTCTCCGTCGTATCTACATTTCCAAACACTTTTGCCCTTGTTTTGGACTCTAACTTGCATGATTTGAATGGAACTAACCCGGACTGACGCCGTTTTCAGCAGAATTGCCATTATATTATTTATGTGCAGAAACAAAAGTTCTCAGAATGACCTGAAACTCCACGGAACTTATTTTTGGCAAATATTAAAAATATTGGCGAAAGAATCAAGGCCAAGGGGCCCATAACCTGTCCACGAGGGTGGGGGAGCGCCTGACCGCCCTTGGGCGTGCCCCCCTGCCTCGTGGGCCCCCTGTTGCTCCACCGACCTCAACTCCAACTCCATATATTGTGTTCGGGGAGAAAAAAATCAGGGAAAAATATTCATCGCGTTTTACGATACGGAGCCGCTACCAAGCCCTAAATTCTCTCGGGCGGGCCGATCTGGAGTCTGTTAGGGGCTTCGGAGAGGGGAATCCGTCGCCATCGTCATCATCAACCATCCTCCATCACCAATTTCATGATGCTCACCGCCGTGCGTGAGTAATTCCATCGTAGGCTTGCTGGACGGTGATGGGTTGGATGATATTTATCATGTAATCGAGTTAGTTTTGTTAGGGTTTGATCCCTAGTATCCACTATGTTCTGAGATTGATGTTGCTATGACTTTGCTATGCTTAATGCTTGTCACTAGGGCCCGAGTGCCATGATTTTAGATCTGAACCTATTATGTTTTCATGAATATATGTGAGTTCTTGATCCTATCTTGCAAGTATATAGTCACCTACTATGTGTTATGATCCGCAACCCAAGTGACAATAATCGGGACCACTCCGGTGATGACCATAGTTTGAGGAGTTCATGTATTCACTATGTGTTAATGCTTTGGTCCGTACTCTATTAAAAGGAGGCCTTAATATCCCTTAGTTTCCGTCGACCCGCTGCCACGGAGGGTAGGACAAAAGATGTCATGCAAGTTCTTTTCCATAAGCACGTATGACTATATTCGAATACATGCCTACATTACGTTGATGAATTGGAGCTAGTTCTATGTCACCCTATGTTATGATCATACATGATGAACCACATCCGCATAATTCTCCATCACCGTCCAATGCCTACGAGCTTTTCACATATTGTTCTTCGCTTATTTACTTTTCCATTGCTATCTGTTACAATCACTACAAAACCCAAATATATTACTTTTGCTCTTCATTATCAAGTTATTTCCATACTACTTTGCTACTAAATACTTTGCTGCAGATACTAAGTTATCCAGGTGTGGTTGGATTGACAACTCAACTGCTAATACTTGAGAATATTCTTTGGCTCCCTTGTGTCGAATCAATAAAATTTGGTTGAATACTCTACCCTCGAAAACTGTTGCGTTCCCCTATACTTGTGGGTTATCACCATGCCGCCAGTATTTCAGAATTTTAGTAGTGGCGTGATTAAACCTACACGCCACGAATTTAGATTATGGGTAACCATTTCTCCACTAGTGGGCGCCTCTTTCTCGTGGCTTGGATGCCACCGAGTTGAGGTTGAGCTTCGCCTTGCGATAGTTGTAGTTGTCATGAGGAGGTTGATTGTGCCATTATTTTATTGAAGTTGCAGCAAGCATGTGGTCTGGTTGGATGGTTTCTTTTTGGACTAAGGATCATCAAAGTGATCGATGTCGGGGGAAGCTCCATCTTTGACCTTGGCTAGAGCCAGTGATGGTAACGCCTATGGATGTTGTGGCCTTCTTGAAGACGTCTATGGGCTGCTATGTCTCTGCTAGAGAGAACTTTGGGGAAAACCCCAGACCCGATCGGGTCGGATGATGACGGTGTTTTGATGTTGTTCCCCTTTCGTTGGCATCATTTTTGGAGCTTCACTCAACCAGTGAGAGTGAGGAGGGCGGTGGAGAGTGGTGTGCTTGGTGTTGAGGATAGTGGTGGTTGTCAAAGTGGTGGCCGGTGGAAGTCAATGGTGATGGCGTCGGGGTTTCTATTGCAACAACAATGGGGTGACCGGTGTCGGGGTCATGGCATGATTGCGATAGTCGGCTCTTCTTCGGTGTTTCCATGAGTTAGACTCGGGTTGGCTGCGACTTGGTGTTGCGATGAAGGGGTCTAAGTGGATGAAGCGGTAGGTGGACTGTTCATTGATCTTCCATGGCGCCAGCTTTGCATATCTCTCCTTCATATCTCTCAACCAGCATCGGAGTTGCATTGACCTTATTGTGCGTGGCTCGGTGGTTAGCATGGATTTTCATGTGGCTTCACAAGGTCTCTATGGAGTGTGCTGGGTCAAAGTCCCTTTTTTGTGAGTGAATGTCCCTTTGCTCAGAGAGAAGGGATGGCGATGACGTTGGTTGGAGAGAAGTGATGACGATGACATCGATGTGCTACATCGACAGGGATTTCTTCATAGTGTTGTGTGTGGGGTTTCTTGCTTGTGCCTGATAGTCTGTTTTGCATCATGTTTTCCTACTATTATTTATTGTATTTTGGACTGTTATTTCACTTTATGATACTATTATTGTGCATTTTCTCTCTTATTTTGAAAGTTTCACATGAAGAGGGAGATTGCTAGCAGCTAGAATTCTCAATCGGAAAGGGGTGCAACAGAGATAGCTATTCCGCAAAACTCAAAATGACCTGAAAATTTGCGGAGAATTATTTTGGAATGTATACATAATATTGACCAAAGAATTACTAGAAGGGGCCCACAAGGTAGCCACAAGCCAGGGAGGCGCCCCTACCCCATTGGGTGTGCCCCCCCGAGCTTTTGGCACCCTTGTCAGTCCTCCAAGGCCCATCTTCTCCTATATTATGCCATTTGCCCTAGAAAAAAATCAGAAGAAAACTTTCGGGACGAAGTGCCACCCTCTTGAGGAGAACTTGGGCAGGAGCACTTTTTCTCTCCGGCGGAGCGATTCCTCCGGGGACACTTCCCTCCCGAAGGGGGAAATCGAAGCCATCGACATCACCAGCAACCCTCTCATCGTGGGGGGGACCAATCTTCATCAACATCTTCACCAGCACTATCTCATCTCAAACCCTAGTCCATCTCTTGTATTCAATCTCTGTCTCAAAACCTCATATTCGTACATATGGTTGCTAGTAGTGTTGATTACATGTTGTAATTGATGCTAGTTGGTTTATTCGGTGGAAGATTATATGTTCAGGTCCTTGATGATATTCAAAACCCCTCTAATCTTGAACATAAATATGATTTTTGAGTAGTTACTTTTGTTCTTGAGGAAATGGGAGAAGTCTGGTTATAATTAATTGATACGTCTCCGTCATATCTACTTTTCCAAACACTTTTGCTCTTGTTTTGGACTCTAATTTGCATGATTTGAATGAAACTAACCCAGACTGATGATGTTTTCAGCAGAACTACCACGGCGTTGTTTTTTGTGCAAAAATAAAAGTTCTCGGAATTGGAAGAAACTTTTTGGAGACTTTTTATAGAATATATAAGAAATACTGGAGCATGATCCATATTAGGGGACTCACTAGTGGCCAACGAGCCACCAGGGTGTGGCCACCCCTGGGCACGCCCTGGTGCCTCGTGGGGCCCACGTGGATCCGCTGACCCTAATCTCAAGCCTATAAATTCCTATTTTCGAAGAAAAAAATAAAAGAAGAAGTTTCATTGTGTCTTACGAAACGGAGCCACCGCCACCTCCTGTTCTTCATCGAGAGGCCAGATCTAGAGTTCGTTCGTGGCTCCGGAGAGGGGGATTCGTCGCCATCATCATCACCAACCCTTCATCACCAATTTCAGGATGCTCACCATCGGGTGTGAGTACTTCCTTCGTAGACTTGCTGGCCGGTGATGGGCTTCGATGAGATTTATCATGTAATTGAGTCAATTTGTTAGGGCTTGATCCCACTACAAAAAAAGACACATCCGTGACATTGTGGGCTGAACGAATTTTTTTTTCTGTCATACATATGACACTTCTATGACTATAATTGTGACAAAACCCGGTATCATCATAGATTTGGTGGGCTCCTACTTCTATGACAAAAAATCATGACAGAAAATGGGCTTTTCGTCCTGGGCGGGCTGGAGACGCAGCTGCATGACATTCTTTGGGCCGTCCATGATGGAAAAAACCGTGCTAGAAGCGAGGGCAAGGAAAATTTCGGAGAGTTCCCGGTTATGGTGGGAGGTCGGGGGCCGAGCTATTCGTGTTTCTCTCGTACACGTATGTGCGTGTGTGCGAGGCGTTGGCTCTAACTGAACCCGAGCGAGGCGTTGGTCTCTAACTGAACCCGAGCGATTGCACTGCAGGCTACGCGTTACTGAACCCGAGTGATCGATCGATGGCTGTTAACTGAACCTGATCGGCGATTCTTCGCTACTGCTGCTAATCAAGCCGATCGATGCTGCCTCTGGGATGAACAGTGAGCTTTGCGGGGGGTTGGATGAGCAGTGGCGGTGGTGTTGCCTCTGGATGTCTGAGACCCGTGGTGTGGTGGAGGGCTGGATGAACAATGGATGGTGGAGGGTGCCCGTGGAGGGTGGTTGAACAGGACCCGTGGTGTGGAGGGATGGATGAGCAGAGACGGTGGAGGGGTGCCCGTGGAGGGGTGGTTGAACAGACCCGTGGTGTGGAGGGCTGGATGAGCAGAGACGGTGGAGGGTGGTTGAGCGAGGCGGTGGAGTAGCACGTGGTGGAGGCTGGATGAACGAAGCACGTGGAGGCTGGAGGAGGTCGGCGGTGCGGATGAACAAGATCCCATGGAGTCCTGTTTTGCGATGCGCCACCCCTCCCGATGAACAGGACCCCGTTTGACCGTGGCGCTCCAACACAAGTCCGTTTAAATCCGCTTTTGCGATCGCCACACCCTCCCAATCAACAGGACCCCGTTTCGACCGTAGGAGGTCCGTTTCGTCCATTTTGCGGTACGCCACACCCCTCCCGATCATCAGGACCCCTGTTTCGACCGTAGGAGGTCCGTTTCCTCCGTTTTGCGGTACGCCACACCCCTCCCGATCAACAGGACCCACATTTTGACCGAAGGAGGTCCGCTTCCTCCGTTCTGCGGTACGCCAGGCCTCGTTTCCATCGCCTGTTTCGTCCAAGCCCTCCCGATGAACACGACCACGCATTCCGTTCCGACCTAGCCGGTTGGCTCCCACGCGTTCCGTTGCCTCCCGATGAACACGACGCATTCTGTTGCCTCCCCATGAACACGACGCATTCCGTTGCCTCCCCATGAACACGACGCATTCCGTTGCCTCCCCATGAACACGACGACGACGCTGTTTCTCTGTTACGACCCATCCATGTACACGAGCCCTGGCCGTACGTATGCGCGAGTAGGCGTTCAAGACCCCGCCCGTATGTACACATACGTGGCCGTATTTTCTTTCTTGCACCCTGGCTGCTGTACGTACGTGTACATGCTACGTGCGCGCCTCTACTACGACGCGTACGTGCCTCTACTACGACACGTGCGCGCCTTTACATCCACCAGTATATATGTACGTACACGTTCGCGACCAGAATGACAACGCTACGTATGCTTCGACCAGGTGGGTCCCGACTGTCAGGCACTTCCTTGCCTGCAAAGATGTAGCTGGTGGGTCCCAGCAGTCAGGGGGCGAATCGTTTTTTTGCCCGGACGCACTTCCTTGCGTGCGAAGATGTAGCTGGTGGGTCCCAGCAGTCGGGGGCAAACGTTTTTTTCGTGAAATACGGTGGCCCGTCCGGTGGGTCCCCGCTGTCCGGTGGAGGAATAATTATTTTGCACGTAATAAGGAGGCACTTCATTGCTGCGGCCGTGGACCCAGCTGTCAGTGTTGGGGAACGTAGTAATTTCAAAAAAATTCCTACGCACACGCAAGATCATGGTGATGGATAGCAACGAGAGGGGAGAGTGTGTCCACGTACCCTCGTAGACCGAAAGCGGAAGCGTTATGACAACGCGGTTGATGTAGTCGTACATCTTCACGATCCGACCGATCCAAGAACCGAACGTACGACACCTCCGTGTTCAGCACACGTTCAGCTCGATGACGATCCCGGACTCGATCCAGCAGAGTGTCGGGGATGAGTTCCACGAGACGACGGCGTGGTGGCGATGATGATGCTCTACGGCGCAGGCTTCGCCTAAACTCCGCGACGATCGGCCCGAGGTGGAATATGGTGGAGGGGCACCGCACACGGCTAAGGAACGATCCGTAGATCAACTTGTGTCATGGGGTGCCCCCTGCCCCCGTATATAAAGGAGCAAGGGGGAGGGGGCGGCCAGCCATGGGAGGGCGCTCCAGGGAGGAGTCCTATTCCACCGGGAGTAGGATTCCTTCCTTTCCTAGTCCAACTAGGAGACCTTCCATGTAGTAGGAGTAGGAGAGAAGGAAAGGGAAGAGAGAAGGAAGGAAGGAGGGGTGCGGCCCTCCCCTAGTCAATTCGGACTAGGCCTTGGGGCGCGCGTCCTGCCCTAGGCAGCCCTCTCTCTTTCCGTATGGCCCAATAAGGCCCAATACTTCTCCGGCGAATTCCGTAACTCTCCGTACTCGAAAAATACCGAATCACTCGGAACCTTTCCGAAGTCCGAATATAGTCGTCCAATATATCGATCTTTACGTCTCGACCATTTCGAGACTCCCCGTCATGTCCCTGAAATCATCAGGGACTCCGAACTCCTTCGGTACATCAAAACTCATAAACTCATAATATAACTGTCATTGTAACGTTAAGCGTGCGGACCCTACGGGTTCGAGAACTATGTAGACATGACCTAGAACTGTTTTCGGTTAATAACCAATAGTGGAACCTGGATGTTCATATTGGCTCCTACATATTCTACGAAGATCTTTATCGGTCAAACCGCATAACAACATAAGTTGTTCCCTTTGTCATCGGTATGTTACTTGCCCGAGATTCGATCGTCGGTATCCAATACCTAGTCTAATCTCGTTACCGGCAAGTCTCTTTACTCGTTCTGTAATACATCATTTCATAACTAACTCATTAGTTACAATGCTTGCAAGGCTTAGGTGATGAGTATTACCGAGAAGGCCCAGAGATACCTCTCCGACAATCGGAGTGACAAAACCTAATCTCGAATTTATGCCAACTCAACATATACTTTTGGAGACACCTGAGAGTATCTTTATAATCACCCGATTCGTTGTGACGTTTGGTAGCACACAAAGTGTTCCTCCGTAAACGGAGTTGCACAATCTCATAGTTGCAGGAACTTTGTATAAGTCATGAAGAAAGCAATAGCAACATACTAAACGATCAAGTGCTAAGCTAACGGAATGGTTCAAGTCAATCACATCATTCTTCTAATGATGTGATCCCATTAATCAAATGACAACTCATTTGTCCATGGCTAGGAAACATAACCATCTTTGATAAACGAGCTAGTCAAGTAGAGGCATACTAGTGACACTCTGTTTGTCTATGTATTCACACATGTATTACGTTTCCGGTTAATACAATTCTAGCATGAATAATAAACATTTATCATGAAATAAGGAAATAAATAATAACTTTATTATTGCCTCTAGGGCATATTTCCTTCAGTCTCCCACTTGCACTAGAGTCAATAATCTAGTCCACATTGACATGTGATTTAACACCAATATTCATATCTGTATATGATTAATACCCATAGTTCACATCGTCATGTGACCAACACCCAAAGGGTTTACTAGAGTCAATAATCTAGTGCACATCGCTATGTGATTAACACCCAAAGAGTACTAAGGTGTGATCATGTTTTGCTCGTGAGATAATTTTAGTCAATGGGTCTGTCACATTCAGATCCGTAAGTATTTTGAAAATATTCTATGTCTACAATGCTCTGCATGGAGCTACTCTAGCTAATTGCTCCCACTTTCAATATGTATCTAGACCGAGACTTAGAGTCATCTAGATCAGTGCCAAAACTTGTATCGACGTAACCCTTTACGACGAACCTTTTGTCACGTCCATAATCGAGAAACATATCCTTATTCCACTAAGGATAATTTTGACCGCTGTCCAGTGATCTACTCCTAGATCACTATTGTACCCCCTTGCCAAAATCAGTGTAGGGTATACAATAGATCTGGTACACAGCATGGCATACTTTATAGAACCTATGGCTGAGGCATAGGGAATGACTTTTCATTCTCTTTCTATTTTCTGCCGTGGTCGGGCTTTGAGTCATACTCAATTTCACACCTTGTAACACAGGCAAGAAACTCTTTCTTTGACTATTCCATTTTGAACTACTTCAAAATCTTGTCAAGGTATGTACTCATTGAAAAACTTATCAAGCGTCTTGATCTATCTCTATAGATCTTGATGCTCAATATGTAAGCAGCTTTACCGAGGTCTTTCTTTGAAAAAACTCCTTTCAAACACTCCTTTGTGCTTTGCAGAATAATTCTACATTATTTCCGATCAACAATATGTCATACATATACTTATCAGAAATGCTGTAGTGCTCCCACTCACTTTCTTGTAAATACAGGCTTCACCGCAAGTCTGTATAAAACTATATGCTTTGATCAACTTATCAAAGCGCATATTCCAACTCCGAGATGCTTGCACCAGTCCATAGATGGATCGCTGGAGCTTGCGTATTTTGTTAGCATCTTTAAGATTTACAAAACCTTCTGGTTGCATCATATACAACTCTTCTTTAATAAATCCATTAAGGAATGCAGTTTTGTTTATCCATTTGCCAGATTTCATAAAATGCGGCAATTGCTAACATGATTCGGACAGACTTAAGCATAGATACGAGTGCGAAACTCTCATCGTAGTCAACACCTTGAACTTGTCGAAAACCTTTTGCGACAATTCTAGCTTTGTAGATAGTAACACTACTATCAGCGTCCGTCTTCCTCTTGAAGATCCATTTATTTTCTATGGCTTGCCGATCATCGGGCAAGTCAACCAAAGTCCATACTTTGTTCTCATAAATGGATCCCATCTCAGATTTCATGGCCTCAAGCCAAATCTGGGCTCATCATCGCTTCCTCATAGTTCGTAGGTTCATCATGGTCTAGTAACATGACTTCCAGAACATGATTACCGTACCACTCTCGTACGGATCTTACTATGGAAGACCTACGAGGTTTGGTAGCAACTTGATCTGAAGTTTTATGATCATCATCATTAACTTCCTCACTAATTGGTGTAGGAATCACTGGAACTGATTTCTGTGATAAACTACTTTCCAATAAGGGAGAAGGTACAATTACCTCATCAAGTTCTACTTTCCTCCCACTCACTTCTTTCGAGAGAAACTCCTTCTCTAGAAAGGATCCATTCTTGGCAACGAATGTCTTGCCTTTCGGATCTGTGATAGAAGGTGTACCCAACATTTTGGGTATCCTATGAAGACGCACTTTTTCGATTTGGGTTCAAGCTTATCATGTTGAAACATTTTCACATAAGCATCGCAACCCAAACTTTAAGAAACGACAACTTTGGTTTCTTGCTAAACCATAGTTCATACGGTGTCGTCTCAACGGATTTATATGGTGCCCTTTTTAACGTGAATGCAGCTGTCTCTAATGTATAACTCCAAAACGATAGTGGTAAATCGGTAAGAGACATCATTGATCGCACCATATCTAATAAAGTACGGTTATGACGTTTGGACACACCATTACACTGTGGTGTTCCAGGTGACGTGAGTAGTGAAACTATTTCACATTGTTTTAACTGAAGACCAAACTCGTAACTCAAATATTTGTCTCCGCGATCAGATCGTAGAAACCTTATTTTCTTGTCACGATGATTTTCCACTTCACTCTGAAATTCTTTGAACTTTTCAAATGTTTCAGACTTATGTTTCATTAAGTAGATATACCCATATCTGCTCAAATCATCTGTGAAGGTCGAAAATAATGATACCCGCCATGACCTTAACACTCATCGGATCGCATACATCAAGATGTATTATTTCCAATAAGTCGGTTGCTTTCGCTCTCATCGTTCGGAGAATGAGTCTTAGTCATCTTGCCCATGAGGCATGGTTACGCAAGCATCAAGTGATTCATAATCAAGTGATTCCAAAATCCCATCAGCATGGAGTTTCTTCATCGCTTTACACCAATATGACCTAAACGGCGATTGCCACAAATAAGTTGCACTGTCATTATTAACTTTGCATCTTTTGGTTTCAATATTATGAATATGTGTATCACTACGATCGAGATCCAATGAACCATTTTCATTGGGTGTGTAACCATATAAGGTTTTATTCATGTAAGCAGAACAACAGTTTATTCTCTTACTTAAATGAATAACCAGATTGCAATAAACGATCAAATCATATTCATGCTCAACGCAAACACCAAATAACATTTATTTAGGTTCAACACTAATCCCGAAAGTATAGGGAGTGTGCGATGATGATCATATCAATCTTGAAACTACTTTCAACACACATTGTCACTTCACCCTTAACTAGTTTCTGTTTATTCTGCAACTCCCGTTTCGAGTTACTACTCTTAGCAATCGAACAAGTATCAAATACTCAGGGGCTACTATAAACACTAGTAAGGCACACATCAAACACATGTATATCAAACATACCCTTGTTCACTTTGCCATCCTTCTTACTCACAAAATATTCAGGGCTTTTCCGCTTCGGTGACCATTTCCTTTGCGATTATAAGCACTCGGTTTCAGGCTTTGGTCCAGCTTTGGTCTTCTTCACGGGGTGACAACTTTCTTGTCATTCTGCTTGAAGTTTCCCTTTCTTTCCTTTGCCCGTTTCTTGAAACTAGTGGTCTTGTCAATCATCAACACTTGATGCTCTTTCTTGATTTCTACCTTCGTTGATTTCAACATCACGAAGAGCTCGAGAATCTTTTTCGTCATCCCTTGCATACTATAGTTCATCACGAAGTTCCACTAACTTAGTGATGGTGACTAGAGAATTCTGTCAATCACTATCTTATCTGGAAGATTAACTCCCTCTTGATTCAAGCGATTGAAGTACTCAGACAATCTGAGCACATGCTCACTAGTTGAGCGATTCTCCTCCATCTTTTAGCTATAGAACTTGTTGGAGACTTCATATCTCTCAACTCGGGTATTTGCTTGAAATATTAACTTCAATTCCTGGAACATCTTATATGGTCCATGATGTTCAAAACATCTTTGAAGTCCCGATTCTAAGCCGTTAAGCATGGTGCACTAAACTACCAAGTAGTCATCATATTGAGCTAGCCAAACGTTCATAACGTCTGCATCTGCTCCTGCAATAGGTCTGTCACCTAGCGGTGCATCAAGGACATAATTTTTCTGTGCAGCAATGAGGATAAACCTCAGATCACGGATCCAATCCGCATCATTGCTACTAACATCTTTCAACACTATTTTCTCTAGGATCATATCAAAATAAACATTTGAAAGCAACAACGCGAGCTATTGATCTACAACATAATTTGCAAAAATACTACCAGGACTAAGTTCATGATAAATTTAAGTTCAATTAATCATATTACTTGAGAACTCCCACTTAGATAGACATCTCTCTAGTCATCTAAGTGATCACGTGATCCAAATCAACTAAACCATAACCGATCATCACGTGAGATGGAGTAGTTTTCAATGGTGAACATCACTATGTTGATCATATCTACTATATGATTCACGCCGACCTTCGGTCTCCGTGTTCCGAGGCCATATCTGCATATTCTAGGCTCGTCAAGTTTAACTTTGAGTATTCTGCGTGTGCAAAACTGGCTTGCACCCGTTGTAGATGGACGTAGAGCTTATCACACCCGATCATCACGTGGTGTGCGGGCACTCTGAACTTTTGGCAACGGTGCATACTCGGGAGAACACTTCTTGATAATTTTAGTGAGCGATCATCTTAAAATGCTACCGTCAATCAAAGCAAGATAAGATGCATAAAGGATAAACATCACATGCAATCAATATAAGTGATATGATATGGCCATCATCATCTTGTGCTTGTGATCTCCATCTTGAAGCACCATCATGATCACCATCGTCACCGGTAGCGACACCTTGATCTCCATCGTAGCATCGTTGTCGTCTCGCCAACTATTTCTTCTCGACTATCGCTACCGCTTAGTGATAAAGTAAAGCAATTACATGGCGTTTGCATTTCATACAATAAGCGACAACCATATGGCTCCTGCCATTGCCGATAACTTCGGTTACAAAACATGATCATCTCATACAATAAAATATAGCATCACGTCTTGACCATATCACATCACAGCATGCCCTGCAAAAACAAGTTAGACGTCCTCTACTTTGTTGTTGCAAGTTTTACGTGGCTACTACGGGCTGAGCAAGAACCCTTCTTACCTACGCATCAAAACCACAACGATAGTTCGTCAAGTTAGTGTTGTTTTAACCTTCGCAAGGACCGGCGTAGCCACACTCGATTCAACTAAAGTGAGAGAGACAGACACCCGCCAGTCATCTTTAAGCAACGAGTGCTCGTAACGGTGAAACCTGTCTCGCGTAAGCGTACGCATAATATCGGTCCGGGCCGCTTCATCTCACAATACCGCCGAACCAAAGTATGACATGCTGGTAAGCAGTATGACTTGTATCACCCACAACTCACTTGTGTTCTACTCGTGCATATAACATCAACGCATAAAACCAGGCTCTGATACCACTGTTGGGGAACGTAGTAAAATTTCAAAAAAATTCCTACGCACACGCAAGATCATGGTGATGCATAGCAACGAGAGGGGAGAGTGTGTCCACGTACCCTCGTAGACCGAAAGCGGGCGTTATGACAACGCGGTTGATGTAGTCGTCGTCTTCAAGATCCGACCGATCCAAGTACCGAGCGTCGGCACCTCCGTGTTCGCACATCGTTCAGCTCGATGGCGATCCCGGACTCCGATCCAGCGGGGTGTCGGGATGAGTTCCGTCAACCGCGATGGCGTGGTGGCGATGATGATGCTCTACGGCGCGAGGCTTCGCCTAAACTCCGCGACGATCGACCGAGGTGGAATATGATGGAGGGGGCACCGCTGCACGGCTAAGGAACGATCCGTAAATCAACTTGTGTCATGGGGTGCCCCTGCCCCGTATATAAAGGAGCAAGGGGAGGCGGCCGGCCAAGGAGGCGCGCCAGGGAGGAGTCCTACTCCCACCGGGAGTAGGATTCCTTCCATTCTAGTCAACTAGGAGACCTTCCATGTAGTAGGAGTAGGAGAGAAGGAAAGGGAAGAGAGAAGGAAGGAAGGAGGGTGCGGCCTCCCCTAGTCAATTCGATCTAGGCCTTGGGGCGCGCGCCTGCCCTAGGCAGCCCCTCTCTCTTTCCGTATGGCCCAATAAGGCCCAATACTTCTCCGGCGAATTCCGTAACTCTCCGGTACTCGAAAAATACCGAATCACTCGGAACCTTTCCGAAGTCCGAATATAGTCGTCAATATATCGATCTTTACGTCTCGACCATTTCGAGACTCCTCGTCATGTCCCCGATCTCATCAGGGACTCGAACTCCTTCGGTACATCAAAACTCATAAACTCATAATATAACTGCCATTATAACGTTAAGCGTGCGGACCCTACGGGTTCGAAAACTATGTAGACATGACCTAGAACTGTTTCCGGTCAATAACCAATAGTGGAACCTGGATGTTCATATTGGCTCCTACATATTCTCTGAAGATCTTTATCGGTCAAACCGCATAACAACATCGTTGTTCCTTTGTCATCGGTATGTTACTTGCCCGAGATTCGATCGTCGGTATCCAATACCTAGTTTAATCTCGTTACTGGCAAGTCTCTTTACTCGTTCCGTAATACATCATTTCATAACTAACTCATTAGTTACAATGCTTGCAAGGCTTAGGTGATGAGTATTACCGAGAAGGCCCAGAGATACCTCTCCGACAATCGGAGTGACAAAACCTAATCTCGAATTTATGCCAACTCAACATATACTTTTGGAGACACCTGTAGAGTACCTTTATAATCACCCGATTCGTTGTGACGTTTGGTAGCACACAAAGTGTTCCTCCGGTAAACGGGAGTTGCACAATCTCATAGTTGCAGGAACTTTGTATAAGTCATGAAGAAAGCAATAGCAACATACTAAACGATCAAGTGCTAAGCTAACGGAATGGGTCAATTCAATCACATCATTCTTCTAATGATGTGACCCCGTTAATCAAATGACAACTCATTTGTCCATGGCTAGGAAACATAACCATCTTTGATAAACGAGCTAGTCAAGTAGAGGCATACCAGTGACACTCTGTTTGTCTATGTATTCACACATGTATTACGTTTACGGTTAATACAATTCTAGCATGAATAATAAATATTTATCATGAAATAAGGAAATAAATAATAACTTTATTATTGCCTCTAGGGCATATTTCCTTCAGTCAGCCTCTCCACGTACAGTCCACGTCCGATGGAAGCCGTTCCTTGACCATGTTGACCAGGCCGTGCCGAGAGCACCAGGGCGGTGGACGACGGCGAGGCCTAGGAAGGGAACGACACGGAGGCAGGGAAGACTCGGCAGTTGTTTCCCATGCGGAGAATCTGTTGTCTGAGGTTTTATGGTTCGTCTGTCATTGCGGAGAATAACAGCAGGTGTGGGTGAGTAGAGGATGGCTAGGCGATGGCGGAGTACGGTGGGGCGGTGAGGCCTGCTGTGCAGCAGCAGCCCGGCCGTGGGGAGGAGGAGCAGCAGCAGTCTCGCCGGCGCTTGTTTGAGCGGCCGGAGCAGGAAGAGCGAGAGATTGAAGAAGCCACGACGGCTGTTGGATGGCCATCCAACGATCCTTTGCTGTCGTCAACCTTTTTAGGAAAGCCTCAAATCTGTGGAAAACAGCATACAGCCCATCTGCCATTATTTCTAATAATTTACAGCCCATTTGCTAATTATTAAGGTTTTTTTTGGAGCCCATATTCTTTTTGTTAGCATTACAGCCCATATTGTGGCCATGGTTAAAAAATTATACGAAATTTTGCATATTTCGGTGCGGTCCGAACTGTTTTTAATCCCGAAATTTTGAGTCACATTCAAACTGATTTTTAAAATAAATGTATATCAATATAAAATCCAAAAATTCTCAATGCATAAAAATTAATGTAATTTAAAATCTCGAAATGAAAAAAATATATTTGAAACTAATTGCCGGTTTGATGTGTTTTAAAAATTTACATCCCATTTCTCATTACTGATAGGCCATTTTCTCGGCCAGCCGAATGAAGCTCTCCTCGTCTTGAAAGATTTGCAGCCCAACAAGCCTGACAAAGCGACTTACTTGGCAAATCACAAAAAAACTGGGCTGTGGCCATGGACCCAGTTGTTAGCCTCTCCACGTACAGTACTCTTCCAATGGAAGTCCGTCATTGACCACATTGACCACGCCGCGCCGAGAGCACCAAGGCGGTGGACGACGGCGAGGCCTAGGAAGGGGACGACGCGGAGCCGGGGAAGACGCGGCAGTGGATGCCCACGCGGAGAGGAGTATGAGGGTTCACTGGTTCGGCTGCGGCGTGAGGCTGCCGTCGCCGTAGAATAACAGGGGGTGTGGGTGAGTAGAGGGATACCTGGGCCAGCGGTGGGAGTAGTAGGGCGGTGAGGCCTCCGCGGCATCCTGATCGGCCACGAGAGGCGAGCACGCAGCACACGACCGGCGCTGCTTGGCGGCGGCCGAGCAAGAAGACCAGAGGTTGAAGAAGCACTATGGTTGTTGGATGGACATCGTGCGGTCATTGGAGCTAGAATCGTTCATATTGACTAAGTTGACAAAGCCCTCCGTCCTCGTCAACTTAGTAGGCCCTAAGTCAGCCACCCACTATGGTGGGTCCCAGCTAGCAGGGGGTATTCATTTTTTGGTGAGTAATAAGGAGGCACTTCCTTGCGTGCGAAGATACAGCTGGTGGGTCTGACCTGTCAGCGGGGGGAACTTTTTTTCGTGAAATACAGAAGCCCTTCCCACGTTCAGTGCACGCATAGTTCGTAATAAGGAGGAACTTTCCTTCCGTGCGACCATGGACCTCGTGGATCCCAGCCGTCAGGCTCTCCACGTACAGTCCTCTTCCGATGACTCTCGTATGTTGACCACGCCGCGCCGAGCGCACCGAGGCGGTGGACAACGGCGAGGCCCCAGACTAGAACGACCCGGAGATGGGGAAGACACGGTAGTGGAGTCGCAGACGGAGAGGAGTGGGAAACTTGACTGGTTCAGGTGCGGGGTGGGCCTACACTCAGCAGAGAATAACAGGAGGTGTGGAGTGGAGGGATGGCCTGGCCGTCGGCGGGGTAGCGTTTTGCTGAGGAGGGCAAAACAACGCCGCTGGATGCCGAAGGCTGGAGCAGGCAGTTCCGGCAGCGCTGGGGGGAGAAGACGAGAGATTGAAGAAGAATGTCGGCCGTTGGATGTAAATCCAACGCCTTCTTAGGCTTTGACCTACTGGCCCACATGTCAGCCAGTCCATTTGTTTTTTAGTCCATTTGGTGGGTTGGGTGAAACAATGATGTAGCATCTATGCAGCCCATTTAAATCCCATTTGCATTTTTCTCAAAATCCGCGGACTTGCTGGGCTGGGTGAAAATATCATGTTGGGCTAGACGGAGAAATGTTATAAAAACATAAACACATGATTGCACGTCAGTAAAATCTTTGCAAGCTTATGTACGCAATCACTAGAAGTTAACTTGCCAAGTTATATATAAACAATTATTATTATTATTATTTTGTAAGAACTTTCAACTTACGAAATAAAATATCATTTAATTTGATGAGTTAAAAGTACGTGTGGTATTATTATTTTTTAGGCTAGACGTGGGACAGTTGAGTTGGTTCTAGCGGAAAGTACTGGGAGAAAACTCAGTTTACATCGAAAAAGAAAGTGGGAGAAAATTCAGAGACCTGTTGGGTCCACCTGAGGAGGGAATATGTTGGGAGGAAGGAGATTCAAAGCACGGCAGCCGAGTGAACTAGTTTTTTATGGACAAGTGAACTAGTTTACATACATAAGCAAATAGCCACTAAAAAAGCAATCAGGTTAATGGGTTCTTAAAAGAAATATTTGGACAAAACAGATAATTACGACACATAGGCTAATGCATGAAACACTCGGATGATAAAGTTGCTTATAAGCAGATAAAGTACAACATCTAGACCTTCACGCACGCTTGATCATGATGCTGCGGCTGTCCGTGTACTCGTCGATTCGGGAAGCGAACCGCCCTCATGTCCATGTCTGCTGTACATGTCGTAGCATGCGTGTCGTCCTTGGCCGCGTAGGTTATGTAGGCTAGATTCGAGGTACCTCCCATGTGTTCAGGTCGTCTTCTTTCATGTTGGCGTGTCGGGGTCGATGATGGTCTCGGCGAGGTCAACTCTGAGTTCTTCTCCTGCCGTTCTTGATGATCTTGTATTGCTACGGATGTCGACAAGCTTGTTGCACCGATGGCGAATCGTCACGTTCTTCCTTCTCTCCACCGTAGCGAAGGTGCGATCGGCGCTGCCGATGAAACGGCGAATGCTCGAACCTGATGCAACCATAGGATGGAGGCGAGGCGAGCTTCACCGAGTCCGTGTCGTTGGTGTACATCACATTCAACTTGGTGCAGCCATAGGACTGAGCGGAGAACTCAAAGGGAACTCCTTGCTGAAGTCCATATCCAGAGGCTCACCCTCGGATCCCCATTGGAGTCTCTTGAGTGAGCGAGTGTGTAGGCGGCGGCAGCAGTTCGTTTTCAGCTCTTGGGGAACTGGATTCAACGATGGTGAGTGTGTACACGCGACAACAATTACTACCCTCCTCGTCCCTGCGCCCGGCAGAAGATGCACCCTCGGCCACACGTCGGTTCTGGCAAGCGGTCAGTATTGGTCTTTGTAATAATAGGAGTTAGTGGTCACTTTACTTAAATTTAATTAGCTTTAATAGAAATTTATACTTAAAACAAGCAATGCATTAACTCGTTCTATCAGTGCCGCAGGATCAACATGCACAACAATTAGAACTATTATTCTCAGGACGCACACGATCAGCACATGTGTCGCACTTTCACAAAGATAATATTACCAAGTTTGAACTATTTGTTATCGTTGTTGTCCTCTGCATCATCATGCCGTGTTTCCCAGCTTGCAAGATTCAGAACCAACAAATAATATCCAAATAATAAGTACAACAAAGATGCCTACACATCTCATTGATTCCCAGCTTGCAAGATTCAGAACCAACAAATAAGATACAAATAATAAGTACAACAAAGATGCCTACACATCTCATTGATTCCCAGCTTGCAAGATTCAGAACCAACAAATAAGATTCAAATAATAAGTACAACAAAGATGCCTACACATCTCATTGATTCCCAGCTTGCAAGATTCGAACCAACCCATTAGAGCCTTTTGATAAAGTGAATATCGGGATTAAATCCATCTCGGATAGCCATGTCATACAATCGAAGAACTTGGCGAATGCTCTTGACCGTCACAACATCTCACGTAGTTGAGTATTCCTGTTTGCACAAAGATGTTTGCACAAGACAAACAACGAGACAGAGAGCATGATTTCACTTTAATAGCGGCCTCCTTGAACTCAACCTCCAGCTCTACTTGGATGAAGTCTGCCTCGAGTTCCATGATTCAATTCATGCGCCTTTTTTTGTAGTTCACCTGAAATGAAGCAAAGATAGCATCATTCAGCTAGTAAGAAATACTTGCTCTTGTGAGCTGGCAAGTTCTTCTTTAGTAGTTGCACTAAAATTGAGGAACATTAAGGTTGGCTGTCCGGCTCATGTAAGGTGCAACTATAATTTTCTTATCCTTTTGTGCAGTTCCACTAAAATAAAGTGCCATTGTGGTGACATGGACGGCTCCATCTTGCAAAGGCTAATAAAATGTTGCGAGATTACGGAAAGAACTTGGCGGAGATTTTGGAAACTCAATCACCATTTTGTGCAGTTCCACCAAAATTGAGAGATATTGCCCACGTGACATTTTAGTTGAACTGCACAAGACACTCATTCCAAAAAAAAGTGTTTTGTGCAGTTCACCAAAAGGTCACAATAGCAACAAGGTGAAATGGATATCCCTATCTGCATAAAAAAGATAGAAAGTAAACAATTGCTGGTCAATAAGAATATACGAAACATATACAAAATGAAAAGAAGCATCTTAATTATGTTCATGGCAATCACGCAAGACGGTAGAAATTTTAAAAGCGTCGGCAATGCTTCATGTTACCAGAAGCATTACGATCAACAATGAGATTCCTCAAATATGGGATTACTTTAATGGTGGCATTGCTTGTTTACCAGACACATTAAATCAACAGCAGCTAAAGAGTTGGTTTAAGGGCATGGGACCGTGGGGACACTAGGACACTCAGCAGCGTAAAGGAGCAACTTACTTATCATATGGGGAAACAGCAGGAGTGCCATTTGTAACACAATTTAATTGCATCTTATCACTAGAGGCATTAGATTAACAATAACACTGGTTAGACATGTCCCTAAGGTAACAGTGTGATCGCTTCATTTTACATGCGCCCTTACATTAACAATAGCAAAAGGTTGGTATAAGGACATGCGACAGTGGACGTATCAGCACAATGTACCTACAAGGAGGCATAAAGTGGTGATGCCAAGTTTGTTCATGCTATGTGAGGGCAGAAAACCTAATCCCGGAGACCTTGTACTATGTGAGGGCAGAAAATCTAATCCTGGAGACCTTTTACTATGTGAGGGCAGCAAATCTAATCACAGAGACCTTTTACTATGTGAGGGCAGCAAATCTAATCACGAGACCTTTTACTATGTGAGGGAGCAAATCTAATCCTGAGACCTTTTACTATGTGAGGCAGCAAATCTAATCCACGAGACCTTTTACTATGTGAGGGCAGCAAATCTAATCTCGAGACCTTTTACTATGTGATGGCAGCAAATCTAATCCTGGACATACTCTGTTGACTTGTCCACCACCGCCACTTTCTATCCTTTTTCAACCAATAATAGATCTGTTCCTTATCCAGGTTTGTACTGCGTTTTCCCATTATTTCCCTTTTCAACTAAGAGACCGGTTGGGTATCCGGTCTCTACTACTTTCACCATATTATTTCCTCTTTGAATAAAGTCCTAGACTCATGCTACAACTTTCCCCCCTTTCTTCGTTGTTTGAACAAAGCCCTAGATTCGAATGCATGAAGTAGCTTTACCTCTAATAATACTAAAATTTTAGGTGGCTTTGGAAGAGCTGATGGGAGTAGAAAAAGATGCACATGCAGACACGTGGGGAGCTGGGGCAGTAGAGCAAGGCAGCTTTGAAGAACTTATACTGAGAGGTCGCGGGATGTCGGCGGCAGGTCGGATCTGCGGACAATCTGGCGGGGAGGAAGAAGGGTCGGAGGACCTCCCGAGCCGGCAGCTTGTGTCGGAGAGAACAGCAGTCAGAGGATCGGGCCCCTCCGGCAGTTGTGGGTTTCCTCCTCGGGCGATGACCGTGTGAGCGATGCACCTTTTAGTCCTCTACACACACTGGCGAAGGGATCCGGCGGATCTGTGACCAGCGGTGAGCAGAGAGAAAATGTCGCTACCGCTGTCTTGTTTATATCTGGAGAGGATGAGAGAATGAAGAGAGAAACCCTAGTAAAGCAAGCGCTCAGGCCCCTGCGTCCATATATAGTGGAGTGATTATCTTTTTTCTCTCGACAACAAGCGTTTCAATTTGTGTACGTGGCATTAAAGAAAAGAAACTCTCTATTTAAGGTGACTACTGTATGACTCCTACTTACTACTAGTAGTACTACAGTATTGTTCACTTGTGATCCCCGCCCCTCCATTCATTGAACAACCCCACGGGTGAATAAACATACAATAAGTATTGTATTTATATAGAATGAACAAGCTCGAACTATTTTCGCGTAGTTAAAATTTGAGGGTGGGGCTTTTCCCGGGCAGTACGCGCGACAGTTTTTGGGTAGGCGGCTTGACAGAGAGGTGAGGAGGGTGAGCGAGTGGGGCTGTGCGATTTTTTGACGACGCTTTACTGCTGGAAAGACTTGTGATATGACCACTCACTATAGTCATGAATTACTGGCGCTCCGACCAGGGTGATGGCCCCCTTCCGTTCCGCGCTCTAATCTGGTGCATGACACGTCGACCCGGATGCTGGCTCTCCCACATGTCGGAGTAGTAAGAAGGAGCAAAGAATGATGCGGTATATACTAGTACTATACTACTCCCTCCGTTCCTAAATATAAGTCTTTGGAGAGATTTCACTATGGACCACATACGGAGAAAAATGAGTGAATCTACACATAAAATGCATCGATATACATCGTATGTGGTCCATAGTGAAATATCTCGAAGACTTATATTTAGGAACGGAGGAGTACTACTCAGGTCGGAGGAGTGCGAACCACGGCAGCCCAGTGAACTAGCGGTCACGAACCACGGTAGCCAGTAAACCAGCGAGAAAACAATATGCTGATATGGCCATAAAAACAATGTGCTACGGTCCACATTTGTAGCATGTCAAGAAACACTCCTCTTTGTTTTGATCCACGAGTTAGAGCTAGTTTGGGTTGAAATAGCCTCAAATTATCGAAACAAGAGGGGTTAGTTTGAGCTAGTTTGCTCTAACCCAGCTAAAAAAACTAGGCCGGTCGAGAGGTTCTAATTGGGTTAGTTATCCTCGGGCCCACTAAAAGAGAACTAAAAAAATCTCCCCTGCCCGCACCAGATCGCTCCCCCCTCTCGCACGACTCCTCTCTGTTCCCCATAGGCCCGCTCGCCCTCTCTCTCCTCCGGCCGCCCTCTCCTTCCGGCCTCCGCCGCCCTACTCCGGCCGCCCTCTCCCTCCGGCCTTCGAAGGTCGCCCCGCTCCCCCTTCACCAGCTGTTTTTCTCCCTCTGTCATGCGCGGAGGCAGCGCATCTACCAGGGAGGTCGCGAGAGGTGATTTTGTTTGTTCCTTCTCTCTCTCACGGCCATATCATTGATCTTTCTTGCTCTAGCTCTAATTATGATATGGAAAAGTAGATCCTGATCAAACTTGGTATAGATTTGTGGTGCACGCATGGAATTGTTTGATGCTGCTTGAGGAGGTAATAAATCTTTATAGAGGCCCAAAGATTCAGGTCACCTTTCTAGGTATTTCAATTTCAGGCTTGCATTACTTCTAGAGGCCCAAAGATTCAGTTCACCTTTCTAGGTATTTCAATTTCAGGCTTGCATTATTTCTAGAGGCCCAAAGATTTAGTTCACCTTTCTAGGTATTTCAGTTTAGAGCTTGCATTATTTCTAGAGGCCCAAAGATTGAGTTCACCTTTCTAGGTATTTCACTTTCGAGCTTGCATTATTTCTAGAGGCCCAAAGATTCAGTTCACCTTTCTAGGTATTTCAGTTTCAGGCTTGCATTATTTCTAGAGGCCCAAAGATTCAGTTCACCTTTCTAGGTATTTTAGGTACAGGCTTGCATTATTTCTAGAGGCCCAAAGATTAAGTTCCTAGTAAGCGGCAAGCGGCCCTGCTACCCATGCCAGTGTCGACCTCAACTCGCAAGGGCCAGCGCCGGAGGGGTTCCCGGGGCTTGGGCTCTACATAGCCTTCCTCCAGAGCGACGATGGCGAGCTCCTCCCTCGGTGCGTGAGGGGCTCCGGGCTCCCTCCCTATCGTGAATGACTTCCGTGATGAGTTAGATCATTCTTTGTTTCATGAAGTGTTCTTTTATTTTGTGAAGCTTGATGGACGACTTGTATGTTTAAGTGGGATATCTCATTTGTATGGACAAAGTAAAAATTATCATGTTTTGCATGCTTGATTTGTATAGATGGTTCGTTTATGTCAATTGTGGCGGGAGGAGGCCACAGAAGAGCCAGCCACACCAAGAGGGTGCTTGGATCCAAGGTACTTATTTTAGTCGACTAAAATATTCTCTTTAAGAGGTAAAGTTCCAAGCACCCCGACTAAAGAGGGCTAAAACTAGTCTTGAGACTAAAAGTTTTAGTCAGGGTACCCTACTAAAATGTGGATTAGTCCTGTCTCTCCTCATTTAACTCCTCTCCTTTAACACAAAGAGTTCGGATTGGAGGGTTTGGAGGATAATAAATGCTCATTAACTTGATTTTAGTCTCTTTAGTATTTGGATCCAAGCATGGGTGAGGCTAGCAAGTTTTAGTCCCACTACTTTTAATCATAGAACTAAAACGTATCCAAGAACCCTCCAAATCCGGCAGGAAATAGGGTCCAAAGTAGTCAAATGATTAATATAGAGCATTTATTGCCAATCTAACCCTGCCATCCATACACCTCTTTGGTTTAGAGTTAGTTCAGGGTTAGAATCTAACTCTAACCTCTAACTGAGTTAGAGTTCTCCTCGTCTCGGTTCATCGCCATCATACTTTCCCCATTCCTGTGTTTTCAGTATCCTGCGAATCAAAGAGGCCCTTTTTTTGCGGGAAAAATCAAAGAGGCCCTTAGACTGGTTTCGGTCCGGTCATTTTTTATAAACGTATTATGTCCAAAATATAATGAACGTGCTCCGGTTTCCACGAAAATAATCTGGTTTCATGTAGTAATTCATTCATTTATTTATTCTTCTGCGGGGGGTTGATACGTCTCCAACGTATCTATAATTTTTGATTGCTCCATGCTATATTATCTACTGTTTTAGGCAATATTGGGCTTTATTATCCACTTCTATATTATTTTTGGGACTAACCTATTAACCGGAGGCCCAGCCCAGATTTGTTGTTTTATGCCTATTTCAGTGTTTCGAAGAAAAGGAATATCAAACGGAGTCGAAACGGAACAAAATCAACTGGAGAAGTTATTTTTTGGAATGAAACCTACCGGATATACTTGAACCCTACGTCAGAAGATGAAGGAGGAGCTCACGAGGGTAGGGGGCACGCCCACCCCCTGGGGCGCGCCCCCCTGCGTCGTGCCCCCCCCCCCTTCGGTCCATCGACGTACTCCTTTCACCCATATATACCCACGTATCGTAAAACTTCTAGAACGGAGAATAGATCGGGAGTTCCGCCGCCGCAAGCCTCTGTAGCCACCAAAAACCAATAGGGACCCTGTTCCGGCACCCTGCCGGAGGGGGGAACCCTCACCGGTGGCCATCTTCATCATCCCGGCGCTCTCCATGACGAGGAGGGAGTAGTTCACCCTCGGGGCTGAGGGTATGTACCAGTAGCTATGTGTTTGATCTCTCTCTCTCTCTCTCTCTCTCTCTCTCTCTCTCGTGTTCTTGATGTATCGCGAGCTTTGCTATTATAGTTGGATCTTAGTTTTCTTCTCCCCCTCTCTCTATTATAGCTGGATCTTTTGTTTTCCCCTTGAAGTAATCTTATCGGATTGAGTCTTTATAGATTTGAGAACACTTGATATATGTCTTGCCGTGCGTATCTGTGGTGATAATGGGATATCACGTGATTCACTTGATGTATGTTTTGGTGATCAAGTTGTGGGTTCCGCCCATGAACCTATGCATAGGGGTTGGCACACGTTTTCGTTGTGATTCTCCGGTAGAAACTTCGGGGCACTCTTTGAGGTTCTATGTGTTGGTTGAATAGATGAATTTGAGATTGTGTGATGCATATCGTATAATCATACCCACGGATACTTGAGGTGACATTGGAGTATCTAGGTGACATTAGGGTTTTGGTTGATTTGTATCTTAAGGTGTTATTCTAGTATGAACTCTAGGGCTGTTTGTGACACTTATAGGAATAGCCCAACGGATTGATTGGAAAGAATAACTTTGAGGTGGTTTCGTACCCTACCATAATCTCTTCGTTTGTTCTCCGCTATTAGTGACTTTGGAGTGACTCTTTGTTGCATGTTGAGGGATAGTTATATGATCCAATTATGTTATTATTGTTGAGAGAACTTGCACTAGTGAAAGTATGAACCCTAGGCCTTGTTTCCTATCATTGCAATACCGTTTACGCTCACTTTTACCGCTTGTTACCTTGCTATTTTTATATTTTCAGTTTACAAAAACCTATATCTACCATCCATATTGCACTTGTATCACCATCTCTTCACCGAACTAGTGCACCTATACAATTTACCATTGTATTGGGTGTGTTGGGGACACAAGAGACTCTTTGTTATTTGGTTGCAGGGTTGCTTGAGAGAGACCATCTTCATCCTATGCCTCCCACGGATTGATAAACCTTAGGTCATCCACTTGAGGGAAACTTGCTACTGTCCTACAAACCTCTGCACTTGGAGGCCCAACAACGTCTACAAGAAGAAGGTTGCGTAGTAGACATCAAGCTCTTTTCTGGCGCCGTTGCCGGGGAGGCGAGTGCTTGAAGGTATATCTTTAGATCTTGCAATCGAATCTTTTTTTTCTTGTTTTAGCACTAATTTAGTTTATAAAAGAAAACTACAAAAAAATGGAATTGAGTTTGTCTCATACGCTTCATCTTTTTAATATCTTTCGTGAAAATGATGGGAAGGAAAATTGTGCTCAAGTACTAGAAGAAGAATTACATAGAATTCTTGGCATAAAATATTTGAATGATGAGCAAGATTGCAATATTGTTAGTATGAATTCTTTGAATACCCATGATGCTAATGATATGCAAAGCCACAAGCTTGGGGAAGCTATGTTTGATGAAGATGATATTTTGTGTCCCCCAAGCTTTGATGAGCAAATTTATTATGATGAAAGCATGCCTCCTATCTATGATGATTATTGTGATGACACGTATGCTTTAAAGAATAATGATAACCATAAAACTTTTCATCTTGATCTTAATTTTCAATCACATGATAGTTATTTTGTTGAGTTTGCTCCCACTATTATTCATGAGAAGAAATTTGCTTATGTTGAGAGTAATAAAAATTCTATGCAAGTAGATCATGAAAAGAATGCTTTAGGTTCTGGTTATATTGTTTAGTTAATTAATGATGCTACTGAAAATTATTATGAGGGAGGAACATATGCTTGTAGGAATTGCAATAATATCAAGTTTCCTCTCTATGTGCTTAAAGTTTTGAAGTTATGCTTGTTTTGCCTTCCTATGCAAGTTGATTATTGTTCCCATAAGTTGTTTGCTCAAAAAATCCCTATGCATAGGAAGTGGGTTAGACTTAAATGTGCTAGTCATATTATTCATGATGCTCTCTTTATGTTTCAATTCTTATCTTTTATGTGAGCATCATTGAAATCATCATGCCTAGCTAGGGGCATTAAACGATAGCGCTTGTTGGGAGGCAACCCAATTTTATTTTAGTTGCTTTCTTTTTGGTTATGTTTAGGAATAAATAATCCATCTAGATTTTGTTTAGGTGTGATTTTCTGTTTTAATTAGTGTTTGTGCCAAGTAGAACCATTGGGAAGACTTGGGTGAAGTCTTTATGATCATGCTGTAAAAAACAGAAACTTTAGCGCTCACGAGATTAGCTAGAACTTTTTACTGGAGAGTGCTATTTAGTTGATTATTTTTGCAGATGATTACTAGACAAATTCCTCAGGTACAACAATTTATTTTAGAATTTTTGGAGTTCCAGAAGTTTTCGTTAGTTACAGATTACTACAGACTGTTCTGTTTTTGACAGATTCTGTTTTTCGTGTGTTATTTGCTTATTTTGATGAATCTATGGCTAGTAAAAGAGTTTATAAACCTTAGAGAAGTTGGAATACAGTAGGTTTAACACCAATATAAATAAAGAATGAGTTCATTACAGTACCTTGAAGTGGTGTTTTGTTTTCTTTAAGCTAACAGACTCACGAGTTTTCTGTTAAGTTTTGTGTTGTGAAGTTTTCAAGTTTTGGGTAAAGATTCGATAGACTATGGAATAAGGAGTGGCAAGAGCCTAAGCTTGGGGATGCCCAAGGCACCCCAAGGTAATATTCAAGGATAACCAAGCGTCTAAGCTTGGGGATGCCCGGATAGCATCCCTCTTTAAATCTTCATTCATCGGTAACTTTACTTGGAGCTATATTTTTATTCACCACATGATATGTGTTTTGCTTGGAGCGTCATTTCCTTTTGTTAGTTTTTTCTTGCTGTTATTTATAATAGTGTTTTGCATATCTAGTTTCAATAAAAGTGTCAAGGATAGCTTTTTTCATGCTTATTTTGCAAGTATGCATGTTGCTGTTTGAAAACAGAAAGTTTACCGCTGTTGCAAAAATTACCTAGAAAATTCAGAATGTGATAAAATGTTGAAACCTTTTGCATAAGAAGCTCTGATAAATTTACTACAGTGTGAATTTTCTTTCATAATTTTTGGAGTTAGGGAAGTATGATGAATCTTGCATTCTTTACAGATTGTACTGTTTTGGCAGATTGCTGTTATGTTTGCATTGTTTGCATATGTTTGCTTGTTTAATGATTCTATTTGATGATAGGAGTATTAAATATACAGAGTCATTTAGTATGCAATGTTGAATAATAATTCTAGTGATTTACTATAGTACAGTATGATAAGGCTTTTGCATTGGTTTATACTAACTTATCTCACTAGTTCTTGTTGAGTTTGGTGTGGATGAAGCTTTTGAGATTTAGGAAACCGTGATATGAGAGGAATTAAGGAGACACAAAAGCTCAAGCTTGGGGATGCCCAAGGCACCCCGAGATAATATTTCAAGAAGTCTCAAGCATCCAAGCTTGGGGATGCCCCGGTTGGCATCCCACCTTTCTTCTTCAATAATTATCGGTTAGTATCGGTTGAACCTAAGTTTTTTGCTTCTTCACATGATGTGTGCTATCCTTGAAGTGTCATTTTCTTTAGCTTTGCTTGCTGTCGAAATAAAGTACCAAGATCTGAAATTCTTAAATGTTAGAGAGTCTTCACATAGTTGCATAATTATCCGACTACTCATTGATCTTCACTCATATCTTTCAGAGTAGTTTGTTTTTTGCTCTAGTGCTTCACTTATATCTTTTAGAGCACGGCGGTGGTTTTATTTTGAAGAAATAGATGAACTCTCATGCTTCACTTATATTATTTTGAGAGTCTTTGGAATAGCATGGTAATTTGCTTAAATAATCATAATATGCTAAGCATACAAGATTTGTAAGAATCCTTATGAGTGTGTTGAATACTAAGAAAAGATTGATGCTTGATAATTGTTTTGAGATATGAAGATGGTGATATTAGAGTCATGCTAGTTGACTAGTTGTGAATTTGAGAAATACTTGTGTTAAAGTTTGTGATTCCCGTAGCATGCACGTATGGTGAACCGTTATGTGATGAAGTCGGAGCATGATTTATTTATTGATTGTCTTCCTTACGAGTGGCGGTCGGGGACGAGCGATGGTATTTTCCTACCAATCTATCCCCCTGGGAGCATGCGCGTAATACTTTAATTTGATAACTTCTAAGATTTTTGCAATAAGTATATGAGTTCTTTTTGACTAATGTTGAGTCCATCGATTATACGCACTCTTCTTCCTTCCACCATTGCTAGCCTCTCTAATACCGCGCACTTTTCACCGGTATCATACACCCACCATATACCTTCCTCAAAACAGCCACCATACCTACCTATCATGGCATTTCCATAGCAATTCTGAGATATATTGCCATGCAACTTTCCACCGTTCCGTTTATTATGGCACGCTCCATCATTGTCATTTTGCTAGCATGATCATGTAGTTGATATAGTATTTGTGGCAAAGCCACCTTTCATAATTCTTTCATACATGTCACTCTTGATTCATTGCACATCCCGGTACACCGCCGGAGGCATTCATATAGAGTCATATCTTGTTCTAAGTATCCAGTTGTAATTGTTGAGTTGTAAAAAAAATAAAAGTGTGATGATCATCATTATTAGAGCATTGTCCCAGTGAGGAAAGGATGATGGAGACTATGATTCCCCCACAAGTCGGGATGAGACTCCGAACGAAAAAATAGAAAAAGAAAAGAGGCCATAAAAAAAAGAGAGAAGGCCCAAATAAAAAAATAAAAAAATGAGAGAAAAAGAGAGAAGGGGCAATGTTACTATCCTTTTACCACACTTGTGCTTCAAAGTAGCACCACGATCTTCATGATAGAGAATCTCCTATGTTGTGACTTTCATATACTAGTGGGAATCTTTCATTATAGAACTTAGCTAGCATATTCCAATGATGGGCTTCCTCAAAATTCCCAAGGTCTTCGTGAGCAAGCGAGTTGGATGCACACCCACTTAGTTTCTTTTGTTGAGATTTCATATACTTATAGCTCTAGTGCATCCGTTGCATGGCAATCCCTACTCACTCACATTGATATCTATTGATGGGCATCTCCATAGCCCGTTGATACGCCTCGTTGATGTGAGACTATCTTCTCCCCCTTTTTGTCTTCTCCACAACCACAATTCTATTCCACATATAGTGCTATATCCATGGCTCACGCTCATGTATTGCGTGAAGATTGAAAAAGTTTGAGAATGTCAAAAGTATGAAACAATTGCTTGGCTTGTCATCGGGGTTGTGCATGATTTAAATACTTTGTGTGGTGAAGATAGAGCATAGCCAGACTATATGATTTTGTAGGGATAACTTTCTTTGGCCATGTTATTTTGAGAAGACATAACTGCTTTGTTAGTATGCTTCAAGTATTATTATTTGTATGTCAATATGAACTTTTGTCTTGAATCTTTCGGATCTGAATATTCATATCACAAGTAAGAAGAATTACTTTGAAATTATGCCAACTAGCATTCCACATCAAAAATTATCTTTTTTATCATTTACCTACTCGTGGACGAGCAGGAATTAAGCTTGGGGATGCTTGATACGTCTCCAACATATCTATAATTTTTGATTGCTCCATGCTATATTATCTACTGGTTTAGGCAATATTGGGCTTTATTATCCACTTTTATATTATTTTTGGGACTAACCTATTAACCGGAGGCCCAACCCAGATTTGTTTGTTTTATGCCTATTTGGTGTTTGAAGAAAAGGAATATCAAGCGGAGTCGAAACGGAACGAAATCAACTGGAGAAGTTATTTTTGGAAGGAAACCTACCGGATAGACATGGACCCTATGTCAGAAGATGAAGGAGGAGCTCACGAGGGTAGGGGCGCGCCACCCCCCTGGGGCGCGCCCCCCTGCGTCGTGGCCCCCCCTTCGGTCCACCGACGTACTCCTTTCACCCATATATACCCACGTATCGTAAAACTTCTAGAACGGAGAATAGATCGGTAGTTCCGCCGCCGCAAGCCTCTGTAGCCACCAAAAACCAATCGGGACCCTGTTCCGGCACCCTGCCGGAGGGGGGAACCCTCACCGGTGGCCATCTTCATCATCCCGGCGCTCTCCATGACGAGGAGGGAGTAGTTCACCCTCGGGGCTGAGGGTATGTACCAGTAGCTATGTGTTTGATCTCTCTCTCTCTCTCTCTCGTGTTCTTGATGTATCGCGAGCTTTGCTATTATAGTTGGATCTTATGTTTCTTCTCCCCCTCTCTCTATTATAGTTGGATCTTTTATTTTCCCCTTGAAGTAATCTTATCGGATTGAGTCTTTATAGATTTGAGAACACTTGATGTATGTCTTGCCGTGCGTATCTGTGGTGACAATGGGATATCACATGATTCACTTGATGTATGTTTTGGTGATCAACTTGCGGGTTCCGCCCATGAACCTATGCATAGGGGTTGGCACATGTTTTCGTCGTGATTCTCCGGTAGAAACTTCGGGGCACTCTTTGAGGTTCTATGTGTTGGTTGAATAGATGAATTTGAGATTGTGTGATGCATATCGTATAATCATACCCACGGATACTTGAGGTGACATTGGAGTATCTAGGTGACATTAGGGTTTTGGTTGATTTTCATCTTAAGGTGTTATTCTAGTATGAACTCTAGGGCTGTTTGTGACACTTATAGGAATAGCCCAACGGATTGATTGGAAAGAATAACTTTGAGGTGGTTTCGTACCCTACCATAATCTCTTCGTTTGTTCTCCGCTATTAGTGACTTTGGAGTGACTCTTTGTTGCATGTTGAGGGATAGTTATATGACCCAATTATGTTATTATCATTGTGAGAACTTGCACTAGTGAAAGTATGAACCCTAGGCCTTGTTTCCTATCATTGCAATACCGTTTACGCTCACTTTTACCGCTTGTTACCTTGTTGTTTATATATTTTTAGTTTACAAAAACCTATATCTACCATCCATATTGCACTTGTATCACCATCTCTTCGCGAACTAGTGCACCTATACAATTTACCATTGTATTGGGTGTGTTGGGGACACAAGAGACTCTTTGTTATTTGGTTGCGGGGTTGCTTGAGAGAGACCATCTTCATCCTCGCCTCCCACGGATTGATAAACCTTAGGTCATCCACTTGAGGAAACTTGCTCTTGTCCTACAAACCTCTCGCACTTGGAGGCCCAACAACGTCTACAAGAAGAAGGTTGCGTAGTAGACATGAAGGGTTTGCATGTAATTCGTGAGGTCTGAAATGTAAAGTACCCCGGCATATGCTCCGAGTCGTGCATGCACTACGACCCAGATGCTCTATGTCCCACATGTCGGCGAATGGGAGCACGTGGAAATAGCCTAGGAGTACATATAGGAGGATAAATCGTGAAATAATATGTCTTGTGAAGCGTGGCAGCGGTTCAAAAGGAGACCTAAAGTGATGACAGCTATAGGTCACACGCACCCAACTAGTGGTACTAGACATACGACTAATTTTCCCTCAAAAAAAGAGGCATGAGTGCTCGAGACTCCTATTATATAAATCTGAGTCCCATCGACAACAGCGTCCAGTGCTACAGCTAGCTCTCCTCCCTCGTTTCTCTCTTCTAATTCTAAACTCGGCCGACGCCCAGTGGGCGGGGTGGGTTTGCTCAAATGTGGCCCCACCTCACAGTGAAAACATTACGACTGGAATGAAAATGCCATATACTCCCTCCGTTCATAAATATAAGCCTTTTTAGATACTATTTCAAATGGAATACAACATACAGACGTATGTAGACATAGTTTAGAGTGTAGATTCACTCATTTTGCTCCGTGTGTAGTAGTCACTTGCTGGAATCTTTAGAAAGACTTATATTTGGGACCGGAGGGAGTACTATACTAATAAAACATTAAGGCCACGAGGCGATGCAGTGCTGGTTACAGGAAGCAAGAAGAAGAGATGCATCCATCAACGACGTCCACCTCCTCGACTCAGGGTGCCGGCCCACCGAACGACGCCTAAGTAGCAGCGGCTTTCGTGGCCAGGTCGACGTGCTTCTGAACAATGGCGTCCAAAGATTCCAGCCGCTGGAAGAAGGCCAACGTCTTTCTGTCCTTGCTTGCCTTGTAGTGGCCTATGTAGACGATTTCCTCGTAGACGTGGATGTGCAAGTCGACGGTTTCTTGCATGGCGAGGCGCTGCGCGGCGAGCGTGGCCTCAAGGTGCACATTCTTCGTCGTGACCTCCGGCACCTGCAGGGCCACCAGGGATTGAAAGAGTTCGTCACCATGGAGGCCGATGAGGGTGGCAGGCAATGAGGAGCCTGGGCGCGCGGGCTGGAGCAGTACGGCAAGGTCGTCCGCGCGCTTCTTGACGGCGGTGAACTTGCGGATGGAGTTGACTATCATGGCATCCATGCGAGAGGCGAAGCCGGCGTCGGCGAGGGCTATGATGCCTGCGGTCTCTAGCACCGTGTGGAAACGCTGCACGGTGCGGGACTGCAGGCCGGCGTCTTGGATGATTTGGCACAGCCGACTGCCGCTCACGTCCATCGCCTGCATAGGTGCTTGTGGCTTCTGGTCACTTGGTCTTGGATTGGAGTGAGCAGTGTTGCGCAGAGACTTGGGAGTAAATGGATTGGAGTGGTGGGGCACATTTATTATATGAGAGTCCAAACTCTGTTGCATTCACATCGTGCTGGCTCTATTCTGCTTCTCCAATTAATTCCCTCTGCATGTAATTGAGGATGCATCATTGACCGTTCAACGTCTCGGGAACCGCTACCCTCTCCCTCCTTGGCATTCAAGCACCTATGGACCCGTCGACGACGAGGTGCCTATGGTGACTTCGTAAATTTCAAGATGATAGTGTCATGCGTGTGTGCATTCATAGGGGTGAGTGTATGCGCGTGTATATGAGTGCTTGCGTCTGTACTGTGTAAAAAACGTAAATGCGTGTCAAAAAGAGACTAGTCAGTATACTCAATATTGTGGACCTCGGAGAGGAAAACGATAGAAGTAGTACGTATTTATTTACGGTGCAGATTCACTCATTTTGCTCCATATGTACTCCGTCTCGGTGTAGTCTAGTCACTTGTTGAAATCTCTAGAAGGGCAAATACTCCTTTTTGGTTTACAGGGCTATACTAGCAAGTAGTTGTACGTACTAGTACAATAGTGGGCTCACATAGCAATTTTGTCTCATGCAAGAGCACTGGCTATATCGTGCTCAATGTTCTAGCTGCAACATTCGGTTTGCGCTTGGCTCTTCGCCTCTTCGAGAAGACGCACAATGATGTTACTACTACTGCTTCTACAGTGTCGAATCCACTGCTGCATGTCCGTCCACCGCGAGCGGGACGGATAGCTTGTTGTGAAGTACTACTAAGCAAAAGCCTGTCCTCATTTGCGAGCAACCGCGCGCATGGGTGAGGGAGAAGGCGTGTAGTAAAATCAAGCTTCTCCTCATTGTACGAGTTGACGCGACACATCATAGCACTGGCCCCACATGCTTGCCTCTAAACTTGGCTGAAAGACACGCAGTGTACAATATATTTGCTGCAACCTCTAACATTTACCCACCACAAATTAAAAAATATGTGGTTGTATGCATCGTTCTGATGCACAGGCCAGGGAGTCCCCCCTTTTCGAAAAAACAAAACAAATTAAAATATATATTCCTGTCTTGACCAGATGAGCGTGCAAACTACAATCACGAGGGTGTCATGTAGGGCCAGAAGACTATTTTTATTTTTTTCTAAAAACTTCGAGACGGCCACATAGCATGGAGCCGACCCCAACGATTTTAAACTTACAGGCACGATACATGCTATCCTAGACTACTCTACACATGAAACTGCCACACAAGCGTCCTGGCTGCGCTTGGCTCTTCGCCTCTTCGGGAAGTCAAACAATGATGGAGTACTACTGCACTGGAGGAGTACTATAGTATGCTTCTGGCCATCTGACGCCGATTGAACTGCTGCATGTCTACCGCGTGCAGGAGTCTGAGCGTGTAGCGAAAGCTTCTCCTAGTCTTGCCAGCCACCACGCTCATGGGCGAGGGAGGGACGCTCCTGCCTTTGCATGTATGAAAGGTGGGCCTGACAGGTGTGTGGCCAACCTGTCATACAGCCAAAGGCAGGTGCAGTTCAGTCCGCGAGGGAGAGGATAATCAAACTTCTCGTTGATGTACGAGTTGACGCGACACATCAAAGCACTGCACTCGATATATTTCAATAATTTGCGTTTACCGATGCATTAATTATAACGCATGCATGGATGCCGTGAATCTCCTTTTGACACTTGCATGTGTTGATTTGATGCACCTTGAAGTAGTATAAAATATGTGATGGTAAAGCTTTGTAATACCCCGACCGAAGTCGAGAGATGATTGTGCACAAGGAGGGCGAGATCATGCAGACCGAACAGGACCCGACGATGGAGCTCTCTAAGGTCTCGATGGACCTCACCGTGCTCCACTGCCCCTTGTGCCTCCGCCCCTTGACGCCTCCAGTATGAGGTTTGAATACACCTCGTCCGTTCGGCTGATTGAGCAAGGTGCAGGTTTCTTGATTGATGTGCTGTTCGATTGATTTCTGCAGTGCAAGGGAGGGCACCTGGCCTGCACGGACTGCCGCGTCGAGCGCCCCGAGAACCAGTGGCAGTGCCAGAAGTGCGAGCGCGGCAGTGGCTTCGACATGCAGAACACGGCGGTGGACCCCGTCCTTTCGTCGGTGAGGGTGGAGTGACCGCATGAATGTTGTGGGCTCTACGTCACTTACCACAAGCTCGCCGTTCACCAGAGCATGTGTCCGCTCACGCCCTGCAAATGCCCCGTGCCCGTCTGCGGCTATGAAGGCCCGCCGCCAGCGCTCTACCACCACATCAGCATCGCGCATCCCATGCCCGTGCACAGGATCCAGTACGACAAGGTGCTCCAGCTGCAAGTGCCATTGTCAGAGCCACGGTCTTGCTGTTCGCGGAGGAGGACCGCCACGCGTTTTTCTTGGTCGGCGGCATGCTCGACATCGGCGCGCCTATCGCCGTGTCAGTCATATGCATCAGAGCGGGGGCGTCTCCGCTGCCGCACTACGTGGCCAAGCTGTGGGCGAACGGCCCGCCGGGGGAGCCCAAAGGCACGACCGACACTGTCAAGGTGGAAATGGAGGTGACAAGCAGCAAGGATCCCGGCGACATAGACGTGCAGGAGCTGACCTTCTTGACAGTTCCGCCCAAGCTGCTGGCCGGGGCTAATCTTATGTCCCTCCACATTCAGATTGACAAGCTCACATCCTAAATGTTTCTACAGTGCCTTCTGTTTATCTTAGTAATATGCTAATATAGGGATTACCTTGGTCTACTTTAGCTTAAGAAATGGTGGGTTTTGGTGGTGATGCAGCAATTACTTCGACATCAGATCAATAATTTCCAACAGTCGAACGGATATTTTGTGTCTATTGGATATAAAGTTCCTTTAGGTAAGAAGTACTACTTGTCATCAAAATGGATCAAAGGAGATGTAGGTAGACGTATTTTAGTTCTAGATACGTCCCTTTTTATCCATTTTGATGACAAGCACTCCCTTCGTTCCACAATACATGCCTTCCATTTGTCAAAATATAGATGTATCTAGACATGTTTTAGTATATAGGTACATCCATGATAGAGCCAATCAGATGGTTGAGAACACTACAATTCAGAGCTACATATGTGTGTGACTCCCGGATCAGAGGCGGGGTCATCATCCTCCTTTTCGAGAAAAAACAGACGCGTGTGTGAGAGGACGAGTGCGTGCGTGCACCTCTTCTCTTCCTGTATAACGTACTACTAAACTCAGAGTACAAGTTTTTGTAGGTGGCACGATGGTGCGTGCGAGAAGTCTCGAGAGATAGGTTTAATGCGTCTGAAAAAACGACTAGCCTAGAGCTCGCCACGCGGCTATTCCTGTCGAATGCCCCATTAACCGTAAGATATGTATACGACGGTGCCAGTTATTGCATGTACACAGCAGTACTCCCTCCTTTCCGGTTTATAGGGCTTAATTCAAAAATGTCACCAACCAAGATGGTGAGTGGTGGAATATTTTTTGTAGTTTGCAAAAGCACCTAATTAATGCTCTTGTTTTTCTCAAAAAATTATGTTTATCAATGCATTAATTGCAATGCATGCATGCATAAAGTACATGCATTGGTCAATTTTCTCTTAATACTTGCATGCAATGATTTAATGCACCTTGGAATCTGAACATGTGTTGGGGAACAACCAAATTGAGCCTTATAAAATGGAAAAACTAAAATTCTGAGATAAGCCCTATAAACCGGAAAGGAGGAGTAGAAAAGAAGTACTCCATCCGGGAATAGTGCCGCCTTCAAACTAGAACCGTCAATAAATTTTGAGCTTGCGTCTCGTCACATTCCAAATTACTCCACGCTATATTGAATTGCAAACCTGTTCACACCGATCACAACCTAAACGGTTCCCACTTAGGAGCATATTAGTACCACGCTATATTGAATTGCAAACCTGTTCACACCGATCACAACCTAAACGGTTTCCCACTTAGGAGCGTATTAGTACTCAGTTATAAATACTAGTATGCCAAGATGACTGCACATTCCTCCTCAACTCCTCATCCACAAAAACAAACAAGTCATTCAGCATCCTTCCCTTGCGTCTGCCATGGCCAGCGTGAGTTCTAGGTCGAGAGATTGCCACCAGGGAGAGGCGAGCATGGAAGCGGAAGCACGAGAGATGTCCCGCCTCGCTGTGAGAGCAGCCGACATGTCCCTTCGCACGGAAGTAGCAGCACGGAGGTCCCACCGCGCCGCTGAAGCAGCACAGAGGTCCCGCCACACCGTCGATGCAGCAGACTGGTCTGGCCGCGCCGCGGAAGTAGCAGAGATGTCCCGCCGCGCCACGAATGCAGCAGACCTAGGAAAGTTTCTTGCGGGCAGGCGACGACTGTTACGGGCGCATGCATGCGATCGTCCATAGCCAGATGGATCAGATCTCCGGCTGGGCGAGGTTGCAGGACAACATGAAAGCCTCGTTTGAACAGGCTGCGGGCTTCATCCGGCAACTAAGGGAGGGAAATGAGAGGCTCCGGGCCGAGCGCGACCTGTTGAGGGAGAAGATCGTCCGAAGTGCAGACTGGCAGGAGGAGACCAGTGCCTTGTTGAAGAGGACCGGCGTCATCGTCAAGAAACTTATGGACGAGAATGACATGCTCCACAACGAGTGCCAAAGGCTGGTGGAGGAATCCGTGGATGTTCTCAAGCAGTGTCTTAAGGACACGAAAGAGCTCATCGCCGCTCGCGTGGAGACTAGTTCCCGCGGCCTGCAGCAACGCATCAAGAAAGTAGAGATCAGCGAGCCAGATCCTTGTCTTCCTTCTTCTTTTGCCCTTATGTATTTCGGGCGTAGCCGCATGTGGCTTTTTTAATTATCTTTCTAATTATGTAAGACAATTAATCGTCCTTATCTTTCTGTGGAAGATCAATGTTGTGAGGCTGGAATGAAGGAAACTCTTGCTGTGGCGACCCTGGCGTTGCTGTTGTTCTAGTTGCTGCTGGGCTTCCTTCAGTTTCCTGGTTTCTTTTGATGTAATAATCGGTTTAGGATGTGGATTGTGTCATCGGTTGTAAAATGTTGGGTTCTAGCGCGGATATTTGGCCTTTGTTGGCCTCTTGGGATGTTGCGATTTCAATCTGGTAACTTTTAGTCCTTCGTATTAGGCTGGAGTTGTGCTGAACTTCTTGTGAATTGTGGTGGTTTTCAGTAATAAAAATCGGAAGGGGCAAGCCCTTCTTTGATAAAAAAATCGTCCTTATATACACATCAGTCTTGCTATAAGTCGCAGTAGATGCTATATTGGTCCGTCGGATCTTACATCAAGATTCGTGCTTTCAGATTTTCTTTTTTCTCTCTTAAATCTCAGTCGAGTGAGACATAGCCACACCATTAAACAGAGGCTCGGGCGCCATTAATGGAGACCTTCGGAGAGAGGTGGACGGCAGATGGAGGTCGAAGGGCTCTCCTCTCGATAAGCACGTGCAGGGGTCTGATCGCACGCCTCTCGTACTCAAATAGCTACCCAGCATGGCGCCTCCTAGCTAATAAAAAATGGGGACGCGTGGCGGCACGTAAATGGTACTAGTAAGTAGAACGCCCACGGTTTCAATAATACTTGTGTTTCCGATTGTAACGTCATAGCACTTGTTCCAAAATGACTTTGTTGATTATTAATGTGTGCGCCTTTGCAAATCGGACTGCAAAATTACCACAGCATGTTGGTGCCATGTCATGGCACCAATCCAAGTTTCATTATTTTCATGCATGTTTTGGATTTACAGGAATTAAAAAACTAAGTTTCTCAATGTTCCCAACCCAGCCACGACGCCTAGAATTTTGAATTTTATTCCCATTTCTTGCATGGAACCTAGAAATTTACCTGAGGACACACATGTGATTTTTCAACCAACTTTGGTGCATTGGAACATGTGCTTGTATTTCAAATTTGAATTATGCACACAAAGGTGACACGTTCCCTCCCAGAACCACGAGCCTTCTTGAGAGAAGCTCCGATTTGCTAGAAGCTTATACCAAAATTTGTTCCTATTCGGCCAAATTTTTTTACCACGGCATGGTACTACCATGACATGACACCATGCCAAGTTTCATGATTTTAAAACCAAGTTTCTCAATGTTCTTGACCGAGCCACGATGCCCAGATGTTTGAATTTTATTCTCATTTTTTGCATGGGACCTACTCCCTCCTTCCATCTATATAGGGCCTAATGTGTTTTTCAAGATAGCCTTTGACTATTGACAATATTAATAGCACATGAGATGTATACTATGAAAATTATATTATTGGAAGCTCCTTTGACATACAAATTTGAAGGTATGCTTTGTGTAAGTTGCATGTCATATATTATTGCTCTAACGTTTGGTCAAAGTTAGCCTCGAAAAACGCATTAGGACCTATATAGATGGAAGGAGGGAGTAGAAATTCACCCGAGGACACAAATGTGATTTTTCAACCAACTTTGGTGCACGGGAGCATGTGCTTGTAGTTCAAATTTGAATTATGCACATTAAATGACCAGAAACTCAACTAATTTGTAAATAAGGCCAAACGAAGCTGGAATAATTCCAAAATTTAACAGGCCACTCATGTAGTTCTATGTTGCCTTTGTAAATAAACTCAAGGGGGACAATGTATATCGTTTCGCACTCAAAGGTGGCACGTTCCCTCTCAGAACCACGAGCCTTCTTGAGAGAAGCTTCGGTTTGCAAGAAGCTTATACCAAAATCTGTTCCTATTCGGCCAATTTTTTACCACAACATGGTAGTACCATGACATGACATCCATGCCAAGTTTCATGATTTTCAGACGTGTTTTGGATTTACAAGAATTTTAAAACCAAGTTTCTCAATGTTCTCGGCGAGCCACGATGCCCAGATGTTTTAATTTTATTCTCATTTCTTGCATGGGACCTAGAAATTCACCCGAGGTCACAAATGTGATTTTTCAACCAACTTTGGTGCACGAGAGCATGTGCTTGTAGTTGAAATTTGACTTATGCACATTAAATGACCAGAAACTCAATTAATGTATAAAAAACGACAAACGAACCCGGAATAATTCCAAAATTTAACAGGGCACTAATGTAGTTCTATGTTGCCTTTGTTAAGAAACTCAAGGGGGGCAGCGTATATCGTTTCACACTCAAAGGTGGCACGTTCCCTCTTAGAACCACGAGCTTCCAAATCGGCCCAATTTTTTACCACAACATGTTAGTGCCATGACATGACACCATGCCAAGTTTCATGATTTCCAGGCGAGTTTTGGATTTACATGAATTTAAAATCAAAGTTTCTCGATGTTCTCGGCCGAGTCATGACGCCCAGATGTTTGAATTTCATTCTCATTTCTTCCATGGGACCTAGAAATTCAACCAAGGACACACATGTGATTTTTCAACCCACTTTGGTGCACCGGAGCATGTGCATGCAATTCATATTTAGATTATGCACATTAAAAGTCCAGATTAATGTATAAAAAGGCCAAATAAACCCGAAATAATTCCAAAGTTTAACAGGGCACTCATATAGTTCTATGTTGCCTCTATAAATAAAATCAGGGGGGAGGCAGCGTATATCGTTTCGCACACAAAGGTGACACGTTCCCTCTCGGAACCACGAGGCTTGTTGAGAGAATCTCCGGTTTTGCAAGAGGCTTATACCAAAACTTGTCCCAATTCAGCCAAAAATTATACGTATGAAAACAGGGTTTAGATTATCCCAAACATCTCGCTACCTAGACCAATAATGTACTATGATTTGAATTCAACATAAAATGGATACAAATATTTGAATTGAAGAGCGTATGGTACATGTAGTTCATAGTGAAATATGATTACTGCTATATGTATGTTTTTTGTTATCAAGATAATATTTAAATTATTGTATAACTTGACAACAATCGTATTCAAATAAGGAAAATTGATTCAAATTTAGTCCATATGGTAGATGACAATATATATGTTCACATGGTGGAGTAAAATGTTCATATATGATGGAAGATCAAAATGTACGACTACATCAATTATAAACCGCAAGGTCACCTAACGATATATTCAATTCAACATAACGTGGATTCAAAATTGAAATTCGAGATCATGGCATCTGTAATCATATAAAAGGGACATTACTCTTTCTTTGGTGGGAATTGATATGTTTTTGTTGTTGTTGAGGGAAGTGCGAATGATTTGGTACTGTCTTGAGGTAATCTTGTTCTCCGATTTTTTTACATTTTCTTGTAGTTTTTCAATGGCATTTATAGCAATATAGTAAAGGGACATGACCTCTTGTGTCTTGTATGAATTGTTTTTTTACACGTTAAGTTTGTTCTGCCGAACAAGGAATCCGCACCTTGTTATCCCGAAATTTTCAAGCTCGAGTATCTTTTGTCTCACCTGCTTTGGAACTCCCGCTTCTTCAACCCGCGCGCCTTGTTATCCCAAAATTGACGCCAGAGAACTCCCTCCTCATCCAAATCGCTCCCGCAGCCCAGACACGCGAAATCCCCCTTCTACCCCTCAGCCGAAAATGAACCTCCACGTCCCGGTGTCAAAACCGGTGGGGGTACGCTGGTAACTTACCCTACATTTCAGACAAGCGCGTCCCTAAGCTTGGCTCCCACCTCCCCCTTCGCCCCCCATTCATACACCGAGGCCGCAAAACCCGTGAAACCCAACGCTCCTCCATCGGCCTCCCGACTGCCGCCCAGCCCGAGACTCTTCCCCGACTACGTCGTCCACCGCAACAGCTCGCCGTCCCTCATCCACCGCACCAGATGAGGATCCGTCTTCGATCTCGTCATCCCACCGGATCAGCCGCCCCGTCCTCCACCTCCAAGGAGCTGCCCCGACATTCGCCTCGTCTATTGCGCCAACTCAATCCCCACAACACCGTCTTGACCTGCCCCACCGGAACCGCAGCACCCTCACCAATTCCTCCGATGAAGTCGAGGCCAACTCGGCGCCACCAAGGAGGTTCTGCACTCACCGCTGCATTTTATCTTTTATTCGATCTGACGGGGCTGCCGGTGCTCGATACCGAGCAGACATGGCGTGTCTCCATCGACGGCGCCGTCGCCGGCCACATCATCCACGGCGTCTCTCCCCCATGTCGTTGCTTCCTCGGTGGCGACTTCCACAACGGCACTAGCTGCTCCGGCTCTCGCTCGCGCTGCAGCTCTGTTCTTGCTGTCGGTCACGCTGCTGCACTGCTCCTGCTTTCGTTTGTGCTGCTGCTCTGCTCTTGCTCTCGCTTGCGCTGCTGCTGCTGCTGCTGCACGACCTCCGGCAGCTACAGGAGTTGCTGCTTTAGCACTCGCTCGCGGTGCTACTGCACGACTTGCTCTCTGCTAGTGCGTTCCCTGCTCGAGCATCTGCTAATTTAGATCACTGCTTCTCTGCTACTAGTGCTCGAACGCCCTAAACATCTATTGCAATGCTCTATTACTAGTTCAATCAGTTTCGATAGTAAAATTCAGTATTGACTGTGAAGTTCATTTTCTTCAGTTAAGTTCAGAGTGAACATTACTTACAACATTTGTCGGAGCGGCCGTGGCGCGGCTGATGCGTTTTACATCTAGCACTTTTTGGTGATGTATTTTACGCCATCTATTGCAGATGATATCAGGGTCCCACTTCATATTAACGTTGTTTGTCTTGCCATGCTTCAGCCTCGTCGCGGTACACCTTAGCGCAGCTGCTCCAACGACGGAACCGTCCATCACAGCGGAGCAGTGCCCTCGGCGCCGTTTCCAGAGGCCTCGGATCTTCTTCCCCGCCTCCGACAGTCACACCAGCATCATCACCATCCTCCACGTCCAACCTAATGATGCTGAGGTCCACAAGGCTATGCCAAAGAGGTTGTACACTCGTCGCATCTTTTTGTTTCTCCATTCCTCTGTTCTTCCAATTCATGTGAGCCAAACACCCAGTTGGTGAAATCCTATGTTTCCAAATGCTCTGCTTTTGCACGTGCATTCCTATCCTATTCTGTGTTTTTACTGTCCCTGCGTTTATAGAATCCTCCAATTCTAAGGAGCCCTTACAGATTTACTTCATTTTCAGATAGGCGTCAAAGAAAACTCTATGTGTTATGTCCTGCTCTGCCGTGCCGTCATCCACCCCACCGAGGTGCACCATTGATGAAGCGTTCACTGCAGCGAGATCCCCTGCAGACTTCCTTTCGCGCCTCAGATCATCTTCCCGTTGCCGCAGCCACGCCTAACTGCATTACCATCATCGACTGAGCAGATGAACCTGAGGACTACACAGTTCCGGAAGAGAGGTCGCAGTCTTTCGTGTTTGTTTACGTTATACATCGGTTATTATTACCTGCTACTTTATCGTTCAATCTTGAGTTTTGAATTTCCCATGGGTCTCATATCGAGCCAGCAACGAATAGTATCTGTCTACTATCTGGTTCATCTAGGGTCTTCTATGTGGTTCATGTTGGGTGGGAAACAAACAATAGATGATCCATTGTCTATCTTTTTAAACCGAAGCTATAATCTACCTGCTATCATTAGTTTTGGATCCATCCACTCGTTTGCTACCATCAGTCTTGATTTTTGCATGCACCCTTTAGGCCTTACAAAATCTAACTATTTTTTTATTATGCATGTCAGATATTGTACACAATCGTACTGAACATGTAGAGAAAAAGAGAAGACTGTTGCGTGCGAATATAATGTCGTGCAGACGCTGCTCCATGGTGGGCGAAGTGGCCCCCCTTCTGCATTTCCAGATTGTATTCCAGAGGAAGATAACTGTTCAGATGGAGATTTAGAAGGAGCCGACCACGCTGCTTACCACCGAGGTGTTTGCTCTAACTCGCATGCCGATGTTGGTCATATCATGCATATGGCGCCTTGCATTCTTACATTATACATCTTATATGTCATCAGCTTAGTTTAGATTTTCTTTGTGTGAATGCCACCTGTTTGGTTTCTATATCATACTCCCACCATTCCTAAATATTTGTCTTTTTAGAGATTTCAACAAGTGACTACATACGGAACAAAATGAGTGAATCTACACTCTAAAATATGTCTTTATACATCTGTATGTGGTAGTCCATTTGAAATCTCTAAAAAGACAAATATTTAGGAACGGAGGGAGTATATGGGAATTATGAAATGCGATCTTCTTTAGCCAGGCATCATATACGTGAATCATGCAATGTCATCCTGTTTAGCCAGTCATCGTATATGTGAATTGTATCGTGCCATATTTTTTTCCATAATGTATTCCATTTGTCAACAATGTTTATACATTCATCTACTCTTCCTGTGCATCAGCCATTTGAGTCGGTCATGGGAAAATCGGAGTGAAAACAAGGTCTTCGAGCAATCGATGCTACTGTCGATGCAGATTTCTTGTTGGTTACGAGATAGCTCCTCGAGGAGGATTCGAGAGAGATGACCAATGATTCCCCGAGGTGCATGCTCTAACTTGGCTGAGTTATATTGCTCATATCATGCATATGATGTCTTGCATTGCCATGCCATCTGCTTAGATTAGACATGCTTTGTGTGAATGCCTCCTGTTTGCTTTCTATATCAGATATGTGAATTATGCAATGCCATGTTTTTCAGCCAGTTATCATATCCAGTTATCATATGTGTGAATTATGCACCACCATGGAGCCAGGCATCATATATGTGAATTATCTCATGCAATCTTTTTTTTCATTACGTATTCCATTTGTCGACAATCTGTGTATATTGAACTACTCTTCATGTGTATCAGCCATTTGAGCCGGTTATGGAAAAATCTGGAGTGAAAACAAGGTCTTCAGAGCAGGCAATGGTACCTGTTGAAGCATATATATCGAGGGTTACAAGGAGCTCCTCAGAGGAGGATTCAGAGACAGATGATCAGTCCTATATCCCACCTGAGGTGTATGCTCTAAGTTGCAACGTTTATATTTCTCATATGATGCATATGGTGTCTTGCATTGCTTAGTTTAGACATCATATGCACAATATTGAATTCTATCTGCTTAGTTTAGAGATCGTACATGCGAGTGCCAGCTTCTTAGTATATGAATCAATTATGTCAATTATATCATGCCATCCTGTATACTTAGACAACATGTATGTGAATTATTTCATCCCAACCTATTTTAGAAAGACATCATATAGTTTTGTCATGTCATCCTGTTTAGGTACTCATCATATGTTGAATTATGCCATTATATCCTGTTAAGTTATCCATCATATATCTGAAACTGTGTCATGCTATCCTGTTTAGTTAGGCATCATATATGTGAAATTGTGTCATGTCATCTGTTTGGTTAGACAACATATATGTGAATTACCACATCATCTATCATACAATGTCTCAGACGTTCAATTTCTTTTCTTGTTTATCAGCCATTTGAATTGGAGGGGTGATGGCAGTATCTAAGGGAGCAAAACCCGTTCTTCACAAAAGACAGTCCTACCCGTCGATGCAGATAGAACCATGGTTGTACTTGGCCCACAAACTAGCCCCACCACACATAATCGAGACTCTTCCAGATTGCACACTTACACGTTGGGCGAGAACCAGCTACAACCCATCTAACCGCAACCCCAGCGGATAGTAACCCACTTATAGTTGACAAATCACCATGTCCACCACAGAGTACCCCCACACGAGCAGTTTGTAAAGCTACTATAGTGCCCAAAGCACGAAGACCACCACAGCTAACCCAAACTCCATGTTTAAAGCAGAAGAGCAACTGTTCTCGTGTCGATTCGTAGCTATGGTCCATACTCCTTTGTTGTTGCATCATCAGTATTTACTCATACCAACTACTTTTGAATTTGAAGGATCCAATTGAAACTCCAATGGCGCAACAGGTATGTTTTAAACCTATTTCTTTAACTGGATTGCTGTTCTAACTTCTTGCTCTATGTTGATTTCAGTTAAGTTGTATAAACAGTTATGTTCTCATGTGATGCACATTACAAGTGCTGCCAATGATGTGTAGTTTCTCAAACTTATATTCTGTCTATGCTGCTGTGTCTTAAAAATATATGAGTTGAACTGTGTCTCTATCTTGATTAGGGAACATAAACTAGAATGATATGGACAATACAGTGACCATAGTACATAGATATATGTTTGTTTCATGTTGTTATCCTGTCCACCTTACTACTGAACTGGTTTACCAAAATGAGTTTCGTATACTACAAGCTAAACCTGTGATGTGTCTGCTTGTTTCTCTTGTAGTATGCAAACAGAATATTGGAGAAGAGCACCCCACTATGCAATGGTAGAGAAAGTAATGCAGATAAGGTTCAAGATAGTGAGACAACCCTCTTGGTCTCCAAGAAAGGTGATAAAAATGATCTTCTAGACAGTGAGAAAACCCCACAGTCCTGCGTTGATGTAGTGTTCGAAGTTATCGGCGCATCACCGGCACAAGCTCTTTGAACTCGTTGTCTGAATCACTTCGGCTTCTTCAGTCTCAGCTACAAGCTGAAAGGCACCACTCAGTTGTGCTGTGGCAAGAAGCCGAAGGACTGAGGAAGTCCCTGCAGAATTCAGATGTGTACTTTCTTGTGCAACATCAAGCGCTGGAGGATTTAAGTGCCAAACAAGAGAAAGTTAATAAGCTTTCTAAGCATCTTGCCAAAGATTATGGGTACCTGTGATATTGTTTCTTGAACTCTTCAAGTGGTTTCAGCTTCGGACTTGTTTTGCTGCGGCGCTTATATGTCGCTTTGTTCCCTATATTTGCACTGGTGGCGAACTTTGATGCCCAGTGGATGTAATATGTGTAATAGCCGTGATAGCCTAGCATAAGTTGATTCCTTATTTATTTCCTTGTTGTCTTGTTTATTTATTTGCTTGTAGTCAGTGCAGTTCTTTTTCCACAGTTTGCAAGTGGCTGTAATAACCTATTTTTTAAAACTAGGCCACAATAACCATGGGCTAATATTTACTGTAGTGACACTGGGCCTCCTACGGGCAGAGAAATAGTGGGCCTTCTACGGGCCGTAGAAACAATGAGGCCTTCTATGGGCCAGAAACAATGGGCCTTCTACGGGACGTAGAAACAATGGGCCTTCTACGGGCCGTATCATCAATGGTCCTTATACGGGCCGTATGATCGATTGGCCAAACATGGGCCCATAACAGGCCGCATTATGGCCATAAACGGGCTAGAGTTGGAATCGTCCATTCATGGGCCGACCATAACGGGCCATCGTTAATAGGCCGTATATGAGGACGCTATGAAAACGGCCCAACGTATTAACGGACCACAAACGGGCCGACTGTAACCACGGGCTGAATTTGGCCCACAAGCAGAAAACGACAGTAACGGGCCGTAAGTAAATAATGCTGGAAATGAGCCTAAGAATAAATGGGCTCTGAGATGGCCGAAAGATAACATGGGCTGGAAACGGCCAAACGGAATAACGGGCCGTTAATGGGTATAAAGTGATACACTGTTCATTACATGCCAGTTTCATCACGGCCCGTTAATGGGTGTAAAGTGATACACTGTTCATTACGGGCCAGTTTCACCACGGGCCATTAATAGGCCAAGAGTTACATAGGGCCTCATATGGGCGAAAGACGCATGGGCCATACATGGGCCGGCGAAAACTGGCCGAATCATATTGGATGGCCCAGATGACGCTATTGAGCCTAATTCGGATAGGGCGTAACGGGCCTTGGGTTAGCGGGCTATAAATGGGCTATATGCGAACATGCCGTTAACAGGCTTTCCATGGGCTGGCCCTCCACCTTTTGACCAAGTCAAACGTGCCGGCCTTTTCACAGGAATGGGCCTCTGTTGGGCCGTGCCACGTGTCGACGTATCATAGGCGCCTTCCGTCCAATGAGTGGATGACATCTGTCCCAATGATGAGCCGACACGTGTTTCCTCCAGCCAATGATGATTTTACACGTGGAAAATCCCCATTGGTCGGGGCTGTTAACGGGTTATCGGATCCAAAACCCCACCCGATAGCTTAACGGCGTTCCGTTACGGTGGATGCCACGTGTTGGTCACCCTTGACGAAAGCACTTCTGTGACGCGTGATTTATCGTCATGGAAGTGGACACTTCCGTGATGATAATTTTGGTAATGTCATGGAACACTTCTATGATAGCACAGGTATGACTATCTTGATTCTGTCATAAATTTGTCATGGATGTACATGCATGAAACAAAACGTGACCTACTATGACAAACACGTATCATCACGGAAGTGTATTTTTTTGTAGTGTCCCTAGTATCCACTATGTTCTGAGATTGATGTTGTTATGCCTTTGCTATGCTTAATGCTTGTCACTAGGGCCCGAGTGCCATGATTTCAGATTTAAACCCTTTATGTTTTCACAAATATATTTGTGTTCTTGATCCTATCTTGCAAGTTATATGCACCTATTACGTGTTATGGTCCGCATACCCCAAGGTGACAATAATTGGGATTCTTTCTAGTGATTATCGTAGTTTGAGGAGTTCATATATTCACTATGTGTTAATTCTTTGTTCTGGTTCTCTATTAAAAGGAGGCCTTAATATCTCTTAGTTTCCTTATGGACCCCGCTGCCACGGGAGGGTAAGACAAAATATGTCATGCAACTTCATATTATAAGCACGTATGACTATATACAGAATACATGCCTACATTACATTAATAAATTGGAGCTAGTTCTGTGTCGCTCTAGGTTGTGACTATTATATGATGAATGTCATCCAACAGAATTATCCATCACTGATCCAAGGCCTACGGCATTCGCATATTGATCTTTGCTAAATTGCTTCAAAACTACTACTACTACCATTACCGATACTGTTGCTGTCATTACCACTGCTATCAAACTATCATAATATTGTGCTACTTACCACTCTGCTACAGATATTTAGTTCTCCAGGTGTGGTTGAATTGACAACTCAACTGCTAATACTTGCAAATATTCTTTGGCTCCCCTTGTGTCGAATCAATAAATTTGGGTTGAATACTCTACCCTCGAAAACTATTGCGATCCCCTATACTTGTGGGTTATCAAGACCTTTTTCTGGCGCTGTTGCAGGGAGCATAGCTCTATCTTCTTAGTCACTTTGGATTTACATCTGTTGATTACCATGAAGAATCTAAAGGATGATAGAACCAAGATCGTTCCCTCAAAGATGAGGGCAGGTCAGGAACTGCCATCACACTCTACACTTGATTCACCTTCTGTTTTAGGTAAGCTTGTGACACCTACACCTGCTATTAAGTCTGCTATGTTGCAAGTAATTGATGATGCTACTTCGATCATGAATGATGCTATTGATGATGCTAGTACTCTGATTGATGAAACTACGCCACTAGGTGAATTTCTTGATGAACAACTTGCTAAAGCTAAAGAATTTGGAAATGCTGAAACTCATGACATTTATGTTCACTTATTAGACCTAGCTCTCCAAGAATTAAAATCCCTGTGATACCCGAGGGTTATATGTGGGTGAGGAGATAACTTCTTGCTTGTACTGATATGGAAGATGATAAGAAACTACTATGTAAACTGAAAGAAAAATCTCTGCAAGAATCAAATATGATCCTAAGTTTGCTACTTCACCTATATTTGATACTAATAAGGATTATGAATTTTCTGTCGATCTTGAGTTAATTACTTTGGTTGAGTCTAATCCTTTCCGTGGTTATGAATTAAAACTGTTGTGGCACATCTTACTAAATTGAATGATATAGCCACCCTATTTGCTCATGAGGAAAAAAATTGCTACTACTATATCCTTAAGTTGTTTCCATTCTCACTAAAGGGTGATGCTAAGATATGGTTTAATACTCTTGCTCCTAATTGTGTGCGTAGTCCCCAGGATATGATATATTACTTCTCTAAAAAATATTTTCCTGCTCATAAGAAACAAGCTGCCTTACATGACATATTTAACTTTGAGCAAATTAAAGAAGAGAGTCTCCCTCAAGCTTGGGCGAGGCTTCTCCAATTACTCAATGCTTTGCCTGATCATCTTCTCAAGAAAAATGAAATACTTGATATATTTTATAATGGACTAACCGATGCTTCTAGGGACAACCTAGATAGTTGTGTTGGTTGTGTTTTCAGGGAGCGAACTATTGAAAAAGCTGAAGAACTATTGAATAATATGTTGAGGAATGATAATGATTGGGTACTTCCTAAACCGTCACCCAAACCAACTCCGAAGAAGAGGGATATCCTATTTCTCACTCCTGAAGCTATGCAAGAGGCATATAAATCTATGAAAGAAAAGGGTATTAAAGGTGAAGATGTTAATAATTTACCACCTATTGAAGAAATACATGGTCTTGACACCCCAACACAGGTAGTAAAGGTAAATTATCTTATAAGATTTGATTAAGGTGATTATCCTTTACAATAAATCTGCTAGTCACTGCTTGGATGAATTTAATAACTACATTGTTAAGCAAGAACATTTCAATGTGTATGTTAGAAAGCAATTGAAATGTAATGCCATCATGAGTGACTTGATGTTTAGAATTGCTATTGGTGTTAAAGGTCTATGTAAACATGCATCCATGGTCCAAACTCAGTTAGAACAAGTTGTTGAGTCTCCAAATGATTTGGTCAATGAGATGAATAATAATATGAATGATCATGTTGTTATAGTAATGACAAGAGGTGGTAGAATGACTTAGGATCCACTTTATCTTGAAGGTCACCCTAAAAGAATTGAAAAATATTCTTAGAGAACTAATATAGATGCACCTAGTCCATCCAAGAAGAAAAAGAAAAAGAAAAATGATAGGACTTTGCATGCTCCTAGTGAACCTGAAGTAGAAAACCTTCTAAGAATAGTAATGATGTTTCTATTCTGATGCTGAGACACAATCTGGTAATGAACATTCACCTAGAGATAATGATAATGATGACGTTCATGTAGATTCTCAACTGGACAATGTTAAAGAACATGATAATGATGTTGAAATAGAACCCACCTCCTAAAAATAAAGGGAAAACTTTTTTTGTGCCAATCTAGCTTTTGCCCACTTTGCTTGTGCCACTCTAGAATTTGACATCTCACTTTTGCCACTCTTAACTTTTGATAATATATCATTGGCAAAAGCAAAATTTTCAGTGTGGCAATTGTGATACATGTTAAAAGCTAAGAGTGGCAAAAGTGAAATAAAAAATTATCGTTTTTGCCACGGAATGGCATTTGTGATGTATTGTCAAAAGCAAAGACTGGCAAAAGTGAGATGTCAAATTCTAGAGTGGCATAAGCAAAGTGGGAAAAAACTAGAGTCGCAAAAACAAAGTTTTCCCAAAAATAAACGTTATGATAAAAGAGATTTCATTGCTAGAAAACATGGTAAAGAAAGGGAACCATGGGTTCAGAAACCCATGCCCTTTCGTCCTAAGCCACCTAATAATAAGGATGAAGAAGAATTTGAACACTTTGCTGAAATGCTTAGGCTAGTCTTTTTGCGTACTCATTTAAATGATATTTTGAAGATGGTCACATATGCTAAATGTATGAAAGATATTGTCACTAATAAAAGGAAGATACCTGAAGCTGATATCTCTACCATGCTTGCAAATTATTCTTTTAAGGATGGAGTACCTAAGAAACTAGGAGATACATGAATACCTACAATACCATGCTCCATTAAAAGAAATTATGTCAAAACTGCTTTGTGTGATTTGGGAGCCAGTGTTAGTGTTATGCCTTTCTCCTTATATAGAAGAAAAAAGGGCGCTTGCTTGAAGCTTTAGCATGAGGACGGATGCCTCGGGAGGGCCGATGCGTAGTCTCGCTCTCGCGACGCCACACCTCCCCATCGCCATAGCAGCCGCCCCCGTAGATCCAACGCCGCGGCATGCCTCCCCATCGGCGAGGGATGCGGACGCTGACCGCCTCCCCGTCTCCGCCCCAGCAACCACCAAATCAGGAACCTCCGCTCCCCCTGCCATCCTTGAGAGATCCCCGGAGATACTACGGCTGATATCGCCAATTCCGCAGGTAGTGCTCCAGGCGACAAGAGCCAGGGGGTGGACGGAGCGTGCAATCAGGATCCGGGACACCACCTTCGCGTGGATCCGCTGTGTGCAGGAGTGGAAGGCGGCGGATCGGGCGGTGGCGACGCCGACCGATCCAGAGGCGAGATCCACGGCCGTGCGAGCTGCAAAGATCTGTCGGAGGAGAGCGGACATGGAACAGAGGAAGCTAGCGCGACGCATCTTCGAGGAAGCCACGCTGGAGGAGAGGGCAAGGATGCCCCCATTCCCGCAATCTTCGTCGGCCAAATTCGTGATTTGGGCACGAGCGGAGGCGAAATCGGACGAGCTACGGCGGGCGTTTCGCTGGGAATGCATCCTGGGCGTGCTACCGCGGGACACATGAGAGCGAACGCGGGTTCCGCGGTGGAGCTGCAACGCCGCGTCAAACCCCTTCACTGCGGCGCGCTGGAGCCGCCGTGGTATGGCGACCGCGGTGAGGTGCCTTCGGATGCTCGTTCAAGGTCACGTGAGGGGATTTGTATCCCTAAAAACTAGGTAATCGCCTCGTCTAACCAGCCAAATGTTCTATTGATTGGTAAACAGAGCTTATGCTCTGGAAAACAAAAATTGTCACCGGAGGCGAGGTCTACATCGCCGGAGTTGGAGGATTTTTCCTCTGTAGTTCGGGTGGGGTCTCCCAAGCTGTCTGGCGGGGACCTGCTGCCACGTCCCTCCCGCCGATCAAATGCAAAAAAGTGAAAGCGCCTTTGGAGAATGCGTCTCCTACCCTCGATGACGCGGATGAGGTTATAACTAGGGTTTTTGGACAGCTCTGGTCCATACCATCTCCTCCCCGTCGCCAACCTCACCCCGCCCCCCAACCAAGATGCGTCCACCTTGGGATGGCTCCGGAAAGATCTGGTTCAATCTGGATGCTTCTCCCCATCTGATCTGTTTCCAGTTAAGAAGATCGGGCCCTTTGACGCCCCCCAACTAAGCTCAAGATCGTCAGGGAAGGAATTGGGGTTGGATCCAAGTCCTTTGCCCAAGCAGTCGCCATGTAGGACAAGGCTGCGTCGATTGGGGCGCAGAAGCAGCGTGCCCCAGTTGCGCAGAAGAACACCGGTCGTCGTCAAGGGGTGGGCGGTGCGCATCCACCTGCCCCTCCTCCCAAAGGCGCTGCTCCCCCCCAGCCTCAACAACCAGGGGCAGTCCCCCCACCGGTAGTTCCCCCAATCCCACCTGTGCAGATCTTGGATGAGAGACACAAGGACATGGTATGTTTTACCTGTGGAGGCCCTGGTCATTACGTAGGCAATTGCATTCATAAGAAGATCTGTTTCATTTGTGGCTTAGAAGGTCATAACGTCAACAACTGTGCGGCTTGGACTCAACCACACCCCGTTGCTACTTTCTTTGGAAGTTCAGCTTTGGGCTTAGGGTTTTATCACATTGATGCTCGTGTGGGTCGAGAAGAAAATTGGCTCAATTTCAGGAATTGAGGAGAGGTTTGGGTCATGAAAGGAGAAATTGGCCAATCAGACTTGATCAAGAACCTGTCAGGTATCTTCTGCAAGAATAAATAGTGGACTTGGCAAGTCAGGTCTCTGTCAGAGAAGAAGTTTCTGGTTCGGTTCCCTCCCTGGAAGGATGTAGAAGAATTGATTGAATTTCCTGCGTTTGATTTGCCTATTAATGGAGTTTCTGTGAAAGTGGAGAAGTGGACTGGTGCGATTGACCCTTTCAGTGAACTAACGGAAGCATGGGTGATCATTGAAGGACTATCTTCCAAATGGTGTACATGGAAGGTGCTGTCGCAGATTGCATCCTGCTTTGGGATTCTTGTGGATGTGGACTGGAATGGTCTAATGAAAAGCTTCTATGAGAAGGTGCGTGTTAAGATTGCCTGCAGAAACCCAGCAAAAATTCCATTTGACGGATCGTGGAGATGAGGAAAAAACTGTACATCCTGTCGTTCACAGTTGAGGGGTTTGATCAGATAGGTGCTGATGACCCAAATGATGATAATGGCCCTACTGACATATCTATAGACGATGACAATAAAGATCTTGAAGAGGAGGAAGTGGACAAGGATCTCCTAGGAGATGAAGATGTAACATCCCAAAATTCTAAATTTTGGAATGTTATAATAAATAGATAGATTTGATTGTTTGTTTGATTGTTGTGTGATTGATTGACTGAAAGTGAGTGGAATTCGAAACCTTTTTGAAAGTTAAATGAGAGGGTAAAAGGACTTTCCCAAACTTTCATTTTGCTTTTATGATCTTTGGGAATTCAAATACTCTTCATCACAAAACCCTGGAGAGAAGATGACATGACTTCTTCCATTTATTTAAATGACAAGGGGTGTTGAAAATATTTGAATTTCATTTGAGAATATTTCCAATTCTAAAACTTTATGCAACTCAATGATTTTCACGAGAGAAGATAAAATGACTTCTTCAAATTATATGAAATATGAGTTGGGAGTTTCAAATAATTAAATTCAAAGTTCTTTTGAATTTATTTTCAATTTGGAGTTATTTGAGTTTTATTCAAATTATTTTCTCCAAAAATAAAATATATGGAAAATAGGGTAACATGATTCCCTACATCAGAAAAATGGAGAGAAATAAATTTGAATTAATTTTGGTATTTTAAAATGACTTTTATGAGGTTTTATTAAAGCAAAAGCACTCTTTGTTTTATTTGAATTTGTGTGGATTTTATTTGGTACTAGAATAATGTTCATCATGTAGGAAATCTTTTTTGAAAATTTTGATATATTATATGCCTATATAATATTTTCATTTTATTTTGTTTTATTATTATTATTTCTTCTCTGTTTTTTAAAAATTCCTTCCATTAACTGGTCGGCCCAGCCAACCGCCAGCCACGGCTAGCCAGCCTCAGCCAAAGCCCGCCCACCGCCAGGCCGCTCCGCTCCGCTTCGCCGCATCGCGCTGCGATCGGCCGCTGCCCCGCCCAGCCACCGACAGGTGGGACCCACCTGTCGGGTCCGTCTCCGACCTCGCGCCGGACTCCAACTCCAGCACGCGTCGCCGCCGCCGCCGTGACCTCCGCGGACTCCTCGCGCCGCCTCTCCCTTGCCCCTCTCCCACGCCACCGAGGCCGCCCCCTCCATAAGTAGCCCGCCCCGGACCCCTCTCTCTCCTCCTCGCATCTCGCCGGAAGGAGCCGCCGCCGCCAAGATCCGACCACCGCCGCCCGCTCCACTCCGGCGCCCTTGCCGCAGCCGCCACCGCCTCGCCGCCGCCGCCGCCGCCGACACCGCCACCGCACCCGCCGCCTAACGCCGCCTCCCCATGCTCTCCGCCGTCCTCGACGACCGCCGGAGCCGCCGCCCCGCCTCGCCGGAGTACGCAGCCTCGCCGGAGAGCTGCCGGCTTTCCGCCGAAGACCACTGAACCGCCGTGGACCGGTAAAACCCGCGCAAAAACCCGCCCGGTTTTTCTAGTTAGATCGGTTTTATATTTTTCTTTGAACAGTTGATTTTTTTAGGTTAAGTTGCGAACGTTCACCGGTTAGGCACACTCAACGAGCGATTTTCGTTCATTAATGTTCTGTAACGAACGTTCACAGTCTAGCTTTTTCCTTTTTCTGTTTATTTACGTCAGGGACCTATCCGTAAATATATTTATTCATATATTAGCCCCTGGTTTTCAAATGACTATAACTTTTTGCTCGTAAGTCGGAATCCAATGAAACCAACGCCCACTTCTTCGTTACGATCCCCTCTTTCCAGTAATCCAACTCAAACATGTTTTTGAAAGTTTTAAAATTTGAATTCAAACATATTTGTATTTGAACTTCGTTTGATCATAACTTGAGTTTCGTAACTCCGATTTAGTTGATTCTTTTTGCAAATCGAAGCTCTTGACCTAAAATTTCTGATAAGGCCAAATTCATATAATTTTGGTACTGTTATAAATTGTTTTATGTTGCAAAAGTTATTTGCTTGGTTTTGATGTTTTCTGAATCGTTTTTTTTTGTTCTTTCCGATCTTTTGAGTGATTGCTTATGTGTGGTTACTATTGCTTGATTACGATAGATTGACCGGAGTGTGACGAGTAGAGCCATCAAGAGTTTTGAGTTCGAATCATCTTCATCAACATCGCAGGCAAGTAACACTTTGATCATACTTTTCTCATACCCAGTTTTATGCACTAGATCTATCCTCAAACACTTGCATGATTAGGATCTAATTAAATTGTGGGTTATGGTAAGTAATTGTGGGTCGGGTCGCTATAGAAGAAGAACCTATTGATGCTCTAGACCTGGCAAACATGGCTAACTCATCGAAGAAAACACCTGCAGGGAAAGCTAAAGATGATGGGGTGGATTTCCACCCAGCTGCACTAATTGAGGCATGTTATTCTCCTGTGAGGATAGAAAAAGTAATTGGGAATAACACACGAAGCCATGATGGATGTGCCCCAATTCCATTCTCTGAAGCTGTCAATATTCTAAGTACCCCTAGCAACGAACTCGATGGTGTTTCCACTCCCTATGTTGCGCCCATGGGACATGCTACTGTCTCCCCTGATATATCCATTCAAAAAACCTACTGCTCTGATTTGTTAAAAGAATTAGATGAGGCTGAGTCTGATTCTGCTAGTGATATAGCTGAGTCAGAGGAGGAGGTGGCTACTCTGGATGCTTCTGTAGTCAGTGGACTGAGGATGATGGGTATGATTGAAAATATGGACACTCCCAAGAAGCAACCGGCTGCTGACAACAAGTGGGGCCCGGTGGTTGCTCCCAGACCAAGCACCAGGGCTCATAACAGACAGAACATCATGGAAAAAGCTGCTGCGTACAAGATGAAGAAAAACCTGGAAATCCCTACTACTTTCAAAAGTAAGTCTTTTACTGCTGAATCTTCGATTACTTTAGAAGCATATGCTTCTGCAGTTGATATTAAAATTGGTAATAATGATATTGAAAAAAAAACAAACCATTGATGATATCATCAGAAACGAAACTGAAAAATGTCTGGTCTTTGCTTCTCAAAACCCTGAGATTTCTTTACCTGATAATTTAGATGCTGAGATAGACACATATATTGGAGTTTGTACTCCAGACATTGGCATCCCCAACACCAACACACCAGGGGGCACTGCTGGTGCTGTGGGTGGTTGTGGGAATGCAGTAAAAGGTGGACTTTTTAGTCTGACTCACCCCTTCAAAATCCCATGATTGGTATTTTTGGAATATTAGAGGTCTGGGTCAAAAAGGGAAGCTTCAAGGCTCATGTCGACTTAGTGAATAAGTATAAGCCTGATTTTTTAGGTTTTCAAGAAATTAAGAGAGAGAGTCTTTCTGACTCCTTCCTTAATACTTTAGTGGCTCCACCGCATATGAGTGGCATATTCTTCCCGCAGAGGTACCGCAGTGGTATCCTTGTGGGTACTAAAACCAACTCCTTTGAGATTATTGAAGTTCTCGAAGAGATATCTTGTATTGTTATTTCCCTGAAAAATAAGAGTGATGGTTTTTGTTGGCACTTGATTGTAGTGTATGGCACAGCTTATGCTGTTGATAAAGTAGATTTTATTGCTGAACTGCATGAGTGTATGGAAGGCTTATGCTACCCTGTCCAATTTGGAGGAGATTTTAATCTGATTAGGGAAGCCAAGGAAAAAACCTCTGGTAATATTAACAATTCTTGGGCCTTTTTGTTTAATGACTGGATTAACAAATGGGGTTTGATGGAGTACAAATAGTCAAATAGAGTTTTTACCTGGAGTAATAACCAAGACAATCCTATCTTTGCCACCATTGACAGAGTTTTCTCTGCTACCAGCTGGGACAGTCACTTCCCTCTTACCTCCCTTTGTGCCCTACCAAGAGTGGGGAGTGATCACGCCCCCATCCTGCTGGATTCTGGAGTGAGTGCAAACAATCCATCCAGGCCATTCAAATTTGAAAATTGGTGGCTTGATCAACCTGACTTTCAGGGCTTAGTGGAAAAGATTTGGGCCACCCCTTCCCCCTGCACTTCTGCTATTGAGACCTGGCAATTTAAAACCAAACTCTTTAGGAAACTTGTGAAAGGGTGGAGTATCAATATTGAGGCGGCCATGAAAAAGAAGAAAAAAGATTTACTACAGGAATTTGAGATCCTAGATGTCTTTTCTGAGCAAGGTAGATCTAATAGCAAGGATATCCTCAGAATGAAACAAATTAGAGCTGAGCTATGTGATATTTGGAGGAAGGAAGAAACTGCCATGTGGCAAAGATCTAGAGATAGGAGAATTAAAGAGGGGGATAGGAATACAGTGTATTTTCATGCTGTTGCTAACCAACGTAGGAGGAAAAACCAACTGTCTATTCTTGAGGGCCCTGATGGGCCTGTGTACTCCACCAAAGACATGCTTGATGTAGCAACCAATTTCTACAAAAACCTATTTGGGTTTGAGCCTAAGCCTAATATTCACCTGGATGGCCAATTTTGGTCTGAAGAGGAGCTGGTGACAGAAGCTGAAAATACAATGCTGGAGAGGCCTTTCTCAGAGGAGGAAATCAAGGAAGCCATTATGGGCTCTTATGCTAATGGACCCCCTGGACCTGATGGTCTGTCCTTTTTATTCTACCAACACTTTTGGGATGTTATTAAAGGTGATTTTATGGCAATGGTCAGATATTTTGAAAATGAATCTCTGGATATCCAGAGGCTTAACTACTCTATAGTCACTCTTATTCCTAAAGAAGCAGATGCCAAAAATATGAAGAAGTTCAGACCAATTTGTTTGAGTAATTGTTCTGTGAAGATTTTTAGTAAAGCAATGACCAATAGGGTTGCTCCTGTGGGCCATAGGTTGCTAGCCCCATGTCAATCTGCTTTTGTGAGAGGCAGATTCATACTTGAGAGTGTGGTCACTGCCCATGAGGCTATTCATGAAATTCATAAGTCCAGAGAGCCTGGGATTGTTCTCAAATTAGACTATGAAAAGGCTTACGACCGAGTAAATTGGGATTTTCTAGTAGAAATGTTAACTTCTAGAGGTTTTGGAGCTAAATGGATTATGTGGAATCTATCTATTCTGCAAAACAGTTCCTTTTGTGTTAAGATCAATGAGGTGGTAGGTCCCTACTTTGTGGGTGGGAAAGGACTGAAACAAGGTGATCCTAGCTCCCCCATGCTTTTCAACCTTGTGGTGATGTCTTTTCTCGATGTCGATGAAGGCGGTGAACAACAACATCATCTCTGGATTGTTCCCACATTATCCCACGTGGCCTAATTTGTTTGCAATATGCCGACGACACAATTCTTTTTCTCGAACCCCAAACCTGAATATGTTAAAAATCTAAAATGGCTGCTTGCTTGTTTTGAAAACCTATCTGGGTTGAAGATCAACTATGATAAGTGTGAAATTGTACTGTCAATATTAGTGGAGAGGAAGCTAAATTGCTTTCTCAAATTTTTGTTGCAAGTTGGGGAGTTTCCCTTATACACAGGGGTGCCTCTCCATTATCTTAAGCTCGGAGAGAAGATATCCAAGATATCATTGATAAAATTATAAAGAGGATCAGTGGATGGAAAGGGAGACTGCTCAGCTATGAGGCAAAACTAATCCTTCTTATGGCCTGCATTGCTAGTATCCCTATGTATCTTATGTCTGTGATTAAGTTCCCTAAATGGGCCATCAAAGCTATCAACTCTCATATGGCTCATTTTTTCTGGGGGAGTTCAAATGAAGATCATAGATACCATCTTGCCAACTGGAGGCTGATTTCTCAGAAAAAGACTTTGGTGGTTTGGGGATTCCCAATTTAAGAGAAGTCAATATGGCTTTATTAGCTGCCTAGGCCAAAAGATACTTCATGAACCAAGATAAGGACTGGGTGAGATTGGTTGATTATAAATTTAAACCAAATAAACCTAATTTTCTATGGGCTAAACAGGGTGTGGGTTCCCCTTTTTGGAAAGGGGTGACCTGGGCCATGGAAGGCATTAAACCTTTCTTTAGATGGAAGTTAGGTAAAGGAGACAAGATTAGTTTCTGGAATGATACTTGGGTTGGGGATTCTTCCCTGAAAACTCAATTTTGGGAGGTATACGAGATCTGCAAACAACAAGACTGTGCGGTTGCTGAGGTGTGGGATGGTAACTCTCTCAAACTCACCTTTAATAGATGCGTTAGTGAAAGCTTCATGGGCAGATGGTGCAATCTCATTCAGACCATCTCTACCCAAGAACTATCCACTGAGGAGGACCAGCCTATATGGCTATTGGAACCATCTGGGACGTTCTCGGTCAGATCTTACTATACCATGATCAACTGGGGGGGAGTGAGTACCCCTCTTTGGAAAAGCTTTTGGAAAATTGTGGTGCCTAACAGATATTTGGTCTTTGTGTGGTTGGCCTTCAATAACAAAATCCTCACTAGAGATAATTTGAACAAGAGAAGGGTAGTGGAAGATTTAAGCTGTTTATTTTGCAATGAAAATGAATCTGTTCACCATTTGTTCTGTGAATGCGTGGTAGCCAAACAAGTTTGGGCGGATGTTGCTGATACTTTTTGTTTCATTGTACCCAAGAGCATGCTTGAGTTATCTTCCTTCTGGAACTTGAATAACAAGAAAACTATTATTAACATTGCCTGTGTTGCCACCATTTGGGGTATTTGGACCATGCGTAATGATATTTGTTTTCAGGGCATACCATGGACAAGCACTCGAGTGGTCTTGGGGAGGATCAGTTCTTATCTACATCAATGGAAGATTCTGTGCGACGGCGATCAATCTGTGTTACTCCGACGCTGCCTCCAACATCTGGATCATCGAAGAGGCGAGCTGCTCAGATCGCCTGGCTGGGAACCGAGGGCATGTTCAAAGAGGACCCGGGCGGCAATGTTCAAAGCCCACTCGGGATGATTGTTGTGTGGGAGCTGAATCAAAGCCGCCGAGATGATGAACTCGATGTTGCCTGCGTGGCAAGGTTCTTTATGCCTTAACCGTTTTAGTTGGTTGAACTTGCGCGTCTTTCTTTTTGTACCAGACTCCCTAGTTTCTGGTTTGCCATCCCTGGTAAACCCGTGCGCTTGTAACAGTCACTGTGACTTGCTTTGCCCCGTTTTAAATAAAAGTGGGGTGGGGGGAAACCCCTTTTCATCAAAAAAAAAGAAGACTTGATTTGAATAAACTCACACCTACTGAAATATCATTGCAAATGGCTTACAAATCAACTGTCATACCTATCGGTATTTATGAGGATGTGCCTGTTGTTGTTGCAAATGTTACTATCTTAACAAACTTTGTTATACTTGATATGCCCGAGGACGACAACATGCCGATTATACTTGGTAGACCCTTTTTGAATACTGCATGGGCTGTTATTGACTGCAAAAAAAGCAAGGCCACTTTTCATATGAATGGTAATGAGCATACGGTGCACTTTTCGAAGAAACAATTTCAAGTGAATGGTATCAATGTTATTGAAAGAACTTCGACAATTACTATTGGAGGTTTGCAATTCCCTATTCCTACTGTCAAAAAGAAATATGAAACTCTTATTATAGGGTAGATGCATATCCCCGTTGAGGTAACTTAGTGTTATACGAAGATTCTTTGGTTTCGTGTCACTCAGAAATAGTTTGTTAATAAGACTTAATCAACCTTATTAATAGATTCTTTTTAGGGGCATCTGGTCAATGAATTTAGTAAGTACAACTTTCTGTACCTACTATTTGTTCTATGTTATTCTTTGTTAAATACAATAAAATGCGATGATTATCATGTTTTCTTAATTATTCGTGCAATAAAAAATAGCCTAAAAATAAAAGTTCTCCAAATGATGTGAAATTTCAACATGAATGTTTTTGGAATATTTAAGAATTTTTGGCACTGAACACACCACCAGGGTGAACCTGGTGCCCACGAGGCACCAGGACACGCCCTAGTGGCTTGTGGGCCCCACAGGGACCCCCGAACTTATCCCTTTAGCTCACTTCGTCTCTTACCTCTAGAAAAAAATTCCTGGTAGCTATCTCCCTAATATTCTCGCTCCCAAACCTGAGATTTTCGATCTCTTTGCTCGGAGCTCCGTTTTCGACACTGTTTTGGGGGATTGCTCCTTGGTATGTGACTCCTCCATTACTCCAATTAGTTTTTGCTTTAGTGGATTATATTTTGCATAGTAAGCAGCTCTTGTGCTACTGAAAATGAGCTTGCATGTTGAATTCTTTGAGTTCCAAATACTTTGAATGCTTGATAGCCTCTAGACATTCATATGAGTAGTTGCTATCAATCTTGTGAAGTTCTGTTGACATCATTTTGTGGCCCGAAAATTTCTGAAATTTATTCATAGGAAGAATGAATTTCTTTCGGAGAAGCTCCTCGAAACGAAATGCCAAGGGAGTCATTGGGTACTCCTTGGACAGTGACCTCAACATTCCGCGTAGGATGGAGGTCCAGCCATGTGAATGGGTGCACAATGCCTTCATGAACGAAGCCTGATTCTACCAACAGTTCGCTCAATTTGTTGCAAATGCCGGATTGACCTACTTCCTCGCAAATGAGTGTGACCAGCACCACATCCTTACAAACTCCTTTGTGCAAAAAATTTATTTCTTGAATAGGCTCGAACCCCCCATGGTGAGTTTTAATTTATATGCTGAAAATCATGAGATACCACTTACTGAATGTTGTGAGATATGGTTGATTCCCTCTGATGGGGGAATAAGAGAGCCTAGATTGGAGGGTTTGATGGCTTCCTCTGCACTTTAACTGTGGGAGAGGAAAGGGGCGTGTCAAAAGCCCGAGCTACTAGTTTGCAATTCCTTGTTGTGCATTACTTTGCTTTATTCATAGGGAAATGTTTGACTGTTAGGGAGCAAGGTAGTGTGCTATGCGCTCCCGAGCTCGCCATTTTATGCCGAGCACTTTTCAGTGACAACACTTATAGCCTTGGAGCTATCATTGCATGCCACCTTCACACTAATAGGACCAGGGTAAAATCTATGGTGGTATTTATGCTACTCGCTTATCAAGACATTTCCATGTTAATATATGCCCTCATGATTATTTTTTGCCTAGAGTTTACCTAGATTACCAACTATGCAGGATCACCATTGCATTGATGCCCCTGAGCCTCCTTGCCATATTTGTTATAACTTGGTTTTTAGTGAGGATACTCACCATATTATTTTGTTGTCTACACCTGCTTTTTTGACTTTCATGCCAAGAAAGGATACGTCGTTATGCCACCAAGCATCGTTGCGTACTGATACGCTTTGGCAGCGGCAGGGGACGAGGCCTAGATTGGGATGCTCAAGTGCCGCTGCCTCAACACTTCCATGTTGGACCAGCTGGCTACTACGGATGGTGATTGACAAGCTAGGCAAAAGCCTAAGCTTAGGGGAGTACATATTTCTCACCGACATTACATTCATGTTCACACATTTTATTCCAGTTGTCAGTGTTCATCCTCTTTCATTGTATAATCCATGTTAATTTTAATTTCTCTCTTTCATCTTGTGTGTTCGAAAAACTTTGAGAAAATCCAAAAATATTTCTCGCTTCTTTTCGGTTTTTCTTTCTAGTTTAATTTGTTGTAGTATTAAAAGGAAACCCCAAAATATTTCTCATTTCTTCTTTTGCTTGTTGGGAGCTTTCCAATGTAAATAGTTTTATTCATTTTTGTTTTTCCTTTGTTAATTTGCTTTCTTCAAGAAAAACTAAAAACACCAAAAATATTTTAGTGTATTTCTCTGAAATTCTTTTCTTTTGTTGAGTCTTCATAAGGAGAAGACCATGATGAAAATGTTGAGTGGCTCTCATATGCATTATTGTTGATTAAACAATGAGCTCATATTACTTTATCTTCTCCTTTGAGTAAAATGTTTGCAGATTCCAGCTTAGTCCATGGCACTCTTGCACTACTATTATTTTCATATGATTTGGTCGTGCAAGTGAAAGGCAATAATGACGATAATTTGATGAAGTGACTGTGGCAAGGAAAAGCGGGTATGAACTCAACTTGTTTTTGCTTTTGTAAATATGTTTTACTCAGTATGCATGATTCAACATATTATGATTGAACATGTTTATGATGAAAATTAGAGATTATAGTTGTTCATGTCATGCTTAAGTAGCTAGGAGTGGATAGTGATTTATCTTGGGTGTCAACATGCATTAAAATGGTTATGATGTAGTATGATAGTATGGTATTCTCCTATGATGGTTTCAAGTGGCTTGACTTGGCACGTGTTCATGCATGTAGTTGATTCAAAACCACTCATGCTACTATTCAATGTTAATTATTCACAATGCATGGATATGACCATTGTCACTCTCTAGTTAGTCACTTCTAAATCTATTTGCTAGACTTCGCATGTACTAAGCGGGAATACTGCTTGTGCATCCAAATCCCTATCGTCCACTATATCTACCTATATGTGGTATGACTCTGTTGTTCCAAGTAGACTTGCAGGTGCCACCTCTAAACATTCAAATAAGCATCTGTTTTGTATGCCCGTACCGCTCATGGAGCGACAAGGGGCGGTCAGTATCTTCCTTGCTAAGCGGATTATTCTCATGATAAGTGTTTATTCACTTGTCCTTAGCTAAGAGGGGCTGGTATTTAGGATGCCCAGTCCCATGATCAAATCGCAAAATAATGAAACAAACTCCCCTAGAAATTGTTGGTATGGAGGGCACCCGAGGATTCGGCTAGCCATGGCTTGTGTTTGTCGGCTAAGGGGGATTAAACTTTACCTTTCCGATTGGGAACAGCCTCTAATGTGTTTAGCATGGAAGATATTGAAAACTCTCGGTCATGACGTCGAAAGAAAGGCATGCCTCTCAAAATTAATTTATCTCCAATTTAAGCTTTGAGCTTTGGCACCTCTGCAAATCCCTCCTTCCCTCTGTGAAGGGCCTGTCCATTTACTTTTATGTTATTTTGCTTTTATTGCTGAGTCATCACCTTCTCAATCAAGCACTAGTCCTAAGAGCACTATTGTCATTCTTATGTATTGTGTACAGTTAATATTGTGTGCATCATGAATGGGTCTTTTCCACCAGGAATTACAATGTTTAGTCGCTGCTTGAACTTTGGAGGTGCTTTGCATTTATGTTTTGTGATCTTAGAAGGGGCTAGCGAGATACCATGTTCTCATATTATATCATGATTGCTTTGACAAAGTGTTGGCATTTGAGATATGTTATTGTTGCTCGCTAGTTGATTATGCCATTGGTATGAGTGAATATAACTTCTAAGAGTTGTCATTTGCATGGTTAGTTATGATCTTTGCTGAAAACTTGGGTACTATTAAGCTTATATACGGATACAAGAACAAAAGAGTTCGTAAAAGTTTTTCTTTATCACTTTCAGTTTGCCAACTGAATTGCTTGAGGACAAGCAATGAGTTAAGCTTGGGGAGTTGATATGTATCCATCGTATCTACTTTTCCAAACACTTTTGATCTTCTTTTAGATTCTAATTTGCATGATTTGAATGAAACTAACCCAGACTGACGTTGTTTTCAGTAGAACTACCATGGTGTTGTTTTTTGTGTAGAAATGGAAGTTCTCGGAATTGGACAAAACTTTTTGGAGACTTTTTATGGAATATATAAGAAATACTGGAGCCAAGATCCACAGGAAGGGACCCACCAGTGGACCATGATCCACCAGGGTGCGGCCACCCCCTGGGCGTGCCCTGGTGCCTCATAGGGCCCACGTGGCTCTGCTGACCCTAATCTCAAGCCTATAAATTCCTATTTTCAGAGAAAAAAAATAAGAGAAGAAGTTTCATCATGTTTTACGATATAGAGCAACTACCACCTCCTGTTCTTCATCAGGAGGCCGGATCTAGAGTCCGTTCGGGGCTCCAAAGAGGGGGATTTGTCACCATCATCATCACCAACCCTTCTTCATCACCAATTTCATAATGCTCACCACCGGGACGGAGTAATTCCTTCGTAGGCTCGCTGGGCGGTGATGGGTTTGGATGAGATTTATCATGTAATTGAGTCAATTTGTTAGGGCTTGATCCCTAGTATCGACTATGTTCTGAGATTGATGTTGGTATGACTTTGCTATGCTTAATGCTTGTCACTAGGGCTCGAGTGTCATTATTTTAGATCCCTATCTTGCAAGTTATACGCACCTATTACGTGTTATGATCTGCATACCACAAGGAGGCAATAATTGGGATTCTTTCCGGTGATTACCGTAGTTTGAGGAGTTCATGTACTCACTATGTGTTAATGCTTTGTTCCGGTTCTCTATTAAAAGGAGGCCTCAATATCTATTAGTTTCCTTATGGACCCCGCTGCCACGGGAGGGTAGGACAAAATGTGCCATGCAAGTTCTTGTTACAAGCACATATGACTATATACGGAATACATGCCTACATTACATTGATGAATTGGAGCTAGTTCTTAGTCGCTCTAAGTTGTGACTGTTATATGATGAATGTTATCCAACACAATTATCCATCACTGATCCAATGCCTATGACTTTCACATATTGATCTCTGCTAAATTGCTACAAAACTGCTACTGCTACTGTTACCGTTATTGTTGTTTTCGTTACCAATGCTATCGAACTATCATATTATTGTGCTACTGATCACTCTGCTACAGATATTTAGTTCTTCAGGTGTGGTTAAATTGACAACTCAACTGCTAATACTTGCAAATATTCTTTGGCTCCCCTTGTGTAAAATCAATAAATTTGGGTTGAATACTCTATCCTCGAAACTGTTGCGGTCCCCTATACTTGTGGGTTATCAGTAATCATGTGAATTTGGTATTCGTTTGATATTTTGAAGATATGTATGTTGTTGCTTCCTTCACTGGTGTCATGTGAACGTCGACTACATGACACTTCACCATACTTGGGCCTAAGGGAAGGCATTGTGGAGTAATAAGTAAATGATGGGTTGCTAGAGTGATAGAAGCTTAAACCCTAGTTTATGCGTTATTCCGTAAGGGGCTGATTTGGATCCATATGTTTCATGATTATTGTTAGATTTATCTTAATTTTTCTTTCCTAGTTGCAGATGACTGCGAGAGGGAGTAATCATAAGTGGGAGGCTTGTTCAAGTAAGAATAGCATGCAAGCACGGGTCCACCCACATATCAAATTATCAATGTAGCAAACGTGAATCAAATAAACATGATCAAAGTGACTAGATGATAATTCCCATGTGTCTTTGAGAACACCTTGCTTACTATAACAGACCATTCCGACTTGTCCTTTGCTATAAAATGGATTGGGACACCTTGTTGCCCCTTTTTTACAATTGCTACTTGTTGCTCGTTACAGATTACCTTGCTATCAAACTACCTGTTACCGATATTTTCAGTGCTTACAGAGAATACCTTGCTGAAAGCCACTTGTCATTTCCTTCTGCTCCTCGTTGGGTTTGACACACTCTTATTTATCGAAAGAACTACGATTGATCCCATAACTTGTCGGTCATCAAGACTCTTTTCTGGTGTCGTTGCAGGGGAGTGAAGTGCCTTTGGTAAGTGGAATTTGATAACGAAACATTTATATTACATGCTGAAATTTATTGTCACTTATTACTATGGAAATTAATCCTTTAAGGGGTTTATTCGGGGTATCTTCACCTTGTCCGGAAGAAATATGAGTTGCCCCTCAACCTACTAAACCTACTAAAAATATTTATTATGAAATTCCTTCGGGTTTCTTAGAGAAACTACTAGATAATCCTTATGCAGGAGATGGAACAGTACATCCTGATATGTACTTAATTTAGCGTTACTATATATTTCATATATGGCTGATCCTGATATGTACTTAATCCTTAAGCTATTCTACACTCACCCAAGATTAGAATAGTTATTTGGATCACAGCAGCCCTATATAGGGCATGAAGACAGGTTCCCAAACTTCCCTGGACTTCCGGCCTGGCCCGACAGAATCCCACCTGGACCCCGATACCGATCGAGCCGCCCCTCCCCAACCCCCCCTCCTCGCCGCTCCTCCCCTCGATCCCCGGCCTCCGCCGTGATTCGCCCGCCGAAAATCCACCGGATCCAGCACCTCCCCTCCTTCTCCAGATCCTGGCTGACCGGATCGAGCCGCCTCCGACTCCACCTCCCGCCTGATCACGGCGCGGCGGGCGAAGCGAAGGCGGCGGATGTCGGCGCGAGGCTCCCCTCCACTGGAGGTGGCGAAGCTGCCGGATTTTTTGCCACTAACAGCCATGGACTTCCGAAAGCCTCCTCCTTAGTCCATCGTCACCGCCCGACGGCTTAGCAGTGCTCATGACGGCCAAGGTGCAACCTACGGCGAAAAGCGCGCCCAAGGAAGCATCTCGGCGGCGGAGGACGCATCGGTGGCGCCTTTGAATCTAAGAACGGTATATGAATTTCCTCCCTAATCTTGCGGACTCCTTCAATCTTCCCTTACCTAACCTTCTTGCTTCATGCAGGTGAACTTAGCGCCCTATGAAAGACATGGATTGCCATGCGGTTCTTCTCCTAGCTCTCCGACATATTGCTCTCAAGGTGGCCTATCAGCTGCTGGAAAAAGGTTGGCCGAACTTCTATCCAGGGTATGGTTGAAATTCTTCCTTCTGTTTGTTATTTTCTTACAACCATGTGAAGTTCAGGTGGTGTGTGAGCATCAGTCCAGGCTACAAAAAGCTTGTTTTAAATCTGCCTGCTTACAGCCATCTGAAGTTCAGGTGGTGTGTGAGCATTAGTCCAGGCTACAAACACTAGAAAATCTGCCTGCATTCACATGTGAAAAGCCATGTGAAGTTCAACTACTAAGTGTGCTAGAGTTCAGGTTGGTATGTATCTGGTTCTGTGCAAAAAAATAAATAAAAGGAAAATAGAACATGCATGTGATCTCACATGAAGGTCAGGTTGGTATGCACTAGTGGTTCAACCATTCAAACTCATGAAGGTTCAGGTTTTTTAACTGTAGACAATATTTCCCCTTTGCAAAACAAGAAGTTCAGGTTGTGGAGAGTGCTCAGTTCAGGTACATATAAGTAATCAAATAGTGTAGAATTAACAAGATTAGAGGTTCATTCTGTGAATAGTGCTAAGGTCAGGTACAAAAGTACTGGCAGATGCTCAGCTCAGTTAAGAGTGTGATGCCTGTCCAAGGGGAAAAAATATGTACATGAACACCACTTTTATAATAGAAGTTCAGGTTGTGAATAATGCTCAGTTCAGTTGCAAAGGTATAGGCAGATGTTACTTGTGTGCTAATAGACCTTTTTTTCATTTATGTCAGGAAGAGGAGAGACGCATGAAGAAGCTTAGAAGTTCCCAGCAGCAAGTACACGATCCTAAGCCTGTACGCATCGCACCACCCCCTCAATGGGTCACACCTCAAACGCACCAACAACATTACCAACCTGCTCCTGACCAAAAATGGATGACACTCAAAACACATGGAGACTTCCAAGATGCTGGGTCACAGCCCTATCCGCACAACCTTGCGCCTCCACCTAATTGGGTGACGCCGAAAATCCCCCGCGGATTCTTTGTATCCACCAGCAGACTCCCAAGCACGCCGATTGAGGAGGGGGTTAGCTCAAGTCCTGCATGTAACTCTGGAGGTTATCTTGGTGTGCCTCATCAATGCCAAAGCGAAGCAACTAAACCGGATCCCAGGACAAATCCAACAGGAACACACACACGGAGGAGAGTGCTCTGCACACTACCACCATTGGATCCTGCTGCTGCTGCTACACGTCAGAATTGTATGAGACATAAGGTAGATGGATTGCTTCACAAAACAAAGGAGCAAACCAAGACCAAGATTGCAATACCTCCACAACCACCTCAAGCAAAAAGGATGCACAAAAGAGAGAGGCCGTCTTCAGCCCTCCTTCCTCCTCGTGATCCACTGCTGCATCCTGCTATGATTACTCCGCCGTGCCCCAGCCTGCTATCATTACTCCGCCGTGCCCCATCCCAGAGGGACAGCAGCAGACTCCAGTGGAGTTGCAATCATACACGCACGTAAGTGAAACAAAAATATATTTATATACGCATCTTGTATTATTTGCAAATTTTCTGCTCCCTCCAGGATAACAAGTTCATAAATTGCATTTTAACGTGCTGCTTGGATTATTTTTTCTTTTTCTGCAGACGCCGGATCTACCGGATTATCTAATACCAAGACTAAAGATGCGATTCCAAGATTTAGAGAAAGCAAGGGAATTTATAACAGATACGCTGGTTTTGGAATCAGGAAGACGGCGGGAAATGACAACCACAAGTATTTTGTTTGGGCCTTCCAAGGGATACACACATCTTTTGTTTCAGAGGCTAACAGGAAGCGAAACAAAACATCACAGAGGACAGGCTGCAATGCAAGAATGAGGGTGAAGGTGCAGGAGGATAACACATGTGTGGCAGTGGACATTGAGTACAATCATAATCGCAAACTCATGCAAACTGATGACATGCTGGTATTTTTGCACTCACACAAGAATTATGACCCCACTATTTTGGAGTACGTAAAGCTCCTGCAGTACTATGTCAAGCACACAACAATCATGTCCATGCTATGTGAAAATGAAGATGGAAGCTACTTCCTAAGCATGATCGGATGAGACCTACTAAACCAGTAAGTATTCAAACATCCACATACTGGAATGTAAAATAGCATCCTAGGTCACAACCCTTTGCTAGCAAAAATAACAAATGCATGTTTGCATGTAATTTGCAGGAAAGCCATGAATGCAAGGAAAGATGATTTGGATGATGTATTGAAACTTGTTTCATTCTTCAAAGACATGAAGGCAATCAATGATGAGTTTTTCTATGACATCCAAGTGGAGAAGGACAAGTCAATTAAAAACATTTTCTGGTCCAATGCAAGCTGCCGAGGAGCCTATCAAGACTTTGGCGATTGCGTAACATTCGACACAACTTACAATACCAACATATTTCATATGCCTCTGGGAGTGTTTGTTGGAACAAACCATCACTTGCAGTCAACGATATTTTCGGTTGCCCTGATAAGAGATCAAGATGCAAAGTCATTCAAGTGGTTGTTCGGTACATTTGTATGGTGCATGAACAACAAGCACCCAACTTGCATTCTAACAGGTGAGTTCAAAAAAAACTCTACAAGTTTCATCATCTTTTCAGTCTATGGGTCTGTATTGGGTACATTGGTTTTATCTGAAAATAATGTAAAGCAAGCAGTTCAACCACTGCTAGCACATAAGTCCAACAAAACAGTGTCAGAAGCAAAATTATATGTCACATGTTTAGAAAAAATATAGTTCTGGATGTGAAGTTCAAATAGTGGAACCATAGAAGTTCAAGGACACCGTTGTAAGAATAAACATATGAAACATGTTCAGGAAAATATAGTTATTTATGTGAAGTTCAAGCATTGGTACCACAGAAGTTCAACAACACTGCTTTAAGAAAAAAAATTGAGTGTGACACTACTAGTTATTCCTACTGCTACCTGTGAAGTTCAGCAACACTTCTGTAAGAAAAAATACATGTGACATTCTTAGATAACCATGCTGCTAGATGTGAAGTTCAAGTACTTGTACAACATAAGTTCACCATCAGTGCAAAAAAGAAGCAAGTTTCATTTTTTTAATTCATGCATACTAGTGCCCATCGATGGCGAAAGCTATACCACAATCATTTTCAAACACCGTCCACAAGCTATGCCGTTGGCACATCATGAAGAAGTACAGGGAATACCTCGTGTTGCTGTACAAAAAGTATAAAACATTCAAAGAGGAGTTCACAGCTATATTAAACTGGCCGCTGATGCCAACGGAGTTTGAAGATGCCTGGGCTGAACTCGTGCACAAGTACAACCTGGAGAACGACCGGATGATGATGCAGCTGTGGAGTGATAGGAAGATGTGGATTTCAGCATATTACAAGAACATTTTCTGTGCTAGAATGACTTCCACACAACGAAGCGAGAGCATGAACCACGTGCTCAAGAAAGGGTTTGTCAAGGGGACCCAGAACCTACACAAGCTTGCTAGGCGGGTCAATGCTTGCATACAAACTCGGATGCAGAAGGAGAACGAGCAAACAATGACCAACATGGTATGATGACAAAGAAAAACACCCCCCATCATGTTCTATTTTCCTTCAACATGTGCACTTTGAATTTTAAAAATTGAAACCCATGACTCTGCTTCGACTAGTATCTTACTTTTTGACATGTGTAGACCAATCTTGTGATAAAAACAACTTACGGCTACGAGGAAGACATGTCTATCAAGTACACGGGAGCCATGTACACCGAGATGAGGACTAGGATGAGAAAAGCCACGCTATTTCTCGCAAAGTGTACAACAGGGCCCACTAAGTACCTTGTGTACTACCACAACAAGCCTAGCCATGATGATGAAGAAAGATTTTCCTGGTCAAAGCATGAATTCCATGTTGTAGCTGACCCAGAGAATGAAATATACGAGTGTGAATGCAAGCTCTGGACACACACAGGTGAGCAGAAAAATAAACTCATTAAATAGCTAAACTAGTAGTATCATATCAAAATATATGAAACTCATTGCTGGCTAACAAACTATGTATTCTGCTTTCATCACAAAATGCAGGCCTGTTCTGCCTTCACATCATGAACATACTGGACTACCTGAAGCCTGACAAATTTCCAAACAAGTATATCCTCAAACGGTACACAAAGACTGAAAATCACAACCAACCTTTGATACAAGGGACTACAACACAACTGCATCGGATGGTAGCTCAAGGCTATCAAAGCAAGGCATCTTGCTGCAGCTAAATTAGATGGTTAACAAGAAAGTGATGAGATGTGACCAGCAATATGACAGAGCCTACTATGTTCTCAAGAGGCTCGTGGAAGAGCTTGATGCAATACATTCAGCAAATCAAGCGGATGCTGATGAAAGGATGGCTGAAGAGGACGCTGAAATTGAAGATGACCTTCATTATTATGCAGCTGAAATGCTCAACGCCGCCGCTGAAGCCAACCAATGCAAGCAGGGTGTTGGCCAATCAATGGAGCAGCGACAGCAAGAGACGATGAAACTGCCGTTGTATTCCGAAACAAAGGGTAGGAAGAAAATTTCTGCAGCAAAGAAAAGTGACAAGAGAGCTCAAATAAAGGCACCACATGCAGGAAGAGTCGTCGTGCTCGATGAGAACGGAGTGCCACTTGGACACAGGAAATGTAGTGTGTGCAACCAGGTTGCGGGACACAACAAGCTGACATGTCCAACACTCTTGGAAAGAAACAATGCCGAGGAGGTCAAGCAACCCAAAGTTCAAAAATAGCAGCCCAAAGTTATAGAACAAAACAAGGGACTACACCCACAGAAAGCAAGCACCAGACTTTGTAGCATATGTAAGGAGTATGAACCACATAATGCAAGAACATGCCCGAAGCGCGGAAATGCTAAAAAGACAAGCAAAAAGCCAGTGAAGAAACAGAAAGCAAAACCTAGAGCCAGCAACAAGATAGTGGTGGAAGATGAAGAGGAAGACGAAGATGAAGACACCATCGAAGAAGAGGAAGACGAAGAGGAAGAGGAAGAGGACGATGAAGAGGAAGAGGAATAGGACGATGAAGAGGAAGAGGTACATGTCAAGCAAAAACCACTACCACCAAAGCCTAGGAGGAGCGCAAGGCTCATGAACAGTTAGACTAGGTCAATTAAACAAAGCAAACTTATGTCATGTCAATGTGCATAATGTTATTCCACTTTTGAAACAATATTTTAGGAGAAGCTTACTTGAACTTCTATTGTTGAAGTTTCACAGAAATTATGCACTAGAAGTTCAAGTAAGCTTACTGCATAAGTCCTGGTATAGTATGAGAGGAGGTGCTTGTGATGTATTGCATGAAAGAGCAAGCAGTAATAAAATGAAAAATATACACTGTGAAGTTCAAGTAATATTATTGCAGAAGTCCTTGTATATTATGAGAGGAAGTTCTGTGTTGGTGATGTATTCCATGCAAAGTTCAAGCAAGAACAAAAATGAAAAATATAGACTATGAAGTTCAAGTAAGATTACAGTGGAAGTTCTAGTATATTATGGCAGGAGGTGCTGGTGTTGTATTCCATAAAAGAGCAACCAGCAAATAATCATATAGTTTTGAAGTTCAGGTCAGCTTACAGAAGAAGTTCTGGTACATAAAATCGATGTAGGAAAAAATATGCTTAAAAAATAAAGTTTTGTCGTATGAACTAAGGTTACCAAGCCTAAGACAAAGCGCTCAGATCTGAAATTCTGTTTGGATACGTGCAGAAGTTCATGTACAATGTCGACAAAAGATAAAGAAATGTCAAGGAGTGTATGAGAATATTTTTGCACAAAGTTACGGCTGAAATCCATTCGCAGTTGAAAAAACACAAAAAAAATATAGATTCTATCGAAAAGGCTACATATTGGTTGGGTTGAAAAGTACCAATACATTACAGAACACAGGATATCCTCTCCATCTGAAACCAGCAGGCCATATCTCAAAGCAGAAGTTCAACTCTACGATCATATGTTGGGGCCCAAAATTAAACAACACAAAAAAACAAGCAGTTCAATCATAGCCGAGTGAGAAGTTCAGGTACATCTGTTGGGGTAAAAACATGCAACACATGGATACTGAAAATGATACAGTACATTGAAATTCACAAGCCAAATCATTCTTCACACCAAATACATTTGTCCACAATATCATAAGTAATAGTGCTGCAGCTATAGATACACAAATCACTAAAACATTCTTACAACCAAATCTTTATGAAATTGTTCCAATCATTATCAAACCTAAAATCTGTACGAAATCAAATCTACACTGAAACTAATGCTTCTAATTCACGGGCCCAAGGACTGGATCGCTTTAGGGAGCTCTGCACGCATGACTTCATTCTTCTCGCTAAACATTAGAGTGTGCATGAACTCAGCCTTCTAGTCATCTACAGCAGCCTGCAAACAAGAAATGAAAAGATGGTTTAGTAACGGATAACTAAAAACCATAGCAGGACCGTCTCAGCAAAAACACAAAAGAAAAAATGAATGGATGATGAGACAAGAACAAAGACAAAACATACTTCCACATCACCAAAATCATCAACAAGCTCATCGCCATCATATGAAGAGCAGAACTTCACGAAAAAGAAACCACAATCATTATTCTTCTGCTTTGGAACATCGATAAAGTCGGCCTCTTTGCAATAGTCACCCAGTTAGGCTGCTTGCTCGCTTTGTACGCAGCCTTGCCATACACCTCCTCGAGCAACCCAACAAATCTCTTGATCTGTCAGAAATAACAAAATAAGATAAAGTCAAAACATAGTTAAGTTCAGGTACATAAAAAGCAGCACTTGCATAAGATCCAGCAAAACAAATACTAGAAGTTCAACTGTCAAATGATAGTCAGTTCAAGCAGTATTACCACAACAGAGACAGAAACATATTTTGTCAATAGAAGGCATAATAAACTTCGTGTCAAACAACAGAATATGAAAGGAGGTTCAGGCTAAGAAACACTCACGATATTTTGACAGTCTCCGTGGAAACTTGTTCGTGACGTTTCCATATTAGCGTAACGAAGTGAATCAAGGATGTCAATGCTCCCACGATATCTATTCACCACATAGACACTGTAGTGCGCCATTGTGCCAATTGGCTTGAATAGTATCAAAAAAAAACCTGCGAGGAATGAAAGGAACGGTGAACACAAACTATAAAGCATAGGTATTGAAGAACCGGGATGAACAAAAACTTCTTGACAAACTCAGCAAAAGGATGCACATAAAATTAAAAAAGCAAAAGTTATGAAAACCTAACCAGCTTTGCATTAAGAAGGTCTTCTTCCTTGCGAACAAACATTGGGAGGAGACCAACAGATTTTTTACATCGAACTTTGGAACTGTTGCACCGAAAAAATCATACTCCAGGCAGTACTGTGCATTCACAAAAAACACAATTAAAACACCTCCCAAACACCACTACACCAAAACTAGAGCAAAAAAGAGAGATAGGGGTGCAAAAGAACTAAAATCTGTATGAAGTAGGGACTAAGTACAACCCTGTCAGCACAAGAGAATATCTCGGAGGTCTCCGGCTTATCCTTCCACAAATTTATGAGATAATCCATTATGTCTCCTTCCATCTGCTGCCCTTCACCGAAAAGGGTATAAAGAACATGTCCTATGAGGTCAATCACATTCCCAGGGATGGTAAACATGGAGTAGCTTGTGCTGCAAAATACAAAGGATGGTAAAAAAATATTAGAAGTTCAGGTACAACAACAAACAGAAGTTCAGATACTATAACTCAAAGAGAAGGAGAGATGAACAGAAGTTCATATGATAAATCAAAGACAAGGAGAGATGAACAGAAGTTCAGATACTATAAAAAGATAAGTTCAGACACTATAACTCCAAGGCAAGGAAGAAATGAACAGAAGTCCACATACTACAACAATAGAAGTTCAGACACAAAGTAGCATCTTTGGCAGCAACAAAGTTAAGAAGAAGAAAACTCACTTAGAATACTTCTCCAAACCGTCTCTACTAAGCACATACTGTTTCAACTTCCGGCCCTCGGATAGATGAGGGTAACTGTATTTTTTAGGGGAGGGACAACAGAACGCCACTTCAAAGGCAATCTTGATGCTTTCTTGGATGAAATTATGTTGCCAGACTCAACTGCCGGTTTCCTCCTGGTGATAACAACATTCTTCCCACCTCTACCAGCAACAGTACCAGCAGCAGATTTACCATTCTTCGGGTAAGCAATCTTCTCAAAATCATCGTCGGACGAAATCACTTCTGCTTCGGCTGCTTCGATTGCACCAACCTTCCTGGAGCAAGGGTTTTTGGAGTACCATGAATACCACCAGCCTGCTTCCCCAACTTGGAAGAAATAAGGATTCGAGGTCTATCATCTTCTATCGGAGATGTACTCATCGATTCCTCCCTAGGCTGGTATTCCTGTGACCTGAGGAATGAGTAGTGGTAATCGGTCAAGTCCAACGGATCCACTGTCAAAGAAAAGGAAGAGAAAACATCACCATTAAAAATAACTGAAGTTCAGGAACAACACAATGTGCAGTCCAACTAATAAAGATGACATGGTTACTACTCACGCTGACCTAAAAAAATTAGTTGCATTAAAAAACTAAATGAAGTTCAGGCACAACCAAAGGCACAGTTCAAGATAAAACCGATGAACTGGAAAACATTCAACTATAGCTAACAAAACCATAGAACGACATCATCTTTGAAGTTCAAGTAGAAGAAATGCTCATGTCCAAGTAAGCAATGGAAGGAAATAAATTACTGAAACAAAACACACAAGCAAAATAAAAAATATAGAAATGAAGTTCATGTACAAGAAAATGCTCCACTCCATCTGAAACTAGCAGCCCAGCCAGATCTCAAGCAGAAGTCCAAGTTCAAAGAAAATATGAAGTTCAGGTAGAAGTCCAATACTTACATGTGTAGTAGCCAAACAGAGCTTGGAAGTCTGTCTCAAACTGGTTAGAAGAAGCGATTGAGTACAGCCACGTCTTCCTGATATCCGCGATATTTTCATGGGAATAATTTGCAAGAACCCCATCATGATAGGAATTAACATTCGTAAGCATGAAGAATCCGCAGTCGATACTGCCATCAAACACAGTAAAAGAATAGTGTTAGAACAGAAAAAGAAAGCCAACAAATAAAACACGTCGTAGCTTAAGTACAACTACAGATAAACAGAAGTGATAAAGAGAAAAGTGGAACTCATACTTGTTTTGCTTCTGGGGCACATCAATCCAGTCCAGAGGGAAATGGTCGATGGTAAGAGGACTGAAGGGTGTCTCCCTGTCGTTGCTGGCATCACTCCAAAGCTTCTTGATGTTATCGGTCATCCGCCAAAACAGGAGTACCGCACAGTCATCGTCTGATCCATAATAGGAGTCGAGAAGCTGGAACCTTGAATTCTTCAGGTCAAGAAATATCAAAACCCAATGACCAACACCACCCATGGAAGCAGGAATCTCAGGCGGGTCAAAAGTGGGGAAAACAACCTGAAGCAACATAAACACATGAATCATTAAAAACTGAGAATTAATATCAAATGGTCAAAAGAAAAATGAAACAATATTAACACAGTGGATCGTAGTGCAAAACTAATATAGAGGCAAAGAACAAGACATTGCATACCGAATCATGTACATCCATGCTATCTGGACCACTCGCCAAGAAGTACTTCCTCACACGGGAATCAAAATGACCTCTTAAAATTTTGTCCTAAAATAATACAGACAACACCAACATATGAAAATAAAAAAATGAGACAAACAAGTTTTAACTAAAATGATAAGGAACAAAAAAAAGAAATCACTATATGGTTGACTTACACAAACCCAATACGACAGGATGAGTTTATCTGATACCTGGTACTTCGCACGTAGACAGTAGAGTGCAACCTTAGCCACATTAGATCAAAGCATTCCACGAGGACCAAAATATATTGCAACATCTTCAACAGAAGCTTCACACTCCTTGTTTTGGAACATAATCATTGATCTAAAACAAGCAATAGAAAGTAAAACAAGTTCAGCATCAGGAACTCAGGAAGTTCATAACACATGTAAGCATAGAAGTTCAGCTATATCACAACAGGCAGTACAGTACAAAAAGGCCAGAAGTTCAGCACCAGAGAAGTAAATTAGAAGTTCAGCAAACATAGAGTAAAGAAGTTCAGGTATGAAACCACAGGCAGTTCACAGGGGGTACATGGATGATGTAAATATTCACCAGCTGCACTCACCTCTTGGAACGATTATTATTAAGCCTAGTTACACTGTAATAAAAGTAATCAACCTTCTTTCAGACGACAGCAAGGTCGCTATCTCTCACCAAAAGAAATAGAAATTAAGAGCAACACCCAAGCACATAGATTCACGACAGTTCAATTAAGAGCACATTCAAGCACAAAATTCAAACACAAGCACATCTCAGGTGCTACACCAGAAAAGATAAAACCACAGGATCATAAACATCACAACCCATGCATTACAAACCTTCCCCCACATAGAAATCAGGTTCACTTAACTTAAGCACAAAACCAGAAGTTCAACTTAGACCACACAGGAAGTTCACAGGGGATATCATGGACTAAAACAAACAACAAAAGGGACAGGGATGGGGAAAGTAGAGAGAAGCATGCTCCTCTCTTCATGGATCCTTGCCTAGATCAGTGGCAGCACTGGAATGATCAACCTCCTCTCCATAGCTATCGCTTTCAGTCTCTTCATCGTCATCTCCAGTAGACATTGCAGTGTCGTCGGGAAGATAACCAGCAGCATCTGGAGCAGCTGGAGAATCTGAAACAACAAAAACTGTTGGTTGTGTTTGAACAACATCAACATTAACTGATGGCTTTGCTGCAGGAGACTTCTCCGTGCTTGCAGCAGCACTACCACCAGTCTCAACAGCAGACTCAAGAGGATCTTTCTCCAAAATGATATCTCCAGCTGTCTTGCCCTGCTCAACTTCAGAAACCTCAGCTGTCTTGTCCTGCTCAGCTTCACAAACCTCAGCGCCAATGGACGACTCAACTTCAGTTTGGACCACCCCGTCGGAGCAGCCGGTGCCTGACAAGGACTTGTCTGCAACCTTCTCTGGAGGAACAATACCATCATCAATCTGCAGCAAGAACAGAAAGTGATTACAAAAGAGGCACATAGTGATAAAATGCACAAACGACTAAAATAAAAAATGAGACAAAATGGACAAGAAAAATGGTACTTTATCTTCACTACCATGAACCTCATCAACTAATGCATCACTCGAGGGAGCAGGTTGGGCAGGTTCATGCACAGGACCATGTTCATGCACAGGTAAAACATCCTACTCAACCCTAGTACCATCATCAACAACCTACAAAAAAATCATGTAGAACAAAAATACCTAATCATCAGAAGTTCACATTACATAATCATAGAAGGTCATCTATGACCACTGACACATAATGGAAGTCCAAATACAGTAAACATAGCAAGTCAGATATCAAACTACTCTAATACAAAAGGGAACAAAAAAGGGCCAGTTATGCAAATTACAGAAGTTCAGATGTTGTAGCCCACAAAGTTCAGGTGCTATAAACAGAGAAGGAAACACTAGTACTAAAAAGTAAAAGTTTACGGCACATGAAATCAGTAATGGTCACCTATGACTAAAAACAGTAATAACTGAAAGCTAACAATGAACAGAATCAGCTTACCGCTTTGGTATGCTCCACGTGGCCTCCTTCACGACCCAAACGAACAGATTCCTGCCTCTGAATCTGTCTCACAACAACACTTGCCTCATCTTCAAAAGGCTTGCAACGAGCATCCTGCATTTACTTGAATAGCCGAAAGCTAGTCCGGAGGTGGGAAGTGCTCTGACGAAGCTCTTCAAGAAATCTAGCTTCAATTGATAAGACCTCATTCCAAGACTCAGCATCAAATCCGTGTCCGGGAGGAATAATCCCATCAACGCGACTTAGACGCTCAACAGTTGAAGGAACACGAGCCAACTCCCCACAAACAGTTTCAAGAAGACCGTCAATCCTAACCAGGGAAACATTGGCCGCTTCAAACAAATACTCGAAAGACACGCCACCTGCAGCACTCACACGGGCAGAAGAACCTCCTGGATCTACAGGGGGGGCACTAGTATTAACATCCCGGGAGAATTCAAATCTTGGGGAAGTTCCACTCCCTAGGCCGGCGGCACGAGGCATAGTTAGAACAGGTCGCTCGATAACCCTAAAGAACACAACCTCAGCCTGTGTCTTCCACTTCTTACAAAAACAAAAGTCAATGCGTCATAAAACAAACGAAGGAACACGGGAACAAAAATATAGAAGACAGTACCAGAAGTTCAAATTAGACTGCACATGAAAGAATGATGTGTATAAGCACTCACAGGCAGTCTCCCAAACACCCAGTTGGCTGGGTCATCATCACCCTTCTTGACCAAGTCAGCCGCAGCAAGCTCAAGAAGCTTGACCTGATCCATGAAATTGATGCGACGGGTCCTCAAGTCAATATTAGGCATCTTGCAAATGATAAGGCACTCCAGATACATAAGAAGCGGTGCGATGGCACAAACTGTGACAACTTTTCCTCTGCTAGTACCTTGCTGATACCTAACAACAGCACTCCGAATATCGTCAACAACCAGCTGGCTTTAGTCCATATCTGCCATATCCTCAAACACAAGATTCTTAGCCATTGCTGCCTCCCTGGACACTCGTGTAGACATTCCAGGGATAACCACCTTCATGAAAACAATCAGGTAAAACACCTGCAGAGCAAGATCATCCTTCGTCTCATCCTTCACAAGTTCCGCGAGGATATTCCGCATGTCGTCACTCCTATCGTAACCAAGCTTGCCCTTGAACCTCATAACAGCATCATCGAACCCATCATTCGAGGGCCTAGGAGGGGTACGATTACCTTGAGGGAATCCAAACAGATGGTGAATAGCATCACTTGTAATACGCAGAACCTTGTTCGCCTCACCCATGTCCAGAATCATGGTTGTAGGGTCAATCCTCGTGCAGATGTTGCCCATCAAAGGACGAGAAATGTTGGAATCAACCTTCAAGTCAAACACACAACCAAACCAGCCTTGATAACCCTCGTCTTGTGCCTAGGTTGTAGCATTTTCACACATGTCTTGACCTCTCCTAGTGAACATCGAACCGTCTTGTTAAAACGTTTTGCCTCACCTCCTCCTTGGCCACCTTCTTCAGGCGCTTTGCCTCCTCTCTTCCTCCTCTCAGGCCGCTCCACAAGCTGATACTGAATAAAAATGCAATACCAAGGAAACAAGGCAGAACAATGAGATACAAAAGCTTCACCAAAATTCCAGTAATGGCTACATACGCAGTACATTTCAGAAGTACAACTATGTCTACATAGGCAGTACAACCATCCATGACTAGAAGTAAATATGCTTTCAAACTGTTGGAAATTTACAAAAGCAGAAGTTCTACCATGTACACCAAGGCAGTAATCAAACATGTATTTCAGAAGTCCAACTATGTCTGCATGGGCAGTACAACCATGTATGACCACAAGTTAACATGCTTTAAAAAATGTTGGAAATTTAAAAAGCAGAAGTTCAACCATGTACACCAAGGCAGTAATCAAACATGTATACCAACAAGTTAAGCTAATTTCTTCATGTATATATCTAGAAGTACAACTATGTACACAAAGGCAGTAATACCATAAAAGCAAAGTAGATCGGCTAATTTATTCGTCTATATGGAGCAGAAGGTCAGCTATGTACGCCAAGGCAGTGCTAAAAACACAGAAACTACAACAATAGCGACAAATGCTCTAAAAAATAGTAAACATGAGACATTCATACCTGATTAGTGGCAGGATCATCATCGTCGCCGTCCTCGTCATCAGCATTGAAATCAGCATCATCCTTGTCCTCTGGATTAACATGAGAATGCTTCTTCACACCCTTGTTGACCTTTGCAGGTGCAACCTTGCGCTTGACGCCGCATTTCTTCCCCTTACCAGATGCACCAGCAACAAGCGGAGAAGGTGTAGGCGCGGCAGTGGCAAGCACACTAGGACAATAGCATGGCATACAACCGAGGCCTAGCCCTTCATCGCCAGCAAGTTCTGCAGGCCTTGAAACACGTGGGCTTCTCCAAGGAGTAACTTCACCAACTACTAGCTTCCTCGCAGCGGTCTTCTTGATTTTCTTCTTAACAGGGACAACCGTGCCATCACTGTCACACGATACGTCTTCCTCAACCATGAGCTCAGCCGCATGAACAGATCCAGGAACATCAGAACCTTTCTCAAGGCGGGCCGCCATCTTCTTGTCAAAATCTTCTTGCTTCTTCCTCTTACATTGGTCCTCCAGAAGAAGCTGAAGAGGCACATCCTCAGGTTGCATGACAGGTTCAATGCCGTCAACAGACTGCAACTGCGTCTCTAACATCTGAAGAGAGCACAAAGGATCCGGAACAGAATCACAACCTTTGACTAACGGAGCCCCCTCCTCAGCAGCAGCAGGGTTTTCTGATAAACCCAACTCAGATAAAACATCATTGATGGTGTTCACAGCTTCCTCCTCTGTGGACACATCTGCAAAGAACACAAAAAATCAAAGCAAAAAAAGAAGTCAGGAACAAAAACAAAAACAACCGACGTGAACAAGTTAAAAAAACATGGCTTAAAATGAAAAGAAAAGGGGTTTCACATACTAGGTGAAGCAAGAGCTGAAGAAGCAAGATCCTCGAGGCTTGAAAAGTTCTCAAGGCTCGAAGCAACCTCAGCAATCACAATCAAAGGGATTATGGGTGATTTAGCCGCATCGGATATTGGAGCATCAGTATTAGCTTCTGAAGCTCCATCTTGATCGCAGGCATTTTTTCAGAACTATTCAACTCATCACCAACTACAAAAAATGCAAGTAAAAAGGCAGCTGAGTTCTAATCCGCAATCCTACACCAAAGGGACTTCTACTTTTACAACAATGTCCAATGCCCAGATGTTCAACAATACCTAGCAAAGCAGTAAACACAACAAACAAACTAAAATTTACATACTAAATATAAAAACAATCTACACCAGAGGGGCTACTACATATAACATGAATGTCCAGAAGTTCAACAATATATAACAAAGCAGTAAAAGAAAATGTGCATAACAAAAGTTCAACCAAATTTCATTGTAAACAAACAATAATTAAAACCAGAAGTTCAACTATGTGACCCAAGCAAGTAGCACATAAAAAAGATGTAGCATGACCACAAATAGTATTTCACAGGCAAACTAAATATGAATACCATGAACATGATAACAAAAAAAGCAAAGATATACACTATAAATATGAAATATTTGGGAAGTCCAACAACACTTGGTGACATAGTTTCACCTGCAAGTCATCAACTAAAAAGTAAGCAACACTCTACTAACTCAAACTAAGGGTAAAAAGCATACAAATAACCTTTCTTAGAAGTTCACACTATTAAGAATGGCAGTCCAACAAGAAAACTAAGTGAAGATATGGACAAACATATATAAGAATACTGCTATTTAAAATACAAGATACAACTACATTAAGATACCTGGAGAAGGTTTTGAAGCCATGACAACACAACCGCCTTGATGAATGCAACTCCGAACACTAGAACAAACTGCTAAAAACAGGGGATTGATTGCATATAGTTAACAAGTACAAAATCATACAACAAAATACAAAAAGAAACTGAATCAAACCCTAGGATGAAACAACTAGAACATACCAACAAGTATGAAAAGATGAACGGTAGCACATCTAGGCAAAAACAACAAAAAATGTATCCATAAACTAACTAGAATGTCACAAACATAATCTAGACTTCGAAATCCACAACACTAATGCAATTAGATACATCAGATCCAACATCAACCATACATCACACCACACCCTCTCTTACATGCATCTGACTGCTAAAATCAACAAAAGGGAAATGAAATCCACACAAGTCTGAAGGGACAAATAGCACACACAAGCATCTCACAAACAGATCTGACCACGGGGGAATGAAATCCAACCACCACATGCACAAGAATCCTACCTAATTTTCCACCAAACCATCAGAAGAAGGGGGTAGGAGGCGGACACGAGAGCACACAGAAGAAACAGGCATGCCTCGATAGAACTGGCAAAACTAAAAGCAAACATTAGGGGGGGGGGTATATTTGTACCTCTCGAAATACCCCCCGCACGCACGAATCCGCGATGGTTCTTCCACTCCCCACGACGCCACGCGCACCTTGCAACCACGCAGGCAGTTGTCGCCCTCGCTTCAGAGCAGAAGAAAGCGGGCTGGGCGAGGGAGAGTGGGGAGTGGGGAAGAAATAGGAGCGGGGGCGTGCGCCGATTACTCCACTCACGATGGCAGGGGACAGGGGCGCAGAAAATCAGAGGGAGTTGTAGGCGACGAAGGCAGCGGAGCGTCGGAGATGGGGGAGAGGGGAGAGAGCGAGCGACAGGGGGAGAGGGGTTTTCTGACAGGTGGTGGCGAGGGAGATGGTCACTTAATGCCTCTCTGTCGTGGGACTTGCCCGGTGAATTTATAGTTTTACCCCCCCAACAGCTAAAAAAGTAAATACATCTATAGATAAATTAATGCACCATTTGAATGCATCTATTATAATGAGATAAGATCACACAACAGCACTGCTGATATCCTTAAAACCAATAATAGATGGCAAATACACTACCAAGGGAAGAAAAATACATACATAAATATGCACCTAAAAAAACAAGAGAAAGAAGTTCAAAAAATAAAGAATAGAAGTTCAAGTACTCTAATCAAAGAAGTAAAGGCATATGAATAAATAAACCCTAAGAAACAAAAAGAAGAAGTTCAAGTACAAAAATAGATGAAGTTCACATCTAACTAAAATACAAAACATAAAAGCAAGATAGATAGTGGATATCTACCCCCCTGCTCGGCCTCGCGTTACCGCATTGTTGTGCGCTAGGTTTTGACATGACACAATGCGGTTATTCTGTTTCCACCCCCAATGCACGCACCCTAACCCCTAAACCCTAAGATAGACAGTGGGGTCACGGATGTGACAGACTTGCCTCACGCCGCGTAAATCAGCTCTGCTCGGCTCGTTCTGTCTCGGCCTCGCGAGGGAGGGAGGGTCCCACCCCTCCCCTACTCGGCCTCGCGCTACCACATTGCTGCCCGCTAGGTTTTGACAAGAAGCAATGCGGTTATTTTGTTTCCAACCCCATCGCACGCACCCTAACCCCTAAACCCTAAGATAGATAATGGGGTCACGGATGTGACGGACTCGCCTCCGCATGCGACGACGCGGCACGCCGCATCGTCGCCTGCTCCGGCTTGTTCCTGTCTCGGCCTCCCAGGGGGAGGGGAGGGGGGAACCGACCCCCCTTCCCCCTGCTCGGCCTCGCGCTACCGCATTGTTGCGCTAGGTTTTGACAGGACGCAATGCGGTTATTCTGTTTCCACCCCCACCGCACGCACCCTAACCCCTAAACCCTAAGATAGATAGTGGGGTCACAGATGTGACGGACTCGCCTCCTCATGCGACGACGCAGCACGCCGCATCGTTGCCTGCTCCAGCTCGTTCATGTCTTGGCCTCGCAGGGGGAGGGGAGGGGGGTCCCTCCCCCTCCTCCCTGCTCGGCCTCACACTACCGCATTGCTGCGGGCTAGGTTTTGACAGGATTGATGCTACTAAGTTCAGGTTAAAATACCTATCGAAGTTCTACCACTATTCGAAGTATGCAAACATTCTACAAAAAAATAAAAACGAATGCATGCATACTTGGGACTAATCCCATGGTTGCACACGGGACAAACTGAAAAGCAAATTCAAAAATTGAAAATTACAAAAAAAAACATATAAATATAGAGCACAATGTTGCACCGCCTTGAGATGTGGAAATTTAGAAGTTCAATCACTGGTGCCATAGAAGTCCAACTTCTATTACAGACGTTGGATGATCCAAAAAACTATTCCCGAAGATAGATTAAAATATGTAATTAAAATAACAACCATAATTAAAAATAAAAGAAGTTCAAATAGTGATGTTATAGAAGTCCGGGGTTTTGTAAAACCTAAAATTAACATGTTAAAAACAATTAGCATGGAGAAGTTCGGGACAGATATTAAGTGAAGTCCAACAAACTATTAGAAGTACAAAACACAAACTAGAAAAAAACAGAAAAATATATGCATATCCATCGGCCAATTAATTCCATGGTCACTCATTGGGCTTAGTCAAAAAAATCAAAACAATGCAAGAATGAAAAATGACAGAAAAAGGAAAGAAATACAAAGGACTTGCTGCATTACCTTGCAACGAAGGAAAAAGAAGAAGTTCAGGTATGACAACGCAGAAATCCAGCACAGAAACCCGACCAGACCCACAGGATCCACCTGATCCTCCCCCGATCCCGATCTTGAGCCACCCCAGCCCCGACAGGATCCAACGAAGGAAAAACAGAAGTTCAGGTATGACAAAGCAGAAGTCCAGCTTGTACAACGACCATTAGATGATCTAGAAATAATGAACAAACGAATTCGTCCGAAGCATAAAATCATCTGCACAAGATTACAACACGTCCGCACCCCCTTGGAAATGATTTGGCAACTCCCATTCGACAACTAAAATGACCAGAGGGCAAATTTCAAAACCGCAAAAATAACCTATGCAAAAACCCTCGGGAGTGCCAACATCAAATTGCTAGAAATCAAACCGTAAGGACCCTCCCGATTAAAATTGTCGACTTAGTAAGCCTTGAATTTCACTAAAGCACGCAAATCAGCCAGCAAACTTTAAGGAAAAACGAGAAATCAACAGAAGCGCAGGCTGCATCTCGGGTGGATGAAGAACACGGTCGACTTCAAATTTGTTTGAAATAACAAGAATTTGTGCTCCAAAATCGTACCAAAACCTAATCCCCATCGTGCCAGAGCTTCGACAACATCCAAAACATGCATTAAACTTGTAACAGACACAAGTTCATCATGATCCCGAGAGCAAATCCGCCAACGTGCTAGATTCCGAATCAAAACAAGAATTTAGATTCTAAAAAACGTATCCATATTACACTTACATCACAAACAACACGAATGATCAGAAAAATTCGCGGTAGAAGGCACGATTGCGAAGATAGCCCAAGGTCGTTTAAATCTGAGAGGAAGTTACAGCGCGTTACTCAGCGATTCTGGTTGTGATCAGAATAGTGTTTATGTGTGTGTGTGTGTGTGTGTGTGTGTGTGTGTGTGTGTGTGTGTGTGTGTGTGTGTGTGTGTGTCTATATATATATATATATGTCCTTGTGAAGGAGCAAGTATCACTCAAGCTTAGGGAGGCTTAAGTACATCATGTACACATGCCCCAATCATGAGCTCTCAATAGAAATTATCAAACAAAATTTTTATGCTCCACTTTCTCATAACGATCAATCCATGCTCGATGCTTCTTCTACTAGTTCCTTTATGAAGAAAACTACGGAATTCAAATGGGGTCTTCTAGAAAGAATTAAATGCAAATCTGAAGATTGGAAACTCGACAAAGGTAAAGAGTCAGGTATAAAACTTGAGTTTGATTGTGTTAATTCTTTTATGGAAACTGATACTTTTCATAAGTTTAGTGCTAAATATGGACTTGACTCTGAGATAGTAGCTTCCTTTTGTGAATCATTTGCTACTCACGTTGATCTCCCTAAGGAGAAGTGGTTTAAAATATCATCCCCCTATTGAATAAAAGATTGAGGAACCCGTTATAGTTAAAAATGAGATTATAATTTATAATGTTGATTCAGTTGTGTCTATTGCTTATATTGAGAAACCTCCTTTCACTGTTAGGATTAAGGAACATGCTAAATTTTCAATTGCGTTAATAAAATTTATAATAGATCACCTAGACCCTCTAAATAAATAATTGTGGAACCTAGTATTGCTATGGTTAAAGATCTTTTGGTTGATAATATTGATGGGCATGTTATTTACTTCTATGATGAAGCCACTAGGATTGCTAAGCATGATACTAAAGATAAGAATAAACCTATTTTTGGTATGCATGTTGTTTTCTGTTAAAATAGTAGATCAGTGTTATCATGGTTTTATATGATTTGGGTGCTAGTGTGAGTGTTATTCCTTTTAATTTATATCAAGAGATTATGAATAATATTGCACTTGCTGAGATAGAGGACATTGATGTTACTATTAAGCTTGTGAATATAGATACTATTTCACCACTTGGGATTGTTAGATATGTCGAAGTCTTGTGTGGTAAGATCAAATACCCTACTGATTTTCTAGTTCTTGGTTCTCCACATGATGATTTTTGTCCCATTATATTTGGTAGACCTTTCCTGAATATAGTTAATGTTAAGATTGATTGCAATAAGGAAATAGTCGAGATTAATTTTGGTGATATATATATATATATATATATATATATATATATATATATATATATATATATATCATGAGTTTAATTTCTCTAAATTTCATAGACAACCTCATGATAAAGAATTGCTTAGTAAGGATGAAATTATTTGTCTTGCTTCTATTTCCATACCTCCCACTGATCTGTTAGAACAATATTTGCTAGACCATGAAAATGATATGCATATAAATGAAAGGAATGAAATAGATGAGACATTCTTTAATCAAGGACCTATCCTTAAACATAACTTACCTATTGAAAATTTTGGATCTCCTCCACCAAAGGGTGATCCTGTGTTTGAACCTAAGAAATTACCCGATACATTGAAATATGCTTACCTTGATGAAAATAAGATATATCATGTTATTATCAATGTTAACCTTTCAGAGCATGAAGAAAGGAGATTACTTAAAACTCTGAGGAAGCACCATGCTACTGTTGGATATACTCTTGATGATCTTAAGGGCATTAGTCCCACTCTATTTCAGCAGAAGATTAATATGGAGCCTGGTGCTAAGCCAGTCGTTGATCACCAACGAGGGTTGAATCCTGAGATGAAGGATGTGGTAAGAACTCAAATATTAAAGCATCTAGAATCAGGTATAATTTATCCCATGGATGATAGCAGATGGGTAAGTCTTGTTCATTGTGTTCCTAGGAAAGGAGGTATAACTGTTGTTCCTAATGATAAAAATGAACTCATCCCACAAAGAATTGTAACTGGTTATAGAATGGTAACTGATTTCAGGAAATTAAACAAAGCTACTAGAAAAGATAATTACCCCTTGCCTTTTCTTGATCAAATGTTAGAAATATTGTCTAAGTATACACACTTCTGTTTCCTTGATGGATATTCTGGTTTTTCTCAAATACCTATGTCAAAATAAGATCAAGAGAGAACTACTTTTACTTGTCCTTTTGGACCTTATGCTATAGATGTATGCCTTTTGGTTTATGTAATGCACCTTCTACCTTTGAAAGATGTATGACTGCTATATTCTATGATTTTTGTGAAAAGATTATTGAGGTATTCATGGATAATTTTTCTGTTCATGCGACTTCTTTTGATGATTTCTTAAGCAACCTTGATTGAGTTTTGCAGAGATGTGAACAAACTAATCTTGTCTAGAATTTGGAGAAGTGCCACTTTATGGTTAATGAACGTATAGTACTTGGGCATAATAGTTCTGAACAAGGTATTGAAGTACATAAGGCCAAAATCGATGCAATTGAGAAAATGCCATGTCCTAGATATATTAAAGGTATAAGAAGCTTCCTTGGTCATGCTAGTTTTTATATAAGATTCATTAAAGACATCTCTATTATTTATAGGCCTCTTACTAATCTTTTGCAAAAAGATGTTCCATTTGTTTTTTATGATGATTGCGCAGAAGCCTTCGAAATACTTAAGAAAGCCTTAATCTATGCACTCATTGTTCAACCACCTGATTGGTGTTAGAGTTATATTGATGATGTCTTTTGGCCTTTTGTGTTCTTATCTTTTGCCATTCTCTTGTACATGTCATACATCTTTCAAAGGTAGCAGGTGCATTACATAAACCAAAAATCATACATCTTTGAAAGGTAGCAGGTGCATTCTCTTGTGCCGAGACGCTCGCTGGCCTCCTGCATCTAGCAATCAGCGGCTGCTGATTTGCTTGCTCAAGTCTTTCCTACTAGTCTAAGGCACCGTTGGATGCTCCTTGAATTGAATCAAGCCGCTAGCCTCCTCGAGCCTCGAGGTCGCCACCACCGTCGAGGAAGTCCTGCCCACTGGATTGGCTTCTCTCCAAGATCTCCGTCCATCTGCATCGCCCGGCCGCGGCCAACCAGATCCCGGCCGCTGCTTGCTCCCATTCGGCTGCTCCACTGACCGCGCTGGACCTCCGCCCGATACATCGTGCATGTGCGCTCGTTTGGATCCAACGTGACGCTGCTCCTCCAACTGACGGCGGCTTGATGTCTACTACACAACCTTCTTCTTGTAGACGTTGTTGGGCCTCCAAGTGCAGAGGTTTGTAGGACAGTAGCAAATTTCCCTCAAGTGGATGACCTAAGGTTTATCAATCCGTGGAAGGCGTAGGATGAAGATGGTCTCTCTCAAACAACCCTGCAACCAAATAACAAAGAGTCTCTTGTGTCCCCAACACACCCAATACAATGGTAATGTAACATCCCAAATTTTCCTATTTGGAATGTTTTACAATTATAGATAAGCATCCTATGCATCCTGTTTGAATTTGAATACCATTTGAAGTTTCAGAGAGTTTTGAATTTGAAATTTGAATTCCAAACTTTGGCATGTGGGAAACAATTCCAAAACCAAGCCTGATAAATACTTGATCAAAAGTATGAGAGGAGCAAACATGACACTCCAAAAATATCAGAGGAAACAATGCCAAAAGAATCGGATTCAAATCTGAAATTTTATTTGAATTTGAAAAAATGGATTTTCATAAAGTTTGGATTTTGGCTTTGGAAAAATGTTCAAATGAAAGGGAATATTCCCCTGATCATTTTGGTATATATATACCCTATATAAAATATTTATAGTTTAGGTTTTATTTTGTTTTTGTTTTAATTAAAAAATAAAGGAAAAAACTTCCAGCGCCACCAGCCACCCAGCCCAGCCAGCGCCACCTAACCCTCGGCCACCCACAGCACTTTGGCCCAAAGCCCAGCCCACGAGGCCAGCCAGTGAGAGCCAGCCAGTGACTCACCCCCGCCCTCGCCTCGAATCCCTAGGATCCGGTCGACCGCCAACCCTCCCCTCTCTCCCTCACTCGACCGTGGCCCCCACCCGTCGTCTTCCCCCTCGCCCACGAAACGAACCTCGCCGGAGATCCACCGGATCCCGAAGGATCCGGGATCCCCGACAGCCCCGATGCCCTTCCGCCCCTCGCCCGACCCCCTGGCTATATAAGCCAGAGGCTCCGCACCCCATTCCCCCCCTTAGCCACGCCGGAGCCCCACTCTCCTTCTCCCTCCCGAGCTCACCGAGCACCGAGCTCACCTCCGCCGCCAAAACCCTCGCCGTCGCCGCCCTGGTGCCCCCGACCCTCCCCAACCCCACCGAACCCTTCACCGAGCTCCCCCGCATCTCCCCGACGTCTCGCCGAAGCTCGCCGACGCTCGGAGCCCCCGGAGCACTCTCGCCGCCGCCGCCGACGTCGCCGGAGTCCGGTGAGTCCCCGGCAAACGCCTCCCCCGTCCGATCCCAATCGTGAGGTTAGGATTAGAAGCCCCCGAAGGGGTACGTTTTTATTAGAAAACCGGACGGCCGAGCGGTTTATTTTTATTAGTTAGGTTATTTTAGTTAGGCCGGTTCTGTTAGTTAAACCCTAGGCCCGTTAGACTAAACTACGCTCAGGGCACAGTATAGGCCCATTGGGCTTTTTCTTTTTATTTAGATTTTCTGTTTTAGCCGATTTGTTTCAAACTTCAAAAATGTATATCTTTTATTCTGTTTATTATTTTTGAGTGATTCTTTTTTTGTTGGATTGCAAATTTTATGTAGTTTCTGAAAAACATATATTTAGCTATGTTAAAAATAATTAAAAATGCTTTAATATTGTTTTAGTCAGAATAGCAAATCTGCTATAGTTTTAGTTAGAAAATTATTTTTGCATGATTCTTTTGCAATCACTTTATTTTGATATTGCCAAACCCTAGAAATTAACTTTGGTATTTTAGGATTAATAAATAATTAATTCTAGGCAGAAACCTATTAATCCTAATTAATTGATTAGTTCTGTTTTCCTAATTAATTAATTAGTAAATTAATTTATTTTTAACTTGTGATTAGTTATTCTAGGTTAGTTTCTGTCATTCCATTAGATGAACTTTTATTTATAATTAATAAAAGTTTTAAATTTATTTTCTTAATAGAAATTGGATTAGGCCTAAAGTGAGTTTTATAATAGCTATTTAATTAATTCTTTTTGCTCCTAGTTGCTTAGTTAATCCTCTTCTGTTAAGTTAACCTAAAACCATGATTAGGTTATGTTGAGGAATTTTTGTTATATAAAAAATATTTTTGCTATTGTTTGGAATAGGGAAAAACTTTGAATTTGATTTCTTTGAGTTTTCCTTTTGATTTGGTTTTGATTGTTTTGTTGTGCTATGTTACTTTTGTTATCTTGTGTGATCCTCTTGCTTTGTGCTTATTATGTTATTGTTTGTCTCGGTAGAGTTCCTTGAGTGCTAGCTTGCTACTCGACTCTTTAGCTTACGAGGATCATCGGCAAGGCAAGTTTTGATCATGTTATTTCTATACCTATGTTTTTGTGCATTAGTAGTTGTCACCACCCACCATTGCATGCAGTAGTGAAAATCTTGAAGTCATTAAACTTGAGTAGTATCATGTGGTAGGAGGAACCAATCCCTTGTTACCATGGCCCCGGACGTAGTAGTTATTTTGCTATGCTCGTGAGACGGATTTGGGATGAGTGAAATTCATAAGTAAGATGTGAGAGTCAATGATGATGATGATGACCCCATGGACTACAATGATCAAGATGGACTTGGAAAATCACTCTTGGGTGGAGGGCGGTTGACGGGCACCTGGAGCACCAGTGGTGGCGGGATGCATGGAGAAGCGCCATGACATCCTGCGAAAGCTTCACCCAGCCACGAAGAGAAGGATGGATGCCCCATGACCGAAGCTTACTGTGCAGCCGCAAGCCATTATGGGCTCTGGCTGGGTTGACCCTTGTAGTGAAGCTGGCTGGGCGGTACTACGAGAAGTAGACGAGCGGTAGGGTTGGATGGGTACCGCGGTGGCGGAAGAACTCTTTGGAAGACCTGTTTCATTCGTCCGTCTTCAAACACCATGAAGTGCGAAGACTTTAAAGGAGGAATGATTCTTGCGGGAAAGTCGCAAACCTCTGCAGAGTGTTATAACCTAATCGATTAGCCGTGTCCCGATTCACGGACATTTGAGCATCTGGACCTTGGAAGTATTCGGATATCTCAACACTAAAACTAATGGATTAATTTGATTGGGTTTATGACTTGATAATAATTTGGGAGCGAGATATTGGTTGGCGGAACCATCTCAATAACTACCAACAATTTGTAGTAATTTGCAAATAAGTCCACCGTAGTAGGATAAAATTGGCTTTTAAAAATGATGAAACTTAGAGCTCCACACCAAATATGCATATAGAGTTAGTAACTTTATTATTGTTGTTCTTCATAACTTGCCACTTATTCCAAAAGCTGACCTACATGGCTGCAACGTATTATGTTGCGTAGATATATTCGATCGGAGTGAGGCTACGCTCCGCGCTTGGCGATTGCCCTTTGAGTCGGATGGACTCGCTTTACCTCGGCGCTTCGCAGCATTTTAGATTATTTCTCATGAGTTGGCCTTGAGCGAATTTATTCCTTGTAATAAAGACTCTATATGAGAATCGATTAATGATATTCAGGTGTGATTGAACTTTGATTACTTTATCGATGTCTTGTGAGTACCAAATGATCTTGGGATGGTATGCACGAGTAGATTTGACCGATTTTGGGTCAGGTCGCTCTGAGAGATGGTATCGAGCACACGCTGACCGTAGGATCGTAACCCCTAGGATCGGAAAGCCATAGCGAGACCATTTACTTTGAACCCTCTTTCATTCTATATTTCTTCCCTGATCTATTCGACTCTTCTCTCCTTTGCAACACTCTAGATGGCGTCGAGTTCACCCCAGTTTGCTACGGAGTTACGCCACCCGATGAGGCGATGCCCTTGGAAGGAAGCTGGTCCAGATGGTGAAGCTGCTGAAGATTGCTCGCCCTCGATCACTTTGGAAACCCACTAATGCACTTCCGGCGGACACCCGCTTCTGAGTTGAGGTGCATATCCTGTGGAGGACCTTTGGAGGACGACGGAGCCTATCAACTTTGAGTTCACCGAGTTCAACTGGATCATCGGAAGGGCGTGGCGATCTACCGAGCACTTGGACATCTCCGAGAGGAGTACAGGACCGAGCTCGACCACTCAGACCTCGCCATGGTTTCTCGCAGGGCAAGGAATGGAGATATCATCCGTACCATCGAGGACGATTCCACCCTCTCGTACATTCAGGACTTGGAGTGTCTTCTCGGAAGCGGAGATTCAGGCTCGCCGTAACTCGAAGACACACGGAAGCTTTTGTTCCATGAATGGAATCGGAGGAGAAGGCTCGCAGACTTCCTTGGCCATGAGGAAGAAATCACAGACTTCATGGAGATAGTCGCCGACCAAGATGAAGCTTGCGCGATTGAGGAAAAGATGGACTTGGGTGAGGACCTTTACCCGAGTGGAGATGAAGGGCCCTCGTGAGCAATGATCAGGATTTGAAGGAGTACCAGAAGGAAACCCCAAGAGGAGGCGCCATCGATGAAGACTTTTAGTCGACCACCATGTTATCTTTTACTTTTTAAATCGATCAGTTAGGCGATGTTTTCCTTCGATTAGTCATGAGCTTTTGTAATCGAGTTTGAACCATGTTTGAGTGGAATGAATAAATGATTGGTGTGTTATGATTGTGCATTCATATGGGTAGTGTTATTTCTCATAGACCCTTGTTCTATTCTAAATTTCTCATCCACTCCAAAACACGGATGCCTCCGAGACGCGACCTTTGGTTTCCGCCGAGCTCACCCAGCTGCTCCAAAGCAGCAGAATGCACCGATGCAGCTCGATTCGAATCGAAACAACCCGCCAACAATCCACCGCCACCACCACCACCCACTGTGGACAATTTGACTCGATTTACGAGGTTGAATCCGCCAGTGTTCTCTAGTAGCACCGAGCCGATTGTGGTGACGGCCGGCTCCATAAGATTGGAAGAGAGCTAGTCACCGTTGGATGCACCGATCTTTGAGAAGGTGCGCTTTGCAGCGCATCAACTGGATGGACCTGCAGCTTCTTGGTGGGAGAATTACACCGCCACTTTTCCTTGGGTGGCATCACTTGGGATCAATTCCAGCAGGCCTTCGACTTTGCTCATGTCTCATCTGGAGCCATGAGTCCGAAGAAGCGTGAGTTCGAAACTTGCGCCAGGGAATCGTCTTGTGGCACAATGACGTGGAGGAATTCAGCAAGCTTGCCCGCTATGCCCTGATGATGTGGCCACCGATGCCGCCAAGGTGGAGAAGTTCTGGAGGACTCAATGATGAATTGAGCATGCAGCTTATTGTGGCTACTTTCAACAACTACCGGAGCTGGTAGACAAGGCCACCATCACGGAAGGCAAGCAGCAGCAGATAGAAAGCCGCAAGAGGAAGTACAGCCGGGGAAGCATAATTCAGAGCTCAGTGAAGCCCGCTATGCACCGTACTCGGAGGGCACATCCATCACAACCATGGAGGTCATAACCATGGTGGAAATGGAAACAACCGCAGCCAGGACAACAAGTTAGGCCATGGCAATGGCAATGGCAATGGTAATGGCAATCAGCACCGTTCTGCCCGGCTCCGAAGGATCTGAGCCACATCACCGCTTCAAGTGCCGAAGACAGGGCACTCGCCACCGACTGCCGGAGGCCAAGCGGAGGAACAGGAATGGCAATGGAGGCTCAAATAAGAAGCCCAATCCTTCCTCGTGCTCAAGTGAATCACATCGGCGTGGAGAACGTCTATGATCAGCCGACAACGTGGTTGGTAAGTTTTATTGAATTCACGTTCAGTTTTGGTTCTGTTTGATTACGGTGCAACGCATTCATTCATATCAAGGGTAGTTGTGGATAAGTACGGATTACGCACTAGAACCCTTAGAAGCCCCTCCGCGTCGGTTCGCGGAGGAGAAATGATGGCAGGTTTAAGCTGTCCGCAAACCTCAACATCGGGAACCACAAATTTCCGTAGAACTCATAGTGTTGGAAACACAGACCTTGGATGTAATCCTAGGCATGGATTGGTTGTCAAAGTATGAAGGAAACATTGACTGTGCCAGCAAGTCTATTCTGCTCACCACCCCGGAGCAGAAGAGGATCAAGTACGTAGCCAGGCACAGCCAGATGAAGAATCAGGTACATTCCCTCACGGGAGTTGTTCAGGAGGAAGTGCCAGTAGTGCAAGAATTTCCTGATGTGTTCCCGGAGGAATTACCAGAATGCCACGGACGAGAGACATTGAGTTTCTGATCGAGTTATTGCCCGGCACAGCCCCAATATCCAAGAGACCTTATCGGATGCCACCAAATGAGTTGAAAGAGATCAAGGAACAAATAAATGAGTTATTGGAGAAAGGATATATTCGTCCAAGCTCATCACCTTGGGGAGCCCCAGTCCTTTTGGTAGAGAAGAAGGATGGAAGCTTGAGGATGGTTGTGGATTATCGTGCATTGAATGAAGTAACCATCAAGAACAAGTACCCTCTGCCCATGATCAATGACTTGTTTGATCAGCTTGTTGGAGCCAAGGTATTCTCTGAGATCGATCTTCGATCAGGGTATCACCAGTTGAAAATTCGTGAAAAGGATATACCCAAAACAGCATTCACCACGGTATGGTTTATCTGAGTATACCGTCATGTCATTTGGATTGACTAATGCTCCTGCATACTTCATGAATTTGATGAACAAGGTGTTCATGGAGTACTTGGACAAGTTTGTCGTGGTGTTCATCGATGACATATTGATATTCTCCAAGAGCGAGGAAGAGCATAAGGAACATTTGCGTCTAGTTCTGGAGAAACTTCGAGAACATCAGCTGTATGCCAAATTCAGCAAATGTGAATTTTGGTTGAAGGAAGTTGGATTCCTCGGACATGTTATTTCAGGAGAAGGAATAGCAGTTGATCCCGCCAAGGTTGAATCAGTCACCGATTGGCAGTCACCCACCTCAGTCAAGGAGATCCGCAGTTTTCTCGGACTCGCAGGATACTATCGGAGGTTCATTGAGAACTTCTCGAAGATTGCCAAGCCCATGACTGAGCTGTTGAAGAAGGAAGCCAAGTATGTTTGGACCAAGGAATGTGAAGCCAGTTTTCAGGAGTTGAAGAAACGGTTGGTCACAGCTCCAGTGTTGATATTGCCGGACATACATAAGGAATACCAGGTCTATTGTGACGCTTCTCGTCAAGGGCTCGGAGGAGTATTGATGCAGGAAGGTAAGGTTGTAGCGTATGCCTCCAGACAGCTACGGCCTCATGAGATGAATTATGCCACACATGATTTGGAGTTAGCAACTGTAGGTGCATGCACTCAAGACACAGAGACATTTCCTCATTGGAAATCGTTGTGATGTCTATACGGATCACAAGAGTCTGAAGTATATCTTCACGCAGAAGGAATTGAACCTCGGCGAGGAGATGGCTAGAGTTGATAAAGGACTATGACATGAGATTGCATTACCACCCGGTAAAGCCAATGTTGTAGCAGATGCTTTAAGCCGTAAGAGTTATGTGAACACTCTTATCGCAGGAGGATTACCCGAGTTGGTCGATGACCTCGAGATCTCCGATCGAGATAGTTCGAAAGGATTTGTTGCAACCACGAAGTTCAGTCCACCTTGACCGAAAGGATTCGTGAAGCCCGTAAGTCGGACAAGGAAATCGATGAGATTAAGCAAAAGATGGAGGAAGGAAAAGCTAAAGGATTCGAAAGGATGAACATGGAACTATATGGTTTGAGGATCGTATTTATGTGCCCAATGATCCCGAGCTCAGGAAGCTAATTCTCACAGAGGCACATGATTCCCGTACTCAATTCACCCGGCAACACCAAGATGTACCGGATTTGAAGCAAAGTTTCGGTGGACGGTATGAAGAAGGACATTGCCGAGTGCGTGGCCGTATGCGATGTTTGTCAGCGTGTAAAGGCGAACATCGAAGCCAGCAGGGTTACTTCAACCTTTGCCGATTCCCGATTGGAAATGGGAGAAACTTGGTATGGATTTCATCACAGGATTACCCAGACCCGTTCAGGTTATGATTCTATCTGGGTGGTAGTTGATCGTTTGACTAAGGTAGCTCACTTCATTCCGTGAAGACTACCTATACCAGTGCCAAGTTGGCCAAGATATACATGACCAGGATCGTATGTCCGCATGGAGTTCCGAGGAAAATCGTGTCGATAGAGGAACGCAGTTTACCTCAAAGTTTTGGAAGCAATTGCATGAAACTTTGGGTGCGAGGCTGGAATTCATACAGCCTTTCATCCACGTACGGATGGATGGACCGAGAGAGTCAATCAGATTCGGAGGACATGTTGAGAGCTTGTGTGCTAGACTATGGGTCTAGCTGGGATGATAATTTGCCCTCGCAGAGTTCTCGTACAACAACAGTTATCAATCCAGTTTAAAGATGGCCCCTTCCGAAGCTCTATACGGAAGGAGGTGTAGAACACCATTGCTGTGGGATAGCGTGGGAGATCGATCACTTTTCGGTTCCGATCTTATCAAGGATTCGAAGAAAAGTCAAGCTGATTCGAGACCGGCTCAAGATAGCACAGATCCGACGATGAAGAGTTATGCCGACAAGAAGGCGCAAGGAGGTGACTTACGAAGTGGGAGACCGAGCATATCTTCGTGTATCTCACTTCGTGGAATCAAGAGGTTTGGAGTCAAGGAAAGTTAGCACCCGATTCATTGGCCCTACAAAATCCTCGAGCGTCGTGGAGAAGTTGCATACAAGTTGGAATTGCGGAAGGATTGTCCGGAGTTCATGATGTCTTTCACGTTTCTCGCTTAAAGAAGTGCCATGCGACATGGCCGATGTTCCGTTGAGAGACACGGTGCCCTAGAGGCCATACAACTTGACAGTGATTTGACTTACAAGGAGAAACCCGTCAAAATTCTCGAGACTGCAAGCAGAGTCACCCGCAGCAAAGTTATCAAGTTTTGTAAGGTGCTGTGGAGTCACCACACCGAGGAAGAAGCCACACAGGAGCGAAGAAGATCTTCGTCGAGACCATCCACACCTATTGCTAGCCAACCCGAATCTCGAGGGCGAGATTCATCTTAAAATGGTAGGTTTGTAACATCCCAAATTTTCCTATTTGGAATGTTTTACAATTATAGATAAGCATCCTATGCATCCTGTTTGAATTTGAATACCATTTGAAGTTTCAGAGAGTTTTGAATTTGAAATTTGAATTCCAAACTTTGGCATGTGGGAAACAATTCCAAAACCAAGCCTGATAAATACTTGATCAAAAGTATGAGAGGAGCAAACATGACACTCCAAAAATATCAGAGGAAACAATGCCAAAAGAATCGGATTCAAATCTGAAATTTTATTTGAATTTGAAAAAAATGGATTTTCATAAAGTTTGGATTTTGGCTTTGGAAAAATGTTCAAATGAAAGGGAATATTCCCCTGATCATTTTGGTATATATATACCCTATATAAAATATTTATAGTTTAGGTTTTATTTTGTTTTTGTTTTAATTAAAAAAATAAAGGAAAAAACTTCCGGGCGCCAGCCAGGCCACCCAGGCCCAGCCAGCGCCACCTAACCCCTCGGCCACCCAGCACAGACTGCCCAATGGCCAGCCCACTGGGCCAGCCAGTAGAGAGCCAGCCAACAAGACTCACCCCGCCCCCTCGCCCGAATCCCTAGGATCCGGTCGACCGCCCAACCCTCCCCTCTCTCCCTCAGCGACCGTGGCCCCCACCCGTCGTCTTCCCCTCGCCCACAAACGAACCTCGCTGGGAGATCCACCGATCCCGAAGGATCCGGATCCCGACAGCCCGATGCCCTTCCGCCTCGCCCGACCCCTGGCTATATAAGCCGAGGCTCCGCACCCCATTCCCCCCTTAGCCACGCCGAGCCCCACTCTCCTTCTCCTCCCGAGCTCACCGAGCACCGAGCTCACCTCCGCCGCCAAAACCCTCGCCGTCGCCGCCTGGTGCCCCCGACCTCCCAACCCCACCGAACCCTTCACCGAGCTCCCCGCATCTCCCGACGTCTCGCTTGGCTCGCCGACGCTCGAGCCCCGAGCACTCTCGCCGCCGCCGCCGCGTCGTCGAGTCCGTGAGTCCCGAAACGCCTCCCGTCCGATCCCAATCGTGAGGTTAGGATTAGAAGCCCCAAGGGAATACGTTTTATTAGAAAACCGGACGGCCGAGCGGTTTATTTTATTAGTTAGGTTATTTTAGTTAGGCGGTTCTGTTAGTTAAACCCTAGGCCCGTTAGACTAAACTACGCTCGAGTGCACGATATAGGCCCATTGGGCTTTTTCTTTTATTTAGATTTTCTGTTTTAGCGATTTGTTTCAAACTTCAAAATGTATATCTTTTATTCTGTTTATTATTTTTGAGTGATTCTTTTTTGTTGGATTGCAAATTTTATGTAGTTTCTGAAAAACATATATTTAGCTATGTTAAAATAATTAAAAATGCTTTAATATTGTTTTAGTCAGAATAGCAAATCTGCTATAGTTTTAGTTAGAAAAATTATTTTTGCATGATTCTTTTTGCAATCACTTTATTTTGATATTGCCAAACCCTAGAAATTAACTTTGGTATTTTAGGATTAATAAATAATTAATTCTAGGCAGAAACCTATTAATCCTAATTAATTGATTAGTTCCTGTTTTCCTAATTAATTAATTAGTAAATTAATTTATTTTTAACTTGTGATTAGTTATTCTAAGTTAGTTTCTGTCATTCCATTAGATGAACTTTTATTTATAATTAATAAAAGTTTTAAATTTATTTTCTTAATAGAAATTGGATTAGGCCTAAAGTGAGTTTTATAATAGCTATTTAATTAATTCTTTTTGCTCCTAGTTGCTTAGTTAATCCTCTTCTGTTAAGTTAACCTAAAACCATGATTAGGTTATGTTGAGGAATTTTGTTATATAAAAATATTTTTGCTATTGTTTGGAATAGGGAAAACTTTGAATTTGATTTCTTTGAGTTTTCCTTTTGATTTGGTTTTGATTGTTTTGTTGTGCTATGTTACTTTTGTTATCTTGTGTGATCCTCTTGCTTTGTGCTTATTATGTTATTGTTTGTCTCGGTAGAGTTCCCGGAGTGCGAAGCTTGCTACTACGACTCTTTAGCTTACGAGGATCATCAGCAAGGCAAGTTTTGATCATGTTATTTCTATACCTATGTTTTTGTGCATTAGTAGTTGTCACCACCCCACCATTGCATGCAGTAGTGAAAATCTTGAAGTCATTAAACTTGAGTAGTATCATGTGGTAGGAGGAACCAATCCCCTTGTTACCATGGCCCCGGGACGTAGTAGTTATTTTGCTATGCTCGTAGACGGGATTTGGGATGAGTGAAATTCATAAGTAAGATGTGAGAGTCAATGATGATGATGATGACCCCATGGACTACAATGATCAAGATGGACTTCGAAAATCACTCTTGGGTGGAGGATTTGTTGACGGGCACCTGGAGCACCAGTGGTGGCGGGATGCATGGAGAAGCGCCATGACATCCTGCGGAAAGCTTCACCCAGCCACGAAGAGAAGGATGGATGCCCCATGACCGGAAGCTTACTGTGCAGCCGCAAGCCATTATGGGCTCGGCTGGGTTGACCCTTGTAGTGAAGCTGGCTGGGCGGTACTACGAGAAGTAGACGAGCGGTAGGGTTGGATGGGTACCGGCGGTGGCGGAAGAACTCTTTGGAAGACCCTGTTTCATTCGTCCGTCTTCAAACACCATGAAGTGCGAAGACTTTAAAGGAGGAATGATTCTTGCGGGAAAGTCATAAACCTCTGCAGAGTGTTATAACCTAATCGATTAGCCGTGTCCCCGGTTACGGACATTTGAGCATCTGGACCTTGGAAGTATTCGGATATCTCAACACTAAAACTAATGGATTAATTTGATTGGGTTTATGACTTGATAATAATTTGGGAACGAGATATTGGTTGGCGGAACCATCTCAATAACTACCAACAATTTGTAGTAATTTGCAAATAAGTCCACCGTAGTAGGATAAAATTGGCTTTTCGCAAAATGATGAAACTTAGAGCTCCACAGCCAAATATGCATATAGAGTTAGTAACTTTATTATTGTTGTTCTTCATAACTTGCCACTTATTCCAAAAGCTGACCTACATGGCTGCAACGTATTATGTTGCGAGATATATTCGATCGGGGAGTGAGGCTACGCTCCGCGCTTGGCGATTGCCCTTTGAGTCGGATGGACTCGCTTTACCTCGGCGCTCCGCAGCATTTTAGATTATTTCTCATGAGTTGGCCTTGAGCGAATTTATTCCTTGTAATAAAGACTCTATATGAGAATCGATTAATGATATTCAGGTGTGATTGAACTTTGATTACTTTATCGATGTCTTGTGAGTACCAAATGATCTTGGGATGGTATGACACGTAGATTTGACCGATTTTGGGTCAGGTCGCTACAGGTAAATTGTATAGGTGCACTAGTTCGGCGAAGAGATGGTGATACAAGTGCAATATGGATGGTAGATACAGGTTTTTGTAATCTGAAAATATAAAAACAGCAAGGACAAGTAATAAAAGTGAGCGTAAACGGTATTGCAATGCGTTGAAACAAGGCCTAGGGTTCATACTTTCACTAGTGCAAGTTCTCTCAACAATAATAACATAATTGGATCATATAACTATCCCTCAGCATGCAACAAAGAGTCACTCCAAAGTCACTAATAGAGGAGAACAAACGAAGAGATTATGGTAGGGTACGAAACCACCTCAAAGTTATTCTTTCCAATCAATCCGTTGGGCTATTCCTATAAGTGTCACAAACAGCCCTAGAGTTTGTACTAGAATAACACCTTAAGACACAAATCAACCAAAACCCTAATGTCACCTAGATACTCCATTGTCACCTCAAGTATCCATGGGTATGATTATACGATATGCATCACAAAATCTCAGATTCATCTATTCAACCAACACATAGAACCTCAAAGAGTGCCCCAAAGTTTCTACCGGAGAATCACGATGAAAACGTGTGCCAACCCCTATGCATAGGTTCATGGGCGGAACCCGCAAGTTGATCACCAAAACATACATCAAGTGAATACGTGATATCCCGTTGTCACCACAGATACGCATGGCAATACATACATCAAGTGTTCTCAAATCTTTAAAGACTCAATCCGATAAGATAACCTCAAAGGGAAAACTCAATCCATTACAAGTAAGTAGAGGGGGAGAAGAAACATAAGATCCAACTATAATAGCAAAGCTCGCGATACATCAAGATTGTGCCAAATCAAGAACACGAGAGAGAGAGAGAGAGAGAGAGATCAAACACATAGCTACTGGTACATACCCTCAGCCCCGAGGGTGAACTACTCCCTCCTCGTCATGGAGAGCGCCGGGATGATGAAGATGGCCACGGTGAGGTTCCCCCCCGGCGGGTGTCTTAACAGGTCCTGATTGGTTTTTGGTGGCTACAGAGGCTTGCGGCGGCGGAACTCCAGATCTATTCTCTGTTCTGGAAGTTTTAGGATACGTGGGTATATATGGGTGAAAAAAGTATGTCGGTGGAGCTTCGGGGGCCCCACGAGGCAGGGGGCGCGCCCTAGGGGGTGGGCGCGCCCCCCACCCTCGTGGCCACCTCCCTTCTTCCTTGACGTGGGGTCCAAGTCCATCCGGTAGCTTTCCTTCCAAAAATAACTTCTCCAGTTGATTTCGTTCTGTTTCGACTTCGTTTGATATTCCTTTTCTTCGAAACACTAAAATAGGCAAAAAACAACAAATCTGGGCTGGGCCTCCGGTTAATAGGTTAGTCCCAAAAATAATATAAAAGTGGAAAATAAAGCCCAATATGGTCCAAAACAGTAGATAATATAGCATGGAGCAATCAAAAATTATAGATACTTTGGAGACGTATCAAGCATCCCCAAGCTTAATTCCTGCTCGTCCCCAAGTAGGTAAATGATAAAAAAGAATTTTTGATGCGGAGTGCTACTTGGCATAATTTCAATGTAATTCTTCTTAATTGTGGCATGAATATTCAGATCCGAAAGATTCAAGACAAACGTTCATATTGACATCAAAATAATAATACTTCAAGCATACTAACAAAGCAATTATGTCTTCTCAAAATAACATGGCCAAAGAAAGTTATCCCTACAAAATCATATAGTCTGGCTATGCTCTATCTCCACCACACAAAATATTTAAATCATGCACAACCCCGATGACAAGCCAAGCAATTGTTTCATACTTTTGACATTCTCAAACTTTTTCAATCTTCATGCAATACATGAGCGTGAGCCATGGACATAGAACTATATGTGGAAAAGAATGGTGGTTGTGGAGAAGTCAAATAGGATAAGATAGTCTCACATCAACTAGGCGTATCAACGGGCTATGGAGATGCCCATCAATAGATATCAATGTGAGTGAGTAGGGATTGCCATGCAACGGATGCACTAGAGTTATAAGTATATGAAAGCTCAACAAAAGAAACTAAGTGGGTGTGCATCCAACTCGGTTGCTCACGAAGACCTAGGGCATTTTGAGGAAGCCCGTCACTGGAATATACAAGCCAAGTTCTATAATGAAAAATTCCACTAGTATATGAAAGTGATATCATAGGAGACTCTCCATCATGAAGATCATGGTGCTACTTTGAAGCACAAGTGTGGTAAAAGGATAGTAGCATTGTCCCTTCTCTCTTTTTCTCTCATTTTTTATTTTATATTTTTTTTATTTGGGCCTTTCTCTTTTTTTAGCCTCTTTTTTTACCTTTTTTTATTTTTCGTCCGGAGTCTCATCCCGACTTGTGGGGGAATCATAGTGTCCATCATCCTTTCCTCACTTAGGACAATGCTCTAATAATGATGATCATCACACTTTTATTTACTTACAACTCATGAATTACAACTTGATACTTAGAAGAATAATATGACTCTATATGAATGCCTCCGGCGGTGTACCGAGATGTGTAATGACTCATGAGTGACATGTATGAAAGAATTATGAACGGTGGCTTTGCCACAAATACGATGTCAACTACATGATCATGCAAAGCAATATGACAATGATGGAGCGTGTCATAATAAACGGAACGGTGGAAAGTTGCATGGCAATATATCTTGGAATGGCTATGGAATGCCGTGATAGGTAGGTCTGGTGGCTGTTTTGAGGAAGGTATATGGTGGGTGTATGATACCCCAGGTGAGTGGTATTAGAGAGGCTAGCAATGGTGGAAGGAAGGAAAGTGCGTATAATCCATGGACTCAACATTAGTCATAAAGAACTCATATACTTATTGCAAAAATCTACAAGTTATCAAAGCAAAGTATTACGCGCATGCTCCTAGGGGCATAGAATGGTAGGAAAAGACCATCGCTCATCCCCGACCGCCACTCATAAGGAAGACAATCAATAAATAAATCATGCTCTGACTTCATCACATAACGGTTCACCATACGTGCATGCTACGGGAATCACAAACTTTAACACAAGTATTTCTCAAATTCACAACTACTCAACTAGCATGACTCTAATATCACTACCTCCATATCTCAAAACAATCATCAAGTATCAAACTTTTCTTAGTATTCAACACACTCATAAGAATTCTTACAAATCTTGTATGCTTAGCATATTATGATTATTTAAGCAAATTACCATGCTATTTAAGACTTACAAAATAATCTAAGTGAAGCATGAGAGTTCATCTATTTCTTCAAAATAAAACTACCACCATGCTCTAAAAGATATAAGTGAAGTACTAGAGCAAATGACAAACTACTCCAAAAGATATAAGTGAAGATCAATGAGTAGTTGAATAATTATGCAACTATGTGAAGACTCTACCATTTAATAATTTCAGATCTTGGTATTTCATTCAAACAGCAAGCAAAGCTAAAGAAAATAAAATGACTCTCCAAGCAAAACACATATCATGTGGTGAATAAAAATATAGCTCCAAGTAAAGTTACCGATGAACGAAGACAAAAGAGGGGATGCCTTTCGGGGCATCCCCAAGCTTAGGCTCTTGGTTGTCCTTGAATATTACCTTGGGGTGCCTTGGGCATCCCCTAGCTTAGGATCTTGCCACTCCTTATTCCATAGCCCATCGAATCTTTACCCAAAACTTGAAATCTTCACAACACAAAACTCAACAGAAAACTCGTAAGCTCCGTTAGCGAAAGAAAACAAAACACCACTTCATGTACTGTAATGAACTCATTATTTATTTATATTGGTGTTAAACCTACTGTATTACAACTTCTCTATGGTTTATAAACTATTTTACTAGCCATAGAGTCATCAAAATAAGCAAACAACACACGAAAAACAGAATCTGTCAAAAACAGAACAGTCTGTAGTAATCTGTAACTAACGCAAACTTCTGTAACTCAAAAAATTATAAAATACATTGGTGGACCTGAGTAATTTGTCTAGTAATCATCTGCAAAAATAATCAACTAAATATCACTCTCCATTAAAAAGTTCTAGCTAATCTCGTGAGCGCTAAAGTTTCTGTTTTTTACAGCATGATCATAAAGACTTCACCCAAGTCTTCCCAAAGGTTCTACTTGGCACAAACACTAATTGAAACATAAAACCACATCTAAACAGAAGCTAGATGGATTATTTATTCCTAAACAAAATAAAAAAGCAAGAAACTAAAATGAAGTTGGGTTGCCTCCCAACAAGCGCTAACGTTTAACGCCCCTAGCTAGGCATGATGATTTCAATGATGCTCACATAAAAGATAGGAATTGAAACATAAAGAGAGCATCATGAAGAATATGACTAGCACATTTAAGTCTAACCCACTTCCTATGCATAGAGATTTTGTGAGCAAACAACTTACAGGAACAACAATCAACTAGCATAGGAAGGCAAAACAAGCATAACTTCAAAACTTTAAGCTCATAGAGAGGAAACTTGATATTATTGCAATTCCTACAAGCATACATTCCTCCCTCATAATAACTTCCAGTAGCATCATGAATGAATTCAACAATATAACCAGAACCTAAAACATTCTTTTTATGATCTACAAGCATAAAAAATTTCCTACTCTCCACGTAAGGAAATTTATTCTCATCAATAGTAGTGGGAGCAAACTCAACAAAATAACTATCATGTGATTGAAAATTAAGATCAAGATGACAAGTTTCATGGTTATCATTATTCTTTATAGCATACGTGTCATCACAATAATCATCATAGATAGGAGGGATGCTTTCTTCATAATAAATTTGCTCATCAAAGCTTGGGGGACAAAAAATATCATCTTCATCAAACATAGTTTCCCCAAGCTTGTTGCTTTGCATATCATTAGCATCATGGATATTCAAGGAATTCATACTAACAACATTGCAATCATGCTCATCATTCAAGTATTTCGTGCCAAATATTTTAATGCATTCTTCCTCTAACATTTTGGCACAATTTTCCTTTCCATCATACTCACGAAAGATATTAAAAAGATGAAGCATATGAGGCAAACTCAATTCCATTTTTTCATAGTTTTCTTTTATAAACTAAACTAGTGCTAAAACAAGAAACAAAAAGATTCGATTGCAAGATCTAAAGATATACCTTCAAGCACTAACCTCCCGGCAACGGCGCTTGAGAAAGAGCTTGATGTCTACTACACAACCTTCTTCTTGTAGACGTTGTTGGGCCTCCAAGTGCAGAGGTTTGTAGGACAGTAGCAAATTTCCCTCAAGTGGATGACCTAAGGTTTATCAATCCATGGGAGGCGTAGGATGAAGATGGTCTGTCTCAAATAACCCTGCAACCAAATAACAAAGAGTCTCTTGTGTCCCCAACACACCCAATACAATGGTAAATTGTATAGGTGCACTAGTTCGGCGAAGAGATGGTGATACAAGTGCAATATGGATGGTAGATACAGGTTTTTGTAATCTGAAAATATAAAAACAGCAAGGACAAGTAATAAAAGTGAGCGTAAACGGTATTGCAATGCGTTGAAACAAGGCCTAGGGTTCATACTTTCACTAGTGCAAGTTCTCTCAACAATAATAACATAATTAGATCATATAACTATCCCTCAACATGCAACAAAGAGTCACTCGAAAGTCACTAATAGCGGAGAACAAACGAAGAGATTATGGTAGGGTACGAAACCACCTCAAAGTTATTCTTTCCAATCAATCCGTTGGGCTATTCCTATAAGTGCCACAAACAGCCCTAGAGTTCGTACTAGAATAACACCTTAAGACACAAATCAACCAAAACCCTAATGTCACCTAGATACTCCATTGTCACCTCAAGTATCCGTGGGTATGATTATACGATATGCATCACAAAATCTCATATTCATCTATTCAACCAACACATAGAACCTCAAAGAGTGCCCCAAAGTTTCTACCGAAGAATCACGACGAAAACGTGTGCCAACCCCTATGCATAGGATCATGGGCGGAACCCGCAAGTTGATCACCAAAACATACATCAAGTGAATCACGTGATATCCCATTGTCACCACAGATACGCACGGTAAGACATACATCAAGTGTTCTCAAATCTTTAAAGACTCAATCTGATAAGATAACCTCAAAGGGAAAACTCCCATTACAAGAGAGTAGAGGGGGAGAAGAACCATAAGATCCAACTATAATAGCAAAGCTCACGATACATCAAGATCGTGCCAAATCAAGAACACGAGAGAGAGAGAGAGAGATCAAACACATAGCTACTGGTACATACCCTCAGCCCCGAGGGTGAACTACTCCCTCCTCGTCATGGAGAGCGCTGGGATGATGAAGATGGCCACCGGTGAGGGTTCCCCCCTCCGGCAGCGTGCCGAAACAGTGTTCCGATTGGTTTTTGGTGGCTACAGAGGCTTGCGGCGGCGGAACTCCAGATCTATTCTCTGTTCTGGAAGTTTTAGGATACATGGGTATATATGGGTGAAAAAGTACGTCAGTGGAGCTTTGGGGGCCCCACGAGGCAGGGGGCATGCCCTAGGGGGTTGGGCGCGCCCCCACGCTCGTGCCCACCTCCCTTCTTCCTTGACGTGGGGTCCAAGTCCATCCGATAGCTTTCCTTCCAAAAATAACTTCTCCAGTTGATTTCGTTCCGTTTCGACTTCGTTTGATATTCCTTTTCTTCGAAACACTAAAATAGGCAAAAAAACAGCAAATCTGGGCTGGGCCTCCGGTTAATAGGTTAGTCCCAAAAATAATATAAAAGTGGAAAATAAAGCCCAATATGGTCCAAAAAAGTAGATAATATAGCATGGAGCAATCAAAAATTATAGATACGTTGGAGACGTATCACGGCTCCACTCCATCCTGCCTGCCGGACGCGTCCAACCTCGCGTGGTGCTTCTCCAGTCCCAGTGGTGTCTCCGCTGCTTCCAGACTCAATCTAGATCGTGTGTTGTTTATCCTCTGAGCTTCCTTTTGTGGGGGGTGCAATAGCGGTTCATTTTTGGTTTAGGCATCTGACTATGAGTAAGAGAGAGAGAGAGAGAGAGAGAGAGAGAGAGAGAGAGAAGAGAGAAAAAGTACAATGCTTTCGTCAGGTACGCCACTCCGTCGCTGCCCGGTTTTTTATGGTGTTCCATTCATTCATCCCGTCTCGCACATGCGCCTTTCCTCAGTGCTCGGTGCTCACCCACTTGGAGGTGATGGTTGTCACTCTACTTCGACAGCTTTTGCGACTTTCCTCGGCACTGATGGCCGCTTTGCATCGACTCCTGACGGTGCTGACCGATCTATGTCGACTCCTCTCACGGCTTCCTGTCGCTGGATATCCGCGGCCACCTATGGGACCGGGCGGCCCCTTGCTGGTTCGGCAGGGGACGTTGCATTGCACAAAGAGCAGACCAGCGTGCGGCAGCACAGCGGAGAGCACACAAGCAATTTACCCAGGTTTGGGCGGCCGCAAGGCGTAAGACCCAACTCCTGCTTTGGTGGATTGATGGTGGAAATTATTATGGTTGTGTGTGGTACACTTGCCCGGCAAGGCCTACCTTAGGGCTACGATGACCACAAGCGTATGCTGGCTTGGGTTTGTCAAGTTTCCAACCCTCTAACCCCCTCCTACAATTGCCATGGTCCTCCTTTTATAGATTAAGGGGTCACCACAGTGGCAAAACGGTCATTACCCACTAATATGATAGCAAACAGTGCTATCATACCTAACTCTGCGCGCTGACAGGGTGCATTAAATGCACCACTCAGTATCACATCACTAGCTGCCCGGCAAGGCCTGCCGAGCTTATCTTGCCAGCTCCGCATCTGTTCTCTTGACACGTCGCTGGACGGGTGTCACCTGTGGATTTCTTGTGTAGGAGATGGTTGCCATGTGGCAAATGCCGCCACTTAATCTCCTTGCGGCTTGACACCGCACTGATTGACGACGCGGGTCGTACTTGCGCGGTTGGCGGGGTGGTTCAGGCCCCGCAAGCCCCGGCAGGCGCTGCTGGGGAGTCTTGGTTGCTTGCTTCTAGTGGTGGCCCGGCCCCTTGCCGGGCTCGCCTGCCCGACGAGGGAGGCTCTTTCCTCGTAGATGTCTTGTTCTCTAACCCGTCCTTGGTCTTCCTCGGTTGTATACAGGCTCTTCAAATCTCTTGGGCCTTCAATCCCTATCTTGAGCGGGTGCTTCAATCTTGATCTTGTGCCTGTGCACAGTTGGGCAACATACCCGCGGTCTATTGCACCGACAGAAGCCCCCGGGCCTGCCCCGATCACGCTGCGGAGCGTCGGCGGGGTAGGGCCTAATAAGTGCACAGGCGGGGCTGCTGAAGGGGTTGGCCCCTTTGAAGTTTTCCATTGCTGTTGTGGTAGTCTTGATTCCGGGGCGGTTTCCGATTTCCACACGCACGGAGCGCGGTGTCATGGAAGAACTTGGAACGTGGCCCGCGGATTCTCCTCGCCCCACAATCACGGGGCAAAAACTGCCATCCCACCAGCCCCCCCGTCCCGCATGCACCTCGCCACGTGCTCCGCATGCATTGGGCGTGGTAGGTGGTGGATGCGGAGGGCACCGGGAGGAGCGTTGTAGCTGAAACCCGAGCGTCGATGGTTGGGGCAGAGGGGCGGCCTCGGCCCTCAGAGCCATAGTGGGTGCAGAGAGGCCGCATTGGAGGAGAGGGGCGGCCGTCTCCCGCGGGAGGGGTCAGCCCCTTGCCCTGTTTCCCTATAAAAAGGGCTCGGGCAGTGTTCTTCAGCACACACTCCTCCTTCCCTTCTGTGATCCTTCTTATTGAGCCATCGACCCTTAGGCAGCGGAATCGTCCGTGAGGATAGGAGGAAGGGGGCGTGGTCGTGGTCGCCGTGGTGCCCGAGGAGGAGGAGGACGGGGCGGCGCCCCGGTGGTGCCTCCGCTGGCGGCTCCACCCCCGATGGAAGGCCATGTCGGGGACCAACCTCGAGAGTTTATCATCAGGCTGTATAAGCCCCTGCGCAGTCGCCTTCGTCTTCCATCCTTCTTTGCACGGGAGATGGAGCTCGAGCAGTCGCGCGCCCTGAGGCTACACATGAGGGGCTGTGGGGATGGGAGCACGAGGGTTGCCGTCGACTTCCCTGCCCCTCATGTCATGTACCTCCGTCACGGGTGGAAGACCTTTGCCCATGCCCACAGCTTTTCAAAGGGGCACATTCTCCATGTCAAATTAATGGAGAGTGGCCTGCTCTCCATCAAGATCTTTGGGCGCTCGGGAGGCCGCTTAGGGTGCTGTGTGGAGAGCTTGACCGACGACGAAAGCTCCTCCTTTAGCGAAAGCGACAAGGAGGAAAGTGGCGGGGATACGACGGCAGGAGGCGGAGGGGCGACGACTCTGACTTCGGCTGATCTTCACCCGCACCATCTTCATCAGGCGGCAGCACCATCATCTGCACCTGCATCTCCTCCCGGCAATGTGATTTTCCGGGGAGTTGGATGCAGAGGTGTGGATGGTGCTGCCGGGCTCCTCCAGCAGCCTTCAAGCTGGACCCCGGCAGGCTTCCTCTTGGGCTGCAGCTTTGTTAGCCCTGCCGAGTCCTGCTGGCCCTGGTGATGGTGGTTGACGGGGTCGCCTTCCTCCGTGCTCTCCATCGAGGCATTCTGTCGCGCTTCTGCTTCCCCTGGGCTACCTCTCCTAGAGCCCGATGAGAGCGGGTCGGGCCTTCTCCTTGGCGCTCCTTTTGCCCTCCTCACCTTCGACGGCTGCACCTAGGAGGAGAGGGACAAGAAAGGGCATCACGGAGCACTTTCCTTTTTTCAATCTTAAATTTGTAGGCACTCGCCAAATTTAATTCAAATAATGTAATCTCTCGAGTCCATCTTTGTATTCTGTAATGCTTGTAATTGTAACTGCATATGAATGAAAAAGATGAATCTTGTCGGGAACTCGTGCATGTGTATGTCCATGCAGAGGCAAAAGTGCCTCTTTAATAAAATAAACGAGTTTTTTCCGCCAGGATATCCTGTCGGCACCCTCTTCATTTGCCGGAGAACTACGTCTGCCGGGGAACAGACAGAGGGGCCAGCCCCCACCAAACCCTTTTTCCCAAAGGTCAGTGCGACCACCCTGACCGAAGCAGCGTTCAAGTCATGGATGGGAGCACCTACGTTTCAAAGAGAGATGCGAGGTTTTCTCATGCAAAGTTGTAGCTTTACAGAATACTAATGGACAAGAGGTGAACTTATCTGTTTGGCTTGCCGGGGATCGTTGTGCCGTGCAATCTTCTCGTCTTTTGTTGAAGCCAGGTTCACGGCAAGAACCTGCAACTCCATGTAGATGAGAATGAAAGAAGGATGCTATCCTATCTATATGCATATGCAAATGCTCATGAAGTGCTTATGCAATGGTCTGGGTGTGCTTGTGCATGCATGCGATCTTAGTTGGGGCCGCGTACAGCGCTTCTTTATTTTATTTTGCACGAGGTCATCGCCCCGGCTTGTACAAGGGGTTACATGCAACTTCGGCAATGCCATGTACAATGGGTGGCTGCCGGGCAGGTCCCGGCAGCCTCTGCGCCTTACGGGTAGAACTTACGGAGATGCTCAATGTTCCATGAGTTTTGCAACCGTGTGCCATCTCCGATCTCCAGATGGACTGCGCCGGGTATGGAGAGTCGTACTTGTTGGGGAACATAGTAATTTCAAAAAAAATTCCTACGCACATGCAAGATCATGGTGATGCATAGCAACGAGAGGGGAGAGTGTTGTCTACGTACCCTCGTAGACCGTAAACGGAAGCGTTATGACAACGCGGTTGATGTAGTCGTACGTCTTCATGATCGACCGATCCTAGCATCGAAGGTACGACACCTCTGCGGACTGCACACATTCAGCTCGACGACGTCCCACAAACTCACGATCTGGTAGAGCTTCAAGGGAGAGCTTTGTCAGCACGATGGCATGATGACGGTGATGATGAAGTTACCGACGCAGGGCTTCGCCTAAGCACTGCTACGATATGACCGAGGTGGATTATGGTGGAGGGAGGCACCGCACACGGCTAAGAGATCAATGATCAACTTGCGTGTCTATGGGGTGCCCCCTGGCCACGTATATAAAGGAGTGGAGGAGGGGGTAGAGGGCCGGCCCCTATGGCGCGCCCTGGAGGAGTCCTACTCCCACCGGGAGTAGGGTTCCCCCCTTCCCTAGTTGGACTAGGAAAGAAGGAAGGGGAGAGAGGGAGGAAGGAAAGGGGGGGCGCCGCCCCCCCTCCTAGTCCAGTTCAGACCAGAGGGGGAGGGGGCGCGTGGCCTGCCCTGGCCTCCTCTCTCTCTCTCTCCACTATGGCCCATTAAGGCCCATACAATTACCGGGGGGTTCCGGTAACCTCCCGGTACTCCGGTAAAATCCCGATTTCACCCGGAACTATTCCATGTCCAAATATAGGCTTCCAATATATCGATCTTTATGTCTCTGCCATTTCGAGACTACTCGTCATGTTCTTGATCATATCCGGGACTCCGAACTACCTTCGGTACATCAAAACACAAAAACTCATAATACCGATCGTCACAGAACTTTAAGCGTGCGGACCCTACGGTTTCGAGAACTATGTAGACATGACCGAGACACATCTCCAGAAATTACCAATAGCGGAACCTGGATGCTCATATTGGTTCCTACATATTCTACGAAGATCTTTATTGGTCAAACCGCATGACAACATACATTGTTCCCTTTGTCATCGATATGTTACTTGCCCGAGATTCGATCGTCGGTATCTCAATACCTAGCTCAATCTTGTTATTAGCAAGTCTCTTTTCTCGTCCTATAATGCGTCATCCCGCAACTAACTCATTTAGTTGCATTGCTTGCAAGGCTTATAGTGATGTGCATTACCGAGAGGGCCCAGAGATACCTCTCCGACAATCGGAGTTGACAAATCCTAATCTCGATCTATGCCAACTCAACAAGTACCATCGGAGACACCTGTAGAGCACCTTTATAATCACCCAGTTACATTGTGATGTTTGGTAGCACACAAAGTGTTCCTCCGGTATTCGAGAGTTGCATAATCTCATAGTCATAGGAACATGTATAAGTCATTAAGAAAGCAATAGCAACATACTAAACGATCAAGTGCTAAGCTAACGGAATGGGTAAAGTCAATCACATCATTCTCTAATGATGTGATCCCGTTCATCAAATGACAACTCATGTCTATGGCTAGGAAACTTAACCATCTTTGATTCAACGAGCTAGTCAAGTAGAGGCATACTAGTGACACTCTATTTGTCTATGTATTCACACATGTACTAAGTTTCCGGTTAATACAATTCTAGCATGAATAATAAAAATTTATCATGATATAAGGAAATATAAATAACAACTTTATTATTGCTTCTAGGGCATATTTCCTTCAGTCTCCAACTTGCACTAGAGTCAATAATCTAGATCACATCGCTATGTGATTTAACATCAATAGTTCACATCACCATGTGATTAACACCCATAGTTCACATCGTCATGTGACCAACACCCAAAGGGTTTACTAGAGTCAATAATCTAGTTCACATCACTATGTGATTAACCTCCAAAGAGTACTAAGGTGTGATCATGTTTTGCTTGTGAGAGAAATTTAGCCAACGGGTCTGCCACATTCAGATCCGTATGTATTTTGAAAATTTCTATGTCTACAATGCTCTGCATGGAGATACTCTAGCTAATTGCTCCCACTTTCAATACGTGTTTGGATTGTGACTTAGAGTCATCCAGATCGGTGTCAAAGCTTGCATCGACGTAACTGTTTACGACGAACTCTTTATCACCTCCATAACCGAGAAATATTTCCTTAGTCTTCTAAGGATAATTTTGACCACTGTCCAGTGATCTAATCCTAGATCAAAATTGTACTCACTTGCCAAAATCAGGGCCGTGTATACAATAGGTCTGGTATACAACATGGCATACTTTATAGAACCTATGGCTAAGGCATAGGAAATGACTTTCATTCTCTCTCTATCTTCTGCCGTGGTCGGGCTTTGAGTCTTACTCAATTTCACACCTTGTAACATAGGCAAGAACTCTTTCTTTGACTGTTCCATTTTGAACTACTTCAAAATCCTGTCAAGGTATGTACTCATTGAAAAAACTTATCAAGCGTCTTGATCTATCTCTATAGATCTTGATGCTCAATATGTAAGCAGCTTCACCGAGGTCTTTCTTTGAAAAACTCCTTCCAAATACTCCTTTATGCTTTCCAGAAAATTCTACATTATTTCTGATCAACAATATGTCATTCACATATATTTATCAGAGATTTTGTAGTGCTCCCCGAGGGAGTCCTGGATTAGGGGGTATCCGGACAGCCGGACTATAACCTTTGGCCGGACTGTTGGACTATGAAGATACAAGATTGAAGACTTCGTCCCGTGTCCAGATGGGACTCTCCTTGGCGTGGAAGCCAAGCTTGGCGATAAGGATATGTAGATCTCCTTCCTTGTAACCGAGTCTGTGTAACCCTAGCCCTTTCTGGTGTCTATATAAACCAGAGGGTTTAGTCCGTAGGACCAACAGCAACAATCATACCATAGGCTAGCTTCTAAGGTTTAGCCTCTCCGATCTCGTGGTAGATCAACTCTTGTAATACTCATATCATCAAGATCAATCAAGCAGGAGTAGGGTTTTACCTCCATCGAAAGAGCCCGAACCTGGATAAAAACATCGTGTCCCTTGTCTCCTGTTACCATCCGCCTAGACGCACAGTTCGGGACCCCCTACCTGAGATCTGCCGGTTTTGACACCGACATTGGTGCTTTCATTGAGAGTTCCTGTGTGTCGTCATCATTAGGCTTGATGGCTCCTTCGATCATCGATAGCGGTGCAGTCCAGGGTGAGACCTTTCTCCCTGGACAGATTTTTGTATTCGACGGCTTTGCACTGCGGGCCAATTCGCTTGGCCATCTGGAGTAGATTGAAAGTTACGCCCCTGGCCATCAGGTCAGGTTTGGAAGCTTAAACTACACGGCCGACATCCGTGGGGACTTGATCTTCGATGGATTCGAGCCCCGGCCGAGTGCGCCGCACATTCACGATGAGCATGATCTAGCTCTGCAATCGAGAGTGTCCAGGAGATCGCACCTGCAGCCGCTCCGACCCTCAATTCGGAGCCAACCACGCCATCCATGGACAGGTGGTTAGACCCCACCACGGAGGCCGAAGTCTCAACGGCGATCGAGCCGAGTACCAACCTTACCCTTCATGAGGCGCGTGACTCCAAATTGCCGGACTCTCCTCCGGCCGAACCACCCGCGCCCCTGCCAATCAAATCCGATTGGGCGCCGACCATGGAGTTCACCGCCGCGGATATCTTTCAGCACTCGCTCTTCGACGACATACTGAACTCACTAAGGTCTCTCTCCTTGTCAGGAGAGTCCTGGCCGGACTATGTCCGACGAGATTGGGATGCGGATGACGAAGAAATTCGACGCCCACCCACCACCCACTTCGTAGCTACTGTCGATGATTTGACCGACATGCTCGACTTCGACTCCGAAAACATCGACGGTATGGACGACAATGCAGGAGACGAACAGGAACCACTACCCACAGGGCACTGGACATCCACCTCATCATATGATATATACATGGTGGACACACCCAAAGAAGGCAATGGCGACGGGACAGCGGAGGATGACCCCTCCAAGAAGCAACCCAAGCGCCGACGTCAGCGGCGCCGCTCTAAGTCTCTCCAAAGCAAAAGCGGTGATACTGGCACAGGAGATAATAGTACTCCGGACAGTGCCGAAGATGACAACAATCCCCTCCAGCAAGATTTAGAGCAGGAGGATGGAGCAACCAGCCCTCCTAAGAGAGCGGCAGAAGATGATAATTACATGCCTCCCTCCGAAGACGAGGCAAGCCTCGACGACGACGAATTTGTCATGCCTGAGGATCCCGTCGAGCAAGAGCGCTTCAAGCGCCGGCTTATAGCCACGGCAAATAGCCTTAAGAAAAAGCAACATCAGCTTCGGGCTGATCAAGATTTGCTAGCTGATAGATGGACTGAAGTCCTGGCGGCCGAGGAATATGAACTCGAACGCCCCTCCAAAAGTTACCCAAAGCGCAGGTTGCTACCCCGATTAGAGGAGGAAGCATTGAAACCCACATCTCCAGCGTATGACGCGGCTGACCGGCCACCTCGTGGCCGCGATAGAGAGACATTCCAGCCAGCTCAGCCCGCACCCCGACGCCAATCAAATAAAAATATTAGGGCACGGGGAAATACGCTAGACCTGTAAGACGTATTGGACGACAAAGCAAAACATGCAATATCGATCTATGGATCACCGGGGGCGCTCCACTACGCGAGACGGCAATCGTTATGCCGGATACATCAAAAGCAAATCCGGCCGGGCCGAACACAACAGACAAGACTCACTTGAGCTGCGTCGCGACATATCCCAATACAGAGGCGCCGCACACCCCCTATGCTTCACAGATGAAGTAATGGATCACAAAATCCCAGAGGGTTTCAAACCCGTAAATATTGAATCATACGATGGTACAACAGATCCTCCGGTATGGATCGAGGACTATCTCCTGCACATCCACATGGCCCGCGGTGATGATCTACACGCCATCAAATACCTACCACTCAAACTTAAAGGACCAGCTCGGCATTGGCTCAATAGCCTGCCAGCAGAATCCATTGGCTGTTGGGAAGATTTGGAAGCCGCATTCCTCGACAACTTCCAGGGCACTTATGTGCGACCACCAGATGCCGATGACTTGAGCCACATAATTCAGCAGCCAGAGGAATCGGCCAGGCAATTCTGGACACGGTTCCTAACCAAGAAAAATCAAATCGTCGACTGTCCGGATGCAGAGGCCCTAGCAGCTTTTAAACATAACATCCGCGACGAATGGCTTGCCCGGCACCTTGGCCAGGAAGAGCCAAAATCTATGGCAGCCCTCACGACACTCATGACCCGCTTTTGCGCGGGAGAGGACAGCTGGCTGGCTCGCAGCAACAACATATCAAAGAACCCTGGTACCTCGGATACCAAGGATAGCAATGGTAGGTCACGTTGCAACAAACACAAGCGCCGCATCAACAACGAGAACGCCGAAGATACGGCAGTTAATGCCGGATTCAGAGGCTCCAAACCCGGTCAGCGGAAAAAGCCATTCAAAAGAAGCACTCTGGGCCCGTCCAGTTTGGACCGTAGACTCGATCGCTCGTGTCAAATACACGGCACGCCCGAAAAGCCAGCCAACCACACCAACAGAGAATGTTGAGTGTTCAAGCAGGCCGGCAAGTTAAATGCCAAGAATAAGGACAAGGGGATGCATAGCGATGACGAGGAGGAGCCCCGGCCGCCGAACACCGGAGGACAGAAGAGGTTCCCCCCCCACAAGTACAGACGGTGAACATGAATACGCAACCCACATCCCCAAGAAGGAGAGGAAGCGTGCGCTAAGGGACGTATACGCGTCGGAGCCAGTCGCCCCAAAGTTCAACCCATGGTCTTCCTGTCCGATCACCTTTTGATCGCAGGGACCACCCCTACTAGTATCCGTCATGGCGGATTTGCCGCACTAGTCCTAGACCCAATCATTGACGGATTTCACCTCACTTGAGTCCTTATGGACGGTGGCAGTAGCCTGAACCTGCTTTATCAGGACACAGTGCGCAAAATGGGTATAGCTCCCTCAAGGATTAAACCCACAAAAACGAGATTTAAAGGCGTGATACCAGGTGTAGAGGCCCATTGCACAGGCTCAGTCACACTGGAAGTGGTCTTCAGATCCCTATATAATTTCCGAAGCGAGGAGTTAATCTTCGACATAGTCCCGTTCCGCAGTGGCTATCACGCACATCTCAGGCGAACCGCATTTGCAAGATTCAATGTGGTACCACACTATGCATACCTCAAGCTCAAGATGCCAGGACCTCGGGGGGTCATCACAGTCAATGGAAACATAGAGCGCTCCCTCCGAACGTAGGAGCACACTATGGCCCTCGCAGCAGAAGCGCAAAGCAGCCTTTCAAGGCAATTCACCAGTTCGGCGATCAAACATCCGGACACCGTCAAGCGTGCCCGGAGTAATCTGCAACAAGACCGCCTGGCACGTTCCGAGCTCGCATAGCAATGAGGCCCCCACCCCAGTCCCAGCCAAATAGCAAAATCCGTGCCACGCGTACATAATTACTCATTGAAAATACCATGGGCATAGATGGGGAAGGGGGCACGACTACGGCACGCCCCAAAACGCGGCTCAACCGCACTAGGGGCTTCCGCTTTGATATTTTTTCTCTTTCAGGGCTTTACTCTCTGGAAACCCCGTCCAGACAATCGCCGGACACAAGATACAACAACCAAGGAGGCAGAAAGCTACGTCGCATCATGGAATTCCGAGGTGGTCTCTTATAGCGAGCAACATACCTGCTTTAAATACTAGTCCGCAGCTTGCCCTTGGAGGGGACATGTCAAATAGTCATGTTCTTTCTTATCGCACTACTTGTATCATTCTGCTTCAATGCACCTTTTCGAATAAACAATGCATAGCACGAGTCTATTACTGCATTATCTATTCTTTCTTTTTCATATATATATATATATATATATATATATATATATATATATATATATATATATATATATATATATATATATATATATATATATATATATATATATATATATATATATATACATATACGAGTCTATTACTGCATTATCTATTCATGACATTTAGCACCGTACACTTTGGTACGGCCAATACGCCAGGGGCTCACGTACCCCATAATACGACGTGAGAAGTCCGAACACTTTCTACAGTGCAGCACCCCGAACTTATAGCATTATATGCATCAGCTCCGAATCATGTCTTGGGTCAATAGTTAGGTTTGCCCGGCTCCCATGTTTTGGTACCTTACGTTCCGTTATATCAGCTAAGGTTGCACTAGGAGAACTACTGCGATTGTTCCCCGGTTCAGCTGGGCTAAGCACCTCAGTAGAGAAAGCTAAAACTGACTATCATGATAAGGCGAGAGCTGGTCACTGTTCGAGAGGTTTCGAGTCCATAAAGACTTATGCCGCTTCGAGCGAGGAGTCGGCTTTGTCCGGCCTAGGCATGTATAGCGCCCCGAATTCGGCCTTCCGGATACCAGGGGCTTTGCAAAAATTTAAAATTATAGAATTCTCTGGCTAAGTGAGAGTGATAAAGCATTATAGTCCGATTGCCTTATTCATTGCACTGAGCACCTCCCTCAAAGGACCCAAGAATGGGAAAAAGAGTGCTCAGGTTTACCCCAAACACCCCAGGACTCGTGGCATGGGGGCAGAAGCCGACGACTCGCCATCTCTCAGATTTAATAAACGGCCGCACAGAAGGTAATATTTTAAATTCAAACAAGCGTTGCATAGCGCATATGAACGAGTTTTCTTCGTACAGGATCACACGAGCAAGTTTACTCAAATATTACATCTTTTGAACATTCATCCGCCATAAGGCGGGCACCCTTCAGGACGCCCTCATAATACATCTCGGGGTGGCGGTGCTCCTTGCCCTGCGGCGGTCCCTCCTTCACCAGCTTCTCAGCATCCATCTTGGCCCAGTGTACTTTAACACGGGCAAGCGCCCTGCGGGCGCCCTCGATGCAGACGGATTGCTTGATGACCTCTAATCAAGGACATGCATCCACCAGCCGCCACACCAGCCCGAAGTAGCTCCCTGGCAGGGCATCTCCATGCCATAGCCGGACTACAAGACCCTTCATGGCCTATTCGGCCGCCTTGTGGAGCTCGACCAATTGCTTCAGCTGGTCGCTTAGAGGCACCGAGTGTTCAGCCTCAGCATAGTGAGACCAGAACACCTTCTCCGTCGAGCTCCCCTCTTTGGCTCGGTAGTACTTTGCGGCATCCGACATGCTGCGGGGCAAATCTGCGAATGCTCCTGGAGAGCTCCGGACTCGGGTAAGTAACATGTAATTTACTTTCACATGCTTGCTTTGCATAATGAATGCCTTACCCGCCGTAATCTTCTTCATCGTCTCAATCTCCTGGAGGGCCTTTTGGGCTTCAGCCTTGGCACGTTTTGTGCTCTCAAGGGCCGTGGCAAGTTCGGACTCTCGCGTCTTCGAGTCAAGCTCCAAAGTCTCATGCTTCTTCACGAGAGCCTAGAGCTCTTGCTGCACTTTGCCCACCCGCGCCTCGTGCTTCTCCCGCTCGGTGCGCTCCGTGACCGCTTTGCTCTCGGCCTCGGATAGTGCTTGCTTCAGGGCCGCCACTTCGGTCGTGGCCCCTGGCACATTCATGATGATCCTGTCATTTTGCAACCACATCTTTTTTCATATATATATATATATATATATATAGACAAGGTACTACTTACCTTTGTCCTCCTCGAGCTGCTTCTTGGCAAGGCCGAGCTCGTTCTCGGACCGCTCGAGTTTCTGCTTCAGTGCGGCGACCTCTGCGGTCGGTCTGGCGAGAGGTCAAGCAGCGGCTTACTATACGATATAGACATACTTATATTAGTCTCCTGCAGATATTATTCGATCCTCTATTCAACTTTTCTTTGTGAACACCAAACAGAGCATCAGGGGCTACTGTCTATGCGGTAATATTTTCCTATATTTTAAATACTTACCTCAAAGCTCATTAGAAGGCTGCACGAGCTTCTATCGATCCGCTTTTGATGGACAAAGTACTCTACCTAACTCGACGGCAAGGGAAAAAACATTAAATGCCCGTCCACATCGCCTAAACAAAGGTAACAGGACCGTCAGTGCGCCACCGTTTGCCATGATGGTAAGCTCGTCGGCGCGCTTATCGCTGCTCCCCGCTGGCTGCACAGCTCTTGACACGCGCGCATGGAATGGCTCCATGGCGACACGTTGGTGGATGAGCTGGAGCGGAGATGAAGAGAGTTTCCTGCGCGGCAAGCACCTTGCCGCGGCTGAATCCTTGTCGCGCGGGGAGCTTGTCGCTCACCAAGCCTTCCCGCAAGCTCCTCTTGCGGGGTCTTGTTTTTTGTGCCTTGAGTGGCCTTCCCGGCAAGCTCCTCTTCTTTGGGCCCTGAATATTTTGTTCTTGAATGGCTCAAGGAGCCGCTGAGGACCTTGGCGGTCACTAGGCAAGCCCCGCCGCTGGGTGCTGCAACTGCCCGTGCGAAGTTCGGGATACTAGGGTACCCCTACTCTAGTACACCGACAGAGCCCCGGCCTGGGCCACACACGGCGCCGAGCGCTGTTGGGCCAGAGCCAAAAACAGTCTGGGCACGCGGCCTAGATCACGCCGTTACTCGCCCGGACCCACCACGTCCCCACGAACAACACGCGCGAACGTGGCGTCGTGGGAGAGATCGTGGGGCTTTCTTCAATTGAAGCGGGCGTCGCCCTCTCTCTCCTTATAAGCGGGGAAGCAGGGCAGGGCGCCCACCTTGCCATTCTTGTCACATCTCAAAACCACGCCGCTCCCCTTCTTCTCAAGTCCGAAGAGAGCGACGCCCGCTTCCATTGCCACCGGCGCCATCAACGCCGTCGGCCTCCTCCACCACCTCCACCATGGCTCCGAAAGCCGACAAAGGGAAGAGCGTGAAGTCGGCCGAGGCGCGGCTTCATGGCGCAGCGGAAGGAGCGGCCACCTTCGACCCCGCCGACGCCAAAGGAGCTGCGGAGGGGTACTACCTCTTCGGTCGACGGAGACGCGGGCGCACCCGCGCACGAGGGTGATCTCCGCCGCCGCATCGGAGAAGGTTTCTGTCGGGTATCCCTTCTTCGCGCTCTTCTTCTACTGTGGGCTCTGCTCGCCCTTTTCCGAATTCTTTTGCGATATCATGAACACCTACGGTCTCCGCCTCCTTGATTTCACCCCCAACGCTGTCCTGACCATGGCGGTTTTCGCACACCTTTGCGAAAACTTTGTCGGAGTCCACCCAAACGTAGCCCTCTTCCGCCACTTCTTCATGCCCCGCGTTGAGAGAGGAGAGCCGCTTGCCGGAGGGATTGCTTGGATCTCCAGGATCGGCAAGAAAGAAGCATATCTGGAAGGAGAGCTCCGTAGCAAGTGGGAGGAGTGGAGAGCCGATTGGTGTTGAATCATTGAGGAGAACCCGCAGCCTTCACCGCCCAGCCCAAAATCCCATAGTCTTGCGGCAACGATTGGAGCAACTTGGCGGGAGGATGCTAGGTTGAAAATCGCCGTGACCCGGATCTTGCGCCTCAGGCATGCCGGACTCACTTTGAGGCGATGTTGGCGCGATTTCCTTCGCCGCCGCGCTCCCTTGCGGAGAGGAGGAGACCTGCTTGGGAGTTCCAAAATGCGGCGGACATCATGAGGCTGCGCCCAGGCCTCAACTGGAATTTCACCGTCTTGGAGCTGGATGCGATGCTGCTGGAGCTGTTCAAGCACGACCCAGATCATCCCGAGTGGTTCACGTTGCCGAGGGGGGTCGTCCCTTTGTGCAAAAACTCTTCACTTGACCGCATCCGTGCGATGATGCCGTTGTGCGATTCCCATGGGATCGTTCCAACTTGGCAAGAGCCCGCCGACGACATCGTGCAGCAGTTCTTCGACAGCTTGGAAGAAGTGCCGATCCGCGCCGACGAGTAGAAGTGGCTCACCCACGACACCACCGACGCCGAGCTGCAGCGCATCGCCACCAGGCTGGAAGAGGCGGCGGAAGCTGCTGCTGCTGGTGAATTCGGGTTCACCGTGGAGGAGGCGGAGGCAGCCGAGGCGGCAAGCCTTGCCGACCGAGAGGAGCTTGACGGCGCGGAGGAGCAGGCCGAGCCTGATGCTGAGCCGAACGAGCCTGCCGGGGGCGCCTCTCCTCCTTCAGATAGCTTTGTCGGGAGGAGCCCGCAGCTCCACTGAAAGAAGCCTCCATAAGACCGGGAAGTGGCGGGCGGCAGACGGGCCAACAGCCGTCGCGCCCGGCGCAGCGCTCCACCGCTGCAAGCTCTGTTGCCTGGAGGCGCCTCATGCCGCCACAACAAGCTGAGCGGAGCTTACGGGACCACGGCTCCCGCACCCACCAAGCGTCCGAGGGAGCCTACTCTTCCAGCTCGCCGCAGGAGGCGGAGCGAATTGACTTCTCCGCTCTCAGCTCCGAGGAAGAAGAAGAAGAGTAAGATCTTGTCGCTGTACTTGTAATCCTTCAATTTGCTGCTTTGTCTTGTATCTGATTTGCTTCATTCTGAACTCTTTCCTTTTTCAGGACGCTGGCTCAGAGGGCGTCGAAGAGAGCCAAGACCCCGGTGGTTGTCATCGAAGACGATCCCCCCGTGGCGACAGGAGGCGCGTCTGAGACTCCCTTGCCGGACCCGGCAACCCTTCTTCAGAGCAGCCCCCAGCACAGCCCCCAGCGTAAGTAATTGGTTTATTTCTTACGGTTAGGTGTGCATGGGTGCTCCTTCTTTAATGATATCTGACTTGTTGATTTGTGTAGGAGCAGAGCAGCCTCATCAGGAGGGCCCGGAGGTCGCTCCCGAAATTCCGTCTGCTTCAACTTCGCCCGCCAAGGAGAATTCTCCGGCAATGGGCGTTCTCCGCAAGGGAGGCTTCTCCGACAAGGGAAGTTTCTCCGACAAGGGCAGCGCCGGTGATCCTCGGTGGTGGAGACCGTAGCCACAAAGCCCATCGCAGTAATCTCCTTGCTGAAAATTTCCCTTGGGTTCCTTTTCTTCTGTTCTTCTTTTGAACATTTGCTTGACTGTTCTTTCTTTTTCGATCGTCGGATCCATCGCCAGAGCCGATGGAGACCGAGGTTGCCGGCGGAAGGGCGTGCACGGCAACAATGACGACGCCGCCAACATGGAGGAGGAGGCCGCGCCCGATGGGTCCGCCGGGCGAGGCCGCCAAGGCTCTTTGCCGCAAAAGTGGCGAGGTTCAGCGATCGTCTTGACGACCACGAGGCCGCAGGGGCGCCAGGCGCTACTGCGACCGCCGATCCCTCCGCCACCGATGCAGCACCAGGCTCGAAGAGCCCCAGCCAGCGCCTATCGAAGGCCGCCACGGCGTCTTCATCAAGCTCCCATGGGCGTCGAGCTCGTGGCGCCCGGTCGAGGAAGACCTTCGACGAAGAGCTGCTCGGCTCGGCTGGCTGTCGCTGGTTGACGCGCCAAGCAGCAGCGATGGCGAGTCGAGGAGGAGCAGCTGCTGAAGAAGCTTGCCGCTCTACCGCGCCCGACAAGCTAAGCTGAGTCCCGGGAAGCACTTGTCGCGAGGGCGGAGGCGGACATGGAGAAGCCGCGAAAGAGCTCGGCGTGCCAACCAGGAAACTCTCCGGGACGTAGCGGAAGCGCGGGAGAAACTCTCCGAAGAGCGCACAGCCTTCATCCTTGAGAAGGCTGAGGTCGAGGAGCAGCAAACTTGCCCGGCGAAGCTATCTGCGCAAGAAGGCGGCTGGCGCAGCGTAAGATCAACCTTGACAGCTATGAGGAAGAGCTTGATGCGCGAGCAATCACTTGGCGGAGCTCTCAAGGAGGCAAAGGACGCTGCCACAGCTGCCGAGGCCGCCAAGAAGGAGTTGGAGATGAGGTGGCGCGGGTGAGGCCACCCTCCGGAAGAGCGGCGAGGAGGTCATCTATGTTGAAGCACGCGCTTGAAGGACGCCTACACTCTTGGCGAGTTGCGGGGCCGTCTCATTGAGAGGATCAAAGAACTCGACGCCGCCAAGGACTCCAAGGCGGATCTTGAGCTGAAGCTGACCACCTTGACGGAGACGCTGGATGGCGCCAAGGAGCGGGAAGTGGGTTTGTTGGAGAAGATCAAGGCCAACGAGGAGCTGCTGGCGAATGCCGCGACCGCCCAGGATACCTTCAGAGAGAACGTGATGCACTGGATGGAGGGTCTTGTAGATACTGCCGCCGCCATCGACAAGGAGCTGATGGAGCTGGGGATGGTGGATCTCGGGTACTCCGACGAAGCGCCTTCAACCCAGTGCCAAGCTCAGCTTGTTCCTCAATGGAGTGGTGGCGGCTCTCCAGCTGCTCTCGAGAGGAGATCCCAAAGCAGTTGGCCGACGAGTCGCGCCGGATCTGTGAGAGCCCTCGAAGGTGTTGATGAAGGTGGCCTTCCGCAATCCAGGCGTCAACCGCCAGCGATCCTCAAGTCCTCGCCGCCCGATCGGCGGCGTTGAAGCGCTCAAGGCCCTTATCGCACCATTGTGGGCGGGTGAGCGGAGTCAAGAGAGTTGATGGCGACCGCGTGGACTAGGCCGCCAAATTTATCTTTCCTTGTCGCTGTTGATCATGTTTAGGAGAACAATTCATTAGATCTGCGACAAGTTATTTTTGTAATATACTCTATCTTAGGCAAAGATTGCAATGTTATTTCCTTTACTTGATTCCTTCCTTGTATGTTTGTGCCCTCGCTTTTAGGGAACTTGTCGGTGAGCACCCTTGCATGAAAGCGCTGAGTGGAACGTTAGCAGCCTGTCTGGCGGTGCCGCCTCCGACAAGCAACCTTGTCGCAACTAGTTGCAGCTCACTTAAGTTGTTGAGCGGACTGAAACAAAGTAAGGCGCGACCAGCTCTGAGTTGGTTCCTCCGCGCAGGTTTTCCATACAAAGTACTATCGTTTGAGGAAGATAACTTAAAATTTAAAACAGACTGCTCAAACTTTGGCAACTTAGCTTTTACGTCGTTTGCTTCCGGCAAGCGATACTTCCTCGGCGACACTTGATGGCCCACACCATTATCTTCTCCTCCCCGGCTAACTTGTGGGTGGATGAACCTTCCTTTCTTTGAGAAAGAGAAAGAAGAGACAATAAAGTCATGGAGCCTAGTGGCTCGTTATTGCTTACCGAGTGTCGATGCTGCACAAAGCGTCAGACAAAGCATGCAACAAAATTATGAAAGCATGAAATTGACAAGTTGTGCGCAATACATAAGCTTCTTGATGCACGGATCTGCGCCTCGGCTTTGTACAAAGGATTACATGCAACATCGGCAAGACTTGTACAAAAGGTGGTTGCGGAACAGGTTCCGACAACGCGCGCCTATGGGTAAAACTTACGAAGATGCTCAATGTTCCAGGAGTTGCTCACCGGAATTCCATCTTCGGTCTCAAGGCGGACAGCGCCGGGCCTAGTGACTCGTTTCACCCGATAAGGGCCTTCCCACTTCGGCGTCAACTTGTTGGAATTCTTGGCGGATTGAACGCACCGAAGAACAAGGTCGCCTTCCTCGAAACTTCTGGCACTAACATTGCGGCTATGGTAGCGGCGCAAAGCTTGCTGGTAACGAGCAGCTCGCATAGTGGCCTGAAGACGATCCTCCTCAAGGAGCAGCGCGTCATCTTGTCACAACTGCTCTTGCTCAAGCTCATCATAAGCGAGTACTCGAGGTGACCCGTATACGAGTTCCGTGGGGAGAACTGCCTCTGCTCCATAGACTAGAGCGAAAGGTGTCTGGCCAGTGGCTCAATTTGGCGTCGTCCTGATCGACCAAAGAACCACCGGCAGCTCCTCAATCCAGTTTCTTCCGCACTTGTGCAGCCTGTCGAAAGTTCTGGTCTTGAGTCCTCGCAGCACTTCAGCGTTTGCCCTCTCTGCTTGACCGTTGCTTCTCGGATGAGCAACAGAAGCAAAGCAGACCTTGGCGCCAAGATCTTGGACGTATTGCATGAAGGTGCGACTCGTGAATTGTGTGCCGTTGTCGGTGATGATCCTGTTAGGAATCCCAAAGCGGCAAACAATTGACTGAAGAACTTGATCGCTTGATGTCTTGTCACCTTCCTCATTTGCTTCCACTTCCGCCACTTTGTGAACTTGTAGATTCACGACGTACAAGTACTCAAAGCCCCGACAGCTTCGGGGAGGGGCCGAGATGTCGAACCCCAGACCAAAATGGCCGGATAAAGGGATCGTCTGGAGAGCTTGAGCTGGCTGGTGTATCTGCTTGGAATGGGCCGCACGCTTCACACTTGGTTACTTGTGCGATTGCATCTGGAGGGCTGTCGGCGAAGAAACCTTGCCGGAAAGCTTTGCGGCAAGTGCTCTTGGCGCCAATGTGGTGACCACATATGCCTCCATGTATCTCTGCCAACAGCTTTTGTCCATCTTCCTGGTGAATACACTTCAATTTCACACCGTTGAGTCTTCTTCTGTACATCGTGCTATCGACAAACTGGTACATACTTGACTGCCGAGCTACTCTCTCCGCTTCTTCTTGCTCTTGGGAAGTTCTCCCCGTCTCAAGGAAATGGACAATCTGCTGCCCCATGCCGGAGCTTGCGCTCGACAACAAAGACTAAAGGCACATCTGCTGCTGCGGAACATCCGCTTCTCGGCAATAACTGCGGCTCAGCCGAGCTTGATGTTCCCGGCAAGCTTGCCGGAGCAAAACTTGTCGGGAGCGCGTCGCTTCAACGAAACAAACCACAGGGCTTGTCGGAGCAGACTGCTCTCAAGACTCTTGGCGTTGATCTTGGGGACTTCATGGCGGGCTTCGGGAGCTTCGGCGGGAAGTAGTCACCGAAATCAACTTCCTCTTCTTGTTCTGTCCAGCTTGATGGCGTTACGGTTGGTTGAGTCAGCTTGAGCACAAAATTCCTGGTTCCACAGGTAACTTGAGTCGCGGCGCACTTTGTGAGCCATCGGCAATATCATTCTCGAGCTCTTGGAACATGTTCCATTTGCAGGCCTTCAAAGTGCTCTTCTAGCTTTCTCACTTCATCAACGTAAGCTTCCATCAACGGACTCTGATAATCTTTGTTTACTTGGCGGACGACAAGCTGCGAGTCACCCCTGACAATGAGCTTCTTGATCCCAAGGTCCACTGCAATCCTGAGACCGGCAAGCAAACCTTCATACTCTGCAGTATTATTTGTGTCTTGCTCCTTGGGAAAGTTCATCTGGACTATGTACTTGAGGTGCTCTCCGGTGGGTGCGATAAGCAGCACGCCGGCACCGGCGCCTTGCAGCGAGAAGGCACCATCAAAGTACATCAGCCACTCTTTACTTGCTTCCTTGACGGGGATGCTCGTCTCTGGAATTTCTTCATCTTGCGTCGGCGTCCATTCTGCTATGAACTCTGCCAATGCTCTGCTTTGGATAGTTGAAGTGCTTTCAAACTTGAGGCCAAAGCTTGATAGTTCCAAAGCCCACTCGACAATCCTGCTTTGCTTACGGGTTTTGCAATATCCTCTTCAGCGAAAGCGAGTGACGATTGTGATCTCGTGTGCTTGGAAGTAATGGCGCAGCTTTCTCGAGGCCATGAGGAGGCCGAAAGCAATTTCTGCACACCGAGTACCTTGACCTAGCCCCTCGCAGAAGGGAACCGACAAAGTAGACTGGGCGCTGCACCATCCTTTTCGCATCTTCTCGCAATCCTCGCAGATCCGTCCTTGTCGGGACCAGAGCTTGTCGGTGAAGCCCCGCTTGTCGCTGGATGCATCCGCCTCGTTGCGGCTCCTCATCTGCCCCCCTTCCGCTACTAACGCAGCACTAACCACTTGATTGGTTGACGCTATGTATAGCAAACTTCTCTTGTGGCCTAGGTGCGACAAGTATTGGAGTGGAGGACAGGTACCTCTTTAAGTCCTGCAGCGCAGCCTCCGCTCCGGGAGTCCATTTCATTGGACTTGCCTTTTCAAAATTTTGAAAAATGGCAGGGCGCTTCAGCAGACCTAGAGATAAACCTGCTGAGAGCAGCCACGCAACCGGCAAGTCTTCGTACATCCTTGACGCACTTTGGTGCTTCAATCTGCTCAATGGCCTTGATCTTGTCGGGATTGGCTTCAATTCCCCGCTGAGACACGAAGAACCCGAGAAGCTTGCCGGAAGGAACTCCAAACACGCACTTCTCGGGGTTGAGCTTGAGGTTGATCTTGCGCAGATTTGCAAAGGTCTCATCTAAATCTTGAACCAGAGTTGCTTTGTCCTTTCTCTTGACCACTATGTCATCCATGTAAGCCTCTACATTTCTGTGCATTTGGGGCTCAAAAGCGTCATGGACCACTCTTGCAAACGTTGAACCAGCATTCTTCAAACCGAAAGGCATCCGTATGAAACAGTATGTGCCACATGGTGTAATGAATGCGGTTTTCTCTTCATCTTCTTCTGCCATGAAGATCTGATGATATCCTGAATATGCATCAAGAAATGAAAGCAAATCACATCCAGCCGTGGAGTCAACAATCTGGTCGATGCGCGGCAAGGGAAATGGGTCTTTGGGACAAGCTTTATTAACATCTGTGAAGTCGATACAAAGTCTCCATTTCCCATTTGCCTTGCGTACAACTACCGGATTGGCCAACCACGTGGGATGGAGCACTTCCTCGACAAGGCCTGCTGCTTCCAACTTCTTGATCTCTTACGCAATGAACTCTTGCGCCCACCGCCTGCTTCCTGATTTTACGCTTGACGGGCGCGCATGAGGACAGACAGCTAAGTGGTGCTCAATTACTTTCACAGGAACACGGGGATGTCGACGGTTGCCATGCAAACACATCGACATTCGCCTGCAGGAAAGCAACGAGCTCGCCTTCCTATTTAGGGTCGAGAGTGGCACGATGGTGAAGGTACCACCGTGCCGCCCTCCTTGGGGGCACTTTCTTGGTCTTCGGCGGAGCTGCCATCATCTTCTTGCACTTGCGGTGGAGCTCGATGGTGCGTCCTCGACGGTAGCGCAGCACTCCGAAGGTGCGCTTGCCGGAGTGGGCATCGAGCTCTTGCGGACAAAGTGGTCTTCTTCCCCCACAGGAGCTTCATTGGCAAGTGATTAGCTATCGTCGCAGCTGCCGCTTCCGGTAAATTTGTCGGCACAGATAAGAGCATCTTTCTTGTCGCCAGGACAGAAATAACACTTATCGGGCCTGGCATCTTGAGCAAGTTGTATGCATAATGAGAGGCTGCCATGAACTTGGCGAGTGCTGGACGGCCAAGTATTCCATTGTAGGGCAATGGGAAATCAGCAACGTCGAACGTGACCCTCTCAGTCCTGAAGTTTAGCTCGCTGCCAAATGTGACCGGCAACGTGATCTTCCCCTTCGGCTTGCTCCTTCCTGGGTTGATTCCTTGGAATGTGCCAGTCTCCTCGAGCTGTCAGGGATTTGAAGCTTCTGGAGCACTGCGGATGAGATCAGGTTTAAGCCGGCCCCGCCGTCAACTAACATCTTGGTGACCTTGAGGTTGCGGATAGTTGGTGAGACCAACATCGGCAAACACTCGACCGCAGATTCTGTGATCAGGGTGGTCCTCAATATCAAAGATGATAGGCGTCTGGACCACCTCGTGAGGCTGCGTGACTCTCGCATGGTTCGCTGCATTAACCTCCGCATCCATTGCTTGAGTTGGCGGTGTGAGGTATCTTGAGAGAAGCACCGCCGACGCAGAGGACCTCTGTTGCTTTCTGAAACTCCTGCTCATCAGTTTCGTCATCCTCCATATCTTCATCGTCATCGTCGTCTTCATCCTTGTCGCGGCCGCGGTGAGGTCTGTCTCCTTGCCGCTGCTTGGCCTTGCCGCGGCGTCCTCCCCGGCCGGGTCGCTTCTTGCTAACTCCCCCAGCACCCTCCTGGGCCTTCTCCTTGTCACGCCGCTCGTACTCAGCCTTCTGCAGTTCTACAAGCTGCTCGACCTTCTTGCAGCTCTGGAGGTCGTGGCCCTTGGTGCGGTGAATCTTGCAGTACTGTTTGTTGGAGCTGTCCTACTTGTCGGCGGCCGCCACAGCCTGGCGGTCGGTGTCAGCGGCAAACTCCTTGCCGGAGTTACCAGCTTTGGCCTTCTTGGCGCCACCTCCGTTGCCGGACTTCTCGACAACTAGTACCTCTTTGCTCTTCTTCCTCTGTTGTTCCGCCGCTCTTTTCTTCGCCGGGCGGTCTCCTCACCGCGAGATCCTGCTTCGCATTCTCTCACAGAGTCTTCTTCCTTCTTCAAAGACACACTTGTCGGCCGGGCATACAGCTCATCGGCGTCCTTGACTTTACACATCGCCATCTCCTCCCTCATCCTGCGGTTCCGCGCTTACGATGAAAGGCGCTGATCACCATGGCAGGGTGGACATCCGGGATGTTGTAGTACACGGCTGAATCTCTAGATGAACTTGCGGGGACTCTCCTTCCTTCGGGCGAGCAGGTGAAGGTCACTCTGTTGGCCATGAGGTTTGTGGCCGCCCGTGAAGGCGCCGACAAACTGATGGCATAGATCTGCCCAAGAACATATGGAACTGTTCGGCAAGTGCATGAGCCAAGATCTGACATTTGGCTTGAGTACCAGCGGGAAGTAGTTGGCGAGGATCTTGTCGTCTCGTCCCCCTGCAGCCTGCACCGCAATGGTGTAGATGCTGAGGAACTCCGATGGGTGTGTCCTGCCATCATACTTCTCTGGCACGTCTGGCTTGAAATTTTTCTTGTCGGGCCACTGGACTTGCCGCAGCTCACGAGTGAACGCAGGGCAACCTAGCGCGTACGGCAAGTCACCTGGTTCCCCTGGCGCATGCACGTCGACAGAGGGCCCAGCGCGCTGGTCGGATTGACGCCCCGCGCTTCTCTTGGCGCTTCGTCGCGGGTTCGAGCGTCTTCTTGTTGCCGTTCTTGAAGAACTTGGCGCTGATCACGGCGAGCTCGTGGATCCGATGACGCGGTGGAGTCGCTGTCGAGGTGGATCCGACGAGTCGGCGATCTTGGCCTTCGGGATGGGGAATGCATGGTGGTTGCACCCCCATACGTTTCGTCACCACCGGCTCGTGCCTTGTCGTCACGCCGCGGCAAGGATGCAGTTGGTTGCCGCGGAGTATCGCCGTTGGCAAAGCCGATGAGGCTTTGAATGGTGGCCCTCCATTCGTCGACCTTGTCAGCCGTTGGAGGGTAATCCAGGAGCAGTTGAGCTCGCGCCAAAGCTTCCGCTTGAGTGGTGGGCGGCAATGGCGAACGGTGCGAGGAGCGGGATGTGCTCGGACTTCTAAATACATTAGAAGGAGCAACATCCCGTCCAGGCGACCGTGCCCCGCTCGCACCAGCCTGTTGGCGCGCGAGCTGCTCTTGTGCGTCTCTGGATCCACCAGCTCGATCTTGTCCCAACGAACGCATGGCGCTGCGAGCACCATGACGTTGTCGGTCTCGTGCCTCTTGAGATGGACGCGGTACGTATCCGGACGCTGAGGTTTGCGCCGCCTTGTCCTTGGACTTGGCAGCGTCGTGGGCTCCCTCGATGACGCCCGTTCCTCCGCCAGCGTCTTCCCCACCACTCGTCAGCTCCGGTGGTGGTGGGTTTGACGCGGACGGCTCTGCTGCCGCCGAAGCCTTCTTCTTCGGTGGCATGTTGATGAAGATGATGAAGATGTTGCTCGTGTGAACGCCGGATCAGGTTCACACAGCCTCAACGCCCCCTACCTGGCGCGCCAAAGATGTCGGGGAAGCTGATCGTGACCCACGAACACCTATGGGACCTGGCGGACCGAGTCCCTTTTGGTTCGGAGGGGGGCGGAGATTGCACGAAGAGCAGATCGAGGCGATGCACACGAGCAGTTTACCCAGCTTCGGAGCTCTCCGGAAGATAATACTCCTACTGCTGCTTGGTTGATTGTATTGCGTTCTTGCTAGGGAGCAATGAGAGCTACAAAACCTAGCTTGAGTGTCTCTGGTCTCCAATGAGTTGAATCCTCACTGAGCCGAACCGAACCCTTTCTACGTTGCACATGGGCCTCCTTTTATAGGCTCAAGGGGTCACCGACAGGTGGCAACGTAGATGAGGGTACAAATGGAAAAACAGTAGTTGGTACACCGACTTGTACAGCGACAAAGGTACTCTACCTAACTCGACGGCAAGGACAAAAACATTAAATGCCCGTCCCTCGCCGCCTAAACAAGGTAACGAGGGACCGTCAAAAGCGCCACCATTTGCCACGATGGTAAGCTCGTCGCCGCTTATCGCTGCTCCCGCTGGCTGCACAGCCTCTTGACACGCATACGCTGGAATGGCTCCATGGTGACACGTTGGTGGATGAGCTGGAGCGGAGATGAAGAGGTTGCTGCGCGGCAAGCACCTTGCCGCGGCTGAATCCTTGTCGCGCGGGAGCTTGTCGCTCACCAAGCCTTCCTGCAAGCTCCTCTTGCCGGGTCTTGTTTCCTTTGTGCCTTGAGGGCCTTCCCGCAAGCTCCTCTTGCCGGGTCCTGAATATTTTGTTCTTGAATGGCTCCGAGGAGTCATGGAGGACCCCCGGCGGTCACTAGGCAAGCCCTACTGCTGGTGTCAGAAACTGCTCAGGCATGCGAAGTTCGGGATACTAGGGTACCCCTACTCTAGTACACCGACAAGGCCAAACAAACCCAGAATAATTCCAAAATTTAGCATGGTTCTTATATTTGGTCTAATCTGGCTGTGTAAAAAAATTAAGGAGGGACAAGGCAGTGTATGTATGTCGTTTCGCACACGGAGGTGACACGCTCGCTCTCGGAACCACGAGCCTTCTTGAGGGAAGCTCCGGTTTGCAAGAAGCCTACACCAAAGCTTGTCCCAATTCGGCCAAAAAGTTACCGCAGCATGTTGGTGCCATATCATGAGACCATGCCAAGTTTCATGATTTTCAGGCGTGTTTTGGAATTACAAAATTAAAAAACCAAGTTTCTCAATCTTTCCGGCCGAGCCACGACGCCCAGATGTTTGAATTTCACTCCCATCTCTTGCATGGGACCTCGAAATTCACCCAAGGACACACATGTGATTTTTCAAACAACTTTGGTGCACTGGAGCACGTACTTGTAGCTCAAATTTGAATTATACACATTAAATGTGCAAAAACTCAATTAATGTATAAAAAGGCCAAACGAACACGGAATAATTCCAAAATTTAGCACGATACTTCTATTTGTTCTAATCTTCCTGTGTAAAAAAATTAAGGCGGGAGAAGGCAGTGTACGTATGTCGTTTCGCACACGGAGGTGGCACGTTCCCTCTCGGAACCAGGAGCCTTCTTAAGGGAAGCTCCGGTTTGCAAGAAGCCTACACCAAAGCTTGTCCCAATTCGGCCAAAAAAATTACCGCAACATATTCGTGCCAGTCATGAGACCATGCCAAGTTTCATGATTTTCAGCCGTGTTTTGGAATTACAGGAATTAAAAAAACCAAGTTTCTCAATCTTTTCGGCCGAGCCACGACACCCCGATGGTTGAATTTCACTCCCATCTCTTGCATGGGACCTAGAAATTCACCCAAGGACACACATGTGATTTTTCAAACAACTTTGGTGCACTGGAGCATGTGCTTGTAGTTCAAATTTGAATTATACACATTAAATGCCCAGAAACTCAATTAATGTATAAAAAGGCCAAACGAACACGGAATAATTTCAAAAATTAGCACGATACTTCTATTTGGTCTAATGTTCCTATGTAAAAAAATTAAAGGAGGGAGGCAAGGCGTTATGCGATGTCGCTTTAAGCACACGGAGGTGACACGTTCCCTATCAGAACCAGGAGCCTTCTTGAGGGAAGCTCCGGTTTGCAAGAAGTTTACACCAAAGCTTGTCCCAATTCGGCCAAAAATTTACTGCAGCATGTTGGGGCCATGTCATGACACCATGCCAAGTTGCATGATTTTCAGCCGTGTTTTGGATTTACAGGAATTAAAAAACCAAGTTTCTCAATCATTCCGGCCGAGCCACGACACTCAGATGTTTGAATTTTATTCCCATTTCTTGCACGGGACCTATATATTCACCCAAAGACACACATATGATTTTTCAGCAAACTTTGGTGCATTGGAGCATGTGCTTGTAGTTCAAATTTGAATTATGCACATTAAATGCCCAGAAACTCAATTAATGCATAAAAATGCCAAACGAACCCGGAATAATTTCAAATTTAAACACGGCATTCATGTACTAGTTGCATGTTCACTGTACGTAAATGTTCTAGCAATTCAAACGAACCCGAAAAAATCAGGTATACCACAAACAGTTTACTAGAAAGAATCGTGTGGTATGCGATATAAAATATCTTGGCGCATCATCTTGTCTGGCTTACGCAGGAAGCTTCGTCGTCTACAGTCCACTTCCCCCGCTTGAACCACACTTGAGCACCAGTTTCTCGCGGCACCGAGCAAAATTTTTGCCACCGCGGAAATATCTATCTCCCCGCCCCCTCCCACCTACCAAAATCCACATTTCCACTGTTCCTCCTTGCTTCCCAAGTTCAAGCCTTCACTGCTGCTTACTGGAAGATAAGACAGTTAACAAAACAAAGAATGCTTGAGAACAGTACTACGAAATGTAGCAATTGTTGGAGCAAAGTGTTAACGAAATGTAGCATGTTTCTCTTCTGCAATGTCGTGCTCAGTTAACTATTTTGATTCATTTGGTATGCTGTCCATTTAACTGTTTGGTTCATTTATGCAATTTGAATTTCATTGATGTGGGTACAATTTTGTATTGTTATGCATGTGACACCAATCGAATTTGGCTGTATTCAATACATATTCTACTGATAGTATGGCAACTCTCAGTTAACCTTATCAAGATCTTCCTTATGTGTGTTGTAGGGAAACAATGGGAGACACTGCTGTTTACCATCGAGGTTTGTTCAAGCAGGGTCCTTTGGCTAATAGCACATTATTTTGCAGTTGTAGGAATCATTCTAATATTTAGGTTTCTTACAATTTGGTCTTGCACATGTAGGTCCTGCTGTCAAAGGCTTAGACCCACAGTTCGACCCATTTTGCATATGGGGAAATGAGATGTCCATGAATATCAGTCAACTCAAGAAACTCAGAAAGATTGTTAGGATGAAGAAACTTGCGATGAATAACAGCAAGAACTTTGTTTGCACAATGAAGAAGACATCAGTCAACTATATGATGGTACCAACTCTTTTTCCTTGTTTTTACCCCTTGCGCCATTTCAAAATTTACAACAATGATTTATGCATAGCTTTGTTTTCAGTACTTTTCAAAGTAGATCACCGATGATTACCTCTCAAACCACCTGCATGGTCAAGAGGCGAGGAAGGTATTCATTCAACACCCACGGTACAATATTTAAGTCTTGCTGAAGAGGATGAAGGTTGGGCGGGCAATTATCCATAGCCACTGGCCTAAAGTTGCAAGGACATTCAACATCACTGAAGGCTCAATATCTGCCTTCCGCTTCTCATAGCTTCCGGATGAGATTCATCTATCTATTTACCGTGTATGATGCTACTTTCCAAAGGTTTTTGATGCTGCATGTGAAACTTGGTGCTATTGTGTAATGGCGTAACTGAGTGCCGAAGCTATCTGATGTAATTCGATTATGAAATCCTGGTTGCTTTTATATGGATATGAAATATCTTGCGTGTTTTGTAAGAAATATCAGTTTGATTAGTACATGGATTATCAATAATAGGCTAATTACTCTCATTATTGGGGTTTTCTATTGCAAACGGTTACTCAGACAACACCGTGGGCGATGAACTCAACAACCCGTACGGTTTCTAGAAAGTAGGCGTGTTCGATCGACTAACAATCACACACGGCTTCCAGCAGCGAACTGTTTGCGTTAGGCCACCTTGCACAAACATTTCCACACAAAGAACTATGTGGGATGTACATACCTATGGAAATGATTTTCTGGGATTCACTGTGTGGGATGTACATACCTACGGAAATGATTTCTGGGATTCACCGTGTGGGATGTACATACCTACAGAAATGATTTCTGGGATTAACCGTGTGGGATGTACATACCTATGGAAACGATTTCTGGGATTCAGCGTGTGGGATGTACATACCTACGGAAATGATTTATGGGATTCACCGTGTGGGATGTACATACCTACGGAAATGATTTATGGGATTCACCGTGTGGGATGTACATACCTACGGAAATGATTGGGTTTCCATGCCTCGCCCGATCGCACATGGCCCCAGCCTGGGTCCCACGAGGGCCTATCCACGACGATTTCTGGGTCATGTGGGAAGGACCCCCCCTATCGCCCACACTCACTTGGCGACGGTTCCAAATGCCGTCGCGGAAAGGGGTTTTAAACCGTTTGTTTAGGACGTTGCTCTACCAGTGACCGATGAACTCGTGGCACATGTCTGCCCATGATGAAATGGAGTTCTCCGGTAGGTGCATGAGCCAAGATCTCACGTTGGACTTGAGAGCCAACGGGAAGTAGTTGGCGAACACCTTCTCGTCTCTTCCCCCGGCAACCGGAACAGCGATGGTGTAGATTCTCAGGAACTCTGCCGGGTTCAGTCTCCCGTCGTACTTCTCGGGTATCTCTGGCTTGAACGTGCGGACGGATGGCCAACGGACTTGTCGCAGCTCGCGTGTGAAGGCAGGGCAGCTAACCTCGAAAGGTAGGCACCCGCCGACGCCGAACGCAGGCTCGTCGACGTTGAGGCCGCTGCACCCGTCGGTCTGGCGGGGGTCATCGAGAGGCCATCCCAGGACGACGCGCGCGTCTCCCCGCCACCTATCCTCCGGGGTTCGCCGTTGGCCCGGACGTGCTCGAGGGTCGGAAGAGGCCATCAAGACATCATCGAGATCTTGATCTTGTTGCTCCCGAGCCTGCTGCCGTGGTGGGGAATGCACGGTGGGGACAACCCCCACTGTTCAGCCAGCAGTATAGCGATCCGCCGCCACTTGGGGAGGTCGTAGGGGCAGCGCCCATGAGCCCCCGTACCTCGGTGAAACCGAAAGGACTACGGATGGTGGCACACCATTCATCCATTTGCTCGGCTGCTGGCCGGAACCTTAGTAGCAGTTGGGCCGGCGCCATAGCCTCCGTGGTTGTGCTTGGAATGGAAGTTGATGACCTCGACCGCACCGTCGCCTGGCTCCCTGACGGTGCCCGCGGCAGCGACGGCGGTGGCACACCCGTGCTGCGGTGGGGCGGCCACCTGGGCAGCGGGGTCGCGCGGTGATGGCGCTCGAGGGTCCGCACCTCCGTCGGGTGCAGTGGTTGGGTCGGCTCGCCCAGGAGGAGACACACGTGCCGTGACCGCCCCCGTGGCAGGGATGGCCAGAGGACGGTGGTTCATCCCGAACTGAGCACCATTGTTGTGGTTGCGCCCGTCGGTGGGAGGAGGGGATGTAAGCGGAGTCACCCTCCCATCCATACCATGCAGAGCTTGGCCTTCGAAACGCTACTGAAGTTGTTCTCCTCCGACGCCTTCAGCCCCCGTGTCGGCCGCAGGGGGAGTGGCAATGGTGCCACCTGCTCCTTCCACGCCCCCAGCATCGTTCACATCCTCGCTTGTCCCCGCATCTTCCGCGGCATCTGAAGCCGCGAGCGTTGAGCCTTCGAGGTAGATGGCTGGGCCGAAGGGCGGGACTTCTTCCTCTTGGGCACCATCGTCGATGGCGTCATCAAAGACGAAGATGGCGATGAAGATGACGCGCTGCGCATGCTTTCAGGTTCGCACAAGCGAGCCCCCTACCTGGAGCGCCAAAGATGTCGCGGGATATCTGCGGCCACCTATGGGACCGGGCGGCCCCTTGCTGGTTCGGCAGGGGACGTCGCGTTGCACAAAGAGCAGACCAGCGCGCGGCAGCACGGCAGAGAGCACACAAGCAATTGACCCAGGTTCGGGCCGCCGTGAGGTGTAAGACCCTACTCCTGCTTTGGTGGATTGATGGTGAAAATGAGCGTGGTGGTGCGTGATACACTTGCCCGGCAAGGCCTGCCTTAGGGCTACGATGACCACAAGCGTATGGTGGCTTGGGTTTGTCAAGTTTCCAACCCTCTAACCCCCTCCTATGATTGCCATGGGCCTCCTTTTATAGATTAAGGGGTCACCACATTGGAAAAATGGTGATTACCCACTGATATGATAGCAAACAGTGCTATCATACCTAACTCTGCGGGCTGACAGGGTGCATTAAATGCACCGCTCAGTGTCACATCACTAGATGCCCGGCAAGGCTTGCCGGGCTTATCTTGCCAGCTCTGCATCTGTTCTCTTGACACGTCGCTGGACGGGTGTCACCTGTGGGTTTCTTCTGTAGGATATGGCTGCCATGTGGCAAATGCTGCCACTTAATCTCCTTGCGGCTTGACACCCCACTAATTGATGACGTGGGTCGTATTTGCGTGGTTGGCGGGATGGTTCAAGCCCCGCAAGCCCCGGCAGGCGCTGTCGGGGAGTCTTGGTTGCTTGCTTCTAGTGGTGGCCTGGCCCCTTGCCGGGCTCGCCTGCTCGGCGAGGGAGGCTCTTTCCTCGTAGATATCTTGTTCTCTGACCCGTCCTTGGTCTTCCTCGGTTGTATACAGGCTCTTCAAATCTCTTGGGCCTTCAATCCCTATCTTGAGTGGTTGCTTCAATCTTGATCTTGTGCCTGTGCATAGTTGGGCAACATACCCGTGGTTTGTTGCACCGACCCTTCCACGCGGGGCGGTGACCGCTCTACGTCGACTCCTCCAATGGCTTCCATATGTGGCTCTATGTCGACTTGCTACTCTTGGTCGACTCTACACGCGGCTTCCATGGGTGGTGGCGACTGCTCATCATCGGCAAATGTTTCTACACTACAAAAAAATACACTTCCGTGATGATACGTGTTTGTCACAGTAGGTCGTGTTTTCTGTCATGCATGTACATCCATGACGATTTTATGACAGAATCAAGATAGTCATACATGTGCTGTCGTAGAAGTGTTCCATGACATTACCAAAATTATCATCACGGAAGTGTCCACTTCCATGACGATAAATCGCTCATCACAGAAGTGCTTTCGTCAAGGGTGACCAACACGTGGCATCCACCGTAACGGAACGCCGTTAAGCTATCAGATCGGGTTTTGGATCCAATAACCCGTTAACAGCCCCGATCAATGGGGATTTTCCACGTGTAAAATCATAATTGGCTAGAGGAAACACGTGTTGGCTCATCGCTGGGACAGATGTCATCCACTCATTGGACAGAAGGCGCCTATGATACGTCGAAGCGTGGCACGCCCAACAGAGGCCCATTCTCGTGAAAAGGCCGCCCGCTTGACTTAGTCAAAGGTGGCGGGCGGCCCATGGAAAGCTTTTAACGGCATGTTCGCATATAGCCCATTTACAGCCCGCTAACCCAAGGCCCGTTACGCCCTATTCGAATTAGGCCCAGTAGTGTCATCTGGGCCATCCAATATGATTCCAGCCCGTTTTCACTTCTGGCCCATGTATGGCCCATGACGTCTTTCGGCCCATATGAGGCCCTATGTAACTCTTGGCCTATTAACGGCCCGTGGTAAACGGCCCGTAATGAACAGTGTATCACTTTACACCCATTAACGGCCCGTGGTGAAACTGGCCTGTAAAGAACAGTGTATCACTTTACACCCATTAACGGCCTGTGTTGAAACTAGCCCGTAAAGAATAGTGTATCACTTTATACCCATTAACGGCCCATTATTCCGTTGGGCCGTTTCCAGCCCATGTTATCTTTCGGCCTTCTCAGAGCCCATTTATCCTTGGGCTATTTTCCAAGCATCGCTTACTTACGGCCCTTTATCGCTATTTTACGCTTGTGGGCCAAATTCAGCCCGTGGTTCTGATCGGCCCGTTTGTGGTCCGTTAATACGTTGGGCGTTTTCATAGCATCATCAAATACGGCCTATTAACGATGGCCCGTTATGGTCGGCGCATGAACGGACGATTCTAACTCTAGCCCATTTACGGCCAGAATGCAGTCTGTTTGGCCCATGTTTGTTAATCGTCATACGGCCCGTATAAGGCCCATTGATGATCTGACCCGTAGAAGGCCCATCGCTTTACGGCCGTAGAAGGCCCATCGCTTTCACGGCCCATAGAAGGCCCATCGCTTTATACGGCCCGTAGAAGGCCCATCGTTTCTCTGACCCGTAGGAGGCCCAAAGGTCACTCTGATAAATATTAGCCCATGGTTATTGTGGCCTAGTTTTAAAATAGGTTATTGCAGTCACTAACAAACCGCAGAAAAAGAACTGCACCGACTACAAGCAAACAAATAAACAAGACAACAAGGAAATAAATAAGCAAGCAACTTACACTAGGCTATCACGGCTATTACACATATTACATCCACTTGGGCATCAAAGTTCGCCACCATCGCAAATATAGGGAACACAAAGCAGCATATAAACGCTGCAAAGCAAAACAAGTCTAGAACTGAAACCACTTGAAAGAGTTCAAGAAACAATATCCTGGGTACCCATAATGTCGGCAAGATGCTTAGCAAGCATATTAACTTTCTCTTGTTTGGCGCTTAAGTCCTCCAGTAACTTTGTTGCACAATTCGAAAGTATGCATCTGAATTTTGCAGGACTTCCTCGGTCCTTCGCTTCTGTCGCATAACATCCGATCGATGTCTTTCAACTTGAAGTTGAGACTCAAGAAGCCGAACTGATCAGTAACGAGTTCAAGAGTGGTGCCAGCGGTGGTAACCCGATGAATCTCGAACACTACATCAAGGCAGGACTTTGGGGTTGTCTCAGTGTCTTCAATATAGTTTTTATCAGCTTTCTTGGAGACCAACAGGGATGTCTCACTATCTTGAACCTTATCTGCATTACTTCCTTTACCATTGCATAACAGGTTACTCTTCTCCAATATTTTATCCGTTTTCTAAAAGACAAACAAACAAACACATCTCAGGTTTACAATGTAGTATATGAAACTCATTTTGGTGAACCAGTTCAGTAGTAAGGTGGACAGGATAACAGCATGAAACAAACATATATCTATGTAGTATGGTCACTGTATGGTCTATATCATTCTAGTTTATGTTGCCAAATCAAGATAGATACAGTTCGAATCATATCTATTTAAGACAAAGCAGCATAGACAGAATATAAGTGTGGAAACTACACAGCAATAACAACACTTGTAATGTGCATGGCATGAGAACATAACTGTTTATTCAATTGAAACTGAAATCAACATAGAGCAAGTTACAACAGCAAACAGCCAAACACGTTGAAGAAACAGGTTTAAAACATACCATTGCGCCATTGAGTTTGGTTGCATCCTGCAAATTTGAAATTAGTTGGTATCAATAATACAAGGATGCAAGAGCAAAGTAGTATGAACCATAGCTACGGAACCTGACCTGAGAACAATTCTTCTTCTGCTTTAAGCGTTGACTTCGGGTTCGGAGTGGTGGTCCTCGTGATTTGGGCACCGCAGTTGCCTTACTAACTGCTCGTGTCGTGGAATTGTCACGGCAGGTGTCCTCTTGCAAGGACTTAGTCGTGGAGCCATCGCAACTAGGAAGCTTAAAGGGGTTAATCGGGACAAAGGACACGAGATGGTTTATACTAGTTTGGCCCCTTACGGTGAAGGTAAGGCCTACGTCTAGTTGGGTTGGTATTGTTGAGGTTTCAATGACCAGGGAGCGAGATACGCTATGCCCGGTTCTCGATCAGTTGTTTCTTGCCCTAAGCCGCCGGCGGGTCGTCCCCTTATATACACGGGTTGACGCCCTGCGGCCTAGAGAGTCCCGGCCGGCTCATAGACAATGTCCGGCTCGGTGACTAGTTAATTCTACCTTACAATACAAGTCATGCCATCATGGTGGTTTATCACTATGGGCCTTAAATCGCCTGTGGTCTTTAGACCCTTCATTGAACCGCCATCTTCATGCTTGGTCTTGGGCTTCTTCTGATGAATACTCATTGTGTAACCCGGCCCCTCCTGGGTGGCTTACACAATTAGTTATATCCCCAGCATTAGGCCCCAGATTGATTTGAACCGGTTCATGTCAATCTTAAAATACCTTAACAACCAGTCCTTCTGTCTTCTGTCCGTGAAAAGGTCATAACCCGTCGTGACGTCATCTTCTGGATCCGTGTTAACCTATCGTGACGTCATCTTCAATTAAATCCCTATTTTATTCCATCATATCTTCAACAGATCTTTGCCTTTACTGACCATCCCGAAAACCGAGGCGTCAGGGTCGCTGGATAATGATGCTCAGTCTCCTCGTTTCTCACGCCGTCCCGGTCGGTCCTTCCTTATAAATAGGTGTGACCCAGGTCTTTCCCATTCTCCTTCGGTCGTCTTCCTCATCGCACTCCCTTCTCTGCTGCTCAAGCTCCACCGCCGCCGCCGCCGAGCCCCTCTTCTTCACCGACTCAGGCCGCTGCATCAACCCGAATCGGACCAGAGATCAACGGCGAATCTCCGCAGCTCGTCCACACCCGTGAGTTCTTCTCCTTCCTTTTCCTTGATCTGCATTGGAACTCTTTTGAGTTCGTCGGTGTTCATCGCCGCCCGCTGCAAACCTTCGATAATTTTCACCTCCAATGCCCTGTTTAGATCGTAAAAATAACGTAGAACTGCTGCGGCAATTGCTTGTGATTATCTTGCATAGAAACCGATCTCATTTCCCTTGTTTGGAAGCCCTCTTCGAATGTATGAACTTCTCTGCCCTGTTTTTAGGTCTAGAAAATTTTCTATTTAGAATGACCGTCTGATCCAAAATAATACCTGTAACTTGTGAAACCTGTTTGTGCCACACTTAGTCAAAAAGCTGCCTCTATTGAATTTGTTTAACCATGGCCATCTATGTGACCGGTTTAAGACAACACCGATTGTCAGTCTTTCTTGCTTCCGGCGGATTAAGAAAATTTAACTGCCTTTGATACCTGCAGCAGTTTAAATATTACTGCATAGTTACCTATATGTCATTAGGCCCCTTCTTAAGCTGCCACCTTGAATGCATTAATGAAGCTCTCCTCCGGGTTATGGGTTAAACCGGAAATTTTTACTTTGTCATAGGCTTCCACTTACGCCATGGCACCTAAGGCTCCCAAGGCTCCTGTGACCTGCAACTGGGTCCCGTCCATTGTCACAGAAAGCAAACTGTCCGAATTTGTGAAGTCTGGCCACCTACCCAAAAAGTAAGTCATGTCTTATCGGGCTCCTGACCCGTCCGAGGAGAAACCTCAACCCAAAGCAGGGGAGGTGATTGTTTTTACGGGGTCATATGAGCCGGGGACTTGCTCCACCCGGTTCAAAATTCTTCGGGGATGTTTTGCATTTATTTGACCTCAGACCTCAAGACATTGGACCCAACTCCATGTCAAATATTTGCAACTTCCAAGTCTTCTGCGAAGTGTACCTGGGAGAAGATCACAACCTACTTTTGTTCAGGGAGCTGTTTTATTTAAAACGGCAGAACGAACGTGCCAACGGGCCCAGTCTGGAACTCGGCGGCATCTCAAATCAGCAGCGGAGAGACTGCCTCTTCCCTCATGTCGAACTGCCCAGCCACCCAAAGGACTGGAACCACACATGGTTTTATTGCCAGGACACTTCTCCGGCTGATGAGAATCCTCTGCACGGCTTCCGCGCTCTGCGCCTTGAATCCAATCACCCGCTACCAGATAAATTAACTGCTATTGAACGTCTATCACTTGCTCCTACCATCAAGAAGATCAAAGCTCTCTTAGGCAATGGTTTGAGCGGTATTGACTTGGTGCGAGTCTGGATCTCCTGGCGGGTGATCCCGTTAAGCCGTCACCCCGGCTTAATGTGCTCTTACTCTGGCGAGAAGGATAACCCGATGCGCCATAGTTCAGATGACCTACCAGATGATATGGTTGAAGTTATGACCCAGACCTTGTTGAAAGAGGGCACGGTGAATAGTAATGCTTTTGGCTTACTTCCCTTCTTCAAGAAGAACCCGGCCCCTGCAGTGAGTCATTCACCCCAATAAATACTTCTTACTTTGTTATACCTTGCCTTTGCTCACAATTCTCATCATTTTTCACAGGCCAACGAAAACTTCTGGAAGGTCAAGTATGACCATGAGGCGGCCAAACAAGCCAGGGCGGCCAAGAGAGCCGAAAGAAGAGCCGCCAAGACTGGGACTTCAAAGAAAAGGAAGCCAAGCGCCTCACAGATGTTAAAACTTGATGACTCTGATGACGATGAAGAAGAGGTAACTTTTAACTTCCCTTACTCTTTTATCATCACCTTCTGACATTATTTCCCTTTCAGGAAGACATGGGAAACAGCCAACCCGTCGAGGAAGAGGTAACTATAATCTCCTCCGACTCCGAGCCTTTGTCGCGGCAGAAAACTCGAAGAGTGACCCGGAAAGTAAGATTTTCACATCCTTTGGCTTACCAAGATCCTCAATTTCTTTTGAAGCGACAACTTTATGAAAGCCGGAGGCAGACCCGGACCAGCAAGGATGCAGAGCTCTCCTCCGGCTTACCTGACATAACCAGGAATCGTCGGAATGAGGTTATCTCCGACTTACGTTCTGTTTCACCTTTGGCGGGTTTAATTCGTCAACCTCTCAATTCTTCTGACACCAATTATCAGGATACCTCTCCTTCCTCCGGTGAGTCTATGCAATCCAACATGCCGGCTTTCAAAACCGCTCCCGGGTAATGTCAATTTGTTTACCTTATGTTTTATCTTACTCATGCTTTTGTACACATTCTTCTGCCTTGTCCACAGCGTGCAAGTGAAGCCCAGGAAGAAAGCAAAGAAGGATAAGCCGGCCCAAGACCTTGTAGTAACTGAGCCGGAACTGGGCACGGCTGCCCCCGACTCTTCCACACATCAGCCGCCGCCTGAGCCGGCTCATGACATTCCAGCACCAACTTCTGACCTGCCCGCTGAAGAGACTCTTGATGGTTCTGATAACCTGGAAGCACCTAGCGAGGCCAAGACAACTGATCCAGAAGTGGAAATTCTCAAGACTCAGTTTGTTGAGCCGGCACATCCCACTGTACTTGCCAAGTGTTCTGCTAAGGAGGAATTGTTAGAACGCCGAAAGGCCAAGCTGGACGTCGCTGACTATACTCATTTGAGTATTGGAAAGATCGTCTCTGGCTATATCAATCAAGTGCATAGCAGCCGTGACCTAGAAATTGATATGGTGAAGAAGATACAGCAAAAACCTAAGGTATGACTTTTCCTTAACCATACTTACTGTACCAGCCCCCAAGTCTATTGCCTATGAATAAATATGCTATAGACTTTAGAAAACTGCCTAGCACCTTTTATCCGGTTTAAAAAGAAGATATGTAACCCGGTTGTAGCATGATATTTTCGAACTTGCAATACACATTAGCCCCCAAGTGCCACATATCTTTGCTTGCAAAGTGCTTGGGACTTTAATTTGCATAAAGTGGCGTAGTAATTTAGAGTTCTTCAGCATACATTAGCCCCCAAGTGTCAAGTACCTTTGCTTGCAAAGTGCTTGGGACTTAATATCATTTGACCATGATCCTGTCTATAACCCGGCATCCATGCAGGCCACCATAAGTCAATTTGAGTCGGAGATTGCTGACCTGAAGAACCGCCTGGCAGCCCAGGAACTTGAAATTCAAAAGGCCAACTCATAGTTTGAATTCAGCGTCTCTGAACAAGAGAAGTTGAAGAAGAACTTTGAGTCGGAGAAGAAAACCTGGGCTGACGGGAAGGCCTCTCTGGTGACCCGGGCCAAGACCGCGGAAGCCTCACTTGCAGAAGCACAAACCGAGTTGTCCGGCTTAAAACGCCAGATATCTCAAATGATCTCAGCCATCTTCGGTAAGTTATGATATATAAACCTTAAGTACTGCAAGCCTTCCTTTGATGACTATTTTAACTGTTATCTCCAGCTCACCGTATGTTGATGAACGCAGGCCCCAGGAGCACAAACCTCAGACAGAACACGTTGATCAAACTGAAAGCGGTTTACACTCTGGTGGAGCAGCTTTACACCAGGTCACAACGTGCTTTGGCCGTTGTGGCTTTATCAAACGATGTTCCTCGTCTCCTGCAAGACGTACTGAAGCGGCTTGTTGTATTACCTCAGCGCGTCCAAGAACTAAGGCGGGCGTCCGCAAGAGCCGGGGCCATAGCCGCGTTGAACCGGGCTAAAGCATGGATTCCAGAACTTGACCCGGCCGACCTCGCTCTTGGATACCCGAGTCTGAAGGAAGATGGCACCTTATTCAATGAGACAGACTTCACCGCCTGTGTGAAAGACATACGCCCTGTGGCTACTCTCATCGGGAACGACACTGATCTTAGCAAGTATCAGCCGGGCTATGATAGCGAGAACCGGAGGATTCCAACACCTAATTATGATGAAGTCAGCCTGATCCCTCCAACTCGTAAGCATACCTTTGCCCCTGAAGTCGACCCAGCCGGTTTAATATATGATGAAGCTGAGTTTGAAGCCTTGAGTGGCATTGACTGGGCCTCATCAACCTTCCAGGACAGGGCAGCCGACGGAGAGGCGGAGAAGGGTAGCCCGGAATCGTCAGGTCAACCGAAGGAGTGAACCAGCAGGCGTCATCTATTTACATCTTTATGAAAAACAATGCCTTCTGATCCAGACTCCGGGAGTCTTGTAATAGCGTAGAAAAACTTCTTGATTTTTTCCATGCCATCGCGCATGCTTATGGCGCTCAACACTTTTGTAAGCCGCCATCGCTACACACTTCCAGTTTATATTAATCTTTTATTTCCTTACAGAAACTTGCCTTTATTGTCCTGCATATAAGACAAACAGAAATCCCTTGGCGACTTATCGCATCAGGAGTCACATAAGCTATTGATAGCCCAGAGTGTATACCAAACAATCTTAGGAAGGCCGACTTACGATTAGACCTATTAGACATAATCATAACAGCATACCTGTGATTCTTGTAGTTATCTCACCGGCTTATATGACCCTACCCATGAGGGTAAGTTTAACTCCTGAAAGTTGGCATATATAAATTTCACCTGGCACTTAACAACCTGAGGCAACCAATATTAAACCGGTGGAACGAAACCCACTCCATAGTACTTTCAAGAGGGTCTCAACATAGTCAAATATTTACGCTTACAAAGTTTGAGGAATAAAAACTTAAAGGCTTCTGATTCGAATACGATCAGTGAATCGTTCCAAAGGGGTTAAGCTAAGATTCGGATACGATCATATAGCCCCCAGTGGCTTTGGCGATGCCGATCAAGTGGGTATCGACAGCTATGTTCTCTTTGGTTCGAATACGACCTATGTTTGAACAGGAAGCCCCCAAGTGACCATAAGAGTTGTTTAATGACGCTGATTTGAATACGATCCACGTCAGACTCAACGGGTTTAAGCTATGATTCAGATATGATCAGGAAGCCCCCAAGTGGGTTTGGCAGTATGCCGATCAAGACGGTATCGACAGCTATGTTCTCTTTGGTTCGAATACGACCTATGTTTGAACAGGAAGCCCCCAAGTGATCATGGCTTGATTCAGATATGATCATAAGCCGGACCAAAGGAAAAGCCGAATTCAGATATGACCCGCTCCCTGTTGGTTGTTTCCACCACATGACAAAGAAGACACGTAAACTTTTTAGGGTGGAAAAAGGACAGAGATCCTGCTTTATTGCTTTATATAATATATACATTGTCGAAATATATACATATTAGAGCCGGTGGCTCAAGTACAGTAAGGCCGAAGATGAGCGATATTCCACGGCCAGCGGGTCTCCTCCTCCGACTTACGTGAGTCTTTGTGCTCTCGAACATCGATAAGTTAGTATGACCTGTTGTTCAGATTCTTTTGACCACAAAGGGTCCTTCCCAAGGAGGGGATAGCTTGTGCATATCAGACTGATCCTGGATGAGCCGGAGCACCAAGTCACCTTCCTGAAAGATTCTGGATCTAACCCGGCGGCTGTGATAGAGGCGCAGGTCTTGCTGGTAAATCATCGAGCGGGCTATTGCCAAGTCTCGTTCTTCATCCAACAAATCAAGTGCATCTTGATGAGCTTTTTCGTTGCCAGCCTCAACGTAAGCCGCCACGCGGGGTGAGTCATCACGGATGTCACTTGGTAGGACTGCCTCTGCTCCATACACCATGAAGAAAGGTGTGTAACCCGTAGATCTGTTAGGTGTAGTGTTGATGCTCCAAAGTACAGGAGGTAACTCCTCCACCCAACAACCCGGCGTCCGCTGCAAGGGGACTAAGAGCCGGGGCTTGATACCTTTCAAGATCTCCTGATTAGCTCTTTCTACTTGACCATTGGATTGAGGATGAGCCATAGCTGAAACGTCAAGCCGGATATGCTCTCGTTGACACAACTCTTCCATGGCTCCTTTGGAGAGATTAGTACCATTATCAGTTATGATGCTGTGTGGAAAACCAAAACGAAAAATCACCTTTTTCATGAACTGAACCGCTGTGGCTGCATCACACTTACTGACTGGCTCCGCCTCAACCCACTTTGTAAACTTGTCAACTGCCACCAAGAGGTGCGTCTTTTTATCCTTAGACCTTCTGAAAGGCCCAACCATGTCAAGCCCCCAGACTGCGAACGACCAAGTAGTTGGAATCATCCTCAATTCTTGAGCCGGCACATGAGCTCGTCGTGAGAACTTCTGACATCCGTCACATTTACTGACTAGATCTTCTGCATCAGCATGAGCCGTCAGCCAATAAAAACCGTGACGGAAAGCCTTGGCCACGAGAGATTTTGAGCCGGCGTGATGACCGCAATCCCCTTCATGAATCTCACGAAGTATCTCCTGACCTTCCGCAGGTGACACGCAATGTTGAAACGCTCCAGTGACGCTGCAGTGATGTAACTCACCATTAACGATTGTCATGGATTTGGACCGCCGGATGATTTTTCTCGCCAAGGTCTCATCCTCAGGCAACTCTCCCCAGGTCATGTAAGACAAATAAGGCACCGTCCAATCTGGGATGACATGGAGAGCCGCTACCAGCTGCGCCTCTGGGTCTGGCACTGCTAGATCTTCTTCTGTGGGTAACTTAACAGAAGGATTATGCAAAACATCAAGAAAGGTGTTAGGCGGCACCGGCTTACGTTGAGATCCCAGCCGGCTTAAGGCATCAGCCGCCTGATTCTTCCTTCAATCAATGTGTTCCACCTGATAACCCTTGAAGTGCCCAGCTACAGCATCAACTTCATGACGGTAAGCTGCCATAAGGGGATCCTTGGAGTCCCACTTGCCTGACACCTGTTGAGCCACAAGGTCTGAGTCGCCCAAGCACCTTACCCGGCTCAAATTCATCTCTTTGTCCATCCGGAGACCATGGAGCAAGGCCTCATACTCAGCTGCATTGTTAGTACAAGGAAACATAAGCCGGAGCACGTAACAAAATTTGTCACCTCGAGGGGAAGTTAAAACTACTCCAACCCCCGAGCCTTCTAACTGCCTGGACCCATCAAAGTGAATAGTCCAATATGTGTTATCCGGCTTCTCCTCAGGTGCCTGCAACTCTGTCCAATCATTGATAAAATCCACCAAGGCTTGAGACTTAATAGTAGTACATGGCATATACTTCAAACCGTGAGGCCCAAGCTCAATGGCCCACTTGGCGACTCGTCATGTGGCCTCTCTGTTCTGGATGATGTCTCCCAAGGGGGCAGAACTCACCACAGTGATAGGTTGACCTTGGAAGTATTGCTTCAGCTTCCGGCTTGCCATGAACACTTCGTAAACAAGCTTCTGCCAATGTGGATATATTTGCTTAGACTCAATGAGCACCTCACTGACGTAATAAACCGGCCCTTGAACCGGATCCTCCTTGCCAGCCTCCTTGCGCTCCACCATGATTGCAACACTGACAGCTCGTGAGTTAGCAGCCACATATAACAACAATGGCTCTCTATCAATGGGAGCTGCCAGGACCGGTGGCTCAGATAACTATCTCTTTAAATCCTCAAAGGCAGTATTAGCGGATCGCTCCGCATAAAAGTGTCTGCTTTTCATCATCGACATGGTGGTAGGGCCTTCTCACCTAACCGCTTATGAACCGCTTAAAGCAGCAACACGACCCGCCAGTCGATGAACATCATTGATGCACGCCGGCTTAACCAGAGAGGTAATTGCCTTGATCTTCTCCGAATTAGCTTCAATGCCCCTGTTTGAGACCAGAAATCCCAAAAGCTTCCCTGCAGGTACGCCAAATACACAATTTTTCCGGGTTAAGCATCATCTTGTAAACCCGGAGATTATCAAGGGTCTCCTTTAAATCAGAGATCAAGGTTTCCTTCTCTCTGTACTTCACCACTATGTCATCCACATAAGCATGAACATTGCGCCCAATCTGATTGTGGAGACAGTTCTGTACACACCGCTGATAAGTCGCCTGGGCACTCTTGAGCCCAAGAGGCATAGATACATAGCAGAAGGCTCCAAACGGAGTGATGAAAGCCGTATTCTCCTGGTCCTTAACTGCCATCTTGATCTGATGATATCCAGAATAAGCATTCAAAAAACTCAAACGCTCACAACCCGCCATAGCATCAATGATTTGATCAATACGAGGGAGAACAAAAGGATCAGCCGGACAAGCCTTATTTAAGTCCGTGCAATCCACACACATCCGCCAGGTGCCGTTCTTCTTGAGTACGAGCACCGGGTTAGCCAACCACTTCGGGTGAAAAACTTCAACAATGAACCCAGCCGCCAAGAGCCGGGCGACCTCCTCTCCAATAGCTTTTCGTCTTTCTTCATTGAATCGCCGAAGAAACTGCCTGACCGGCTTATACTTTGGATCAATATTAAGAGCATACTCAGCGAGTGCTCTCGGTACACCCGGCATGTCAGAAGGTTTCCATGCAAAGATGTCCCGGTTCTCATGAATGAACTCGATGAGAGCGCTTTCCTATTTAGAATCCAAGTTGGCACTGATGCTGAAGTGCTTAGATGAATCGCCTGGAGTAAAATCAATAAGCTTGGTTTCAGCAGCCGACTTAAACTTCATCGCCGGGTCATGTTCCGTGGTTGGCTTCTTGAGGGAGGTCATATCCGCCGGGTCAACATTATCTTGATAAAATTTCAGCTCCTCCGCTGCACAGACAGACTCGGCATAAGCCGCGTCGCCTTCTTCGCATTCCAGGGCTACCTTTCGACTCCCATGCACAGTGATGGTGCCCTTGTAACTCGGCATCTTGAGCTGCAAATAGACATAACACGGCCGCGCCATAAACTTGGCATAAGCCGGCCGCCCAAATAAAGCATGATACAGACTCTTGATTTTGACCACCTCAAAGATTAACTTCTCAGCCCTAGAATCATACTCATCTCCAAAGGCCACTTCCAGCTTAATCTTACCGATGGGGTATGCCGACTTACCAGGCACCACTCCATGGAAAACGGTGTTGGATGTCTTTAAATTTTTCTCAGTCAAACCCATGCGTCGAAAGGTCTCGTAATAGAGGATGTTGATGCTGCTACCTCTGTCCATGAGTACCTTGATGAATTTATATCCACCGACCTGAGGTGCTACCACCAAAGCTAACTGACCCGGATTATCAACCCGGGGAGGGTGATCCTCCCTGCTCCATACAATGGGCTGCTCTGACCACCTCAGGTAACGAGGAACTGCCGGCTCAACAGAGTTCATAGCCCTCTTATGAATTTTCTGGTCACGTTTGCACAAGCTAGTGGTGAACACATGATACTGCCCACTATTCAGCTGCTTTGGATGGCTTTGATAACCCGACTGTTGTTGTTGTTGTCCTCCTTGACCAGACTGTTGTTGATTATAGCCGCCTTGATTTCCCTGGAATCCGGAATTTGAGCCGCCACCAGGGCCATGAAAGCCGCCGGCACCTGAGCCGCCGCCCGGCCAATGATTGCCATCAAACGTGTTGGAATTCTTGAAAGCCTTCATGATTGCACAATCTTTCCACAAGTGGGTGGCGGGCCGTTCCCGGGTGTCGTGTCTCGGGCAGGGCTCATTGAGTAGCTACTCAAGAGATGGACCTGACCCGCCAGACCGAGGGGGCGGTTTTCCCTTACGTCTCCGATTGTTACCCTGCGCATTGGTGTTGGCCACAAATTCCGGGTTACCCTCCGCCTTACGCTTATTGCCTCCCTGATTCATCGGGTTATGCTGTCGACCCTTTCCATTGCCGTTCTTCTTTCCCTTCCCTGTCTTTTCCTCATCAGACGCGGGGTCCTTGGTACTATCAGAGTCGGAGTATTTGACTAAAGCTGCCATCAGCGTACCTATATCATTGCAATCACGCTTAAGGAGCCCCAGCTTCTGTCTCAGCGGCTCAAAGCGGCAATTCTTTTCCAACATGAGAACTGCTGAACCGGCATCCATCTTGTCATATGAATGTATTATCTCCTTGACCCGGCGCACCCAATGGGTTGTGGATTCACCCTCCTCTTGCTTACAATTTGTTAAGTCCACAATCGACATAGATTGCTTGCAAGTATCCTTGAAGTTCTGGATGAATCGGGCCTTTAATTCTGCCCATGAACCAATGGAATTGGGTGGCAAGCCCTTTAACCAAGACCGGGTCGTTCCATCCAACATCATGGTGAAGTACTTAGCCATTGTTGCGTCACTGACCTCCAACAGCTCCATGGCCATCTCATAGCTTTCAATCCATGTCCTAGGCTGTAAGTCGGCCGTATAGTTTGGCACCTTTTGAGGCCCTTTGAAATCCTTAGGGAGACGCACATTACGTAAAGCCGGCACCAGACACGGTACGCCGCCGGCTCTGGTGGCTACTCCCGCCTCAAAAGAAGTCGTCGGATAATCCGGAAAGGCCGGGTGAGCCGTCTGCTGAGTCGCTAGCTGAGCCGCTCGCTCATCCTCCTGACGTATCCGGTCCTGCACCGGATTATGTCCGTCGGGCTGGTTACGGCGCTGAGCATTGCTAAACAAAGCTTCTTACTCCATGTGTCTGCTGTAACTCGGGCCCCGGTTTGGACGAGATGGAGCCAACCAAGGCGGAGGAGTTGAATGAATTATGTCCCGGCTATAGGAATAAGTCTCTTGCTGAGCCAAAGCCGTCTGAACGAGCTCTCTGATCCTCCGGGTCTCCAGTGCTGTTGGATCGTCACCGTCCACTGGGAGATCCGCCAAACGTGCCGAAGCTGCAATCAAGTTCTCCATGGTATCGGCACATAACGGGGCGGTGCCATATTCCCGTGAGGAGGTACCGTCACCTGAGGCTGAACCGGTCCCCCGGCTGTCATGAGCTGATTGACCTCTGGCAGGTTACTTGGATCGGCTCCGGGTGTAGCGAAGAGGTTCCGTGGATCGTAAATCGGAGGCAAACAAGATTGAGATTTCTGATGCCTTCTCCTCATCACCTCATTGGACGCTTTTAGGCTCATTCTAAGCTGAAAAGCCTATGACTGGAGCTGCTGCGCCCGTGCATCCAAAGCCCCCCGTTCCGTGGCCAATCTGGTGTCCTCAGCTGCTAAGGCCTCCTTGGCCCGAGCTATCTCCTCATGAACCTGCGCCACCTCTGCATTATGCTCATCTTGATTTGCAGGGATGACTGTGGCAGTTAACAGGGCGGTAAGTTTATCCATGAGATCCATCAGCACCTGAGCCGGCGGGCGCATGGGGCCTCCTGCCCCGGCTGCTCCTGACTCGGACGTTATGGCTGCTGCGGCTGTGGAATTTTGGTCGGGTTGAGTACCAGCCATGAAGTCTCCTGCCCAGTTTGGCGACACAGAGGGGTCCGGAATAGTGCTGCCATCGGAACAGCCCCCAAGCCCGCAATCTTGCACTGGATATAGCGAATTTGTTGAACCGGCGGACGAATCACCATCGGAGAGGTCGGCCGTCTCACCACCACCTTCGGATCCTTCAGAAAGTTCCCCTCCGTGGATGCAGCCCACGAAGGCACGCCTCACGACGGGTTGAGCCCGGGCGGGTTTCACACACTGAGCCGTCTCGATGAGGTCGGTGCAGTAGTCCGGCTCAGGGCCCGGCTCACCAATCCGGCCGATGAAGACGTGGATTCCGCCGAAGGGGACCCGGTACCCGTACTCAATTGAGCCGGCGTCGGGGCCCCAGCCTTCGTCGCCAATGTAGATCTTGCCGCGATGACTCTTGGTCATCCAGCCAACCGCGTATCCCTTGAGCCCTTCGAAGCTGCCCTTCAAGAACTCAAATCCACCGTGCGGTTGCCCCATGGTGGGCACCAACTGTCGTGGAATTGTCACGACAGATGTCCTCTTGCAAGGACTTAGTCATGGAGCCATCGCAACTAGGAAGCTTAAAGGGGTTAATCAGGACAAAGGACACGAGAGGGTTTATACTAGTTCGGCCCCTTATGGTGAAGGTAAGGCCTATGTCTAGTTGGGTTGGTATTGCTGAGGTTCCGATGACCAGGGAGCGAGATACGCTATGCCCGGTTCTCGATCTGTTGTTTCTTGCCCTAAGCCGCCGGCGGGTTGTCCCCTTATATACACGGGTTCACGCCCTGCGGCCTACAGAGTCCCGGCCGGCTCATAGACAATGTCCAGCTCGGTGACTAGTTAATTCTACCTTACAATACAAGTCATGCCATCATGGCGGTTTATCACTATGGGCCTTAAATCGCCTGTGGGCTTTAGACCCTTCATTGAACCGCCATCTTCATGCTTGGTCTTGGGCTTCTTCTGATGAATACTCATTGTGTAACCCGGCCCCTCCTGGGCGGCTTACACAATTAGTTATATCCCCAACAACTCGTGTTTGGGTGCTCTGTGGTGGAGACGGTGCTATGTCAACGGGAACTGGGTGTCTATCTGCTGGGGTTGGGGTTAGAAGGGGTGTAGTTGGTTCTCTGTCCAACTGGGTAGGGGTACAATCTGCATGAGTGTGGGTTATGTGTGGTGGGCTGGTTCTTGGGCAAGTACAACCGTGGTTCTATCTGCATCAACAGGTAGCACGATCTTTTACAAGACCGTGTTTTTACTCCCACGAATCTGCGATCACTCCCTCCAATTGAAATGGCTGATAAACAAGAAAAGTAATTGAATGTACAGACATTGTAAGATAGACAGGTGCAATGGATAGTAGGGAAGAAAACAGGGCATGAAATAATTTACATTTATGTTGTCTAAGCAAACAGAATAGCAGGACATAATTTCACATATATGATGGCTAATTAAACAGGATAGCATGACACAATTTCACATGTATGATGGCTAACTAAACAGGATGACTATGTAAACATGATGACATGATATAACTATACGATGTGTCTATTAAAGTGGTTGGCATGCCATAAATCACAAACATGCCGTCGATGGAAACATGATGGCATGATATAATTCACGGATAGAATGACATAATTTAAAATATGATGACTATGCAAACAGGATGAGATGATATAACTATATTATGTCTTTAGAAAATGGGTTGGCATGCCATAATTCAGATACATGCTGTCTATGTAAACATCATGGCATGAAATAATTCAAATATATGATTTATATATTAAGGAAGTGACCAGAGGGCAATCGCATATATGATGTGTCAACTAAGGAGATGGCATTCAATATTGTGTATATGATGTAAAAACTAAGCATTGCAATACAACATATGCATTATATGAGTAATATAACCCTGCCAAGTATGAGCATACACCTCAGGGGGGTAATAGGACTGGTCATCTGCCTCTGAATCCTCCTTTGAAGAGCTATCTGTAACCAGCAAGATATCTGCTTCAGCAGGTAGCATTGTCTGCTCTGAAGACCTTTTTCACTCCAGATTTCTCCATCACCAATTCAAATGGCTGATGCATAGGAAGAGCAGTTGAATATACAAACATTGTCGACAAAAGCAATGAGAAATACAAAAAGGACGGCATGATATAATTCACATATATGACGCTTGCCTAAACAAAGATGGCATTGCATAATTCACATACATAATGCCTTGCAACAAGATAACATTGCATAATTCACATATATAATGTCTTGCAACAAGATGGCATTGCATAATTCACATATATGGTAATTAGACACTAAACAGGTGGCATTCACACAAAGCATGTCTAAACTAAGCAAATGACATAGCAATGCAAGATACCATACGCACGATATGAGCAAAATAACCCTGCCAAGTTAGGGCATGCACCTCGGGGATATGACTGGTCATCTGTCTCTGAATCCTCCTTTGAGGAGCTATTGGTAACTAGCAAGACATGTGCTTCGTCAGATAGCATTGTATGCTCCAAAGACCTTGTTTCCACTCCAGATTTTTCCATGACCGTGTCGAATGGCTGATGCACAGGAAGAATAATTGAATGTACTAAAAATGTTGACAAATTTAACATGTAATAAAAAATGATGGCATGATATAATTCACATATAAGATGACTGGCTAACCAGGGTGGCATTGCAAAATTCACATATATGATGCCTGGCTAGACAAGATGGCATTGCATGATTCACATATACGATAAAGAAACTAAACAGATGGCATTGACACAAAGCATGTCTAAACTAAGGCATTTACATCTTTAATGTATACAATAAGAAATGCAAGGCACCATATGCATGATATTACCAATATCAGCATGCCAAGTTAGAGCGAAGACCTCATGGGGTAAATAGGAGTGGTCTTCTCTTACGAATCCCCTCGAACAGTTATCTTCCTCTTGATTACGATCTGAAATGGGTGGAGGGGGATGCCTTTAGCCCACCATGGAACACGTCCCATGAAATTTTATTGCAACGCAAAGCTCGTCTCTTTTGCTCTACATGATCAGTTCCATTGTGTACAATAACCGGCATGCGTAGAATAAAACATAGTGAGATTATGTAAGGAGTGCATGCACAAATCCAGAGTGATGGTAGCAATCTGTGGATAGACCCAAAACCAATGATAGCGGCGTGTAATAGCTTTAGTTCAAAATACTGATAATGGCTCCTTTAATGTTTGTTTGCACCCAACATAAAACTCATAGTAGACAATCAAGATTAACTAGATAGTAGATGATAGTACTGATTGCTGCCCCAATATGTACCCCACAACCATGTAAAACTCAAGTTTCAGATTAGTTTGGACCTGACTCGAGTCTAATAGGTGAACATAACGATAATGTAGCATGGCATCATATTAAGCGACGCATAACGTGGCGACACGGAAGAGTGCGACCTCTCTGCGGACCCGTAGTCCTCAAGGTCATCTGCTCGCTTGATGATGGTAATGCAGTTGTCGTGGCTGCCGGTGGCAGGGAAGAAGATCTGAGGCGGCGAAAGACAGTCTGGAGAGCGGATCCCTGCTGTGGTGAACCCTTCCATCGTTGGAGCAGCTGAGTTGGGGTGGAACACAACGCCGCAGGAGCAGGACAAACCACACAAGGTTTTCTTTGACACATATCTGTAATAGAAGTAATTGAGTAAGGGCTTGTTTGAATTTGAGGATTCTAACAATGCAAGGATAGGAAATAGACAGGAATAGGATAGGAATGCACGTGCAAAACAGAGAATTTAAAATAACAGGATTTCTGCCAATCTCGGTGTTTGATTCACAACAATTGGAAGATCACAGGATGCAAAAAAGCATGGTGAGATTAAGTCAAACCACAGGAAAATGTACGGTTATAATGCTATTATGCTACTATCTCTTAGTCTTGTGCTTGATGAATAGGAATATGAAAAGGAGAAGAAGCGGAAATTAGAATTCCTACGGTTTTTCTTTCAAGGAGACACTAAAGGAACAAATCCTACAGTTTTCCTTTGCTCCATTCCTTTGCACCAAATTCATGAAAAGTAGTACCGTAGGAAACTTTCCAATTCTGATGTTTTTCATTCACTTTTCCTTTCAAGCACTGGTGATTCTAGTAGGCAGGCTTGAGCAACGAAAATCCTACACTAAAAAAATGTTTTTGTGCTACTTCTATTACTTTGGACCCAGGCCACTGCCATACTAGCTCAACTCCCAGGCCCATTGAAAAATGCACAGCTCAAACGCACAGAGATAAATAATGATGGCGTTCAAGAGAGTCCATCACGGATAGCTAAGTTGCCTGGTACCTCACTGCTTGCCATATAGTAGGATAAAATAATCGTATTTCCCATTACTACGAGTGCTCAGTGGACAATATATATAACATCTAGAGTAAAAAAGAGATGCAACAAGTGTATAAACTCTTTGGCGGCTTATATCGATCTCAGCGTGATTGGGTTGGCGGTGAGGATGCTCGGCTGACTTGGCTGTCGGAGGAGGGAAGAAGATCTTAGGCGTCTGAGATGGAGCCCGAGGTACTGCTCCGCTGTGATGGAGGATTTCGTCGTTGGAGCAGCTCCGGTGAGTTGTACGACGCCGAGGCTGAAGCAGACAAGAGAGACAATGAACAACGTTAACCTGAGTGGAATTCTAATAGCATCTCCAATACATGACGAAAATACATAACCACAAAGTGCTAGATGTAAAATACATCAGCCGCTCATCTCTGAACTTAATCTGTCAAACTGAATTTAAGCGTCAAACTGAACTTAACTATCGAAACTGAACTTAACTGTCGAAACTGAATTTCGCCGTCGAAACCGAACGCACTAGCAAGGTGAGGCTACACGTCGGTCGATCGACTTTTTCATCTCTCGGTCACCGATTTTGCAGCTGTTGGATACGAAATCAAGGGCCTGCGGTTCATCTTCAACCTCCACCCCTAAGCCGCCACCACCACCGGCCAAACAACAGCCCCCCGCCGCCTTGCCATCCTCTAGCCCCCCCTCCGAGATTTTTCTCCCACATCCCCATGCCACCGCCCCCACGCCTCGCCACCGCCATGCACCACCGCCCCATCCTGAACCCTAAGATAGATAGTGGGTACCTCTTGGTGAGCCCCCTCCCGGTGCGGCTGGTTCTTCCTTCACCCCGCGAGCCCCCCCACCCCTAAAAATTGATCGACCCAAAATTTGATTCAATCGATGAAATGTAGCTAAATCGAGCAACATCGCAAGCAAGAGCAAGAGCAAGAGCAGAGCGCGAGCAAGAGCAATAGCAAGAGCAGACAGTGCGGGGGCCAAGAGCAAGAGCAGAAGAGCAGCGCGCGAGAGCGAGCTAAAGCAGCAGCAGCTCCTACTGATGTGGACGTTGCTGCTGAGGGAGCGACGCCGTGGAGGAAGTGGCCGGCGACGCCGCCGTGGATGGAGCCGCGCCGTGTCGGCTCGGGACCGAGCGCCGGTAGCACCGTGAGATCGAATCAAGAAGAAAATGTGGCGATTAGTGTACAACCTCTTTGGTGGCGCCGATTAGGCCGCAGCTTCATCCGAGGAAACGGTGATGATGATGCTCTTCCGGTGGTGCAGGTGAAGACGTCGGTGCGGGAATGGAGATGGCGCGAAAGACGAGGGGAACGTCGGGGCAGCTCCTTGGAGGTGGAGGATGGGGTGGCTGAACCGGCGGGGCGATGAGATCGACGACGGATCCTCATCCGGTACGGTGGATGAGGGACGTCGAGGTGTTGCTGTGGACGACGTCATCGGGGAAGAGGCTCCGGCTGGGTGGCGGACGGAGCAAGGTGTGGGGTTTCGTCGCGGGTTTTCGCGGCCTCGGTGTACGAATGGGTGGGCGGATGGGATGGCAGTGGGGAACCATGGCTTAGAGACGCGCTTGTCCGAAATGTGGGGGTAAGTTACGAAAGTACCCCCATCGATTTGAGGCGGTTCTTTCGGTTCAGGGTACTGATGCGGAGTGCTACTTGGCATAATTTCAATGCAAATCTTCTTAATTGTGGTATAAATTATTCAGAATAGAAAGATTCAAGAAAAAAGTTCATGTTGACATAAAAATAATAATACTTCAAGCATACTAACAAAGCAATTATGTCTTCTCAAAATAACATGGCCAAAGAAAGTTATCCCTACACAATCATATAGTCTGGCTATGCTCTATATTCACCACACAAAGTATTTAAATCACGCACAACCCCGATGACAAGCCAAGCAATTGTTTCATACTTTAACATTTTCAAAACTTTTTTGATCTTCACGCAATACATGAGCGTGAGCCATGGATATAGCACTTGTATGTGGAATAGAATGGTGGTTGTGGAGAAGACAAAAGGAGGGGAAGATAGTCTCACATCAACTAGGCGTATCAACGGGCTATGGAGATGCCCATCAATAGATATCAATGTGAGTGAGTAGGGATTGCCATGCAACGGATGCACTAGAGCTATAAGTATATGAAAGCTCATCAAAAGAAACTAAATGAGTGTGCATCCAACTCGCTTGCTCATGAAGACCTAAGGAAATTTTGAGGAAGCCCATCATTGGAATATACAAGCCAAGTTCTATAATGAAAAATTCCCACTAGTATATGAAAGTGACAAAATAGGAGACTCTCTATCATGAAGATCATGGTGCTACTTTGAAGCACAAGTGTGGTAAAAGGATAGTAGCATTGTCCCTTCTCTCTTTTTCTCTCATTTTTTATTATTTTTTTTGTTTGGGCCTTCTCTTTTTTTATGGCCTCTTTTCTTTTCCTTTTTTTAATTTTCGTCCGGAGTCTCATCCCGACTTGTGGGGGAATCATAGTCTCCATCATCCTTTCCTCACTGGGACAATGCTCTAATAATGATGATCATCACACTTTATTTTTCTTACAACTCATGAATTACAACTCGATTACTTAGAACAAAATATGACTCTATATGAATGCCTCCGACGGTGTACCGGGATGTGCAATGACTCATGAGTGACATGTATGAAAGAATTATGAATGGTGGCTTTGCCACAAATATGATGTCAACTACATGATCATGCAAAGCATTATGGCAATGATGGAGCGTGTCATAATAAATGGGACGGTGGTAAGTTGCATGGCAATATATCTCGGAATGGCTATGGAAATGCCATGATAGGTAGGTATGGTGGCTGTTTTGAGGAAGGTATATGGTGGGTGTATGATACCGGCGAAAGGTGAGCGGTATTAGAGAGGCTAGCAATGGTGGAAGGAACGAAAAGTGTGTATAATCCATGGACTCAACATTAGTCATAAAGAACACATATACTTATTGCAAAAATCTACAAGTTATCAAAGCAAATTATTACGCGCATGCTCTTAGGGGGATAGATTTGTGACGCCCCCGATTCAATCGTACACTAATCATGCATGCAAATGTGTACGATCAAGATTAGCGACTCACGGGAAGATATCACAACACAACTCTAAAACATAATTAAGTCATACAAGCATCATAATACAAGCCAGGGGCCTCGAGGGCTCGAATACAAGTGCTCGATCATAGACGAGTCAGCGGAAGCAACAATATCTGAGTACAGACATAAGTTAAACAAGTTTGCCTTAAGAAGACTAGCACAAACCGGGATACAGATCGAAGAGGCGCAGCCTCCGCCTCGATCCTCCTAACTACTCCTGGTCGTCGCCGCCGGCTGCACGTAGTAGTAGGCGCCCAAAGTAGTAGTCGCCATCGACGGTATGCCTGCCCTCGGCTCCATCGTCTCTGTTGCAGCAATCGAGTAGAGATAGGGGAAAAGGGGAACAAGGAAACCGTGAGTACTCATCCAAAGTACTACAAGCAAGGAGCTACACTACATATGTATGGATATATGTGTAAGGGCCATATCGGTGGACCGAACTGCAGAATGCCGTAATAAGAGGGGATAGCTAGTCTTATCAAGACTACGCTTCGTCACCTTCGCCTTGCAATGTAGCAGAGGGTAGGTTGAAGTCCTCCAAGTGACATCACATAGCAATAATCCTACCCGCGATCCCTCCTCGTATCCCCGAGAGAGAGCGACCACCGGTTGTATCCGCACTTGGAAGGGTGTGTTTCATTAAGTATCCGGTTCTAGTTGTCATAAGGTCAAGGTACAACTCCAAGTCGCCCTGTTATCAAGATCACGGCTATTCAATAGATTAACTTCCTGCAGGGTGCACCACATAACCCAACACGCTTGATCCCATTTGGCCCGACACACTTTCCTGGGTCATGCCCGGCCGCGGAAGATCAACACGTCGCAGCCCCACCTAGGCACAACAGAGAGGCCAGCACGCCGGTCTAAACCTAAGCACACAGGGTTTGGGCCCATCGCCCAATGCACACCTGCACGCTATGCGGGCGGCCGAAGCAGCACCTAGCCTAGTGGCGTTCACCAATCCGCACGCGCCGCCGCCGCCGACGTCACGAAGTGCTTCGGCCGATACCACGACGCCGAGTGCCCATATCTCTCCCGTAGTTGGTTAGTGCGTATAGGCCCGTGAGCTGACTCAGATCAAATACCAAGATCTCGTTAAGCGTGTTAAGTATCCGCGAACGCCAACAGGCCAGCCCACCTCTCTCTAGGCGGTCTCAACCTGCCCCTGCCGCCCGCCACAAAGATCCACTCATGGTGCTCCACCACCGACCCGACTTTAGTCTCCACATGTATCATGTATAAAGTATATAGTATATACCCGTGATCACCTCCCGAGTGATCACGGCCCGATAGTATAGCACAAAGCAGACGGACAAGAATGTAGGGCCACGATGAAAATACTAGCATCCTATACTAAGCATGTAGGATTGCGTAAAGGTAACAATGTAGTAGCAAGGACAAAGGCTATGCATCGTGATAGGTATAACGGAAAGCAAGAATATGCTACACTACTCTAATGCAAGTAGTATAGAGTAGAATAGGCGATATCTGTGATCAAGGGGGGGCTTGCCTGGTTGCTCGGCAAGAGAGAGGGTCGCCAACTCCGTAGTCGAATCAAGCAGCAGCTGCGGTCTCGTAGTCTACCGGAGAGAAGAGGGGAAGAAACAATAAATATAATGCAAACATAAGCATGATGGTGCATGACAAGAAAATGTGCGGTGCTAGGTGTGCCCTAACGCGTAGGAGGTGATACCGACGAAGGGGAAACATCCGGAAAGTATCCCGATGTTTTATGCTTTTGGACAGATGAACCGGAGATGAAATGTTGCAGGTTAAGCTATGCTAGGATGCGTGGCGATTTAATAGGCTGCGTATTCGGATTCGCCTCGCTGCTCGAGCAACTTTCATGTTGAAAATATTTTAACCGAAGTTATGGATTAAAAGATATGATTTTCTAAAGATTTTATTAATTTCGGAATTTAATTAATTATTTAATTAATTCAAAAACAGATTAATGACATCAGATGATGTCATGTCGACATCAGCAGTCAACAGAGTTGACTTGGTCAACCTGACATGTGGGTCCAACCTGTTAGGGTTTGTTTAACTAATTAATGTGAGTTAATTAGTGTAACTATTTATTAGGTTAATTAACCTTAATTAGTTAAACTAAACATGATTAATTAAGTTAATTATTTAGTTAATTAATTAATTAATTAATTAATTTTATTATTAATTATTTATTTATTATATATTTTTTTAATATTTTTTTCTAATTCCTTTTTTTTTCTAAAAACCGTTCTGGGGCGGGGCCCCTAGTGAGTGGCCCGGGGGGCCTAAGCGGGTACATGGCGGTGCGGGTTCGGGTGCAACGGGTGCCCCGGACCCGTTCGTTCAGGGCGCACGCCTGTAGGCCGGGCAAGCAAGGCGCCGAGCGAGGGAGGTGGTGGCATGGCGCCGCCAAAGGCCGGGCGGCGAGGAACCCAGACAGTGGGGAACGGCAAGGCGAGGCACACGACGCGGGACGACGGCCAGCAGCTGGGGAGGTTCGACAGATCCCGCGACGGACGACGCTGAGGCGGGGCAAGAGGAGGCCGCGGTGAGGGTTTCGTGGAGGGCAGCGGACGACGCAGGCGGGGCGGGCGCGCCCCGAGCGACGCAGGGGGGGGCAGGGGCGGCCGTGCGTGGCGTGGCTGCAGTCTGGCGCGCCCGGGCGTGTGGGGCCGTGGCTGTGACCAAGTGGAACACGTCAAGCGCGCCGGCGAGAAGCGGGCGCTGCCGGGCGCGGGTGACCGCAGTGTGGCTCGGGCGGACGGCATGGCGGCGAGAGAGGGGAGATGAAGGGGTACGCCACGGCGGCGATTGCCGAGTAGGGGTGGCCGACGAGGCTCGTCGAGCCGGGCGTGGAGGAGGACGGGGACGATTCGACGAGGGGGGGAAGTCTGGCGACGGCGGGGAGGGGGACGATGACGGGCGGCGGCGAGGTGGCCTCGGCCGGCGATGCCGGTGAAGCCACCGGGCGGCGAATGACGGCGACAACAGCGGGGCGGCGTCGGGCGGCCTCGGGCCTTCGCCCCGATCTCTATCCAGATCGGGGGGGCTTGCGAGAGAGTGGGGGAGCGAGTGGGGATGTGGGAGGGGTCGCTAGAGTTCGGTCGCCTGGGGGCTATAGGCGCCACTGGGCGGCTGGTTGGCTCAGAGGCCACTGGTATGTGGCCCGGGGGGGGGTTCTTTCTCTCTTTTTTTTTGGTTCTGTTTTCTTTTCTTCTTCTTTTTTATTCTATCTCTTTTCTGTTTTCTTTTATTTTAGTTTTATAAAATTTAAAAGCGACAACTAATTTGGTGTTATCAAATAGGTCACAGCCCCAAATATGCTGGCACTTTAATAAAGTGTTTTGCATGTGCTTATTATTTTAAAAGCATCTTAGATAATTGTTTTATCGCTTTTTTCAGTTTATTTAGTGCATTTAAGTATTTCATTAGAAGATGACTTCTTCACCAACATTTATTACGGGTTATTTGACACGTTAGGAACAATTTAGTTTTGACTTTTGAAAACTTTAATTGTTTTAACTTTAATTCAGATTTGAATTTGGATCGGTTCTGAACTAACGCGAGATTATCAACAATAATCGAGGTGACGTGGCATCATTACCAGAGGGTTACTGTAGCTTAATTATCCGGGCGTCACAATTCTCCTCCACTACAAGAAATCTCGTCCCGAGATTTAAGAGGGGAGTAAGGGGGGAAGGTTTGGTAACGAATATAGCGGGTCTTCTCATCCTCGCTTACTCTTCTCAAGAGGTCAATCCAATATATTGATGCCTTCATACTTCGCTTCAGTCAAAATGATGAAGTCGCCATCCTTTCTTCGGGATCTTCATCGACTTACGAAAAGGATATGGGGAAGACTCGGAAGGGCGGGCCTTACCTGGTTGACTATCTGGTACATAACTCAGGGAATGGGGTAGGAAGTAACTCTCTAATTGAACTTAAGAAAAATATCGAGAGTAAAGTAAGAAGGTACCATGAGAAGTTTCAAACGGATAGGCCATTGTTCGATGTCTGAAACAACATGCGAAAGGGGTCCAGAGCAATGAGATTGAGTATTGCGTCTGTTACCAAAATAGATCACTTGGGACAATGGCCCGTGAATTACATACGAGGCCACACGCGAGGAACAACCTTCGGAAGAGGGGGTGTAGGAGAGTCGGGTTTTGATCCTGTGGTACTGTGGGTTATGGGCCCACCATGTGGTTGAAAGTAGGAAGGGGGCCGACATTTTGCACGGTCATGATAGTAAGGCATGTCAAAGGTTAGCCTGTCAGATATGTCGGCAACAACATCGATACCAAGGGCGAGGGACGAAGAGAACCATTTTCCTACTCGTTGAACGAGGCGGGCCAATAGGCAAAGTTCTCGTCCATCGGTGGTTACCGGAATATCATCAACAATCGTAACACGGTCTTACTGACCAATTATACATCGAGGTGTTTACATAAGCAGTGAATCTTTACTGCTTAGATTATATAGATCACAAGAATGTCAAACACAACAAAGTAAAGGAAAAGGTGATCATCAGATTAAATAGAACAATGGAATGGAAAATGTGTTTATACACATATTTCAGGGGTATATCCTTCCCAAGGACAAGTAGAGCATGATATCCATGACAGGATATAATGCAGAAAACCCTTTAGGTAAGGGGAGAGAAATTTTATGACATTACCCATGCAACGGTGTTTGGATAATTGAGCAAGAAACATTTAGCATTGGGCTTCAAATGTTCTTGTTGAAAATCGGAGTACCACAGACATGCTTCGAGATAGCATTGACATGGTGTTTCAATCAAGGGCCAGACTTTGGATATAGGAAGGATCCATTAGGAACAACTTGTAGGATAAGTCTTACAATTTCCTCCAGGAAGAATGGTTATCTTGCAAAATAAATTATAATGATAGGTCCTCCAGCCGGGGAGGGGGGGTGCTAGGCATGACATCATGTTACCGGGCCATCAAAGGATCAACATCATAACCCTTGGAAAGTTGTCCCAACCATCATATCTGACCGAGATTCATATCCAATTGGTGTCATAATACCTCAAACTCAGGATGCCTGAGAAGAAAAGGTGCAACACAATTTGACGAGATGACATAGTAAGTTTCTCGGGAAAAGAATTATGGAAGTGAGTTCCAAAACAAGAGTTCATCATTAAACCAAGGAGAGGTGAGGAGGTGGCTGATTGACTCAGCGGCAATTCATTGAGATTTCCAAAAAGACGGATTTCCACAGTCATGTGAAGAAGGAGATAACATTAGCCAGATCAAATGACTTAATGATGTATGCTGGAGGAAAACATCACAATTAAATATTGACAAAAAGGTGCACCCGAAATATGGGTTGGGTTGCACGACCAACGTCGGAATGGCGATTGAGCAACCAACACACTAAATTGGAATTATTGTCCAATAACTCTGAAGCAATAGGGTTGCTAGAGATATTAAATTTGCACAACATATTTCACTCAACACGGGGACCAAGAAAAGAATGGTGATGGCGAGAAGCATCACTGTATCACAAATCCTTAAGAGGTGGTGAAATTCTCACAACATTGATGACATAAGAGATGGTAATGTCCCAAGGTAAAGAAGAACAATTGCTGCATAGCAAGGAACTCAAGGTATAACACAAAACACGAACAAGTTTGTGTTGGAGGGAAGGCAGTAGAGTGGTCGATGATAACACAGATCATCAAGGGCAAGGAAGGTATTTCTCATCATGAACTCAATTGAGAGCTCATAAGGTTGATGATGATCACGACACAATTGTCGAGAGATTTCATGCAGATGTAATCAATCAGCGACGACATCAAGTCAAAGGAATGATGAAGCAAGAGGTTATTGGAACCACGATTCTGACACAAACTCGAACTCAAGCTTGTTGTTTAAGGTGAAAGGGTATGACGAGGAAAATCGACGTAAGCTTAGCTATCGTCGCAAATTGGTGCTCCGAGAATAAGGACCAGGTAGCACAGTTAGAATCGTCACGACAATGATATAGCCAAACAGGCTAGGAATGGCGTGATCGGGTACAAACTCGTACTTATAGAAGCTTACTGAAGAGTTGTTGAACCGTAGAGCAGACTCGGTTCAGTTATCGGTGTCTTTGAGTGTTTAATAACTCATAAGTTGAGGGGGATTGGAATTGGCGAGAATAATAGTTGATGAAGAACTCATAAGAAATTATGTAGTTCCGTGATATTCTCGAGGTACCAGAGGGTATACTTGAAGGTAGAGCAGGATAGAGGTTGGACATGTGTATTGTCCTGCAGAAGACAAGTACTTCAACTTGTCCGAGAAATTGAATCAAGGATAAAATGTGGTCGGGACCACGATTGCATAGGATAATTCACAGATACCATATGATATTGTATCAATGAAATAGTTATTATCACAAGAAGCTTCTATGGTAGGATCTACATCGTGTCCATGGGCATGAACACAAAGTTCAAGGTCGACTCCCACTTCCTCAATGCAAAACCTTCCATTCACTTCTCATTTTTCGGAGAAGTTGTAATGTTTAAACTTTATCTAGCAAAACGCTGGAAGAGTATGACTGGTGAAAATTTTCGAGTGCACACATATTAAGGAGGGCATAGGTTCAACCCATCAAGGCATCTTAGGAACGTATACCATCAACTTCAAGGGTAAATAACTCAAGCTCGGAGGTAGAGCATGGTTGACAAAGCAGAGGATACAATTTACCAAAGGCATTATGTATCAGGGGAAGGTCTCACAAAGTTATTGAATATGAAGGATGCTGACGGATAAAATCCAACAATGGACCTGATGGTCCACAAGGGGTCTGACGTGAGCATCAGTACTTAACTAGAGGAAGAAGAATGCAAGGAGATCAGGTTATAGAAACAACTGACTAACTCAAATCTCAAATGCAAAGGAATTATGATTTCCAAATCAAGGGACCAGAAGCAATGTTCTGATTAGGGATGGATAAGTGGAATAGCCTTAGGGTACAATCAACGACAATTGGATTGGTCGGAACCAATTCCGAGTTAAAAGAATGGCGGCTCAAATTGAAAGGTAATTCATAAGGATCAATGATGATTGCGTATTCATTCAAACATATTGAGTCATCAGACTCACAATGATAATGACAAGGGATGCCAATAAGACTACGAGACTTATGGGATTAACCATAATGCAAGCAAGCAAGACTTTCAAGAGGAATAGGCTGCTCGGGATTTTCGGAAGATCGAATGGCATTTCGAAGACTTTTGTGAAATACATGAATCAACTTGGGATGAGCGGATACTCGATAAGTGTGAGGAATTATCCATAGGGGGTATTCATGTGGCAAAGATCTGCAATGCAATGGCTCAAGAGATCCTTAAAAGTCGAAGAACTGCATCTTGTAATAACAAGAGCAGCTAGGGATGAATGTAGGAATGGCAAGGGTAAGAAGTTGTCCATAAGGATTTATCGGTGGTAGGGAATTGCAAAAGAAGTGGGCATAAAGTCTCGAGAGAACTTCAGAGAGTATCTTCGGAATCTTCTGGTGTAGTCGGTGATCATCTGGACTAAAGGGCCTCTCCGGGAGAAAGTATTTTCGAGAACCTAAAGTTAGATTTTAGTAAAAAATCGTTTAACCCGAATAGAAGAGAGTTCAGAATCCCAGAGTAAAGGTCGAGGAGTAAAAGATCCTAGTACCACGCGATGGCGACGTGGGCCCGTAAAGGACACAGCCAAGTTAGTAAAAGTTTTGCAATGTCTAGACTCGACTTCGGCCAAGGAGTGTGGAAGGGGGATTCCTACAGGCAGTCGGCTCTGATACCAACTTGTGACGCCCCCGATTCAATCGTACACTAATCATGCACGCAAATGTGTATGATCAAGATCAGGGACTCATGGGAAGATATCACAACACAACTCTAAAACATAATTAAGTCATACAAGCATCATAATACAAGCCAGGGGCCTCGAGGGCTCGAATACAAGTGCTCGATCATAGACGAGTCAGCGGAAGCAACAATATCTGAGTACAGACATAAGTTAAACAAGTTTGCCTTAAGAAGGCTAGCACAAACCGGGATACAGACGAAGAGGCACATGCCTCCCGCCTGGATCCTCCTAACTACTCCCCGGTCGCCGCCGCCGCTAGTAGTAGGTGCCTCCAGTAGTAGTCGCCATCGACGGTGGCGTCTCGCTCTGGGCTCCATCGTGCTGTTGCGCAATCGAGTAGACATAGGGGAAAAGGGGAACAAGGCAACCGTGAGTACTCATCCAAAGTACTGCAAGCAAGGAGCTACACTACATATGTATGGATATATGTGTAAAGGGCCATATCGATGGACCGAATCTGCAGAATGCCGAATAAGAGGGGATAGCTAGTCTTATCGAAGACTACGCTCGGTCACCTTCGCCTTGCAACAGTAGCAGAGGGTAGGTTGAAGTCCTCCAAGTAACATCACATAGCAATAATCCTACCCGCGATCCTCCTCGTATCCCCGAGAGAGAGCGACCACCGGTTGTATCCGCACTTGGAAGGCGTGTTTTATTAAGTATCCGGTTCTAGTTGTCATAAGGTCAAGGTACAACTCCAAGTCGTCCCATTATCAAGATCACGGCTATTCAATAGATTAACTTCCTGCAGGGTGCACCACATAACCCAACACGCTTGATCCCATTTGGCGGACACACTTTCCTGGGTCATGCCCGCCGCGAAGATCAACACGCCGCAGCCCCACCTAGGCACAACAGAGAGGCCAAGACGCCGGTCTAAACCTAAGCGCCAGGGTGCAGGCCCATCGCCTAATGCACATCTCGACGCTTGAGGGCGGCCGAAGCGACCTAGCCTAGTGGCATTCCAGTCCAATCCGCGCGCTCGCCGCCGACGTCACGAAGTGCCGGCCGATACCACAACGCCGAAAGTGCCCATATCTCTCCCACGTAGTTGGTTAGTGCGTATAGGCCCGTGAGCGACTCGGATCAAATACCAAGATCTCGTTAAGCGTGTTAAGTATCCGTGAACGCCGAGCGGGCCAGGCCCACCTCTCTCCTAGGCGTCTCAACCTGCCTGCCGCTCCGCCACAAAGATCCACTCATGGTGCTCCACCAAATTGACCCGACTTTAGTCTCCACATGTATCATGTATAAAGTATATAGTATATACCGTGATCACCTCCCGAGTGATCACGGCCCGATAGTATAGCACAGCAGACGGACAAGAATGTAGGGCCACAGATGAAAATACTAGCATCCTATACTAAGCATGTAGGATTGCGGTAAAGGTAACAATTGATAGTAGCAAGGACAGGCTATGCATCGGGATAGGTATAACGGAAAGCAAGAACATGCTACACTACTCTAATGCAAGCAGTATAGAGTAGAATAGGCGATATCCGTGATCAAGGGGGGGGCTTGCCCGGTTGCTCCGCAAGAGAGAGGGTCGTCAACACCGTAGTCGAACTGGGCATCAGCAGCGTCGGTCTCGTAGTCTACCGGAGAGAAGAGGGGGAAGAAACAATAAATATAATGCAAACATAAGCATGACGGTGCATGACAAGAAAATGTGCGGTGCTAGGTGTGCCCTAACGCGGTAGGAGGTGATACCGACGAAGGGGGGAAACATCCGGGAAAGTATCCCCGGTGTTTTGCGTTTTCGGACAGATGAACCGGAGATGAAATGTTGTAGGTTCGCTATGCTAGGGACGCGTGGCAGACGAACAGGCTGCGTATACGGATTCGTCTCGTTGTTCTGAGCAACTTTCATGTTGAAAATATTTTAATCCGAGTTATGGATTAAAAGATATGATTTTCTAAAGATTTTATTAATTTCTGGAATTTAATTAATTATTTAATTAATTCGAAAAACAGATTAATGACATCAGCATGATGTCATGTCGACATGAGCATCAATGAGTTGACTTGGTCAACTGACAGTGGGTCCCACTGTTAGGTTTGTTTAACTAATTAATGATGAGTTAATTAGGGTAACTATTTATTAGGTTAATTAACCTTAATTAGTTAAACTAAACATGATTAATTAAGTTAATTATTTAGTTAGTTAATTAATTAATTAATTAATTTTATTATTAATTATTTATTTATTATATATATATATATATATATATTTTTTAATATTTTTTCTAATTCCTTTTTTTCTAAAACTGTTACAGGCGGGGCCCCTAGTCGATGGGTCTTGGGACCTTAGCGGGCACAGGGCGGTGCGGTTCAGGCGCAACGGTGCCCCGCACCATTCGTTGGGCGCACGCCTGGGTGGCGAGCAGGGCGCCGCCCGAGGGAGGCCGGTGGCCTGGCGCTGCCAGCCGGCGGCGGCGGCGAGGAACCGTCTGGCGAGGAACAAGGCGAGGCGCACGACGCAGGACGACGGCCAGCAGCGGGGGAGGCCGCAGATCCTCGACGGACGACGCTGAGGCGGGCGAGAGGAGGCATGGTGAGGGTTTCGTGGAGGGCAGCGGCAGCGTGCGCGGCGGGCGCGCCCCGAGCGACGTCAGGGGCGGGCACGGCCGCGGCGTGGGTGCGTGGCGTCGTCTGGCGCGGCCCGAAGCGTCACGAGGCAGCTGGCTGTGACTGCGTGGAACGCGTCTGGGCGCCGGCGAGGCGCGCGGCTAAGCGTGGGTTGACCGCAGGCTGGGCTCGGGCGGACGTGCATGGCGGCAGAGAGAGATGGAGATTAAGGGGGGGTGCGTTCACGGCCGTTGCCGAGTATGGGTGGCCGACGAGGCTCGTCGGAGCCAGCATGGAGGAGGACGGGGACGATCCGACGAGGGGGGGGGGAGTCCGGCGACGGCGGGGAGGGGGACGATGACGGGCGGCGGCGAGGTGGCCTCGGCCGGCGATGCCGGTGAAGCCACCGGGCGGCGAATGACGGCGACAACAGCGGGGCGGCGTCGGGCGGCCTCGGGTCTTCGCCCCGATCTCGATCCAGATCTGGGGGGGGGGGAGGCTTGCGAGAGAGTGGGGGAGCGAGTGGGGATGTGGGGAGGGGGTCTCTAGGGTTCAGTTTCCCCAGGGGGGCTATAGGCGCCACTGGGCCGGCTGGTTGGCTCAGAGGCCACTGGCTGTGGCCCGGGGGGGGTCTTTCTCTCTTTTTTGGTTCTGTTTTCTTTTCTTCTTTTGTTTTTATTCTATTTCTTTTCTGTTTTCTTTTATTTTAGTTTTATAAAATTTAAAAGCGACAACTAATTTGGTGTTATCAAATAGGTCACAGCCCCAAATATGCTGGCACTTTAATAAAGTGTTTTGCATGTGCTTATTATTTTAAAAGCATCTTAGATAATTGTTTTATCGCTGTTTTCATTTTATTTAGTGCATTTAAGTATTTCATTAGAAGATGATTTCTTCACCAACATTTATTACGGGTTATTTGACACGTTAGGAACAATTTAGTTTTGACTTTTGAAAACTTTAATTGTTTTAACTTTAATTCAGATTTGAATTTGGATCGGTTCTGAACTAACGCGAGATTATCAACAATAATCGAGGTGACGTGGCATCATTACCAGAGGGTTACTGTAACTTAATTATCCGCGCGTCACAAGATTGGTAGGAAAAATCATCGCTCGTCCCCGACCGCCACTCATAAGGAAGACAATCAATAAATAAATCATGCTCCGACTTCATCACATAACGGTTCACCATATGTGCATGCTACGGGAATCACAAACTTTAACACAAGTATTTCTCAAATTCACAACTACTCAACTAGCATGACTCTAATATTACTACCTCCATATCTCAAAACAATTATCAAGCATCGAACTTCTCTTAGTATTCAACACACTCATAAGAAAGTTTTACAAATCTTGAATACCAAGCATATTATTATTTTTAGGTAAATTACCATGCTATTTAAGACTCTCAAAATAATCTAAGTGAAGCATGAGATTTCATCTATTTCTTCAAAATAAAACCACCATTGTTCTCCAAAAGATATAAGTGAAACACTAAAGTAAACAACAAACTACTCCGAAAGATATAAGTGAAGATCAATGAGTAGTTGAATAATTATACAACTATGTGAAGACTCTCCCATTTAATAATTTCAGATCTTGGTACTTTATTCAAACAGCAAGCAAAGCTAAAGAAAAAAAATGACACTCCAAGCAAAACACATATCATGTGGTGAATAAAAATATAGCTCCAAGTAAAGTTACCGATGAACGAAGACAAAAGAGGGGATGCCTTCCGGGGCATCCCCAAGTGTAACATCCCAAATTTCCCATTTGGAATGTTTTACAATTATAGCTAAGCATATATGCATTATTGTTTGAATTGAGTGACATTTGAATTATTTCAGAGGCTTTTGAGTTTGTTGGAATTTGAATTCAAATTGGCAGTTGAATTTACTTCAAAACAATGCATGACAAATACTTGAGAAAAAGTATGAGAGGAGTAAACGTGACACTCCAAAAATGTCAGAAGAAAAGTTTTTGCCAAAAAGTTTAAATTCAAATTTGATTTTATTTGGGATTTCTAGAAAATGTTTTTTTAAGTTTGAGTTTTGCCCCTGGAAAAATGTCCGAGTTGTAGGATAAATTCCCCTGAGAATTTTGATATATATATCCTATATAAAATATATATATTTTATATATTCTCTCCTCTCTAATTCAAAAAAGGAAAAAGAAAAAAAAAACTAAGCGCCAGGCCAGCCAACCAGCCAGCCAGCCAGCGCCAAGCGCAGCCACCCGGCCAAAGGCAGGCGCACCCACCAGCCGAGCCGGCCTGCCCCAGCCCCGCGCTCAATCCCCCTCGGTCGCCCGACCAACCTCTCCTCTCTCACCGACGCTACTGCCCCACCCCTTCTCTTTCCCTCGTCCACGCCTCGCCAGAGCCAGCGCGACGCCTGTCGCCATGATCTTCACGGGATCACGATCCCGAGTCGCCCCTGCCCCAAGATGATGCCCTATAAATACCTACGCCCCTCCTCCCCCGAACCCCCTAAAACCCTACGCCCAAAACCCACCGCAGCCCGCACCCTCGCCGAACGCATCTCGCCGCCGTTTCCGCCACCGGTGAGCCACCCCTCGACCTCCAAGCTACCCCACCCGAACGGCCACTTCTTCCCACACCTCTTTGACATCCTCTCTCCGCTCAGGGATCGCCGGAGTCGCCGACTTGAGCATCACCGCCCGTCGCCGGAGTTGTAGAGCACCAGGAGCCCGGCCGAGCTCGTTCCACTCGTCTCCGTCGTCCCCGACCATTGCAACCGCCACCTCGACCTCGCCTCGCTCGCCGCATCTCCTCGAGCGTCACCGCCGCCGCCCGGACCACCGAGCCGCTGCTGCCGCCCGCCCGAGCCGCCGTCGTCTCGCCGTCGTGCCGCCACATGTATGTCGCCGGAGCCGCCCACCACCGTCCGATCTGAAACCTAGGGCTTAGATTAGACTAGCGAAGGGTTAGGTTTTATTTAGATTAGATCGGTTTTAGTTGGTTTTTAGTCCGGTTTATTTCCTGGTTTAGTTAGACCGGCCCGATCGGTTTATTTTCTCGGGCATGCATCAGTTATATATCGCCTGAGCGTTAGATAGGCCCGTTAGCGCTAGTTTTTCTTTTAGTTATATTTTCGTTTCTGTTTTTAACAGAATAGTTCCAGTTTTGTAAAATTCGTATCTCTTAGGTTACTTAATATTTTTAGTTGGTTCTTTTTTTGTTAGTTTGCAAATTTGTTGTAGTTTCTGTAAAAAAAATATGTTTAGCCATGTTTAAATTATTAAAAAATTGTTTTATTTTAGTTTTAGACAGATTATTATTTCTGCCATACATTGAGTTAGGATTATATTTTTTTTAGTGATTCTTTTTTCTACAGCTTAGTTTAGTTCATGCCTAGCAGTAGGAACTTGGTTGGGTATTTTAGATTTAATAAAAAATAGTTTTAGTCGAAATCATGTGTTTCTTGTTTATTTAACTAGCTACTGTTTTCCTATTGTTCTATTTAGTAAATAATTTTATTTTACCTATGTTATAGTTTATTTTAGATTAGTTTCGTAGTTTTAGAACGTGAACTTTTATTTACAGAAAATAAAAAGTTTATTTTATTTTCTTGTTAGTTGTTGGCTTGGATTTCTTGAGTTTTCTTTGGTTTTGGTTCGATTGTTTTGTGTGTTTTATGTTAGCATGCTGTTGTGTTAAGTGATTGTATGTTTTATGTTTATATGATTGTTGTTTGCTTGGTAGAATTTCCGAGTCTGAAGCCTGCTATCACGAGTCCCTAGCTTTCAAGACCGTCACCGAGCAAGTCATTTGATCATGTTTTCTTTTACAATACCTATGATTTTATTGCATTAGAATTATACCTCCCGCCATGCATGCAGTAGGAGAATTTTAAGTTATGTTCTTGAGTAGTATCATGAGGAAGGATGAAACCAATTCCCTTGTTACCATGGCCGGGACGAAGTAGTTTATTTTGCTATGCTCAGAGCGGGGTTGGTTGAGTGATTCATAAGGGAGATGTGAGAGTCAAGATGATGACAACCCCATGACTTCAAGCTCAAGATGGACTTCAAAATTCACTACTGGGTGGAGGACGGTTGACGGGCACCCTGGAGAAACCAGCGACTGGCCGGGATGCATGGAGAAGCGCCGTGACATCTTGCGGAAAGCTTCACCCAGCCACGAAGAGACGAATGGATACCCCATTGACCGGAAGCTTACCTGTGCAGCCGCAAGCCATTATGGGCTCTGGCTTGGTCGACCCTAGGCGTGACTCTGGCCGGACGGTGCTACGAGATGTAGAAGAACGGTAGGATTGGATGGGCACCGGCGGGGCCTGAGAGGAACTCTTGGAAGACCCTGTTGTTCGTCCGTCTTCAAACACCGGAAGTGCGAAGACTTAAAGGAGGAACGATTCTTGCGGGTAAAGTCATAAACCTCTGCAGAGTCAAGATCTAATCGGTTAGCCGTGTCCCCGTGACGGACAAATTGAGCCTCTGGAACTTGGAGTATTTGGATATCTCAACACGAACTTAATAAATTAATTGAGGGGGTTATTTAATAATTGGGAATGAGACATTGGTTGGCGGAACCATCTCAATAACTACCAACATTTTGTAGTATTTGCAAACAGGTCCTTGTTGTAGGGAAAAGCTGGCTTTTTCGCAAAACAATGAAACTTAGAGCCCCACAGCCAAATTGCATATAGTGTTAGTAATTTTTATTGTCGTTCTCTCTTTGACTTGCCGGCACATTCAAAATGCTGACCTACACGGCTGCAACGTCTTACGTTGCAGAGGAGTTTTCCGATCAGGAGTGATGCTACGATCCACGCTTGGCGATTGCCCTATGGAGTCGGATGGAATCGCTATTCGTCTACGCTTCCGCAGCTTTATTTAGTTTATTTCTCATGAGTTGGCCTTCGGCCGAATTTATTCTATTGTAATAAAGACTCGATATGAGAATCGTGTAATAAATTCAGGTGTGATTGAACTTTTAATCTTCTCATCAATGTACTGTGTGTGCCAGCATGATCTTGGGATGGTACAGCTACACAGAGACTTGACCGATTTTGGGTCGGGTCGCTACACCAAGCTTAGACGCTTGGTTATACTTGAATATTACCTTGGGGTGCCTTGGGCATCCCCAAGCTTAGGCTCTTGTCACTCCTTATTCCGTAGTCCATCGAATCTTTACCCAAAACTTGAAAACTTCACAACACAAAACTTAACAGAAAACTCGTGAGCTCCGTTAGCGAAAGAAAACAAAACACAACTTCAAGGTACTCTAATGAACTCATTCTTTATTTATATTGGTGTTACACCTACTGTATTCTAACTTCTCTATGGTTTATAAACTATTTTACTAGCCTTAGATTCATCAAAATAAGCAAACAACACACGAAAAACAGAATATGTCAAAAACAGAACAGTCTGTAGTAATCTGTAACTAACGCAAACTTATGGAACTCCAAAAATTCTAAAATAAATTGATGGACCTGAGGAATTTGCCTAGTAATCATCTGCAAAAATAATCAACTAAATAGCACTCTCCAGTAAAAAGTTTTAGCTAATCTCGTGAGCGCTAAAGTTTCTGTTTTTTACAGCATGATCATAAAGACTTCACCCAAGTCTTCCCAAAGGTTCTACTTGGCACAAACACTAATTAAAACACAAAACCACATCTAAACAGAAGCTAGATGGATTATTTATTACTAAACAGAACCAAAAAGCAAGAAACTAAAATAAAATTGGGTTGCCTCCCAATAAGCGCTATCGTTTAATGCCCCTAGCTAGGCATGATGATTTCAGTGATGCTCACATAAAAGACAGGAATTGAAATATAAAGAGAGCATCATGAAGAATATGACTAGCACATTTAAGTCTAACCCACTTCCTATGCATTGGGATTTTGTGAGCAAACAACTTACGGGAACAATAATCAACTTGCATAAGAAGGTAAAACAAGCATAACTTCAAGACTTCGAGCACATAGAGAGGAAACTTGATATTATTACAATTCCTACAAGCATATGTTCCTCCCTCATAATAATTGTCAGTAGCATCATGAATAAATTCAACAATATAACCAGCACCTAAATCATTCTTTTCATGATCTACTTGCATAGAAATTTAATTACTCTCCAGATCAGCAAAATTCTTCTCATGAACAATAGTGGGAGCAAACTCAACAAAATAACTATCATGTGATTGAGAATTAAGATCAAGATGACAAGTTTCATGGTTATAATTATTATTTAGAGCATAGTGTCATCACAATAATCATCATAGATAGGAGTGACGCTTTCATCATAGTAAATTTGCTCATCAAAGCTTGGGGGACAAAAAATATCATCTTCATCAAACATAGCTTCCCCAAGCTTGTGGTTTTGCATATCATTAGCATCATGGGTATTCAAAGAAGTCATACTAACAACATTGCAATCATGCTCATCATTCAAATATTTAGTGCCAAACATTTTAATGCATTCTTCCTCTAGCAATTGAGCACAATTATTAGAATCTTTATTTTCACGGAAGACATTAAAAAGATGAAGCATATGAGGCAACCTCAATTCCATTTTTTGGTAGTTTTATTTTATAGACTAAACTAGTGATAAAACAAGAAACAAAAGATTCGATTGCAAGATCTAAAGATATACCTTAAAGCACTCACCTCCCCGGCAACGGCGCCAGCAAAGAGCTTAGTTGACGGGGTGTGAGTGCCGCCTACCTAGCCTCCCCGGCAACGGCGCCAGAAATTCTTCTTGCTACCTCTTGAGCTTGCGTTGGATTTCCACAAAGAGGAAAGGATGATGCAGCAGAGTAGCGTAAGTATTTCCCTCAGTTTTTGAGAACCAAGGTATCAATCCAGTAGGAGGCCACGCGCAAGTCCCTCGTGCCTACACAACGCAAAGAGCTCGATGCAACCAACGCGATTAGGGGTTGTCAATCCCTTCACGGTCACTTACGAGAGTGAGATCTGATAGAGATGATAGATAATATTTTTGGTATTTTTGATATAGATATGCAAAGTGAAAAGTCAAAGGCAAAGTAAAAAAGAAAAGCAAGATTAAAGTGATAGAGATTGATATGATGAGAATTGACCCGGGGGCCATAGGTTTCACTAGTGGCTTCTCTCGAGAGCATAAGTATTCTACGATGGGTGAACAAATTACTGTTGAGCAATTGACAGAATTGAGCATAGTTATGAGAATATCTAGGTATGATCATGTATATAGGCATCACGTCTGAGACAAGTAGACCGACTCCTGCATGCATCTACTACTATTACTCCACTCATCGACCGCTATCCAGCATGCATCTAGAGTATTAAGTTAAAACAGAGTAATGCCTTAAGCAAGATGACATGATGTAGAGAGATAAATTCATGCAATACGAAATAAACCCCATCTTGTTATCCTCGATGGCAACGATACAATACGTGCCTTGCTGCCCCTTCTGTCACTGGGAAAGGACACCGCAAGATCGAACCCAAAGCTAAGCACTTCTCCCATGGCAAGAAAAACCAATATAGTAGCCAAACCAAACTGATAATTCGAAGAGACTTGCAAAGATAACCAATAATACATAAAAGAATTCAGAGAAGATTCAAATATTATTCATAGATAGACTTGATCATAAACCCACAATTCATCGATCTCAACAAACACACCACAAAAAGAAGATTACATCGAATAGATCTCCACAAGAGAGGGGGAGAACATTGTATTGAGATCCAAAAAGAGAGAAGAAGCCATCTAACTACTAACTATGGACCCGATGGTCTGAGGTAAACTACTCACACTTCATCGGAGAGGCTATGATGATGTAGAAGCCCTCCGTGATGACAACCCTCTCCGGCGGAGCTCCGGAACAGGCCCCAAGATGGGATCTCGTGGATACAGAAAGTTGCGGCGGTGGAATTAGGTTTTTGGCTCCGTATCTGATCGTTTGGGGGTACGTAGGTATATATAGGAGGAACGAGTACGTCGGTGGAGCAACAACGGGCCCACGAGGCAGGGGCGCGCCCCGCACCCTCGTGACCGCCTCTGTTACTTCTTGGAGTAGGGTCCAAGTCTCCTGGATCACGTTCGGTGAGAAAATCACGTTCCCGAAGGTTTCATTCCGTTTGGACTCCGTTTGATATTCCATTTCTTGAAACACCAAATAGGCAAAAAACAGCAATTCTGGCCTGGGCCTCCGGTTAATAGGTTAGTCCCAAAAATAATATAAAAGTGGAAAATAAAGCCCAATATTGCCTAAAACAGTAGATAATATAGCATGCAGCAATCAAAAATTATAGATACGTTGGAGACGTATCAGGTACCACGGGCATTTCGCGTGTCGGGATTTCACAGGAGGTAGGAGTTTTCGCGTGCGTTGTAATTTCGGAATAGCAAGGCGCGGGTTGAGATGGAGGGAGTTAACGGAGCACAACGAGACAAAGATATATCTTAAATATTTCGGGCTAACAAGGCGCGGGTTGAAGAGGCGGGAGTTTCACAGCACGATAGACAGAGACGCTAGCTTGAATTTTCGGCATAACAAGGCGCGGCTTGAAATTTCGGAAGAACAAGCTTAACGTGTACCCAAAAAAAAGACAATTTGCACCTCAACACACACAACACACACACAAACACCATTTAGACTAGAGTAAGGTACACGTGCATTGCACGCATGAGATTTGCCAACCAAATTATGAATAAATACCACATTATAGCATGCAAGCTTTGAGTCATATATGCATGATGTAGATGTTCGTTTAATTCTTATAGTTCATTTCATTCAAAATCATCTAGTTTTTATAAGAAATCTAATCTATTTTAAGATTCATGGAATTGTGCGTCATAAGACATAAAGTAAAAACAAATAATGGCAAATCATGTAGAAAAACATTTGGGCAATTCTGATATGGAAGATTCTAGAACAAATAAGAAGTGCTTGTGTTTTGATGTTTGTGCATTATGCTTAAGTTCAACCATGAAGTCTTCTAGATTATACATGTGGCGAAATCTGGTGGAATCTAAATGATATCCAACGGCCAGTAGTGCTCAAATTTGCTATCTTTGGACCATCGGATTCGCCTCATCCAACGACCATCTTTCAAAGTTAAAGTTACCCGCACATAACATAAAAAAATATATAATATAATATATATAGGGGTATAGATATAGATATGTGATGCGAAAGCCGCCCATCATCTCCAATTAGAATAGTGTGTCCATGCACGGATGCGACGTGGCCAAATGATGTATGCCATCGGTATCTCAAATTCAAATCAGTCTGACCTTGTTCAATGCGTATACATTACAACATGCTCATTTCCAAACCACACCGCTTAGATCTCTGTTATATTCATGCATGCATGGGTTCAAACATCAGGATCTCTTATTCAAATATTTGAATTCAACTTTAGATTGATTATGACCTCACCTATTCTTTTACACCCACACAGTAGTCTTCTCTTTATAATTGTACCACTAACTTTCTCTCATGCATGCATGCACACACACTACCAGTCGGCATTATCCATCGCACGCATGCAATCTTTTTCTTCAGGTCGGTCTCCCATGAAGGCACACACCCACACACATCCCCCTCTCCATCATATCGGGCAATCTTTATCTCTCACGCGTGCATGCGCAACGATCGATGTTCCTCTATGTATGTGTGTATATAGCTAGGTCTTTCATAGTTTTCCACACAAAGCGATCAATCCATATATCCAGTGAGGTCTCACCCTCTTTCCCACGTCCACATCGATCAATCTATACCTCTCTATATAGCATTAACATATATAGCTAATACACCCACATTAATTATATATCCAACGTCCCCCTCTCATCATCCATGCCTTCCGCTTCATCTCTCAGACGCGTGCACAATGGCGAAAGACAAGGCGATAAGGGCCCTGCCCCCCCCCCCTAACATCACTATATATCGAGGCTAATATGAATGTGATCATTAGACAATTGCTGCTAAAATGGTTCAAGTTCATGAATTGACCCTCCTCGTAAAGGATTAGCAATGCTTGGCCCCTAGCTCATTTATTTTCATGGCTCCGCCATCACACAACAACAGCGCACGTGTTCGCCCCCTCTCTCTAAATATTGATCTCACACTTGTGCATTCCTTCATAGTCTCCCTCCACTCGGCCCCTCGCAACATCTTCTAGCCCCCCACCGGATTTTGCCACATGTACAATCTAGCAGACTCCGTGGTTCAACTTAAGCATAATGCACAAACCTCAAAACAACAGTGGTTCTCTTTTGTTCTAGAATCTTTCGTATCATAACTGCCCAAACTTTTTTTCTAGTTGAATTGCCATTATTTGTTTTTACTTTATGCTTTACAACGCACAATTCCATGAATCATAAAATAGATTAAGGGCTTCTTTGATTCAAAGGATTCTCAAAGGAATTTTGGAGGATTCTAATCATTAGGAATTTTTCCTATCTTGGTTTTTTGATTCGTAGGATTGTAAACCATAGGAATTTTTCCGTATGATTCATTTGCACTAGATTTCATAGGAAACATCCCATCCACTCAAACCTCTTTGAAAGAATTCTGCGTTTTTTCTATGCACAACCAAACACTCGTACAATCCTGTAGGATTCAAGACGACATTCCACTATAATCCCATGTTTTTCCTATTCCGCGTTCTTAGCTTTTTATAAAAACTAATTGATTTTGAATGAGATGAACTATAAGAATTAAACGAAGAGCTACATCAGGCATATATGACTCGAGCTTACATGCTATAGTGTGGTATTTATTCATAATTTGGTTGCAAAATCTGATCGTGCAATGCATGTGTACCTTACTAGTACTTGAGTATGTGCAAAACACGTAAATTAGAATACCAATGGCACGCTCGCAGTGTCTCTCTTACAGTTCATGAAGCCATGTGGCACATGTGGAGGCGTTGTCGCTACCTCCTCGTGTGGATTGATCACGATGACGTCTTGCTGGTTCCGTAAGAATGTACTCGTCCTCCACGAGTCATCTTGGCGGTACATACATGAAGTGAAGATGTGCACGCACGCCACGCACACACTCATTCCCTCGCACGCACACGCGAGTACACGGGCGGAAGCAATTTTGTACCAAGATCCACCCCATGTGATAATTTGACGCGTGTAAAGTCGTTCACTTCATTGATGGTCAATTAATACAGCCATGCAAATTGAGTGGACGTGAGGGCGGAAGAAAGACATTATTACTCTACTGCGCGCATGCGAGTAGTTAAATCATGGGTTGCTAGTAGTACTTCCATTGGTCTCCTTCGTATTTTGTGCCAATTTTTGACAGTAACATAATATTTACGCATTTGAGCAGTGTAGTACTTGAAATTTATGTTATGCTAAACTCATCGGGAGCCGTTTCGGGCCTCGAAACCAAAACCATAAATTAATCTTTACCTTGTTCCCATCACATTCGAAAGCCTGCTCACACCTACTAGTACGTACCAAACCTGAACGTGTTCCCACTATGCAGGTATTAGTACTAGTGCTAGTACTTAGGTTATAAAAAGGGGAACTACCTAACCGAAAATTACTCTACCTTTCCTCCTCATAAGTGCTTCTTCTTCGTGCAGTCGTTGCCATGGCGGTGAGCAGAGCTCTAGGTCAAGAACTACTCGTAACAAGGGAGCGGCAACCAAGGCTGCGGAAAAAAAGAGGGCTCGCCGCCACGCAGAGACCTCGAAAGATCTCTCACGGGCAGGCGATGGCTCCCAGGAGCGCCCTAGCCGCGGAGGCGAACATGCCGAGCCGGTGGAGCTGGAGTCATTATCCCTCGACAGCATGCCCGATCAGCTCAATAAGCACCTCAATAAGAAGAAGGAGTTAATCCAAGGCTTGATGGAGTTGCTGAAGGAGAGCCTCGACTACATGCCCGTTGAGCTCAATCAGCAGGGGGAGTTGACCGCCGGCTTGGTGATGCTGCTGAAGAAGAGCATTGCCTCGGAGAAGAAGGTGACCGGCGAAATCCTGCGACTTCAGGAAGACAAGGCGAAGCTCTGCCACGAGATCAACCTATTGAAGGAGAAGAACGTCAGCTGGAAGAAGCTGCATGAGAATAGTAGTTCCTCGATGAAGATGCTGCAGGCCCTCGTCATGGAACAGAAGGAGGAGTTGGCGAAGCTCTGCATCGAGCACACGGCTGCTGTTAAGGTACATAATGCGGCCGTGGAACAGATGATGAAGGCTCGCGTCGAGAAATCCCGCATCATGGACAGAATGAAGAAGATGGCGGAGGAGATGCGCAAGGAGATGGAGGTCGTGGAGGCGATGAAGAAGCAGTTACGACTCCGCAGCGAATTAGATCATTTGGGGTGATAATCTTCCTTCTTCTTTTGCTCATGTGTTTCATCTTTTGCTTCGGGTGTTTCACCGCACGTGTCACGTTCTCTGCGAGGTATGAATAGAACAAAGTTTTTTTGAGGGAATGAATAGAACAATGCTAACAATGAGATGACTAGCAAATTAGATCATTTTTTATCGCCATATGGCACTTTGGGCTGCCGTGTTTAGGTGCTCCTCCGTCAGCATACTACTCGATGAAAAACTTGGGTATACCGCCGCGGTTATTTGCTCCTCCTCGATCAGGTCGTCGGCGCATTTATACAAGCAGTCAAATCACAAGGCCCGCCTTCCAGCAGTAATGAGCCATCAAATCACAAAGGCCCTCGCCTCGTGAAACCGACCAAGCTAGACTGCCCGCCCCTAGCCTTTTAAAAATGTATACTTTTGTACAGCAGTAGTATCGATGGATTGCGCCATGGAGCAAAACTTGAAATTGAAAAAAGGTGGTACATATAGAGAGCGCTAAATCGCCAAATTATGCATATAGTACTATTAAAAGGCTAGTCACAATAATGGTGTCCAGCACAACCCACCCCTCAAATAAAACTAAGAGGGTGCTTGGATACGTTTTAGTCCCATGACTAAAAGTAGTGGTACTAAACATGCTAGCCTCACCCATGCTTGGATCCAAATACTAAAAAGGCTAAAATCAAGTTAATGAGCATTTATTATCCTCCAAACCCTCCAATCCAGAACTCGCATGTGTTAAAGGAGAGGATTTAAATGAGTAGAGAGAGGACTAATCCACATTTTAGTAGGGTACCCGACTAAAAAATTAGTCTCAAGACTAGTTTTAGCCCTCTTTAGTCGGGGTGCTTGGAACTTTAGCCTCTTAAAGAGACTATTTTAGTCGGACTAAAATAAGTCCCTTGGATCCAAGCACCCTCTAAGCATCCTGGAATTCTTTGACAAAACTAAGCACCCTGAAATTCTTTGACAACTAAATTGCTGGCTATATGATGTTCGCCATATATATTGTACATATATAATGTGAAGAAACTAGTGGTAGTACTATACCAACTAAAAGATGAAATGTAAGAAATACTAGTATGTACGTACTGAAGAGTTAAAGTAACGAGAAGAAACATAACATAGTTATGCTGGGGGCTCAGCACAACACACCCCTCAAATTAAATTAAGCACACCTGAAATTAAACTTTGCAACTATTCCGGTAGACTGCATTAGAACCACCATGAGCAACGACACTGCCACCTTACTCGGAGTCCTCGTCCACGTCCTCGACTTCGTCCTTGTCCCTCTTCCTCTTGGCTGATACTTCTTTGCTTGAACCGCACACTTGGCGGTTGCTCTTCATCCAACCCTTATAGATATTGAAGCAAAGGTAGCCATCCATTGCAGCATAGTGGATGTGGTCTATATCTAGTACATTCCGCTGCCATGCATGACGATGAAACGTGTATGGAATTTTCTCCAGTTTACCGTACGAAGGATGAACCATGGCTCCTGCCGGGGTCAGCATTGAAGGTTGACGAGAGGACACTAGCTGATTCTTCTGGAGGTCGAAGGTGTTGCCTACAATGAGGCCTATCTGACGCAGGACTTCTTTGTTGTTACCAAAGTCTATAGTAATGAATTTGACTAGGTTGCTCTCGAGGAAGTCCTTAAAATCCTGGCACTCAACGTCGGCATGGCATATGTGGTAGACCAAGCATAAGTCATGCACGCAAACCTGGATCACGGCGGGCTTCTTCCTCTCTTCTTCCTTTAGATCCTTCTCTCGTCCCAGGACTGTGGTGTACTCAACATCTAGCCCAGCAGCGACCCACTCATCATCTGAGTCTTCGAACATGCGTCTGAAGCGAGAAAGGCATCCTTTCACCGTCGCGGAAGAACGGGTGTAGATGAGGTCGAACTCATCGCCGGTGATGGTTCTAACCTTGTACTCACCGCCGATCGTGGAGATTTGGGACGCCATGGATTTGGGAGGAGGGTTAGGATTAGTGGAACTGCCGTAATGTGAATGGACGGGGCGACTAGGAGCGAACCGCCGTAGTATTGAAGGGCGTGCGGGGGCGAGTAGGAGCGAACTGCCGCGTCGTAACGGCAGTGGTAGTGGCTTTCCATTCTCCCATGATACGGGCTTCCAAGAGCCCTTGGATCTAAGATCGAGCGGTTGCATGGCGTGATTCTAGACCTATGGGTGAATATCCTATCTTGGAGGGTTATTCTGTAAATTTTCAGCAACTTAGCATGCGACCGTTTGATCTCAGATCCAAGGGCTGCCAAGAGCCGTATCATGGTCGCGCCTACCACGACAAATCACGTCGCTTTCATGCTGTCGCGCCATTGGAGATTTAACACGGTGCCTTAGGCTATCTGATGTTGGCATTTCATACATAGTCATCACTTAGTCACTCATACTACAACAAGGTTGGCTATAAGGTTGGCTATAAGGTTGGCTATAAGTGTATTCTTTTTACTCCTCTCTATCACTTTCTTCGTACTCCCTCTGTCCCATAATATAAGAATGTTTTTGACACTAGTGTAGTGCCAAAAACGTTCTTATATTATGGGGACACAGGGAGTACTAGTATTTATTGCATTTGTCAAGGAGTGACCTCTTTCAATGAAATGGTGTTGCTAAGTTTGCTTCATTTAATTAGCTATAGACTCAAAATTGTCTTTTCACCTAGGTACATGCGCTTAGCACCGTTTCTTCCTTGGGTCACCAAACTAGTCTCTCTCTTCTTGATTAACTTGCCACATCAGACTTTATGCCTATGTGGCAAGCTTAAGCACCTGTAGGAGCAAGTAAAAGTAAGTACAATAGTGCGCTTTACATGGCATTTTTGCATATGTGGAGGAAAGAGAGGCAAGGAAAAAGTGGAGAAGTGGGCTCTCATGCAAGAGCCAGCCTCTACTACATGGTGGAGCATTGGGAGAGGCACCAGTATGGAGGTGGTCAGAATCGGGAGACTCACGCCGGTCGTGCGCCTTGATTAAAATGATAATGGCAAGTCAAATCACGGGCCCCACCTGTCAAGCAATAACTCATTGTCAAATCACACAGCCCTCGTTTGCGAGCCTACTCCCTTGTCTTCTCGCGTCTCTGTCGAACCGACTAGGCGGAACTGCCCCGCCGCCTACCGCGCAGGAAAAACCCGACCCTCGACTTTTAAATAGTATACAGTGTACTAATTTTGTATCCATGGATTGCGCCAGCGCCATGGAGCAAAGCGTCTAGAAAACGGCGGTACACATGTACGGAGTATACAGCACACCGTCGTGTTCGCGTCGCACCCCAGACGGTCGGTCGGTCTGGCACGCTGCTCTCCGAATGGAACGCGCGTCATATTGCGTTTGCACACACATGTGGGATGGCAATTGAGAACTGACCATAGGCACACTCCCCGGCCCCGCAAGTCGGGTGACTTAATAGAAGAGGGAGACGAGCGATAGTACTAGAGAAGTGTTGTACTACGTTGGTGCCTGGACGATCCCTGCAAGACACGAAAGATCAGTTCGTCCATGCATGTAAACAGACTCCAGCAGACACGCCTGGATTGGCTATCGTCTACATATCGTGCAGGCTGTATTGTACATGGTTGTAGTTGTGGTGAGAAATATAAAAAAAGGTTTCTTGTCATCTCGCAAAATTAGGTGTCATGTGCTTCGGATCACTACGAGGGTTAAACAGCGACAACTGAGTTGGGCTAGTCATTGGGGGCACATGCACGAACAGTGACTACTCGGCTGCCATCTAGGTCAAGCCAGCTATGTTAATTAGGACATCTATCAACGGACCCCTTTTCTACGAGTTTATCTTTAATTTGAGCTTTGTTCCTTGTCTAGTTTGTCCGTCGGGATTCATGTTGTCTCCTTTGGGCAGTGAGGTTATGATTTCTTGTCATGTGGCATTTTTTCATGTTATATGTTATAATCCGGTGCTTCAGATCAAAATGACGACAACTGCGCCTCCGGGCCACGTGCATGAAGACTTCTCGACAGTCATTGACGAGGTCAAGCCGGCTCCGGTAGACAAAAGAAAACTAGTACTACTCCACTATATAGGCAGGAGCCTCCACGCTTGCTTGCTAGTGTTGCTCTCTTCACACTGTCTCGGCCACTCCAGATCTAAACACGACAGCGATGGCCACTCTCTCTCTCTCTCTCTCTCTCTCTCTCTCTCTCTCTGCTCACCGCTAGTCACAGATCCAGCCGGATCCTCTCCGTCGGGGAAGGTGAGAAGGTGCAACGTTCATGCGGTCGTCCTCGGCGACGGCTCTTACCCACTGTTGGGCGCGTCCCGATCAACCTGCCTTGCCGTTCTCTCCCAAGCACCGCTGGCGAGGGAGGGCCTCCGACCCCTTCTTCCTCGCTGCCATAGTGTGGGCAGATCCGACCTCCCGCCGCCACCTAGCGACATCCCGGCGACCATCAGGTATAACTTCCTTCGAAACCGGCCTTGCTCTACTTCCCGAGCTGACGTCGCTGCATTTGTATCTTTTACTATTTCTTAGGTCCCCTCGTAGATAGGATCGATCGGCTATTCGAAAACCACCTAATTTTTTTATGTTTAAGAGGTAAAACTAGGTCATGCACTCGAATCTAGTACTACTTGGTTCAAACAAGGAAGAAATGGGGTGGGGGAGGATTTGTTACCTGAATCTAGGACTTGGTCGAAAGAGGAAATAATGGGGCGAAAAGTAGCGAGACGGCTATCCAACTGGTCTCTAGGTCTAATAGGAAATAAAGGAAACGCAGTACAAACTCAATATAAACCCGATCTATTGGTTGAAAAGGGAAAGAAAGTGGGGGCTGGGGACAACAGAGTAAGTCCAAAGACTAGATTTGCTAGCCTCACACAGATAAGGTGGCTATACCGAACAAAAATGGGACCAACTCAAATATCATGTTACGATGTTTGTTGCCCGAGCCACTCTTATGTAATGCCACCGGTAAAATGTAGCGATCGCCTTTGTTAAAAGTAAGGACACGTTAAACCAATGTTGTTTTCAATGTAATGCCTCGATAATATGAATCAATGGCACTTCTTTACATGTCCTGCTAAAATTTCCCATTAATGTAAGTTGGTTCTTTTAGTTAGAAATGCAAGCATCCTGGTCCGCCTACTCTCCGTGCCCAAAGTAATGTCGTATTTAATGGTTGTCATAGTTAATCCTAATGCCCACACTAATATCTAGCAATGCCAGTGCTTTAGAAATTGCTATTGTCCTTGTAGGATTGTCATTCAGATAAGGAACATGCTTCTTCTCATTTGATGCATGTTTCATCACTTGTTAGTCACCCTCTTTTCCACCTTTTTTGTGCAAACAGAGATATACATTTCACGCTCGATCTTAGTTGAACTGCACAAATGATATCCAAATTATAGTTGAGCATTCCAGGAGCTTCAAAACCAACCTTGATGTTGCTCAATTTTATTGCAACTAATGAAGAAGAAGCTCTGTGGGTTTCATTTTCTGATGGAAATGGAACCGGGGCTGGAGCCTTTTCCTTAAAAAAAATTGATGAAGAAGCTGCTAGCTCACGGGACATTGCTTCATTTCAGGTGAACTGCACCAAAAGGTCCCATGAATTGAATCATCCATGTTGGTGACTGAAAGAGCCAGCTTGACATCCCAGCTATGCACCCCGGCCTCCATCCTTGTGGCGCACGGTACACCTCGTTTGCCACCTGCTCGACCCTAGTGTCCTTGATAAAATGAAGTAATAATACTGATTAAAATAGAGTGAGTGTCATCTCTATCATTTCATTTCAATGTAGATAAAGAAAGTGCTTCTCTTTGTTAATGTATGTTTCATCAACTAGTCCCATTGTTAATGTTTAAGCGTTTACAAAGCTGGGTGCTTAATTTTAGTTGATATGTACAAAAATAGAGATTTGAATGTCTCAAGGCGCCTCCTTGTACTACCGTTGTACACTGATGTTCATCACTGGCAGAAGGTGTATCTGGGAGACTTGGGACGATGTCATGTATGAGGTGTACCGTATGAGGCGTCGCAGGGCCCATCTCGCCCTCGCAGCATGGCATACTATGATACTATCGCAATATTTTCTTCTATTTATTTTGTGTGTTTCATCAACTAGTGCCACTATAATGTAATCACGCTTTTTCATTATCTGTGCAAACAGGGTTATTCAGCTGCATTTTGGTGGAACTGCACAAATGTACGTATGGAACCGGCATATATGCAGAGTGCGAGGTGTGCCAAGTAAAAAATTACTGGCACCAACCATGCTGCATGCACGCATTGGCATCGACCACCACCAGTGGGATGTGTGGCGCTCTCTATGGACGGATCTTTCTCGGCAGCAAATCATCTAACCAAATACTAGTAGCTTATATTGGCAGTTTTCTAGGGAGTACTCTTTTCTGAAAGAAGCACCAATCTATTTTTCTTTATTTGTACACTGTGTCACAACTTTGACCCAAAGGTCCAGAGCTATTTTAGGGTGATTGGCGTAGTACTCGGAGACTGATTGTAAGCATGATTTTCATTAGCTGTCACAATGATTGTAAGCATGAGCAGGTGGAAGATTAGGTTAGTGTGAAGCTTACCTTAAACCCTACCGCCTCCATTGAAACGAGGCGAGCGTCGAGGGAATGGTGGAGAACGGCGGGGAAGCGACGTCTCGCCATCCAGCCTCCTCTTGCGGTGGGAGAACGAATACTCTTGTGGCTCCGGCTGGCTCTGCACCCTCACGAACGGCACACCATACTCGATTGATTCGTTATCCTCTGGGTGCTCGACCTTCGACCTGTACGCCCACCACCTCTGCCTGATTGTCGCCTCGGGCGAATCTGTCTGCTCCATCGCACATAGGAGATACTCGATGAACTCGGAGGACTGCGGCGTGACTGCCGTCGAGGAGTACATGTACATCGCCGCCCTCATCGCCGCCGTCTCACTCTTTCGCATACATTGCCACATGGCCCGCACCGTCATCGAAATCTCCCACTCATTGTCAAACCAACTAAGGATCTCCTTCAACCTGGCTAACTTTGCTCGTGTCGCCGCCGACGATCTGCTGATTCATTGCTGCATCCTCTCCATAGATGTCCTTCGAGTGGTCGGTGCTAGCTTTGGAAGATGGGAGGAGAGACGGTGGTCTTGCAATAGAGAAGAGGGAGAGGCGAGACGGTGGTTTTGGAATGGAGATGATGGAGAGGAGAGGAGGTGGTTTTGCAATGGAGAAGATCGAGAAGAGGGAGAGGCGAGACGGTGGTTTTGGAATGGCGATGATGGAGAGGAGAGGAGGTGGTTTTGCAATGGAGAAGATCGAAGAAGAGGAGAGGCGAGACGGTGGTTTTGGAATGGAGATGATGGAGAGGAGAGGAGGTGGCTTTGCAATGGAGAAGAGGGAGAGGAGCGTGCGGCAGCGATTTAGGATTGGACGAGAGGGCGGTCTTGCCAGTGACTGGATCACAATCAAAATCAATTTACCCTTCAATTAAGAAAGCCCCACATTAACTAGTCTCCCTTTTATTCGGGTCATAATTGAACCACGATTTTCGCACTTAAAAATATATGTTATCGTTGCAAAAATAATATAATTTGAAAGTACATTCAGATACGAACCAAACGATACAATTTTTGGTGACATGCATTCACATTTTGCTTGTCAAATACAGTACATGGTCAAACTTTGACCCAAAATACGCAAAACAACGAAAAAATACTTCCAAGACCAGCGCCGCTCTTCCGCTCTTCTCCTCTTAAACCACCGCCGCTCCTCTCCTGTTCCAATCTAAATGCAGCACCGCTCCTCTCCTCTTCCATTTCAAAACCACAGCCCCTCCTCTCCTATTCCAATCCAAAACCAACGTCGCTCCTCTCCCGTTCTAATCCAAAACCAACGCTGCTCCTCTCCTCTTCCATTCAAAAACCACTGCCAGCGAGTGAAGGTGCTGTGGAGAAGTAGATCGATGGAGGAGTACAACCGATACGTGAGGATCGCAGACGGCGACCCTGTGAAGCTAGCTAGGATGTTGGAGATAGAGTATTGGTTTGACAATAAGGACCAACTAGCGGCGACGGCGACATCCATGGCCAAATATCTGCAACAGAGCGAAAAGGCGGCGATACTCCCAGAGGGAGTCGCACCGAAGTACATAGAGCTGCTCCTCTGGGCCATGGAGCAAACAGATTTCACCGAATCCGATCGTGAGGGAGCGGTGGTGGGAGTATCGATCCCAGATGGAGCATCCACCAGAGATTGAAGGATCGAGCATCTACAGGGTGCCGTTCGTGAGGGTGTCCTGCTAGAGCGAGCCGGTGGAGTCTTCGTCGACTGAACCCAACTGCAAGAGGAGCAAAGCAGTTGGTCTAACGATGCTTCCCCGCCATTGTCTCCCTCGCCGTTTACATCATCTCACGGGGCGGTTGTCTGCCGCCGAGGAATAGGAGGGGGCTGCCCCCCCCCCCCAGCCCAATAGTCAGGCAGGTTGTGAATTGTCAGGAGGAGCTTAGGGTTGTCAGTATTTGCAGGTTGTGAATTGTGTTTTGTGTTGTGTATTTTGAGAGTACTTTCAGATATGAATGTCTTTTGAATTTCAGATTTGCAGTATTGAGCATATGAAGTATTTAATGAATTCTAGATATCTATTTTTAGCACTTAAAAAATTGTAGTTTCATAGGAGTATAAAAGTGCAGACAATGTGATTCTCAGAGAAGAAACGCAAGTTTCGAGCTTCGAATAAGAAACTGCAACTTTCAGAGGCGAGCATTTATATTAACACGGCCTTTTCAAACAGGGTTAACATCATGTTGGAAGTTTTATTCATGGTCGAAAATGGAACTACCAGCCAGTTAATATCATGCTGATCAACATTCATGCATAGCACATCTTCATATGATGCACAGTCAAAATGCCCAGACACTGTCGAGTGTGCGAAACACAAAGAAAATGAGGGACGAAGTTTTGGCAAGTGTTGGACGTGGTTTTGGGTTGCCCCGTCTAGGCTTTCATTTTTAACATGCGCAGCCCACGACCTCGGATGAGAGGTCCATAGGCCTGTTTGTATTTTCTTAGGACCATCATGTATCGACCGGCCTATGGACCTCCCATCCGAGGTTTTAGCCCAATTTATGTATTTTTTTGAAGAAAACGCAGAGGTCTGTTCTATTTTTCTATATAAGAATAGGAACGTCAGGTCCAACTTATGTTTCCCTTCTAACTATATTATATATATTTAAATTATTTTATATGTTATTATATATTATTTTATTGTCATCATATATTTAATGAGATACTTACATATGTAACAAAACAATATCCCACATCTTATTAACTTATAAAATAATTTCTTAAAAAATAAAATCATGGATTGTTTGGCACGAAAATCCTAGTGATTGTGTACAAAAGCTTGGTAAGATTTAAGGACGAATGTAATAATATCACTTATTATTTAAATATATTTATAACAAAATGCTTAGCCCCTTTTTATTTTTTGATAACATTGTTGGCCCAACCCAACATTATAATTAGAATCAGCCCAGCAAAATCGTGTATTTCTTGAAAGTGCAAATGGCCTGTAATTTTTTAGGAAATAAAACAAATGGGCCGCATGGACGCTACATTATTTGTTCACCCAGCCCAGCTAATGGCTATAATTCAAAAAAAAGATCAAATTGACTGTAAATTCTACCGCGCAAAAAAAATACTGTAAATTCTGAAAAAATGGGTTGAATACGTGCCACATTTTGGGAGGCTGAAATGTGGGCCAATAGGTCGAAGCCAATGCAAGTCGTTGTCAATTTAGTCAACAAATGATTCTGACATGTTAGTCGTTGGATTTACATCCAACGACCACCATCCATCTTCAATCTCTCGTCTTCTTCCTCCAGCGCCGCCGGGACCACCTCCTGCCTCCTGCTGCTAGCAGCTCTGCTTAGCACGCTTCGCTATGAAGCGCTACTCCACCGTTGGCCAGGCCATCCCTCCACCCCTCCACACCTCCTGTTCTTCTCCACCAACTGCCGAACCACACCGCACTAGAACCAGTTAACCCTCGTACACCTCTCCGTCTACGACTCTACTCCCGCGTCTTCCCATCTCCGACTCGTTGTTGTCCGGGGCCTCGCCGCCGTCCACCACCTTGGATGCACTTGGCTCGGCGTGGTCAACGTGGTCAACGAATGACACCATCGGAAGTAGATTGTGCGTGGAGAGGCTGACAGCTGGGTCCACGGCCGCACACAAGGAAATGCCTCCTTATTACGCGCAAAATAATGATTCCTCCACCTGACATCTAGGACCCACCGGAAGGGCCTCTGTATTTCGCGAAAATAGCGTGCCCCCCGCTGACATGTCGGACCCACCAGCTATCTTCGCACGCAAGGAAGTGCCTCCTTATTACGCACAAAAAAATGAATATTCCCCCTGCCAGCTGGAACCCAGCATAGTGGGAGGCTGACTTTTGGGCCTACCAAGTTGACGGGGACGGAGGGCTTTGTCAACTTAGTAAATATGAATGATTCTAGCTCATGTTACCGTACGATGTTCATCCAACGGTCGTAGTGCTTCTTCAACCTCTGGTCTTCTTGCTCCAGCCACCCAAACCAGCGCCGGTCGTGTCGCGTGCTCCTGCCTCCCGTGGTCGGCTGTGATGCCGCAGAGGCCTCACCGTCCCCTACTACTCCCACCGCTGGCCAGGCCATCCCTCTACTCACCCACACCCCCTGTTATTTTGTGGCGTCAGCAGCCTCACACCGCAGCCGAACCAGTGAACCCTCGTACTCCTCTTCGCGTGGGCATCCACTGCTGCGTCTTCCCCGGCTCCGAGTCGTCCCCTTCCTAGTCCTCGTCGTCGTCCACCACCGTGGTGCTCTCGGCGCGGCGTGGTCAACATGGTCAAGGAACGACTTCCATCGGACGTAGACTGTACGTGGAGAGGCTGACAGCTGGATCCACGGCCGCAGCAAGGAAGTGCCTCCTTATTACGCGTAAAATAATGATTCCTCCACCTGACAGCGGAGAACCACCGGACAGGCCACCGTATTTCATGAAAAAAAACGTTTCCCCCTGACTGGTGGGACCCACCAGCTACATCTTCGCACGCAAGGAAGTGTGTCTGGGCAAAAAAGACGATTCGCCCCCCTAACTGCTGGGACCCACCAGCTACATCTTCACACGCAAGGAAGTGCGTCCGGGCAAAAAAACGATTCGCCCCCCTGACCGCTGGGACCCACCTGCTACATCTTCGCACGCAAGGAAGTGCTCGATCGAGACCCACCTGGTCAAGCGTCGTAGTGTTGTCATTCTGGTCGCGAACGGTACGCGTACATATATCTTGGTGGATGTAGAGGCGCGCACGTGTCGTAGTAGAGGCACGTACATGTCATAGTAGAGGCGCGCACGTAGCATGTACACGTACGTACAGCGGCCAGGGTGCAAGAAAGAAAATACGGCCACATATATGTACATACGGGCGGGGTCTCGAACGCCTACTCGCGCATACGTACGGCCAGGGCTCGTATACATGGCTGCGTTGGAACGGAGAAACAGCGTCGTCGTCGTGTTCATGGGGAGGCAACGGAATGCGTCGTGTTCATGGGGAGGCAACAGAATGCGTCGTGTTCATGGGGAGGCAACGGAATGCGTCGTGTTCATCGGGAGGCAACGGAACGCGTGGGAGCCAACCGGCTGGGTCGAAACGGAATGCGTGGTCGTGTTCATCGGGAGGGCTTGGACGGAACAGGCGATGAAAACGAGGCCTGGCGTACCGCAAAACGGAGGAAACGGACCTCCTACATTCGGAACGGGGTCCTGTTGATCGGGAGGGGTGTGGAGTACCGCAAAATGGAGGAAACGGGCCTCCTACGGTCGAAACGGGGGTCCTGTTGATCGGGAGGGGTGTGGCGTACCGCAAAACGGATGAAACGGACCTCCTACGGTCGAAACAGGGGTCCTGTTGATCGGGAGGGGTGTGGCGTACCGCAAAACGGACGAAACGGACCTCCTACGGTCGAAACGGGGGTCATGTTCATCAGGAGGGGTGTGGCGTACCGCAAAACGGGACTCCATGGGATACTGTTCATCTCCACCATCGACCTCCTCCAGCTTCCACGGGCTCCTGTTCATCCAGCCTCCACCGCGCGCTACTCCACCGCTCTCGTTCAACCACCCTCCACGGGCACCCCTCCACCGCTCATCGCTCATCCAGCCTCCACACCACGGGTCCTGCTCAACCACCCTCCACGGGCACCCTCCACCGCCTATCGCTCATCCAGCCTCCACGCCACGGGTCCTGTTCATCCAGAGGCAACGCCACCGCCACCGCTCATCCAACCCCCCGCCAATGCTCACTATTCATCCAATCGATCGGCTTCATTAGCAGCGATGGCGAAGAATCGCCGATCGGGTTCAGATTAACAGCCATCGATCGATCTCGGGTTCATGAACGTAGTCTGCGGCAGCAATCGCCGGTCGGGTTCGAGCCCAACGCCTCGCTTCGGGTTCGCTAGAGCCAACGCCGCACACACACGCCAGCAGTGTCTACGAGAAACGCGATCGCTTCGCCCTCGACCTCACCGTAACCGGGAACTCCCCGAAATTTTCCTCCCCCTCGCTTCTACCACGGTTTTTTCCCGTCATGGACGGCCCAAAGAATATCATGCAGCTGCGTCCCCGGCCAGCCCAGGACGAAAAGCCCATCTTCTGTCATGATTTTTTGTCATAGAAGTAGGAGCCCACCACATCTATGATGATACCGGGTTTTGTCACAATTATCGTCATAGAAGTGTCATATGTATGACAGAAAAAAAATTCGTTCGGCCCAAAATGCCATGGATGTGTCTTTTTTTTGTAGTGCTACCTCGACCTCTTCTATCGTGTCCCTGTGTGCGTGTGAGATTGCGCAGCTGCGATGTCTGCTTGCTGCTTGGGATTCTTCACTGACAGGTTCTGCAGGTTCTATGACTGACTTTTCTAGCATTGAGAAACCACCTTCTACTCATTCAGGTACATTTCCATGGATTCTTGATACTGGAGCGTCTTTTCATATGACTTATGATCCTTCCACTTTGACCTCCGTTTGACCCGTTGAGTCTCTTGTTCTTGTTCGTAAGGCTGATGGCACTCCCCTACCTGTAGCTGGTCGAGGCACTCTTAGCACTTCTTCATTTCATGTTCCCTCTGTCGCTCTTGTTCCTCGACTTACCATGCAGCTCATATCCGGTGGTCAGATTGTTCACTCTAGTTGTAGGGTCATTCTCGACTTTGATTCGTGTTATGTTCAGGATCGTTGCACTAGGGCTTTGCTTGATGCTGGCCATCGGTGCCCTGATGGTCTCTGGGAGCTTGACTGGCTTCGTCTTCCTTCCGCTGCCATCGCTGCCAGTCTCGTAGCCCCTGTTGCTGCATCTACCAGCTCTTTTCAGCAGTGGCATCATCGTCTTGGCCATTCATGTGGTTCCCGTCTCTCGTCTTTGGTTCAGCGTGGTGTTCTGGGGTCTGTCTCCGGTAATGCTTCATTGGATTGTCTGGGTTGTAGGTTTGGTAAGCAGATTCAGCTACCCTATCCTCATAGTGAGAGTCGGTGTCCAAACGCCCTTTTGATCTCATTCACTCTGATGTTTGGGGTCCGGCTCCCTTTGCCTCGAAAGGGGGTCATCGCTACTATATTATATTTATAGACGACTTTTCTCGGTACACTTGAATCTATTTCATGTCTTCTCATAGTGAAGTCTTATCTATATACAAAAAATTTGCTGCCATGGTTCATACCCAGTTTTCCACTCCTATTCATGTTTTTCACAAAGATTCTGCTGGTGAGTATATCTCCGATGCACTACGAGGATTTCTTGCTGAGCAGGGTACTCTTACTCAGTTCTCGTGCCCTTGTGCTCATACTTAGAATGTGTGGCTGAGCGCAAGCATCGTCACCTTCTTGAGACAGCGCGTGCGATGATGATCGCCGCCTCTCTTCCACCTCACTTATGGGCTGAGGCTATTACCACTTCCACCTATCTCATCAACATTCAGCCATCTGCTGCTCTACAGGGTGGTATTCTTCTCGAGCGTCTTTCTTGTCGTTCTCCTGATTATTCAGCGCTTCGTTTGTTTGGTTGCCTTTGCTATGTTTTGCTTGCCCCTTGTCGTGGAAGTGTCACGGCAGATGTCCTCATGGAAGGACTTAGTTGTGGAGCCATTGCGATGGAGTTAGCTTAAAGGGGTTAAACGGGACAAAGGACACGAGGAGTTTATTCTGGTTCGGCCCCTTGTGGTGAAGGTAAAGGCCTAATCCAGTTTGAGGTGGTATTGCTAGGGTTTCGATTCCCAGGGAGCGAATACGCTTTGCCTGGCTCTCGATCTGTTGTGTCTTGCCCTAAGCCGTTGTTGCGTCGTCCCCTTATATACATGGGTTGACGCCCTGCGGCCTACAGAGTCCCGGGCGGCTCATGCAAACATGTCCGGCTTGGTGACTTATCTTACATGCCTTACAATACAAGTTTACATATACATGGCGGTTTATACTCATGGGCCTTAAGCCGCCTCTCGGTTTGGGCCCTTTGATAGGCCTACTTCACGAACCACCATCTTCAGCATACTCATGGGCTTTGTCTTAGATGAACCGCCATCGGTATAACCCGGCCCCTCCTGGGCGGGTCATATCCAATAGTCATATCCCCAACATTAGGCCCCAGGTTGATTTGAACTTGTTCATATCAATCTTCAACACTTAGAAAAATCCTCCTTCATCTTCCTGTGAAATATTGTAACCCGCCATGACGTCATCTCCAGAAATTGTGGTAATCCGCCGTGACGTCACCTATGATTAATACTAGACAGAACCCAAATCTTAATAAATCTTTTCCTTTACTGACCCTCCGAAAATCGAGGTGCCCGCGCCGTCACATATCCATTTTCCTGTCTCCTCTATTCCCGCACATGCCATTTATCCTTCCACCCTTATAAATAGGGCCATGGGTTCACTTTTCTTTCTTCCCCTTTTCCTTCTCACCTTCTTCTTCCTCCTCGCGACGCTCCAGTGTGTCGGAGCTCCGCCGCCGTCGACCTTCGTCTCCTGCCTCGACTCCAGCCGCTGCATCACCCTGAACGGACCAGAACACTGCGACGCCTCTCCGCTGTCTCATCAGCATCAGTAAGTCTTCTCTTTCCTCGTAATAGATCTGTCTTTAGGGTTTCAGTGTTCATTGGTGTTCGTCACCGCCCTTCCTTCTCTTTTCTTAGATTCATAGTTTAGATCCGAAAAAGCACATAAAATCTTACGCGGTAGAAGTTTTAGCACTTGTTCTTTGATATCATAATATATCCCCATTGCAAATAGATCTCATCGGGATGTCCCCATTTCGGCCACCGCCACTTTGAACTTAGATTTTATTTCATTTTTCTGAATAGCTGCAAATCCAATCTTATAGCTTCAACCTGTGAAACCTGTTTTTCCCAACACTTAATATAATTTGCTCCTGTTAGATCCTGAATATCCATGCTGGTCATGGCGGCTTACCTCACCGGCTTATAATCACTCATATATCATTAGTCCTCACTTAAGCCGCCATGCTGAATATATACTGTAACTATTTAACTTGTGATTTTACCAACTGACTTGAACCGGAAAAAAATTCCCTTCCTTTAGGCTTTCTCTCTTCACAATGCAGCCAAAGACAGTCTATACATGCAGTTGGGTCCCCTCCGTCGTCACTGAGGGCTCATTCAAAGACTTTGTCAAAGTCGGGTATTTGCCCACAAAGAGTGTGATGCATTACCGTGCTCCTAAACCGGGCGAAGAAAACCTCAGCCAAAGGATGGCGAAACCATTGTATTCGCTGATCACATGAACCGGGGCTTCTCACCACCTGGATCTAAGTTTTTCCAAGATGTTCTGCACTTTTTCCAACTCCATCCTCAAGACATCGGACCCAACTCCGTGTCAAATATCTGTAACTTCCAAGTCTTCTGCGAAGTATACCTTCAAGAGGAGCCCAGCATCGACTTCTTTAGGGAATATTTTTATTTGAACCGCCAGACTGAGTTCACGAACGGCCCCAGCTTGGAGCTTGGCGGAATCTCGATTCAACGCAAAAGAGATGCCATCTTCCCTTATGCATGCCTGCCAAGTCACCCCAAGGATTGGAACCAGACGTGGTTTTACTGCAAAGATACCTCTCCGGCTGACGAGAATCCTCTGTCGGGTTACCATGCCGAGCGCCTGGACCCAAAGCACAATCTTCCTGAGAAACTTACCACTGCCGAACGGGAAAAACTTGCTCCTACCATTGCAAAGGTTAAAGCCCTGCTAGGAAACGGGATAACCGACATTGATTTGGTCAGGTGCTGGGTTACTTGGCGGATCATACCCTTGAGTCGCCGCACCGGCTTAATGTGTACTTACACTGGTGGTGTAAAGGATCCGTTGTGCCATAGTTCTACGCCATTAACTGACGAGGAAATTCATGAAATGGTTAAGTCCCTTCTAAATGAAGATCCGGAAGATTGCGTTAAAGTGGGTCTGGCCCCTTTCTGCAAGTTTAACCCGCCACCAGATGTGAGTCTCTGAACTTACTTACCTTTACCTCATTAACTCAACCTTTAGTGACCTTTACAGGCTAAGTCTGACTTTTGGAAAACGAAGTATGATCATGAAGCTACCAAGAAGGCTAGGGTTGTCAAGAAAGCCGCCAAGGAAGCCGCCAAAAAGACCACCAAGAGAAAGAAGAAACCAAGCACCTCTGACATGCTTAATCTGGATGACAACTCTGAGTCGGAGGTAGCCCTTGACTCTCTTGGCTCGTTTTTCAATCATCTTATTGACACTGACTATTATCAGGATGACACGGGAGCTAGCCAAGCAGCTGAAGAAGAGGTAACTATTATTTCCTCCGGCTCAGAACCTTTGCCAAGAAAAAAACTTCAGCAAGTAACCCGGAAAGTAAGGTTTTCACACCCCTTGGCTTATTTAGACCTCACTTTCTTTTGAAGCAACAGCAACACGAGAATCGATGTCAGACCCGGACCAGTGGAGGTGAAGAGTTGTCCTCCAGCTTACCGTACACTCCTGCTCCTCGAAAACATCGAAACGAAGTTCTTTTTAACTTAAACTCTTTTTACCCGCTGGCGGGTCTTATCTGTCTACCTCCTAACTCTGTGGATTCAGTTGACCAGGAGATTGCTCGTTCTTTCTCTGGGGACTCATCGCAAACCGAGTTGCCAGCTTTAAAACTGCCCCTGGGTAATGGCAATTACTTTTTACTCTGTACCTCTTTATATTCTTATACTTAGACTTATCATAACCCATACAGTGGACAAGCAAAGCCTAATAAGAAGGCAAAGGTGACCAAGCCAACCGAGGCACCTAAAGTTGCTGAGCCGGAGCAGCAAGTCTCTGTAACTTAAGGTTCTGACAAACAGCCAGAAGAACCTGCCTCTGACACTCCACCTGAAATTCCTGACCTCTCCCGTGATCACACGGATGTCAATCATGTGCTCACCGAGTCATCCAACCCACTTAAACTGCCAGAAGAACATGGTGAAGACGTTATAATTACTGGCACCAGCTTCAGAAAACCGAATGTCCAACCGTCTTGGCCAAACACTCCGCAAAAGACGAATTCACTGAGAGGCGGAAAATGAAATTTGATATTGCCGATTACTCTCAACTGAACGTCAATGAAGTATTCTCTGGTTATCTCAACCAAGTTCATTCCAGTCGTGACCTTGAGATTGATATGGTTAAACAGATGCACCAGAAATATGAGGTATGCCTTCCGGCTTTGAATAAGTTATGTACATCCTGCCAGCCCCCAAGTCTACTGGTTATGATAAGATTGAATAGGCTGTAGATTTAGAAGAATCCATAAGCTTCTGTAGTAGAATCCCTCCAAGGCCGATTGTCATAGTTAAAATTAAACCGGATGTTTAAACAATTTAGCCTTGCATCCTGTAGTCCCCAAGGGCCGGTTTAATCAGCATGAATGATCCAGTCCTATTTATCATTGGTTTAAGAAGAAGAGCTTATCTGTATAGCCCCCATGAGTCGGCTGTGATTGTTTACAGCACCACTGGATCATCAGAAAGTAATAGGAAGATACAAGCAATGTGCATTAGCCCCCAAGTGCCAAGTAGTCTTGCTTGCAAAATGCTTGGGACTTTATTCATATGAACTGATTCCTTGAAGAATTTCTTTGACAGACATTAGCCCCCAAGTGCCAAGTGTTGTTGCTTGCAAAAGACTTGGGACTTATATTCTTGTAACCCTGATATAAATGTGTTGACAACTTTGTGTTTCATACATGCTGCTACTGCTGAACTGGAGTCACAGTTAAATGATGCAAAGACCCGACTGGCGACTCAGGAATCCGAGACCCGGAAAGCTGAGTCAAAATTCCAGTTTAGCGTAGCTGAATCGGAAAAGCTGAAGACCAGTTTCGAGGCAGAGAAAAGCACTTGGGCTGAAGAAAAGACTGCTTTAACACAGCGGGCTGAAAAAGCAGAGGTGGCTCTTCAAGAGGTGACCACTGAGCTCACCGGCTTAAAACACCGTGTATCTCAGATGGTTTCTTCTATCTTTGGTGAGTCGCCTTGCTAATCGTCAAAACTGAATCCTTATCGTGATAATATAAACCGCCATTTAACCAATATGTGATGTATCCAGGTCCCAGGAGCAGCAACCTGAACCAAGACATGCTTGTGAAGCTCAAGGCTGTCTACACACTTGTCGAACAGCGGTACACCAGAGCCCAACATGCATTGGCCGCAATTTCTCCAACGAGCCAAGCGCCTACTCTGTTGATAGATGTGTTGAAAAAGCTTTTTGTGCTGCCTGCCAGGTTTGATGAAATGAAGCGATCGTCTGCAAGAGCCGGTGCCATGACGGCTTTGAGCTGGGCCAAGGCATGGGTACCAGAGCTTGACCCGTCTGAGGTAGCCACTGGATACCCAAGCTTGAAGGAAGATGGCACTCCGTTTGATTAGAAGGACTTCTCGGCTTGCCTAAAGGAAATACGTCCAATGGCGACTCTGATTGCCAATGACTCGGATCTTTCAAAGTATCATCCAGCTTATGACAAGGAGAATCAGAAGATGCCGACCCCGGCTTATAGAGTGATGGACTTAATCCCCCCCCCCCCCAATTCGTAAGCACACTTTTGCCCCTGAAGTTGAGCCGTCTGATCTTATAGATGACGAGGCTGAATTTCAAGCTTTATCTGGCATCGATTGGTCATCACCAAATTTTCAGACGGCGGAGGAGGACGAAGAACTGGAAAGGGATGACCCAGAGGCCTCCTGTCAGCAAGGCCAAGAAGATTGAACCTTCGGGTGATTTTTATATTTGATCCTTGAAAGAAAAATACCTGATCTCATTCGGCTCATGGAGCCATGTAATAGGGTAGTAAAAACTTGAATCTGCCATGCCATCGTGCACGTTTCTGCTTTTTGCGCAAGATTGCTGATCTCCATTGTGAGAAAACATCACCTTATGCTTATGAGAACATTTGATTTATGTCGATCTGATCGATTACTGTCCTGCACACAAAGAAAGTACAAATGCCCTGGCGGCTTACCACCGAGCGGATCATGATACCCCATTGAATCCACTGAGGACGAATAGTCCATAATCAGGGCCGGTCTGACAGTTGTTAAATAAGATGTCATACCTGTAGTATATGCTTAGACTGTCAGTTTATCAGCTTCATATAGTTAGAGGTGTTAGAGGTGTAACTGTAAACATAAGAGTATGATACTCTGGCGACTTAGAGTCTGCCATCCTGGCGGGTTATAGAGACCCAAAAGATGCTTCAAATATGAGCCATAAGTAAGGCAGCTGGGCCTGACTTGTAAAAAAATAGAAGGCAAAGAAGAGATCATAGAATATAAATAAGAAATCAAAAGAAATTCAAGGCTTTTGTAGGCTGCCAAGCCAAAGTATCTTCTTCGATGAAACTAGCCTGAGCCACTGGAAGGTTCGTGCTTTTCGTAAGCCTGACTCACAGTACCCAATCGACATTTGAACCCAGATAAAGTCGGGTCTTGCTCAAAGATAGACTTATCAGGAGTACGCGGGGTCAGAGTAACAGCATGCATCACGGGCCGATTTATCCAAGTTTCAAGGAAGGCGGCTTATGAAGCCTGGATCTATCCTGACTATCTGTAAGCCGTGCTCTCACATGACAAGCTGCCGTTTGAACCTTAACAAGCTCAGATGTTTGGTCGAATACGCCGTAAAGATTGATCGTTAAGAGTTCGACGGGTCAATCGGGATTACCCGATGGAGTTGAAGCAGCTGGTATACAGGTAGGATGACCCGGAAAGGTTATGTCCTCTTTGGTCGAATACGCCTATGTTTGGAGAGATAACCTGGTCAAGAGGGTAGTAACGCTATGTTCTCTTTGATCGAACATGCCTATGTTTGAACAGGAAGCCCCCAAGTGACATACTGGCAAGTCGTGCTCGTTAGGGACCTATGTTTGAGCTGTGTTGTGCATCCAACTCTCTTTGGTCCCTGAAGTTTGGCATCGAGCCTCTTAAATGAATATGTAAGATGATGATAAAGACTCGGCTTCGAGGAAGTGAAACGACAAAGGCCTTGAATTATCAGGGATGCCGGCTTTATTATACGGTTTATAATATATACATCATTTGACTATGTACATCATGAGAGTCGGTGGCTCAAGTATAGTAGGGTCTAAGATGAGCTATATTCCATGGCCGACGGGTCTCCTCCTCCGACTTACGTGAGTCCTTGTGGTCTCGAACGTTGATAAGATAGTATGACCCATTATGCAGATTCTTGCTGACCACAAAAGGTCCTTCCCAAGGCGGCGATAGCTTATGCATATCCTTTTGGTCCTGGGTGAGCCGGAGCACTAAGTCGCCTTCTTGAAAGGTTATGGTTTTGACCCGGTGGCTGTGATAATGATGTAGGTCTTGCTGATAAATCACCGAATGAGCCACCGTGAGATCACGCTCCTCATCCAATAGGTCAAGTGCATCTTGACGTGCCTTTTCATTGTCAGCTTCAACATAAGCCGCCACCCGGGGTGAGTCGTGACGGATGTCACTAGGGAGAACTGCCTCTGCTCCATAAACCATGAAGAAAGGTGTGTAACCCGTTGATTTGTTAGGGGTTGTATTGATACTCCATAACACTAAGGGTAACTCCTCTGCCCAACAACCCGGCGTTCTTTGCAAAGGAACCATAAGCCGGGGCTTGATACCTCGCAAAATCTCTTGATTTGCTCGTTCTGCCTGACCATTGGACTGAGGGTGAGCCACAGAGGAAACGTCAAGCCGGATATGCTCCCATTGGCAAAATTCTTTCATAGAGCCTTTAGAGAGATTAGTACCATTATTTGTTATAATGATGTGTGGAAAGCCAAAACAGAATATCACCTTCTTCATGAATTGAACCGCCATTGCTGCATCACACTTACTAACCGGCTCTACTTCAACCCACTTAGTAAACTTATCAACTGCCACCAAAAGGTGGGTCTTCTTATCCTTAGACCTCTTAAAAGGCCCAACCATATCAAGCCCCCAAGTTGCAAATGGCCAAGTAATTGGAATCATCCTCAATTCTTGAGCCGGCACATGAGCTCGTCGTGAAAATTTCTGACAACCATCACATTTGCTTACCAAATCCTCAGCATCAACATGAGTTGTCAACCAATAGAACCCATGACGAAAAGCTTTGGCTACAAGAGATTTAGAGCCCGCGTGATGGCCACAATCTCCTTCGTGAATCTCTCGTAGAATCTCACAGCCTTCTTCAGGAGAGACGCAACGCTGAAACGCCCCTGTGATGCTGCGATGGTGCAACTCCCCATTGACAATTGACATTGACTTAGACCGCCGGGTTATCTGTCTGGCCAAGATCTCATCCTATGGCAACTCACCCCGGGTCATGTAAGCCAAATATGGAACTGTCCAATCAGGAATAGCATGAAGAGCTGCCACCAATTTTGCTTCCGGGTCAGGGACAGCAAGATCCCCCTCCGTGGGTAATTTGACAGAAGGGTTAAGCAAAATATCCAGGAACGTGTTAGGTGGCACCGGCTTACGCTGAGACCCTAACCGGCTTAAAGTATCAGCCACCTCATTCTTCCTGCGATCAATATGCTCAACTTGATAACCCTTAAAATGACCAGCAATAGCATAAACCTCTCGGCGATAAGCCGCCATGAGTGGATCCTTAGAATCCCAGGTGTCAGAGACTTGTTGAGCTACCAGATCTGAATCGCCAAAACACCTCGCTTGGCTTAAATTCATCTCTTTAGCCATCCGAGGACCATGGAGCAAGGCCTCATACTCAGCTGCATTATTAGTACAAGGGAACATTAGCCGGAGAACATAAGAAAATTAATCACCTCGTGGGGAAGTCAAGACAACTCCATCCCCCGAGCCCTCCAACTGCCTGGATCCATCAAAGTGAATAGTCCAATATGTGTTATCCGGCTTTTCCTCAGGTGCCTGCAACTCTGTCCAGTCATTCATGAAATACGCAAGTGCTTGGGACTTGATGGCCGTACGAGGCACATACTTTAAACCATGAGGTCCAAGCTCAATGGCCCATTTAGCAACCCGGCCTGTGGCTTCCCTGTTTTGGATGATGTCTCAAAGGAGCAGAGCTAACCATAGTAGTGGGATGACCCTGGAAATATTGCTTAAGCTTCCAGCTTGCCATGAAAACCCCATACACAAGCTTCTGCCAGTGTGGATATCTCTGTTTGGACTCAATAAGCACCTCACTGATGTAGTAAACCGTCTGTTGAACCGGGTATTCCTTGCCTGCCTCTTTCCTTTCCACCACAATAGCTACACTGACGACCCGGCTATTAGCAGCCACATATAACAACAGAGGCTCCTTATCAATAGGGGCAGCAAGAACGGGCGGCTCAGCCAACTGTTTCTTCAGATCCTCAAACGCTTGATTAGCAGCATCACTCCAAACAAAATGATATGTCTTCTTCATCATCTGATAAAGAGGAATAACCTTCTCACCTAAATGGCTTATGAACCGGCTCAGAGTCGCAATACGACCTGCCAGACGCTGAACATCATTAACACACGCCGGCTTAGCCAACGAAGTAATGGCTTTGATCTTCTCCGGGTTAGCTTCAATGCCTCTGTTAGATACCAGAAAGCCCAAGAGCTTGCCTGCTGGTACACCAAAAACACACTTGGCCGGGTTAAGCATCATTTTGTAGACCCGGAGATTGTCAAACGTCACCTTCAAATCATCAATCAGGGTCTCCTTCTTTCTTGACTTCACCACAATGTCATCTACATAAGCATGAACATTACACCCGATCTGACTGTGAAGGCAATTCTGTACACATCGCTGGTAAGTCGCCTGGGCGCTCTTGAGCCCGAAAGGCATAGACACATAGCAGAAGGCTCCAAATGGGGTAATAAAGTTGTCTTCTCCTGGTCCTTAACTGCCATTTTGATCTGATGATAACCAAAATAAGCATCCGAAAAACTCAAACGCTCACAACCCGCCGTAGCATCAATGATTTGATCAATATGAGAGCAAACGGATCATCCGGACAAGCCTTATTTAAGTCCGTGTAATCCACACACATTCGCCAAGTGCCGTTCTTCTTAAGCACCAACACCGGGTTAGCCAACCACTCAGGATGGAAAACTTCAACGGTAAACCCGGCCGCTAAGAGCCGGGCCACCTCTTCATCAATGGCCTTCTGCCTCTCCTTGTTAAATCAGCAAAGAAATTGCTTGACCGGCTTAAACTTTGGATCAATATTAAGAGTGTGCTCAGCGAGTTCCCTCGGTACACCCGGCATGTCTGAAGGCTTCCATGCAAATATGTCCCGGTTCTCATGGATGAACTCGATCAGCGTGCTTTCCTATTTTGGATCCAGATTAGCACTGATGTTGAACTGCTTAGATGAGTTGCTAGGGACGAAGTCAACCAATTCAGTGTCATATGCCGAATTAAATTTTAATGAAGGATCATGCTCTGTGGTTGGCTTTTTCAAGGACGTCATGTCTGTCGGGTCAACATTATCCTTGTAAAATTTCAGTCCTCCGTTGCACAAACTGATTCAGCATACGCGGCATCAACTTCTTCACACTCCAAAGCCACCTTTCGACTCCCGTGCACGGTGATGGTGCCCTTGTAACACGGCATCTTAAGCTGCAAGTAAACATAACAAGGCCTCGCCATGAACTTAGCATAAGCCGGCCGCCCAAACAGAGCATGATAAGGGCTCTTGATCTTGACCACTTCGAAGGTTAAAGTCTCTGACCTGGAATCATGCTTATCCCCAAAGGCAACTTCTAAAGGTATCTTACCCACTAGATAGGCTGACTTACCCGGCACCATGCCATGGAAAACAGTGTTTGACGGTTTAAGATTCTTATCCATCAGTCCCATGCGACGGAAGGTCTCATAATAAAGTATGTTAATGCTGCTACCTCCATCCATGAGTACCTTACTAAATTTATAGCCCCCAACCTGAGGCGCCACCACCAGAGCCAGGTGACCCGGATTATCAACCCAGGGCGAATGATCCTCACGACTCCACACAATAGGCTGCTCTGACCATCGTAAATAACGTGGCACCACCGGCTCAACAACATTCACTGCCCTCTGATGAAGCTTCTGATCCCTCTTACACAAGCTTGTAGTGAAGACAAGATATTGTCCACTATTCAATTGCTTTGGGTTGCTCTGATAACCAGACTGTTGCTGCTGATTTCCTTGATTATTCTGCTGGTTGTAGACACCCTGGCTACCGTGGCCTTTAAACCCGGAATTTGAACCGCCGCCTCCATGACCAAGACCATGAGAGCCGGATCCTGATCCGCCGTTCGGGCCATGGTGGTGCTGGATGGACTCCCTAAAGTGTCTCATTATGCTGCAATCCTTCCACAGATGAGTAGCCGGCTTCTGATCCATTCCGTGTTTTGGACATGGCTGATTTAATATTACATCAAGGTCAAACCTTGTCCCTTGAGTCGGCCCTCCCTTACCGCGCTGGTTATAATTTCGCGCACCGATGTTCACAAAATCATCAGCCTTGCGCTTACCGTTGCCGCCCTGATTGGTAGGGTTGTACTGTTGTCCCTTCATGCCGCTACTCTTCTTTCCCTTTCCCGATCTTTCATCCTCGGAGTCGGGGTCCTTGGTACCATCAGAGTCTGCATACTTAACAAGAGCCGCCATAAGCTCCCCCATGTCGTTGCAATGACGCTTAAGCCGCCCAAGCTTCTGCTTGAGTGGAATAAAACGGCAATTTGTCTCCAACATTAGAACCACTGAGCCGACGTTGATGTTATCTGAAGAATGTATGATAGTCGAGACCCGGCGTACCCAGCTGGTCGTTGACTCACCCTCAGCTTGAACACAAGAAACCAAATCAACAATCGACATAGGCTGCTTGCACGCATCTTTGAAATTCTGGATAAACCGGGCCTTCAGCTCTGCCCATGATCCAATGGAATTGGCTGGCAACCCCTTCAACCAGGTACGAGCGGTCCCTTCCAGCATCATGGTGAAATACTTAGCGTATGCAGCCTCGCTAACATCCAGCATCTCCATGGCCGTCTTAACTCTCCACCCAAGCCTCAGGGGGCTGATCTGCTTTGTAATTGGGCACCTTGCGAGGGCCTTTGAAGTCCTTGGGCAGACGTTCGATTCGTAGAGCCGCCGTTAGACACGGCACATCAAAATCTCTAGAAGTTACACCCGCCTCAACTAAATCCGTCTGGTAAACCGGCGCGTGGAATTGTCACGGCAGATGTCCTAGTGTGAGGACTTTGTCGTGAGGCCAACGCATCTATGTGGTAGCTTGAGAGGGGTTGATCGGGATGGGAGACACGAGGCGGATCAACACACAAGACAAGGATTTAGAGAGCTTCGGGCCCCGGGAAACATCATCCGGTAATAGCCCTACATGTTGTTTGTGGCTAGGTCTCATTATGCTCATGAGGGAGTCGCCGCATAAGCCGGCTCCCCTTTAGTTGTGTCTAGCCTTAGGGATTATTTCTTGTCCCTCTTGGGGTGCCCTTCCCCTCCTTATATATGTTGGAGGGGCGGGTTACATGACTAGTCCTAGTAGGATTGGGATTACTCTATTACAAGTGGAGTCCTAGTCTTGCTTCCTTTGTAAGGGAATATTCTTTATGCCTTTCCTCGTAAGCCGGCCCACCATAGCATGAGCCGGCCTTCTGGGCCTTGGGCCTTGTCATCCATATAAAACACCCACCGGGTCACCAATGAGTCACCAGGCTAGTGAGTCGGCAGACCAGTGAGCCGCCAGACCCGTGAGTCGCCAGTCCTCCGGCGGGTTACCGGTGAAGCGACAAGTCCCAGTTGGGTCATAACCCCGGCCGGATCATATCGTGGGGTATATCCCCGACATTAGCCCCCAGTTTAGCTTGGATTTATCCATGGTAAACTTATGCTGCAAAATAAACACAAGAGCAATTTTGACAGGTTGTACTCCAGGTTAAAGTTTTCCTGAGCCGGAAATTGATCATCCTTAAGTCCTTGTCATTTCCTTATTCTAGAAAATCCGGGTCAATAATAGACCAGCTTCATAATCAATTTGCTTGCAGAAGAAATATTGTAAATAAAGAATCCATTTAGTCGGCCTTCAATGCTCTAACTTGACAAAAAATATTGGTCTTCAAATATTCAACTGATATTCAGGCGGCTTGAAGATATAAAATTTGTCGGTTTATTCAAAATTTCCGGCTTGTAAATATTGATGGCACCGGGTCATAATTGTTGTTAATCATCAAGCTTGAAAATATACCCCCCCCCCCCCCTTATATGCATATAACTTGTAGCCCCCAAGTCTTGAGCAGAGCAAAGTGATGACTTAAGACTTGCTTCAATATAAATATTACCACTTTGAAAAAATCCATGTTGTTCATCTTAGTCACTAGTAAAAACTGAATATTCCATATATGTAGCCCCCAAGTGTCGGGTCATTAAGCAATAATGAGCAGGGACTTTGTAGATATGATCATGTAGATTTGAACAGCAACATGTAGCCCCCAAGGGCCGGCTCAGCAAAATAATACTGAGATGGGACTTTATATATACTTCATTGAAAATAACATCATATGATGTAACCCCATCATGAGGCCTGAATCCACGTCCACAAGGTTAAGAGTCTTGTCCTCTACCAACTGAGCAATAAAGCCTTCAATATAATGGATTAAGGCTTGTGTACCTTGAATTTTTGACAGGAGCAATTGGTAGCCCCCAAGGGCCGGCTCATTATGATGTGATGAGTCGGGTCTTCAATAAGGTGAGCAAAAAATGACTTTGCATTAGCCCCCAAGTGCCATGGTACATGCTGGCAGTGACATGGGACTTGCACATTTGATGTAACCTCAATTTGAATAATGTAGCCCCCAAGTGTCGGGTCGTAAGCCTGCAGCGACTCGGGACTATTCCTTTCATTGTAGAATAAATCATATCCATTGATAAATAATAATCATTGCGCTGAAGCGACTTTGAAAACCTTAATCATAATACTGGTTATTAATAACCATAATAAAATCCAACCATGTTGGCTATTAAAGATTTGAATAATATAACCTGGTTTAAAAACCGGTTCCTGCAATATAAACCAGTATATCTATACAAATATGATGCATGCTATGATGATGTAATGATGATGCAATGTATGATGATGTATGTGCATGATGATAGAATACTTCAATGAAACTAGCATGATAGCCACTGGAGTATCCTCGCATTCTGTAGCCGGCTCTCACATAACCCAGCGATGTTTGAACCTGGATAAATTCGAATACGACTTATTGAGAGTACACGAGGTTGGAGTAGCAGCAAGCCAAAAGGCAGGCTTAACCAAGTTTCAATGAAGGTGGCTTAGTAGCCTGGATTTATCCTGACTATCTGTAAGCCGTGCCCTCGCATGACAAGCCGCCGTTTGAACCTTAACAAGCTCAGATCATTGGTCGAATATGCCGTAAAGATTGATCGTTAAGAGTTCGACGGGTCAATCAGGATGACCTGATGGAGTTGAAGCAGCTGGTATACAGGTAGGATGACCCGGAAAGGTTATGTTCTCTTTGGTCGAATACGCCTATGTTTGAACAGGAAGCCCCCAAGTGACATACTGATAAGTGTGGCATTGAGCCGATCAAGAGGGATATTCATAGCTATGATTCGAATACGATTAGGAAGCCCCAAGTGACCAATAATGTGATAAGCCCATAAGGCAGGATACCCATGTTTGAACCGCGCATCATGGCAGCAAGTTCTCTTTGGCAACCTTTAATTTTTCCTGAGAACTCGAACTTGTGAGAGATTAAATTCTTCTTGAGCCGGAATATTAAACCGGGTATTGAGAGCTTCAGAGCTTTGTGGGAGACAAATTTCTCTTGAACCGAATTTTGAACCGGATTCTTTTTTAAGCCGGAAATTTTTCTGACGGCCTTTTAAATTTTCACCAATATAACAGCAGCCTTCGGCATCGGGTTACTTTTTCCTCCAATGACCCGAAGTTCTTGAATCTGCTTTAAACTGGCAATCATTTACTGAGTCATGTCATCGTAGCCCCCGAGTCTCAAGGCGACTCGAGGAGTTGTCTTGAGATTCTCCATATTTGACTATGATGTAAACCGGCATATAGTTGAACAGCGGAACGCTGGAATATGTTGAAGCTCGGCAGGTTATAAACGATCCCGTATGAGCTGATATAGACTCGACCGCGAGAAACGAGCGGTAAAAACAACTATAGCATCAGAGGCGGCACAGATAGATGAGTCGGTCGTGGCGTTGTAAGCCGGCGCAGACGGGAGAGTCGGCCGCGGGGGCGGATGGGTGAGTTTTCTGTGGTGTTGTAAACCGGCGCAGACGGGTGAGCCGGCCGCGGTGTGGTTTGTTGTAGACTGAACCATAGAGGCGGCGGCTTGTACACACATTTGTTGAACAATGCGGTATAGTTGGATGCTGGCGCTTGATAATATTGGCGCGAGCTTTATAACCGTGACATAACGATCATACTTGCAGTGAATAATTGTCCTGCATAGAAAAGATCGCGAGCCAGAGCAATTGTTTTTGGATAAATTAATATATATAAAAAATAGATAGAAAAAATAGCACTTGGTATTTTTATTGGATGAACCCGGATGCTGATAATGGATAAACGACTTGGCGACTCAATACAGCCCCAAGTAGGAGCGGCTCAAAGCGACACATCCGTGGCTGGTCCCTCTTTTTTGATGGCAGACTAGGTTCCAATTTTACTGAATTTTCATATGTACAAACAGCACCCCAGCAGCATAAATGTGGAAGTTTGTATTGTACGTTCACATCAGGTGAATCACGACCATGTAGAATTATATTCTAAAATTGGCTCGGCGTGATCTTCCTCAGAAAATGAGCGTTGTATTTGTCCATCACGGTGAACTTCTTCGGCCATTAGTTGATCTGCAGTATGTCATAGCACTTGTATTATTGTACCAGGCCTCCACACGTGGTAGTAGTCCACCAATAATTAATCAAATCAGCCTTGACGTAATTGATCTACCAGTGTACTTTGCTTCTGGTCTTTGGGATTTTCTTGTTGGGAATATTGATTCAACCTCAAGGCCGCCGGCTCACGTGTAAACTCCTCAGCGGATCTCACAAATTCGACAGCAAAACTAGCAACACTACTCAGACCGTCTGTTCCAAATCAGCAGCTGATCCAATCCCTTCCTACTGAATCATACCTTCAAATCAGTTTCTTCAGTCGCCACGGTCGCGTAATCGCAAACGCTTGCTGCTGTTGCTCTCTGCTAGCAGCAGCTACAGATCTTATGGTCGGTGTTCCAGACTATACACATTGCCATGTCATTAACTCTAGATGAACTTCAAAAGATGGATGCAGAAAACTGACAAATCAACAGTACGTGATGTAATTCCTTGGTTTCATACCCACTGAAGCCCGACAGCGGAGGCAACTTGAGGCCGGAGTAGCTTGCCGGTGACTCACAAACCGGTGAAGGCACGGGCGCGCATGGATGGAGGCGAGGCCCGACTCAACTGGCAGCATGCGGGATGCTCAAGGAGGCAGAGCCCATGCTCGGGGGCGGAGCGGTGAAGGCTGCGGGGCGGCTTTGGAAGCAGGCGGCAGCAGCAGCGTCCGGCTGGCGCCGGCAAAGCCGCAGAAACGGCGACGGATCGAGGTGTGTCGCGGGCGGCTCAAACAGAGAGTAGGAGGCAGAGCTCGACTAGGGCGGCTTTGGTGCGGGGGGACCAGTGGTGGTGCTCGAGGCAATGCTGGCATGGCGCACACGTGGTCGACAGCTGAGGCGGCCCACGGCAGCGGGACTCGGCAAGGGCACCGCAAAGTGACGAAGCCAGTGGGCGGCTCAACCCAGCAAGGAGGCGACTCAGCAGGGCTGGCCCGGAATTTCGAGGCGGAGCAGAGTCCGGCGAGTGGGCGGCGGTTTGGCAGAGGTCGGCAGAAGCGGCGGCTTGGGGCCAGCAGTTCCAAGGCGGACGAAGTCAGCGGCTCACGGGCAGCGGCTCGACGGATGCAGGCCAGGCGGCTCAGAAGTGGACGACGGAGGCGGCTCAGTGGCGTCCCGGCGATTCGTGGTAGCGCGAGGCTGCAGCAGCATCAAGGCCAGGCCGCGGGGCGGCCTGGAGGTAAGTCCGCGCCGGCGGGTCTTACTCAAGACGAAGCAGCAGTGATAAGGGCCCGACGCGGGCGACTCGGAGGGCTCAGCGACAGAGGCGGAGATCGCAGAGGGTCATGGCAACTCCGCGGAGGCGAACAGCAGCAGCTCCGGCCAGTGGCGGCTTCGGCGTACGAGGCGAGGGCGGTTCGGACCACGGTGGTTTGGAGCAGGCGATGGCGACTCCACAGTGCAGCAAGAGTCGTCCGAGTCCGTGTTCACGCCTGGGTCCTTCTCCAAGTCGTGACTGGCTTGACCAATCCGTCCGAGTCGTGGCTGATTTCCAATCCTGCGTTTGACTGCGTGCATGTGGATCCGAACAGCAACGTATCTACCTGACGAATAGTAGTATTACTAGATTGATCTTGACGGGAGTAGTCGGCATGTGTTTGATCTTCTCCTGGAGTAAATAGTAGCAGCAGTTTCGATTGATGGCCCCTGGAGTCCTCCTCCAAGTCGTCGAGGTTTTTTTCCCAATTGATTGGTGTGTCAAGTTTTTCTAGTGCCTTCACGTGAGTACTAAACCGGCCACTAGTACTTAGTACTGATTCTGATTTGATGCTTGGACATAGTGTGCAGTAACAGCAACAAGGTAGCAGCCTCGGGATTTGAAGCGAATCTGCATACGTCAACTGTTGTGGATGCAATTTTCTTCACACGCACCGGCTCTGCCATATGCAACTTTTGCACCTCAACCTTGCAATTAGCACGATCATCCGTGACCCCGCCAGTGAAGACCATTTTTCTTGGCCTGCTGATCCTTCTGGATTGTATACGGCGAAATCCACTTATAACCGGTTGTGTCTGGGCGCTGAGAGGGCCCCCTACGCCACTTGCATCTGGAGAAGCTGGGCTATCCTTAAGTAAAATCTTCGCGTGGTTGGCCGTGCAGCACCGGATTTGGACATCTGACAGAAGAGCGAGGCATGGACTCCAAAATGACCCGTCCACATGCTACACATGTTTGCAAGACGAAGACAATACGGAGCACATTCTCATCCAGTGTGTCTATGCCAGGGAAGTGTGGCACTACATGTTCGAGGAGCTGAGCTTGAGGGGCTCCATCCCTACACAGGCAGACACCTTACTAGATTGGTGGTTGACCACTAGAGCTAACTTCAGGAAAGGCCAAAAGCACGGTTTCGACACGGTGATCATTGTGACCATTTGGGCTCTTTGGAAGCAGCGCAACGCCAGAGTCTTTCATTGGCTCAACCAGCAGAAGACCGCTTCGGAATTGGCGCGTGCCATCGTCATAGAGCTCAAGGATTGGAGACTAGCGGGTTTAGGAGTAGGAGGTTTTGGATCGTTCTGTGAGAGTGTAGGCATAGGCTAGGTCAATGGGTGTGCTAGGGTGTGCGTTCTGCTTTGGAAGCCCTGCTTCCATTCTTGTATTGTGACTCCTGCTTTCTTCTTCTATAAAATTAAGGTACGCTTTTGGCGTACTCTCAAAAAAAATAGCAGAGTACTCTGAATCGGTCTCATTTTCGCAGGATCTAACTATTTTGATGGAAATCGACCCTACTCAGACGAGCGGACCGACCAGCCCCGTGCGGCAACACGCTCTAAACCCTAGCTTCTTTTGATCTCAAACCTTGTACTGCCAGCCCCAAAGTTAATCATGTTCCTGATCATAAAACAACGAACTTGCCGGTTCTTCCTCATCTGACAAAATCGCGAGCTCTTCGATCCCTAGATGAGATCCCTTCAAGAACTCAACACCACTGTGCCCCCGCCCCAAGGTGGGCGTCAACTCTCGTGGAAGTGTCACGGCAGATGTCCTCATGGAAGGACTTAGTTGTGGAGCCATTGCGACAGAGTTAGCTTAAAGGGGTTAAACGGGACAAAGGACACGAGGAGTTTATACTGGTTCGGCCCCTTGTGGTGAAGGTAAAGGCCTAATCCAGTTTGAGGTGGTATTGCTAGGGTTTCGATTACCAGGGAGCGAATACACTTTGCCTGGCTCTCGGTCTGTTGTTTCTTGCCCTAAGCCGCTGCCGGGTCGTCCCCTTATATACACTGGTTGACGCCCTGCGGCCTACAGAGTCCCGGCCGGCTCATACAAACGTGTCCGGCTCAGTGACATATCTTACATGCCTTACAATACAAGTTTACATATACATGGCGGTTTATACTCATGGGCCTTAAGCCGCCTCTCGGTTTGGGCCCTTTGACAGGCCTACTTCACGAACCGCCATCTTCAACATACTCATGGGCTTTTTCTTAGATGAACCGCCATCGGTATAACCTGGCCCCTCCTAGGCGGATCATATCCAATAGTCATATCCCCAACACCCCTCGTGAATGCACCATACTGACCGCCTCGTTTGTTGAGTGCGTCTTTCTTGGATACAGTGATGAGCATAAGAGTATCTCTAGCCGCGCCCCCAAGAGGCCCTCCCCAGATGTTTTTTCCGTGCCGGCGCCAAAAAAAATCGGCCCAGTCGCGCCCCCAGGAGCCCATTTTTCGTCGGCTTGGGCCGAAACCGACGCCGGCGGACCCAGGACGAACCCGGCGCGCTGGGGGGTGCCCGGGGGCGCCGGGGCAAGCTGTTTTGGCGCCAAAGAGGATGGGTCTGCCGAGTCAGCAGCACGCGCCTCGTCTTCCCCAATACGCCTTGGTTTCCTGCGGGGAATCAATGGCAAGGCTCCCGCTGGTCAGCCTTGCAATTGATTCCTGACAGGGCGGCGCGTTACGGGCGGGCGGGCGCGGCAACGCCTCCCCTTCCGCCATGCATTCACATGGCCTGGGGCTATAAAACCTGAGGCTTCCCCTCGCCGCTGGCCACACCAGCACGAGCCGCCGAGCCCAAACCAGCTGCCGTCCCTCCCGTCCGCCGCCGAGCTCTGCCGTCTCCCCTTCCCCTTTCCCCTTTCCATGGCTGAACGCTTCCCCGGCAACACCGCGGCGGCCAACAGCTTCAGCTGCCACTCGCTCCAGAGTGGGAAGCGTGGCTGCTGTTCGAGGCCAACATCCCGGCGATGCCGGACATGCGTGCCGGGCTGACGGGGTGGAAGCTCAGCAACGGGGGCGTCCCCATCCCCCCGTTGCCCGACGCCGACGCGCGCCCCGGCATCTTCAATGCCGAGGTCGACCGTGTGCGTTCGTCCCTGACGGACGAGCAGTGCCCTCCCCTAGTACGCCGCTGACAACTGCGTGGCGTGGGCAGACTACTTCCAGCGCCGGCAGGCGCAGAGGCTGGAGTCCACCAACGGGGCGCCGGTGCTGAGCGGCCTCAAGAACAGTGACGGCCGCCGCATCTGGTGTGGCGTCCCCGGCCGCACACTCCACGAGGTGCTGGCGTACCTCGAGTGCAGCAATGACCCGCCGCTCGCATACCCCGCCGCGGCGGCCGAGGGTGCCCCCCCCCCTCCCCCCGCCGGAGCGCCAGGCCATGGGCGCCGAGGAGGTTCGACGCCTCCTCCTCTTCCTCCTCGTCCTCCCACTCTTCCGGCTCACCGGCCCTGTTCCGCGTCACGGCTGAGCCCGCCGCGGAGACGCCGCTCGACCGGCACACCCACAGCGCCGGTATCGTCATCAACGAGGGTGGCAGGTGCACCCCCTCCTCGGCTCCTCCACGCTATGTTAAGCCAAAGACGGAGCCGGGGCTCGCTGCCGTCAAGACGGAGCCGGGGCTCCCCGTCGTGAAGACGGAGCCCGGACTCGCTGGCGGCGCCTAGGAGAAGGAGCTCGACGACATGGCGGCCCTGAAGTGGGTGCGCGACGACTGGGCGCAGACGGAGCTACAGCGCCAGCGCCTCGCCTTCGAGGCCTTCGAAGCTCGGCACCGGGGTCGGGACGAGGGAGGCGTGGTCGTCCTCGACGACAACGACGACGTGTCGCCGCCACCGGTCCGCCATGGAGACGCCGGGCAGGGGTCCAGCAGGGGCGGCCACACCATCAAGAAGGAGAAGTCCGACGACGAGGACGGCGGCGACGTAGGCGACTTCGCCGTGCTCAACGACTTCTTCGCCCCGTAGTTGTTTTTTTTTAATAACTTATGTAACACCGAACATGTCCAATATTTATGTCAAGTTTGCCGAATTTTAGTCGAACTTTGCCGGATTTGGTTTTTTTCAAAATAGAAACTCGCGTCTGGGGGGCGACCCTGGGGCGAGCGGCTGGGAACCCGCTCGCCTCCGTGCCAATTTTAGCGTCGGCTCGCCCCCAGGGGGCGCTTAAAATCGCCGCTTGGGGGGCCAACGGCTGGAGATGCTCTAAGGGCTCTCAGTGTTAGGATCCTGTCGGTCGTCGGATGTGTATTTCCTAGGATGTGACCTTTGATGAGTCTCGTCCCTTCTACCCGCGTCCATCCTCCTCGGCCTTTTCCATGGAGGACATTTCTTTTCTCATGTTTCTGGATACACCTCCCGTTGTGCCCAATATTCCTATTCCTCGCCCTGCTCCTCATCCCGCTGTTGCAGATCTGATGTCGTCCTTTCCTACGTTTTCTTCTCCTTCCTCATCGCATGACTCTCCACCTTCATCACTGACACATTCCCCGTCTCCACCTCTTCCCCCCTTTCCTTTCCATTATACTCATCGTACACGTATTGCGGATGAGTCTACTCATGTGCCCTCTACTTCTAGTGTGTCGTCTTCCTCCTCTCAGCCGACTTATGGTCTTCATTCTCGGCCTTGTCACCCCCCGACTGATGTTCTCCTTCTCACTATGGTCTTTCGACCGTTCTTGAGTTGACTTCTTATTGAGATGTTGTTCATCCTGAATGGCAATTTGCGAAGGCAGAGGAGATTGTTGTGCTTGAGAGAACTGACACGTGGGATCTGGTTTCTATTCCTCCCGGTGTTCGTCCCATCACTTGTAAGTGGGTCTATAAGATAAAGACTCACTCTGATGGTTCTCTTGAGTGTTATAAAGCTCGTCTTGTGGCTTGTGGCTTTTAGCAGGAGCATGGTCATGATTACGATGATACTTTTGCTCCTGTGGCCCATATGACCACTATCTGCACACTTCTTATCGTGGGCTCTATTTGCCATTGGTCTGTTTCTTAGTTTGATGTGAAGAATGCCTTTCTAAATGATGAGTTGTGTGAGGAGGTTTATATGCAACCACCACCTATGTATTCTGTTCCTAATGGCATGGTTTGTCGTCTTCGTTGCTCTCTCTATGGCCTTAAGCAAGCCCCTCGTGCTTGGTTTGAGCGTTTCGCCTCTGTGGTGACTACCGCTGGTTTTTCACCAGTGCTAATGATCCAGCGTTGTTTGTCCACCTTTCTGCTAGTGGTAGGACTCTTCTTATTCTATATGTTGATGACATGATCATCACTAGCGACAATTGTGGGTACATTGCCTTTGTCCAGGCCCGTCTTAGAGAGCAGTTCCTTATGTCTGATCTTGGTCCTATTTGTTACTTTCTTGGGATTGAGGTTTCCTCCACCTCTGATGCCTTTTTTATCTCTCAAGAAAAGTATATACAGGATCTTCTTACTCGTGTGGCTCTTAGTGATGAGTGCATTGTTGATACTCCTATGGAGCTCAATGTTCACCTTCGCGCTTCTGATGGTGAGCCCTTGTCTGATCTGACGCGTTATCGTCATCTTGTTGTGAGCCTTGTCTATCTTGTTGTCACTCATCTGGATATCTCCTATCTTGTTCATATTCCGAGTCAGTTTGTTTTTGCTCCCACTTCAGTTCACTATAGTCACCTTCTTCATGTTCTATGATATCTTCGTGGCACGATCTCTCATCGTCTCTTTTCCCCCGTTCTGGTTCGTTACAGCTCCAGGCCTATTCGGATGCTATGTGGGTTAGTGATCCTTCAGATCGCCCTTCACTGTCTGCTTATTGTGTTTTTCTTGGTGGTTCTCTCATTGCCTGGAAGACAAAGAAATAGACTGCAGTTTTCTGATCGAGTGCAGAGGCCGAGTTGTGAGCTATGCCTCTTCTGACGGCAGAGGTGATCCTCTTCGTTACTTTCTTGGGATTGAGACTTCCTCCACCTCTGATGGCTTTTTTATTTCCCAAGAAAAGTATATCCAGGATTTTCTTACTCGTGCGGCTCTTAGTGATGAGCGCATTGTTCATACTCCTATGGAGCTCAGTGTTCACCTTCGCGCTTCTGATGGTGAGCCCTTGTCTGATCCGACGCGTTATTGTGTGAGTCTTGTCTATCTTGATGTCACTCGTCCGGATATCTCCTATCATGTTCATATTCTGAGTCAGTTTGTTTCTGCTCCCACTTCAGTTCACTATAGTCACCTTTGTGTTCTACAATATCTTCGTGGCACAATCTCTCTTTTTCATCGTCTCTTTCTCCCCCGTTTCGGCTCGTTACAGCTCCAGGCCTATTCGGACGCTACGTGGGCTAGTGATCCTTCGGATCGCCATTCACTGTCTGCTTATTGTGTTTTTCTTGGTGGTTCACTCATTGCCTGGAAGACGAAGAAACAGACTGCAGTTTCCCGATCGAGTGTAGAGGTCGAGTTGCGAGCTATGGCTCTTCTAACGGCAGAGGTGATTTGGTTATGATGGTCACTGGAGGATTTTGGTGTTTCTGTTACTACACCTACCACCCTCTTGTCAGACAGTACAGGTGCTATCAGTATTGCGCGGGACCCTGTGAAGCATGAGCTTACCAAGCATATTGGTGTTGATGCTTTCTTTGTATGTGCTGCTGTGCAGGATCATATTATTGCCACTGCAGGAATCCAGTATTTTTCCGTCTGCCACGGCGGACGGCAAAGGCACGGACGGCGGACGGCAAAGAGCTTTGCCGTCCGCCGCGGACGGCAAACAACTCCGGCAAAGACAGGGTCGGCAAACAGGTCCTTTGCTGTCTGCTTTCTGAAGCAGACGGCAAAGAGCCCTTTGCCTACAGCGGCGGACGACAAAGAGGAGGGACGGCAAAATACTAGACGTCCGCCAGCGTTAGTCCGTTAGGTGGCTAACGGCGGCCTTTGCCGTCCGCCAGCTAACGGCAAATTTGACCACCCCTTTACCGTCCGCCAGTTGACGTCAGCAGCGCGTCAGCACCCAGGCTGCTGCCACGGATGTTAGGTTGGTCACTTTCTTTGCCGTCCGCTAGCAGACGGCAAACAAGCTTTGACGTCTGCTAGCAGACGGCAAAGAAAGTGTCCGTTAGGTGGTTCTTACTAGTGGGCCACCCTCCCTCTTTGCCGTCTACTAGCAGACGACAAAGCTTCTATGCCGTCAGCTAGCAGACGGCAAAAAGCTGGCTGGCGGCAAACACCCTCTTTGCCGTCCGCTCTTTATTTGCCGTCAGCTTTCTGTAAGCTGATGGCAAATACCTTCTTTGCCGTCAGCTAGCAGACGGCAAAGAGCTGGCTGACGGCAAAGATCTTGATTCTAGTAGTGTGCTCTTCATTATGTGCCTTCCGGGTTACAGCTAGCAGACTTCTTCATGAAGGCCCAGACTAGAGCGCAACATGGATTTCACCTCTCCAAACTCAGCGCTGTGTATCCACCAGGAGTTTGAGGGGGGGTGTTTGATACTTCTCCAATGTATCTATAACTTTTATTATTCCATGCTATTATATTATCTGTTTTAGATGTTTAATATGCACTAATATGTTATTTTATATTACTTTTGGGACTAACCTATTAACCTAGAGCCCAGTGGCAATTTCTGTTTTTTCCTTGTTTTTGAGTTTTGCAGAAAAGGAATACCAAACGAAGTCCAAACGGAATGAAACCTTCGCAATGATTTTTCTTGGACCAGAAGACACCTGTTGGACTTGGACTCCAAGTCAGAAGACCTTGGAGTAGATGACAAGCTACAAGGGCGCGCCCTAGGGGGGCGCCCCCTGCCATGTGACCTACTCCAACACCCCCTGACCTAATTCTTCATCCTATATATTCACATATATTCCCAAACCACCAGAAGTATCCAAAAAAACACTTTTCCACTGCCGCAACCTTCTGTTCCCGTGAGATCCCATCTTGGGGCCTTTTTCGGCATCCTGCCGGAGGGTGATTAATCACGGAGGGCTTCTAAATTAACTCTATTGCCCTTCCGATGAAGCGTGAGTAGGTTACCTCAGATCTACGGGTCCATAGCTAGTAGCTAGATGGCTTCTTCTCTCTCTTTGATTCTCAATACCATGTTCTCCTTGATGTCCTTGGAGATCTATCCAATGTAATCTTCTTTTGCAGTGTGTTTGTCAAGATCTGATGAATTGTGGATTTATGATCAGCTTATCTATGAATATTATTTGAATCTGCTCTGAATTCTTTTATGCATGATTTGATATCTTTGTAATTCTCTTCGAACTATCAGTTTGGTTTGGCCAACTAGATTGGTTTTTCTTGCAATGGGAGAAGTGCTTAGCTTTGGGTTCAATCTTGTGGTGTCCTTTCCCAGTGATAGTAGGGGCAGCAAGGCACGTATTGTATTGTTGCCATCGAGGATAAAAAGATGGGGTTTACATCATATTTCTTGAGTTTATTCCTCTATATCATGTCATTTACTTAATGTGTTACTCTGTTCTTCATGAACTTAATACTCTAGATGCAGGCAAGAGTCGGTCGATGTGTGGAGTAATAGTAGTAGATGCAGAATCATTTTGGTCTACTTGACACAGACGTGATGCCTATAATTCATAATCATTGCCTTAGATATCGTCATAACTTTGCTCTTTTCTGTCAATTGCTCGACAGTAGTTTGTTCACCCACCGTATTATTTGCTATCTTGAGAGAAGCCTCTAGTGAAACCTATGGCCCCGGGTCTATTTTCCATCATATAAGTTTTTGATCTACTATTTTGCAATCTTTTGCTTTCCAATCTATAAAGCAAAAATACCAAAAATATTTACTTTATCTCTTGTTTAGTTTCATCTATTTCCATCAGATCTCACTTTTGCAAGTAACCGTGAAGGGATTGACAACCCCGTTATCGCGTTGGGTGCAAGTTGTTTGATTGTTTGTGCAGGTATTGGTGACTTGTGCGTTGTCTCCTACTGGATTGATACCTTGGTTCTCTAACTGTGGGAAATACTTATCTCTAATTTGTTGCATCATCCTTTCCTCTTCAATGGAAAAACCAACGCAAGCTCAAGAAGTAGCAGGAAGAATTTCTGGCGCTGTTGCTGAGGAGATCTACACCAAGTTAATGCATGCCAAGTACCCATCGTAAACTCTCATCTCTTGCATTACATTGTTCACCATTTTCCTCTCGTTTTCCTCTTCCCCACTTATAAAACGATTTTCTAAAGATTCGCCCTTTTCTTCGCCCTTTTTCTGTTCGTCTTCTTTGTTTACTTTTGTTTGGCCTTTTGTTAGATTGGTTTGTTGCTACCATGGTTGAGTCTAGGGAGGTTATCGTTGAGAAGGATAGCAGTAACAATGGGGGAAACTTTGATGCTTTTGCTAATACAAATCCTCATGAAGAATCTACTATCTTACGCACTAAAAACCTTCGCATAGGTAGTGGAAATATTATTGGAAAGGGGGTTATTCAAGATTTCTTTACTTGTGCCGGTGCGCTTCCCACGTTAGGTGGACCGATTCTACATAAAACTAGTAGTCTTGCGGATGCTATATCTTTGCTTGTGGTTGAACTTGAAAGACAATTTGTTCATATGCATCCATACATACAACGGATTTTTCTAGAGTTTTCTAATATTGAGCATTCTTTTGTTAAGCGCGTCGCCACAATATTTCTAACCCATGAATTTAGATTTATTATGAAAGAAGCTAGTGAAATTTCCATGCATTATAAATTAGATGGTGGTCGACCTACCATAGAGGGGGTTCTCTTTAATCAAGAGGAAATAATGCGTTTACAATCTCTAGATCATGTTGCTTATAATGAAAATTTAAGAAAGAGGGTCCCTACCGATGTTTTAGTTGATAAGATTTCTGAACTTAATGATAATTTTGCTATACAAAACAATGGATTGGGTTTATCTTTGGACACAAGCTCATGACCTTTTGCCAAAAGAATGCTTACAATGATGAGCTGGTCGTACAATATGAGGGGCCGAAGGACGAACCAATTCCTCCCGAGCTTGATCTTAGGGATCCTTATCCCGTTAAATTTAGCCCACTTTTTCTTACCATGAAGAAAACTTGCTGCTGAAAAAAGGGAGTATGAGGTGAGCTTTCGAGATTTGCCTTATCATTACTATGATTATACCTACATCTATTTGTGTTTTTATGCCTAGCTAAGGGCATTAAACATAGCGCTTGTTGGGAGGCAACCCAATTTTATTTTTGTTCTTTGATTTTTGGTTCTGTTTTTCAATAAATAATTCATCTAGCCTCTGGTTTGATGTGTTTTTGTGTTTTAATTAGTGTTTGTTCCAAGTAATACCTTTGGGATGGCTTACGGTGATAGTTGATTTGATCTTGCTGAAAAACAGAAACTTGTGCTCCCAGTCCCAGAGTTTTTAAAAATCATATAAGTGTGATAAAATTCTGAATTTTTTACACAAGCTTTATATACAAATCGCCTCCGTTTTCCTAATTTCATAATTTTTAAAGTTACAGAAGTATTCGAACTATCCAGACTACTACAGACTGTTCTGTTTTTGACAGATTCTGTTTTCTATATGTTGTTTACTTATTTTGATGAATCTATGGGTAGTATGGGGGGGTATGAACCATGGAAGAGTTGGAATAAAATAGATATTACACCAATATAAATAAAGAATGAGTTAACAACAGTACCAAAAGTGGTGATTTATTTTCTTATACTAATGGAGCTTATGAGATTTCCTGTTGAGTTTTGTGTTGTGAAGTTTTCAAGTTTTGGGTAATGATTTGATGGCCTACGGAATAAGGAGAGGAAAGAGCCTAAGCTTGGGGATGCCCAAGGCACCCCAAGGTATTCAAGAACAACCAAGAGCCTAAGCTTGGGGATGCCCCGGAAGGCATCCCCTCTTTCGTCTTCGTCCATCGGTAACTTTACTTGAGGCTATATTTTTATTCACCACATGATACGTGTTTTGCTTGGAGCGTCTTGTATGATGTGAGTCTTTACTTTTTAGTTTGCCACAATCATCCTTGTTGTGCACACCATTTGAGAGGGACACGCATGAATTGTGACTTATTAGAATAATCTATGTGCTTCACTTAAATCTTTTGAGCTAGGCAATTTTGCTCTAGTGCTTCACTCATATCTTTTTAGAGCATGGCGGTGGTTTATTTTATAGAAATTGTTGAACTCTCATGCTTCACTTATATTATTTTGAGAGTCTCTAAACAGCATGGTAATTTGCTTTGGTTATAAATTTAGTCCTGATATGATAGGCATCCAAGAGGGATATAATAAAAACTTTCATATAAAGTGCATTGAATACTATGAGAAGTTTGATTCCTTATGCTTGTTTTGATACATAGAGATGGTGATATTAGATTCATGCTAGTGAGTAATTGTGAATTGGAGAAATACTTGTGTTAAGGTTTGTGATTCCCGTAGCATGCACGTATGGTGAACCGTTATGTAACGAATTTGGAGCATGAGGTATATTTTGATTGTCTTCCTTATGAGTGGCGGTCGGGGACGAGCGATGGACTTTTCCTACCAATCTATCCTCCTAGGAGCATGCGCGTAGTACTTTGTTTCGATGACTAATAGATTTTTGTTGAGTCCATGGATTATACGCACTCTCACCCTTCCACCATTGCTAGCCTCTCTAGTACCGCGCAACTTTCGCCGGTACCATACACCCACCATATACCTTCCTAAAAATAGCCGCCATACCTACCTATTATGGCATTTCCATAGCCATTCTGAGATATATTGCCATGCAACTTTCCACCGTTCCGTTTTATTATGACACGTTCCATGATTGTCATATTGCTTTGCATGATCATGTAGTTGACATCGTATTTGTGGCAAAGCTGCCTTTCATAATACTTTCATACATGTCACTCTTGAGTCATTGCACATCCCGGTACACTGCCGGAGGCATTCATATAGAGTCATATTTTGTTCTAAGTATCGAGTTGTAATTCTTGAGTTGTACATAAATAAAAGTGTGATGATCTTCATTATTAGAGCATTGTCCCATGTGAGACAAAAAAAGGGGGAGGCCAATGAAGCCAAAAAAAAGAGAAAATAAAAAAATGAAAGAAAAAGAGAGAAGGGGCAATGTTACTATCCTTTTTCCACACTTGTGCTTCAAAGTAGCACCATGATCTTCATGATAGAGAGTCTCCTATGTTGTCACTTTCATATGCTAGTGGGAATTTTCATTATAGAACTTGGCTTGTATATTCCAATGATGGGCTTCCTCAAATTGCCCTAGGTCTTCATGAGCAAGCAAGTTGGATGCACACCCACTTAATTTTCTTTTGAGCTTTCATAAACTTAGAGCTCTAGTGCATCCGTTGCATGGCAATCCCTACTCACTCACATTGATATCTATTGACGGGCATCTCCATAGCCCGTTGATACGCCAGTTAATGTGATACTATCTCCTTCTTTTTGTCTTCTCCACAACCACCATATTCTATTCCACCTATAGTGCTATGTCCATGGCTCACGCTCATGTATTGCGTGAAAGTTGAAAAAGTTTGAGAACATCAAAAGTATGAAACAATTGCTTGGCTTCTGATTGGGATTTTGCATGATTTAAATATTTTGTGTGATGAAGATGGAGCATAGCCAGACTATATGATTTTGTACGGATAGCTTTCTTTGGCCATGTTATTTTGACAAGACATAATTACCTTGTTAGTATGCTTGAAGTATTATTGTTTTTTGTCAATATTAAACTTTTGTTTCGAATCTTATGGTTCTGAACATTCATGCCAAAATAAAGAAAATTACATGTATAAATATGTTAGATAGCATTCCACATCAAAAAATTTATTTTTATCATTTACCTACTCGAGGATGAGCAGGAATTAAGCTTGGGGATGCTTGATACGTCTCCAACTTATCTATAATTTTTTGTTGTTCCATGCCATTACATTATCTGTTTTGGATGTTTTATATGCATTAATATGCTATTTTATATTATTTTTGGGACTAACCTATTAACCTAGAGCCCAGTGTCAGTTTCTGTTGTTTCCTTGTTTTTGAGTTCTGCGATGTAAAAAACACGCAGAAAACAGCAACTGGCACTTGGCACTATGTCAATAGGTTAGTACAAAAAAATGATATAAAATGATTATAAAACATCCAGGATTGATAATATAACAGCATGGAACAATAAAAAATTATAGATACGTTGGAGACGTATCAGGATCATGAAGAGAAAATTTTATATGATAGCTACATTGTTAAATTTGATTATGATCCTACATGTAATTATTATGAGAGAGGAAAGTATGGTTGTAGAAATTTTCATGTTACTAAATTACCTCTCGTTATATTGAGATCGTCAGTGTTTTGTTCCTCTTATTTGAATATGTTAGATGTTTCTTGTCTTGGTAATTTGTTTGCTTATAAAATTACTATGCATAGGAAGTATGTTAGACTTAAATGTGTTTTTCATATGTTTATGATGCTCTCTTTGTGTTTCAATTATTATCTTTCGTGTGAGCATCGTTGAAATCTTATGCCTAGCTAGGGGCATAAAACGATAGCGCTTGTTGGGAGGCAACCCAATGAATAAATTTTATTTTTGCCTTTTTTATTTCTGTTCTTGAGTGTTTGCACAATTATTCTACTATTATGATTGTGTTTTTTGTGTTTTAATTAGTGTTTGTGCCAAGCGAAGCCTTTGGGATCATGTTTGGTGATCATTGATTTGATCTTGTTGAAAAACAGAAACTTTTGCGCCCAGTAGCCGAATTTTAAAAAATCACAGAAGCACGATAAATTTTTTATTTTTGTAAAAATGATTTATATACAGCTTGCCTACATTCTCCTAAATTTTCAGATTTTTTGGAGTTACAGAAGTATGGACAAAGTCTAGATTACGACAGACTGTTCTGTTTTTGACAGATTATGTTTTCGTTGCATTGTGTGCTTATTTTGATGAATATATGGATTGTACTGAAGGGTATAAGCCATTGTAAAGTTAGAATGCAGTAGGTATAATGCAATAATAAAATATGAATGGGTTTGCAACAGTACTTAGAGTGGTGATTTGCTTATTATACTAATGGATCTCTCGAAGGTTTTGTTAAGTTTTGTGTGATTGAAGTTTTCAAGTTTTGGGTGAGATAACGATGGATGAAGGAATAAGGAGTGAAAAGAGCCTAATCTCGGGGATGCCCATGGCACCCAAGTTAATATTCAAGGAGAACCAAGCAACTAAGCTTGGGGATGCCCCGGAAGGCATCCCCTCTTTCTTCTAACGACCATCGGTAATTTTACTTGGAGCTATATTTTTATTCGTCACAAAGCATGAGTTTTGCTTGGAGCATATTGTATTATATGAGTCTTTGCTTGTTTTTCTTTTTAGTTTGTCACAAATATCCTTTCTGGACACACCTATTTGAGAGAGGCAAAATTATGCTATGATTTGTTAGAATTGTTGTATGTGCTTCACTTAAATTTTTTGAGCCATGGAATTGCTCTAGTGCTTCACTTATATCTTTTTGAGCATGGTGTGATTTAATATTTTTGAAGAAATACTCTCACACTTCACTTAGATTATTTGAGAGTTAGTAAAGCTTTGAAGAAATTATCTCATGCTTCACTTATATTATTTTGAGAGATAAAATATTTTATGCTCATATTCTTCACTTAAATTTGTTTGAGCTTGTCAAAAGCAATTGCAACATATGAAAATAGTCCCAAAGTGATAGATATTCAAGAGGGATATAATAAAAAAATTATGAAGATCATTGGACAAAATAAACTTGATTCTTTGTAATAGTTTTGAGATATGATGATAGTAATATATGAGTCATGTTGGTGAGTAATTATGCTTTAGTAAGAATATTGGTGTTAAGGTTTGTGATTCCATATGCAAGCACGAAAGTCAATAGTTATGCAATGAAACTACATCCTACTTATGGTGCATTATTCGGTGTTAGTTATGCTTAATGCTCGTTTATGAGAATTTTCGTTTCTTGGTTGGTTGCTTGTCAATCTTTTTGCTAGCCTCCACTTGTACTAAGTAGAAATACTACTTGTGCATCCAAAATCCTTAAAACTAGTTTTGCCATATGAGTCCACCATACCTACCTATATGTGTTATTTCTGTGCCGTTCTAAGTAAATTTGTATGTGCCAACTCTAATTTTCAAAATGAATTTCCTTTTTGTGTGCTCATACCGCGCACGAAGCGGCAGGGGTGGCCAATATTTTCCATGGTAGATGTGTTATTCTCAAGATGAGTGTTTATTCACTTGTCATTGCACGAGAGAGTACGGCAGTAATAGGGATGCCCAGTCCCGAAATGAAAAATAAATTTACTTTATGTTGTCAAATAATAAATTCGTTGGAAAGTGTTGGTATGGATGGTACCCGTGGATACGGCTAGCCGTGGAGTGTGAAAGTATGGTGGAAAAAGGAATGGACTTTATTTTATGTTTGAGAACCGCCTATGATATATCTAGCATGGAAGTGTTGGGAACTACTCGGTCGTATTCGTTGACGGGAAAAGCATGGCTCTCAAAATATTTTTATCTCTCAATTTAAGCTTTGACCTCTGGCACCTCTACAAATCGCTGCTTCCCTCTGCGAAGGGCCTATCTATTTACTTTTTTGCAAAAAAATTGAGTCTCCATCTTCTCTTATAAAGCACCAACTAGGGAGCACTATGATCGTACTTGAGCATTGGATGTAGCTAATATTCGAGTGTGTTTTGTGAATGGATCAATGATTGATCATGATGGGCTAGGGATAACTTTCTTTAGTGTTGATATTTTGAAACACAAGGTTGCTTGTTGATATGCTTGAGAATTGAAGTTTCATGTCAAAACTAAACTATTGATTTGAACCATTTAAAGGTCCAAATGTCCATGCTACAAAAGAAAATAATATGTGATGAACATGTTAGGCAGCATTCCACATTAGTTTTCATCATTTACCTACTCGAGGACAAGCAGGAATTAAGCTTGGGGATGCTGATACATCTCCAACGTATCTATAATTTTTGACTGTTCCATGCTGTTATATTATCATTCTTGGATGTTTTACAATCATTTTATAGCAACTTTATATCATTTTTTCGGTACTAACCTATTGACATAGTGCCCAGTGCCAGTTGTTGTTTTTTGCTTGTTTTTTATTTCGCAGAATATCCCTACCAAAGGGAGTCCAGATGATGCGAAACTTTTTGGAGATTTTTTTTTGGACCAGAAAACAACTTGGGAGCCAAGGAAGCACCTCGGGGAGGCCCATGGGGCCCACAAGACACTAGGGTGCGCCAGAGGCCCCTGACGCGCCCTGATGGGTTGTGGGGTCCACGGGGTTCTCCTCCACCGCCTCTCAGCTCTATAAATAGCCAAATATTCCAGAAACCCTAGGGGAGTCGACAAAACACAATTCCAGCCACCGCAAGTTCCAGAACCATGAGATCCAATCTAACACCATCACAGAGGGGTTCATCATCATCATTTGTGCCTCTGCGATGATGCGTGAGTAGTCCACCATAGACCTACGGGTCCATAGGTAGTAGCTAGATGGCTTCTTCTCTCTTTTTTATTCTCAATACAATGGTCTCTTGGAGATCTATTTGATGTAATGACTTTTTGCGCTGTGTTTGTTGGGATCCGATGAAGTCCGAGTTTATGATCTGAACTATATCCATGAATATTATTTGAGTATTCTTTGATCTCTTATATGCATGATTATTTATAGCCTCGCATTTGTTCTTCGAATCTTTAGTTTAGTTAGGCCAACTAGATCGATTTTTCTTGCAATGGGAAGAGGTGCTTTGTGATGGGTTCGATCTTACGGTGTCCTCACCCAGTGACAGAAGGGTTAGCGAGGCAGGTATGTATCGTTGCTATTAAGGATAACAAGATGGGGTATATTCCTACATGAATAGATCTTGTCTACATCGTGTCATCGTTCTAATTGCATTACTCCGTTTCTCCATGAACTTAATACACTAGATGCATGCTGGATAGCGGTCGATGTGTGGAGTAATAGTAGTACATGCAGGCAGTAGTCGGTCTACTAATCTTGGACGTGATGCCTATATATTGATCATTTCCTTAGATATGGTCATAATTATTTGTTCTTCTATCAACTGCCCAGCAGTAATTTGTTTACCACCGTGTGCTATTTTCTAGAGAGAAGCCACTAGTGAAATCTACGGCCCCCGGGTCTATCTTTTATCATATTGCTTTCAGATTTATCATTTACCGAATTTGTTTTGACATCTATTATTCCAAAAACCCAAAAATACCTTGTTGCACTTTTTCTTTATTTATTTTATTTCATGCTTTATTCTGATGTATTTATCCAAACACATGCTATTCAATCTATCTTTTTACCGAGGAGGGATTGACAACCCCTCTTACATGTTGGGTTGCGAGGATTTGTTCTTTGTGTGCAGGTACCGTTTACATAGTGTTGCTTGGTTCTCCTACTGGATTGATACCTTGGTTTCATAACTGAGAAATACCTACCGTAGCTGTACTGCATCATCCTTCCTCTTTGGGAAAATATCGACGCAGTTTCAGGACGCATCATATGGGCATATAGAATTGCTTATAAAAATCCCATGGGTATGTCTCCGTATAAAATGGTCTATGGAAAAGCATGTCATTTACCTCTTGAGTTAGAACATAAAGCTTATTGGGCAATTAAAGAACTTAATTATGATTTCAAACTTGCCGATGAAAATAGGTTATTTGATATTAGCTCTGTAGATGAATGGAGGACACAAGCCAACGAAAATGCCAAGTTGTTTAAAGAAAAATTTAAAAGATGGCCTCACAAAATAAACCATAAACGGGAATTTAAAGTAGGTGATCAAGTTCTTTTGTACAACTCTCGTTCAAACTCTTTGCAGGAAAAACTTCTCTCCAAATGGGAAGGACCATACATCGCCAAAGAAGTATATCGCTCCAGAGCTATCAAGATTAACAATGCAGAAGGCACTAATCCAGGAATGGTGAATGGGCAAAGAATTAAATATTATATCTCAGGTACGCCCATTAATGTTGAAACTAATAATGTTCAATTAATGACACCAGAGGAGCACATAAGAGAGACCTTCCGGAATGCTCCAAAACCCTCTAAAGGACTAGGTATGTGGTACGGTAATTAAACCGACTCCAAAAGTTCCATAAAAATACTTTTTGTTTATTTCAGAATATATAAAAAAATTAGGAAAATAATAAACAAACGAGGAAGTGCACCAGGAAGCAACAAGCATGGGGAGCGCGCCCTACCCCCTTGGGCGCGCCTCCCGAGCTTGTGGCTCCCTCGTGGACTTTCCGGACTCCATTTTTCTTCCATATTACTTGTCCTGCATGAGAAAAAAAATATTATATATACTCTCAGATGTTTTGACCACCATATCGCAAGTTTCTCCTCGGCCCTTGTTTTGTGCTATTTTTTGTCAGATCGCCAAAGCCAGACATCATGTCTTCCTCATCCTCCAACAATGTGGAAGACGATGCTTGGTTGATGTTGATGGAGCTTAGAAGAGAAGAGGAGGAGGAGGTCACCATGGATGAAGATGATGGGGATTCGCTAGAAGTGCACCCTCTGGCTTTTGAGAGTGGCACCCCAGCCGGCATATCCACAACTCCAAACCCCCATCAATCCATGCGAACGGCATCTAACCCAGGAAGCCCCGAGATGCCAGAGGGACCTGCCCCTAGGAGGCCCTTACATAGGTTACATTGGAACAATTTTCATAATTTGGTCCATAATTATGGGGTTGAGAATACTCCTCGTTGATAAAAATTGTTAGAAGTTGACAAACATAGCATTGGTCATTAGTGCAATCCATGAAAAAAGTAATGAAGTAAGAGAGGTCTCACATATAAATATACTATCTTGGACATCTTTTATGATTCAGTCCCCATCAAATATTCTATATCAGTTAGTTGACGTTGGACAAGGAAGACAACGTAATGAGTTACGGTTGCTTATATTCACATAGAAGTTATATTGTCATGGATCCTCTAACATGTGGTGCTTGTCTAGGATCTTTTGCTAGCCAAAATTCACACTAAGTAGAGATACTACTTATGCATCCAAAACCCTTAAACCCAATTTCTTTCCATGAGTATCCACCATATCTACCTATGGATTGAATAAGATCCTTCAAGTAAGTTGTCATTGGTGCATAAAGCAATGAAAATTGCTCCTAAATATGTATGATCTTTTATAGTAAGGAAATATAAGCTTTGTACGATCTTGTGATGGTAAAGAAATAAAAGCGACAGACTGCAAATAAAGGTTGCTATCACAAGGGGCAATACAAAGTGATATTCCTTTAGATTAAGAGCTTGCACATCCAAAAACAAAAAGTGCATGACAACCTCTGCTTCCCTCTGCGAATGGCCTATCTTTTACTTTCTTGTATTTATTCTTATGCAAGAATCGATTATATTCATCCCTATTCCACTCTATGTACTCTTTAGTGGCAAGCATCATGTAGTGGGGATAGATCCAGATACATATATCCAGTTGAATATAGGTGATCATGAGTAATTATTGTTGACATTACCCCTGAGGTAAATAAGTTGGAAGGCGAAACTATAAGCCCCTATCTTTCTATGTGTCTAACTGAAACTTTTGCTCTATAAATATGCTCTGAGTGTCAGCAATCATAGAAGATTCACTACAGGAATCACGCACTTTGTTGTCTGCCATGGCGGACGTCAAAGAAATGTCTGGCGGACGGCAAAGAGCTTTGCCGTCCGCCAGCAGACGACAAAGGACCTGGACGGCACACATGGCAGCTTATGGCCGTTAGGGGGTTAATGGTGCGCTTTGTCGTTGTGACGCCCTTGATTCAATCGTACACTAATCATACACGCAAATGTGTACGATCAAGATCAAGGACTCACGGGAAGATATCACAACACAACTCTAGACACAAAAATAAAATAATACAAGCTTTATGTTACAAGCCAGGGGCCTCGAGGGCTCGAATACATAAGCTCGAAAACACAAGAGTCAGTGGAAGCAACAATATCGAGCACGACATGAGTTAGACAAGTTTGCCTTAAGAAGGCTAGCACAAAAGCAACAACGATCGAAAAGGCAAGGCCTCCTCACTGGAGCCTCCTAACTACTCCTGGTCATCGGCGGCCTCCACGTAGTAGTAAGCATCGGCGGTAGCATCTATCTTCGGGCTCGCCATCTGGTTGCATCAACCGGAAAGAAGAAGAAAGGGGAAAAGGGGAGCAAAGCAACCGTGAGTACTCATCCAAAGTACTGCAAGCAAGGATCTACACTACATATGCAACATTATCAAAGGAAGGCGGTATATGTGGACTGGGCTGCGAAATGCCGAAATAGAGAGAAGGCCTAGTCCTATCGAAGACTAGCATCTTCTCGAAACCACCATCTTGCAACAAGCGGAGGAGTAGAATAGCATAAAGTAAAGTAGTAGTGTTATCAACCTCGGCGGAGATCCTTTCTCGACTCCTGCGAGAAAGATATCCCGAGCCATACTATCCGATTACCATCACCATCCAGTTCTCATCACCATCCAATTCTCATCACCAAGATCCGATTCTAGTTGTATCGATCGGGATACAACTCCAAGTGTCCGCTACCGTAGGACAGGCTATCGATAGATGTTTTCTTCCTGCGGGTGCACCAACTTACCCACCACGCCGCTTAACTCCGGCGGACACACTTTCCGGGGTCATGCCGGCCTCGGCCAAACAATACGCCGCAACCCGACCTAGGCTTAATAGAGAGGCCAGCACGCGGACTAAACCTATGCCCCCAAGGGTCATGGGCCATCTCCCGGAACTCCTGACGTTGCGTCGCGGCGGTGAGCAGACCTAGCTACCTCCTTCAACAAGGCGGCGCCACGCAGTCCAACCCGGCGCGCCACTCGATCGGCGACGTCTATTAAGCTTCGGTGATGCATACGACGCAGAACGCCCATACTATGCCCACGTGATGGTTAGTGCTATCGGGCCGAGGCCCTCGGATCAAATATCCAAATCGTAGTGGATTAGGAACGCGGTAAAAGCGAGACTCACGAAAGATGTGACCTGTTGCCCGCCTCGAGGACTTGCGGCAAGGGCTAGGAATGCCCGCCACGCCTCGTAATTATCTCGCGGGCACCTCCGTGCCAACCCGACTCCACATCACTGCAATTAAGCTCGCGGGCACCCTCGGGATCGACCCGTCTTTAGTAACATGGCTCAGTGTAAAGTCATAGTAATCAAGGTAACGGTGTGTCTAAACATCAATGGGAAAACCCGAGGAATCACCCCCGGTGAATTCCACTTGATGTAGTTATCAAGGTGAACGTAAGAGGATTCACCCTCGAGGTCCACACTTGAGGGGTTGCACGACAGACTCGTATCGGAAGTGGTTAAAGAGGAAATCACCCTCGATGACCACGACCGGATAGCTATACTGAGGTTAATATCGGAAGTCTTTGTAGAGGTTTCACCCCGGTACTCGATAGTAACCCGGTAGTGTCGAGCAACTAAGGGAAGTGATGTGCGGTGTCGGGGCCTGGTCTTCGACCCGTTGATCGGGTCTTCGATTATCCAACAAGGCGATCGGACACGAGTGGGGTCACCGATGGATCTCTAAGCAACCTATACTAAGCGTTTAGGATAAGCAGGTAAGGTACAACAGTAGATACAAAAGCAGGCTATGCATCAGAATAGGTGCAAACAATAACAGTAGCAAAATCTAATGCAAGCATGAGAGAATGGAAAGGGCGATATTGGGATGATCAAAGGGGGGGCTTGCCTGGTTGCTCTGGCAAGGAGGGGTCGTCGTCGACGTAGTCGATCACAGGGGCAGCATCGGTCTTGGGGTCTACCGGAGAGAAGAGGGGGAAGAAACAGTAAATATAATGCAGACATAGCATCACAAAGCAGAACTTGGCAATATGTTGTGCCGGGAGTGACCTAACGTATGGCTACACGATAAAGGTGAAGGGAGAATCAACCGGGAATGTTTTCCCGGTTCCGGACCTCTGTCAGGTAGATGACCGGAGGGGGAATGTCCCATGTTCAGCATGCTAGGGGCATGTGACAGATGAACGGACCGCTTATTCGGATTCGTTGGATTTTTCTGAGCAACTTTCATATAGAAAACATTTTCATCCGAGTTACGGTTTATTTTCTATGAATTTTCAAAGTTTTAAACATTTTTCTGGAGTTATCTAAATTAACAGAAACAGAATTATGACGTCAGCATGGCGTACGTGTGATGTCAGCAGTCAACAGTCCGGTTGACTGGTCAAAACTGACATGGGGGACCCGCCTGTCATAGACAGTGCACTGACAGAAGTTTAAAACTAATTTAAACAGAGTTATTTAGCAGGAAGGCCCCACCTGTCATAGACTAATTAGCTAAACTAATTAGTTTTAGTTATTAAAACATTTTAAAAGGAGGATTAAGCGGTGGGGCCCACACGTCAGGTGGCTGGGGCTGCCCAGTCAGCAGTTGACTGGGTCAACCCGGTCAACTAGGCCCGTGGGGCCCGGCCGGCGATGGCCACAGGGTGGCCCAGTCGGCCACGCCGGCGGCGGCGCCGGTGGGGCCCTCGCCGAGCCTCCCAGGCGGAGATCTGTTGGATCTCGCCGAATACGGCTCGGGCGGCCGTTCGGTCTGTGGCCGGTTGTTTTCGAACGCCGCCTAAATCGCTGGTCCGATGGTGGCGGCAATGAGCGGAGGGCAGCAAGGACACTGCGACGAGCCGGGCGGCAGCAGCAGACGACTGAGACGGAGGCGCGGCCATGCGTCGGGATTCACCGTCCGGCGGCCAAAATGGGCACGGGCGAGCGTGTTCGAACGGGGAGAGACCGGCGCGTAGCATGGTGAGGCCGGCCGGAGCTGGAGCTGCTGGAAACGGCACTGGCGAGGAGCTAAGGCGGCGGCGAGCTACGGGCCTCGTCGGGGACGGCAACTACGGGCATGTTGGGGCGAGGAGAAGAGAGCGGGGAGGAAGGAGAGCTCACCGCGGAGCACAAGGAGGCTCGGTGGCGGTTTAGGAGCTGCAGGGGTGGCCGGAGTTGTTGGCGAGGCGGCGGTGACCCGAGGAGGAAGACGGGGTGGATCCGGCGCTGCGGCGCTCCTTGATCCCGGAGTGCTACACCAGAGGGCGAGGAACTCGACGGCGAAGCGGACGAACACGTCGGCGAGGCGCAGGGACGGCAGTCGCCGCGGTGGTGGTCGGTGGTGGCGACATGGTTGCTCGGCGAAAAGGGGATCTGAGGAGAGGGAGCAAGGGCGAGAGGATGAGGGAGAGCGTGAGGGGGCAAGGGGGGAGGGGGCCCGAGGAGGCGGGGGTTGCTGGGGTCCTTATCCTCCCAGCCATCACCGGCGAGGGGGTCGGGCGGCGACGAGCACGCGCAGGCGCTCGGTCGGACGCGCCCGAGGAACAGGGATGAGGGGCGAGGGGTTTGAGTGGGCCGGCGTGCCCTCATGGGCTAAGGCCCAGGGGGCAGGGGGCATCTCTTTTCTTTTTCTCCTTTCTTTGCTTTCTGTTTTTTTAAACAGAGATGGGTAAGAAAATATTGGGCATGCTATTTGCTTAGGAAAAATATGGGAAGTGCCCCTTTTATTCCCTGGTGATCTTAGATAGCGCCACAAATATTTTGGAGACCATAAGAATTCATTTGGTATTTTTCATAAACAGGATAGCATTTAAAAATGCTGAATTGGTGTTTTTATAATTGCTAATGCTCATCTTTGCACAAAACTGATGTTGTGTTCCTTAAACAATAATTGTTATGGAATTTTTGACAAATGATGAACATTTTTCCAGCAACTTTTGAGCAACTTCAAACTTCACTTGAATTTGAATTGACTGGAATTTCAAATGGGATATTGAACAAGGGTGATTAAGCACTGTTTGGAAAAATGATTAGCTTAATCACAGAGGTTACTGTAGTATGACACCGGGGGTGTTACAGTCGTCTGCTGGCAAACGGCAAAGACCATTGCACCTTTGTCGTCTGCCAGTAGACGGCAAAGCAATCAAATAGGCCAGCCCCAGGTTGCACAGGTAGCTGCCATGTGGCGGCTTTGCCATCTGCTGGCTGATGGCAAAGCTCTTTACCGTCTGCCAGCTGACGGCAAAAAGCCTGTATAGCCCCTGTTTTTATTAAATTCATTCAATTTCAACACACAAATTTCACAGCAGACATATGACATATCCAACACACAAGTTTCATCATATATACATACATAACCAACACATAGTTCCATCCATACATATTACAATAGTTTGACATTGTTCATCCAACACCTATCCATCCATTCATATAACAAGTTCCACATTGTTCATCGATACCAAAGAAAAGAAGAAAGGCAAAAGAAGCACTCCATCCATTCAAGCTTCCGTGAAGTAAATGAAATCTGCAAAATGGGAAACAAGAAAGTTAGAAGAAGAAGACTAGAATAAGAAGTAAGCATACTTAGGTAAAATGGAGCTAACCTAGCTAATTATGCCATTTTTGAGTGAACTAAGCATATTATGCCATTTTTGATATAAAGCAGCTAAGTATAGCTAGGTCTTTATTGACCTAACCTAGGTAACTAAGCATAATAGAGAAAACTTAGAGCTAACTTAGGTCATTTTGGAGAAGAAGAAGAAGAAGAATGTCGGGGAAAACGACACCTATGAGATCACAGGGAATCCCTACTACCGTTGGCGGGGCGCGGGGCTGTGCAAAGAGCGGGTTTAGAAGATCAACGCAGGGGAATTTTATCCAGGTTCGGGCCGCAAATGATGCGTAATACCCTAGTCATGCTTGTATATTTAGTGTTCTTGAGCTCCTGAACTAGTTGCGGTGCATGCCTAGCCCAAAAAGTCTCAATCCTCCCTCAGTACGCCTCGGGCCTCCTTTTATATGGCAAAGGGGTCGCCACAGTGGCACACATGAGGTGGAAAGTATGTACAGTGTACGAGTCTATCACCTGGCACCGTAGGACAAACACACTTAATGTGCTGCCGACGTGCCCTCTTGCTTTATCGGGGACGGCAAAGAAGCTTGTCCCGTCCATCGCCGCCTCGCCTTGCTTCGACGCGCGTCCAAGGAGACAAGGCATGTAGCGCCACGCTGGCTGGCTAGCTGCTGAGCTGGTGCGGTGGAAGGGTCTTCACGAAGATCTGCATGCCAGCACGGAGGTGCTTGCCTGGTTGGCCTAGAAGCTGCATGCTGCCACGTAGGTGCGTGCCTAGTTGGCAGGCTGGCTGCTGCGTCGGAACGGCCATGGGGCAGCGAAACCTTGGTAAGTGCGGGCCTGGTTGTGGCTCCGTAGATGTCCACGGCAAGGGTCTTGTGGGCGTCCCCGTCAAGGGTCTTGCTGGGGGCCTTCGTCTTCTGGTTCTCATCTAGTCTTGCAGGCCTCTGGTCTTCACAAAGATCTGCATGCCATCATGCAGGCGCCTCCCGAGCCTTGGTTCCAATGTTGTCGATGGTGTCGGAACCCTCAGGCTCAAGGGTGGCGGTCTTGCTAGTGTTGGGTAAGTTGCCCCGGCAAGGCTCCTTGCCGGGGGAAACCCACCTTGCCCCTTCCTCTGCCCTGCCAAGCGTGGCCGTAGGTGTGGCTACAACTGCCCGTGGTAAGTATAGGTCATTTTTGTGCTAACATAAGTAATTATGCCATTTTTGAGCTAACGTATGTAAAAATGGATCATTTTGGAGCTAACCTAGGTAAACTTGGTCATTTTGGAGCTAACCTAGGTAAAATGGATCATATTGGAGCTAACCTAGGTAAAATGGGTCATTTTGGAGCTAACTTAACTAATTATGCCATTTTTTACATAAGTAAGCCAAGTGTATGTCATTATTGAGCAAACCTAGGTAACTAAGCATATTAGAGATAACTTAGCATATTAGAGCTAACTTAGATCATTTTGGAGGACACAAAGCTAAGTATAGATCATTTTGGAGATCTAACATACCTGACATAGTTCACTCCTCCTTCTTCTCCTTCTCCTTCATCATCCTGATGCGCTTAGAGCGGCGAGGCAGTGGGATGTAGTCTTCTACCACAATTGGCATGGTCATGTCGCCCGGCTGTGGGATCGCCGGTGCCACCACCATCGTGAGGTCATTGTCAGGCACCACCACCATCGCGAGGCCATCTTCAGGCAGCATCATCACTAGGTCATCCTCAGCCACCACCATCTCTAGCCCATCGTCAGCCACCACCATCGCTAGGTCATCCTCAGCCACCACCATCTCTTGCCCATCGTCAGCCAGCACCTCCTCATCCCCATTCTCCTCCTCTTCTTCCCCACTCCATTCCGGATCATCCTCGCTGGTGCTTTCGCTGTACCAAACTCACTGCTGCTAGTGCTATAGCCAGAGTCGCTGCCGCTGCTCCGATTGCCTAACCAAATGCAACAAAGTTTTTTTAACAATCAGTGTGAGACAAAGCCAAATGGAGCGGAAGAAGAGGCAGAGCGGACTGGCATCGTCGTCGGCCTGGTAGCGCATGCGGCACATAGTCGTGTTGAACACCTTCCAAGTCATACTCCAGTGTGGCAGAGTGTAGCCTGCGGTGGTAGCCTCCCACCATCTCTGATAATCAACAACATCAACAACACTTAATTAATTTCGTAGGTTAGTTGGCAATGGCAATTGGCACCCTTCAAAACTAGGGATTTTTTAGACATGAAAGAAAACTGAAAATGTTGAAAAACAGAGCATAGTAATCTAAAAAACACAACCGAAATTAATTAAGTGTTCTGAAATCAATAAAAGCACAACCAAAATCAATTAAGTGTTCTGAAATTTTGCACTCATTAGCAACCACTTCAGATAACACGAAGCAGCACCATTTATATCCAATCAAAGAAAGGCCTCAACAAATGTTTCCAAATCAGTGGGTTTTTGGACCACCAAAACACAACTTAACATAAAACAACAACTTATAAGAAATAACCCTACCATATAAAACCCTAAAAAAAGTCAAAAACTGAGGCCGATGATTAGACTAGAACCTCTTTGTTCTGCTTAATGAAATTATACATCTAGTAGTGTATAATTTATGTACAAGAGCATGGATCTAATCGGGTCTCGACTTGAATCTTTGATCATCCTATGGTGGTGCTGATCACATTTTGAGGTCTATAATGTGGAAGAGGATGGATTGAGGAGGCTGTTCAACAACGATTGCAGTTTAGAGCATGTTTTGATTGGATGTGCGTTCTTCAGGGTCTTTTATTTCCAAGTTATTTCCCTCTGCACTTGCACACATTTTGAGGTCTATAATCTGGAAGAGCATGAATCGAGGAGCCTGTTCATCTAGCTACTGTCTGCTTTTCATTTTTTTGAACAAGATGTATTAATGTTAAGTTGACATTACTGTTGCCTTCAGCTGCATCCACTTTGTCATTAATATTAAGTTGACATTAATGTTAAGTTGACATTACTGTTGCCTTCAGCTACATTGATTGTGCATGTGATTTATGAAAACATATTGTCATAATATGAGGCACTGGAGTTACAAAATCACTTGAGTTGCAGAGGTAATCGACTACGTACAAGCATGACCTAGTACAACTTGCTTGTACATGTTACAAAATCACTCTTAGCATATAAACTTCCAAAATTTACTAGTATTACGTACAAGCATGACCACTACTTGGGCAGTACTACGACCTGTGTACAAGTGTATGTAGCCACAATCACGCGGTGGAGTGGATCAGCCGATGCTATCTACAACTTCGCCAAGCAACAGGTGACAAAAACAACAACGACAATCAGTAGCGTAATAATGTATTCTTTCCATATATTAGCTACGAGGATTATGAGTCGCTACAGCTAAGCTTTACTACTAGATCAAGAACAAACTCATCACACCTTGCCAATCGAACAAATAAGAAACGGTAAAAATAGAGGACGGGTGCGAATTAATTAAGCAACTGTCTGGTGCCAACAACGATGGCGCGACCTCACTAGATTAACGCCAGGCGGAGGCCACGGCCACCACGCGCTGCTTCCATCCAAGCCGGAGCACGCCGTTCTCCAGCTTCACGACGAGGCCTGGCGGGGGAGTGATGGCGTTGGGGTCTGGTGGTCGGCGACGGGACTCAGGCGGCGAGGCAGAGGCGACAGCGTTGGAGAGGCGAGGCAGAGGCCTCGGGCGGCGACGCGCGGGGTCGGAGCTCGGGGCGGCGAGGGCGAGGGGTTGGCGCGGCGGGCGAGGCGAGGGGGAGGCGGTGACGGGGCAGGCCAGACCTTTGGGACGGGGGGTCAGGGGGTCGGGGCGGCAGCGAGGGCGGGGTTCGGGGTGGGGGCGACGGCGCGGGTGAGGTGAGGGCTGGGAGAGAGAGAGGGAAGGGTGAGGTGAGGTGGGGCGCTTAGTGGGGTGGGGCTGGAGGGAAACGGCCGTTAAAACGGCCAGTTTCTTTGCCGTCCGCTGGCTGACACCACAGAAGCTTTGCCGTCCGCTAAGAAACTGGCCGTTAGGTCGTTCTTACAGTCCGCCACACACCATTTTTGCCGTGACGGCAAAGAGAAGGCTAACAGCAAACATCTTCTTTGTCGTCAGCTCTTTTTTAGCCAACGGCAAAGAGCTGGTTGACGGCAAAGATCCTGATTTCAGTAGTGATTAAATGATAGTTGAGTATGTGAACTTGCTAAACAAAGCTCTTAAATAGACTCTTTCTGAAAATATGATGGATTGTGATTGTTTCAGTGACTAAAATTATAGTTTGTTAGTTTCCAATCAAATTTATGTTTCATACTTTAGTTTGTGAATGAATTGTTACTTTAGTATGAGAAGTTTTATGATGATATATTGTTGTTATGATAATGACCATGATGTTTCCATGGCCATATTTTATTTTTGTCAACACCTCTCTCTATGTCTCTAAACATGTGGTCATGATTATTGATTTCGGCTTTTGCTTGAGGACAAGCGACGTCAAAGCTTGGGGGAGTTGATATGTCCATTTTGCATCATGAATTCCTACTACTATTTATTGTATTTTGGACCATTATTTCACTTTATGATAATATTCTTATGTCTTTTCTCTCTTAATTTTCAAGTTTCACATGAAGAGGGAGATTGCCGACAGTTAGAATTCTAGACCAAAAAGGGGTGCAACAGAGATAGCTATTCTGTACAACTCCAAATGATCTGAAAATTTACGGAGTACTATTTTGGAATATATAAAATATATTGGAGAAAGAATTGCCAGAAGGGGACCCACCAGGTAGCCACAAGCACTGGGGCGACCCTACCCCCTCCCCTGTATGCTCCCGTGCTTGTGGGGCCCCTGGCAGGCCTCCCGGGCCCATCTTCTCCTATATGATGCCATTTTCCCTAGAAAAAAAAATCAAAAGAAGACTTCGGGATGAAGCGCTGCTGTCTCGAGGCGGAACCTGGGCAGGAGCACTTTTGCTCTCCGACGGAGCAATTCCGCCAGGGACACTTCCAACCGGGAGGGGGAAATCGAAGCCATCAACATTAGCAACAACCCTCTCATCGTGGGAGGACCAAACTTCATCAACATCTTCACCAGCACCATCTCATCTCAAACCCTAGCTCATCTCTTGTATTCAATCTCTGTCTCAAAACCTCAGATTGGTAGTTGTGGGTTGCTAGTAGTGTTGATTACATCTCGTAGTTGATGCTAGTTGGTTATTTGGTGGAAGATTGTGTGTTCAGATCCTTGATGATATTCAATACCCCTATGATCTTGAACATGAATATGATTAGTGAGTAGTTACTTTTATTCTTGAGAACATGTGAGAAGTCTGGTTATAAGTAATCATGTGAATTTGGTATTCGTTCGATATTTTGATGATATGTATGTTGTTGCTTCCTTTAGTGGTGTTATGTGAACTTCGACTACATGATACTTTACCATACTTGGGCCTAAGGAAGGCATTATGGAGTAATAAGTAGATGATGGGTTGCTAGAGTGACAAAAGCTTAAATCCTAGTTTATGCGTTATTCCATAAGGGGCTGATTTGGATCCATATGTTTCATGCTATGGTTAGATTTATCTTAATTCTTCTTTCTTAGTTGTGGATGCTTGTAAGAGGGGATAATCATAAGTGGGAGGCTTGTTCAAGTAAGAACAGCACCCAAGTACCAGTCCACCCACATATCAAATTATCAAAGTAGCGAACGCGAATCAAACAAACATGATGAAAGTGACTAGATGATAATTCCCATGTGTCCTCGAGAACACCTTGCTTACTATAAGAGACCGTTCCGGCTTGTCCATTGCTATAAAAAGGATTGGGCCACCTTGCTGCACATTTGTTACAATTGCTACTTGTTGCTCGTTACAAATTACCTTGTTATCAAGCTACTTGTTACCTATAATTCCCGCTACCTGTTATCGATAATTTCAGTACTTGCAGAGAATACCTTGTTGAAAACCGCTTGTCCTTTCCTTCTACTCCTCGTTGGTTCGACACTCTTACTTATCGAAAGGACTATGATTGATCTCTTATACTTGTGGGTCATCAGTGCCGCTCAGCGGATCGTGACAGTTTTCGGCTGGTTTTACATAATTAACTAGTCAACTATTTTTCTTCTTAATTAATTCAAGAAACAAATATTTTTCCTTCTTTAAAAAAAGACAATTCACAAAAATATAGGATCTGATTATTTCATCAACCGTATTTTACAAGCTCAATTCACTTGTTCCAAACTGATTTTCACCAACTTACACTCCATTTTGCATCCGTTAAATCAATCTACTATATTAATTCTAAAATATCCATCTTGTTCATAGTAAAAAAATCCATCTTGTACTTATGAGACCTTGAAAACTTGTTTAATGTGTTTCCACCACTCCAAATCCAATTTTAGAACAAACCACAACATACTTCATTAATGAGAAAGTTCATGTACTCCGGGCTTATGTTGTCGTTGCCATAATGTCTTCGGTTCCCACATCATTGCAGCTTCATGAACAATACACCAACGAGTTGGTAGCACTCATGATACCCTCTCCATATCCTTCTTAGCACCTTCTTGCATTTATGCAAAGGGACATTGTTTGTTTCACAAATTCAACACATTGAGAATAGATACCAACAAAAAGGTAGTACCCCATGTTATAGTTGTGTCCATTAAGATTGTAGTTGCATTCCAGAGCAGCCCCGTCACAAAGTCTCTTGAACAACAGAGATTACTAGAGCACATTGATATCTTCGTGACAACCAGGCATGACAAAGAAAGCATGTCAAATCCACAAGTCCTTTGATGGCACCGCCTCAAGTATGATTGTGGCCTCTGGTGCGACCGGTACTGCACATGCAAACCTTTCAGGCAGTTCTTCCATTGCTAAGGAATGCAATCAACTGGACCAACATACCTAGGACACCTCTAGATGTCCAATTTGCCAATAACTTTTTGTGCGTGCCAGGTCAAAAAAATTGTGTGTGCTCGACAGTTGGTTGTCTCAAGTTCTTCAATCCAAACCCCCATCTGGACAATCTCATCAACGACATATGTGGCTATACCATATGCAAGCATCTGAAGAGCAACCATGCATTTGTGCATAGGAGAGAAGGACAGTTGTCCGCAACAATTCTTCCTCAAATTGAACCAAGGATCGTATTCCTCCACATCATTCAGTATGCACAAGAATAAATGTTTGCTCATCTGGAAGCGACGTCGAAAAAAACTCTCATCGTACGTGGGGCTCGGTTTGAAGTAGTCCTTCTAAAGAAGCTGTACGGCAGCGATCCTATCCCAAAGAACAATTGTCCTACTCTTGGAAGGTCATAACATGCTCCACATGCTTCTTCATTTCTTCTTGGATGCTCATCATCATCATTATATCATCTTTGTCCTCTAAATCTGACGAACTCTTTGTATACAAATTTGTCAAGCTCCATGTTCTCGAAGTCAGCATCCGACGAATCCATCGTTTGCCTAAAAATTAGCATGAGAATAAAAAACAGTCCGGACATTTCGTCAAACAAATAGAGGCGGGTGAATGTCCGAAGGAGTAGGATCAGGGCGACGTCTGGCAACAATGACCGTGTGTGATGGCGGCAAATACAGCCAGAAGGAGTTTTGGGGCCGACGGTGATGACACAGTGGATTGGGACGGTGGCGGAGTTAGGATGGCGACGAAGTTAGGAAAGGGACAGCACAAACAAGGGCATAATAGAGGAGATAAAGAGGACACGTTGGGCTGGTTGGGGACGATTTGAAGAAATTTAGGAAGGGTCTGGCGTGTCGAATCCGACATGAGGGACACATCCGGGGACGTCCAAACGTCCACATATAGGCTGGGTTTAAAGAATGCCGGACATCCGAACATTTCGGTTGGCTTTGTGGGCGTTTTTCAATCCATCCATAAGGGACATCAACAGATGAATAGATTAAAGTCCCACTGCTCAAGTCATAACGAGATAACCATCAAGAAATCGAGGACGACACATCGGCAGCAAACTAAAAGCAGCACCTTTTCCCCGTAAAACTCAAAAGTCTGTTGCGACCTGGACTTTTGACCACATACAGCAACATAAGCGCCAACAATGTATGATTTTGCACATGACATGCTATAAACATTGGCTAGTAAACACAAGGACACCAAACACGCCGTGGTACGCATCAAGGATTACGGAGTACATGGCCTTATCAAGGAAAGAGATGTACACGTAGTAAAAATATGCCGCGACGCAAATTCAGTCAGCCATGGCTTAGCTCAGCTAGGTAGATTTTCTGGCAGTGTGGCTTGATAATTCCCCTCAGGCCTCATTTGGTAGACGTGGGTCGGAGGGGTTTTCCGAGGATTAACCCCGCGAGGCCCACAATCCTCGCAAAACCCCGTCGGCCCGTTTGGTAGGCGAGGATACATGGGCCGAACCCCCTCGATTCCCCTTCCATCCACTTCCTCCCACGCGGTTTAGAACCCTCGAGGCCCCCCTCGAGGATTTGGCCGCCCGACTCGTCAAGACGCCGCCGCCGACTCCTCCCCAAGACGCTGCCGCTGCCCGACGCCTCGACGCTGGCGATCTCGTCTGGCATACTGGACTTCTCCCCTGCGGTAAGTCCTCGCCTCGTCTCCCCTCTGCTCCCCTCGTCGTCTAGGGCTTTCTATCCGCCCGGCCATGGTTGCTACCTCGTCTCTCCCCGGCGACACCGTCTCTGAGCTGCCCGTCCAAACTGCCCGTCACCAAGTTTGCCAAGTTCGTCCCCCTCCTGGTGACCACTGTTGATCACGCAGTTGATCAATTTCATGGTCTGATGTGGATGTTGGGAATCGTTGGATGGATGATGATTAGTGCGTAGTCGTGGTTGGTTGTACGAGGATGTTTCTCTGGTGCTGCTTGATCTGTTAATGGAACAATATCTGCTACTCTGAATTTGTGACGAATCATATTAAGCGTAGTTTTGGGGGGAGGCTAACAATATCTGCTACTCTGAACAATATCTGCTTGATCTTTTGTGTGTGTTGTGCTTGATGAATTTGGTCTGATGGTGACATGACAACTGAGTGAGCTGAATATATTTCTTTGTTTGCCACTGATCTTATAACAACTAAGTGAGCTGAACATATAATTGATCTTCTAATCTTGACAAACCGAATATAACAACTGAATTTCTTTCTTTGTCAGTATATCGTTTCTGTTTAAAAGGCTTTGGTTATTTGACAAACTGAACTGCACGCCCCTGCTGTTTTATTAAATGTCATCTATGATCTTCCGGAGAGGCGAGGCGACTCATTTCATTGGAGGTCTAAGCAGCTACGTAGTCAGGCCCCTGGCACACAACACTACCCTGTTCTGATCCTTTCATCGGAGACGGTGATCCAGGAATTATTATACCTTGTTTTGCTATGTCTACGGTTGAGTATGGTGGCCTCATCCTTGTCATATGTCCAGCTTAAGCCCTGTATTCATCCTTGCTTGTTCTTGCAGTAGATGAAATTGGCTCTCGTAGCATTAATTACATGCCATTTCTGTGCTTAGGGAACTGCTGGTGAATCTTTTGCTACCTATAATCATATTTCATTTATCACCTCTTTTGTCTTCAGGTTGAGACTGTTCCCTGTAACTTCAAGTCTTTTTTCCAAGCTTGAGCCTTCTCATTTTCGAATCTGTGCATACATATATATGGACCCTGGACTGGCGAAGCGTATGCATTCCTGATTCCGTTGTTGGCAGAAAAGTTATATCTGACATCTAGTCTATATGGCTCTAGTTTAGTTGGTTTTAGTTTAATTTATGGGAACATTGGTTCTCTACTCTCTGATTATATGTGTCGTCTAGTCTAGTCTGCTAGTACTATCTTCCATGCTCAGATTATATAATACAATATGAAAATTTGTTAAACATCTAAGCAATGAAATCCTGTTTGTAGTTTCTCATTATTTAAGCAAGGAAATTATGGAGCTAGCTTCTTATGTATCCATCTGTTCATTGTTTTTCCGCATCTAACCCTTGGACCAATTCATCTGTTTATTATAGGGACCTAATCTCGCGGAAGACGGACGACCATGCTTTGCTGCCACAAGTCTCCTGGACTTTGTGCAGCCCGCAAACATGTCTTGGAGCATTCGCCGATCAAACATATGTTTATGTTGTGATGAGCCGTTAACTTTTGTTGACCGAACGTCTTGTATTTTTCATTTGGACCGTGGTATGTGGCATGTGTCATGTTTTTCATTTGGACCGTGGAATGTATGCATGTACCGAAAGTGCTTATCTGCACACAAGCACACATGCACGTGATATCTACGCTGTACCATTTTCATTAGAACCATTGATAATAGTACTTGTAACGGAGCATGTTTGTTGTTTTGTGTAATCTAGTTGCACTTTTCCTCCGTGAGCTTTTGAAGTTGTAAAAATTGCATTTTTAATTATAATATAGTGGTTTTGCAAACCTTGTGTATCAATCCCTGTGTACCAAATAGGTGAGGGGTTTGGGGTTTGGGGGTATTTGAGAGGATTGGGTGAAAGGGAGGGATTCACCAAATCCCCTGAAATCCCCTCCCTCCAAAACCTCTCAAATCCACGTCTACCAAATGAGGCCTCAGGAAATTGCGGAGTCCATCGACCATGACTGTACTTCTATCATGAGCTAATTTAAATCTCTCTTTTTACCAGAAAAAATAAATAAATAAGGCTGGCATAATCATTCAGAAGATTCATGTAAACATTGAACCCGTATCAAACGTGGCAGCAACATACCACTGGAATCTTGCCGTATATCCTTGTGAGATGGTCAGTTACTCCAATAGCATGAAAATACTGACATTGCAAAGAACAAATATTGACTCTTGAGTATGCAACACTCCCTTCGTTTCTCAATACCTAGCTTGCTAGTTCTAACATGCATACCAAGATCGATGCGCGAAAAAAAAACATGCATACCAAGATCAGCCGTTGACAAATGCATTCCTTGATATGGACTATGAATACATTTGAAAGAGGTTTATGATAGTATAGCTTTTATGACATAAGATATAACTCTTGTCAAAATTAGCATCAAAATTCGAGGATGGCTTATATAATTGGATGAAGGGAGTACAAGTTACGATTCAAATGAAATGTCAACTTAAACAGGTTTGCAACAAAAAACAAGCAGAAGCAAAAATGGGATTCGGCTTGTAGTACCTAGTACTCCCTCTATAAGGCGTACTTTGGCTAGGCACAAGGATTAAAGAACGGAATATTTAAGATGTATATTAAGATAGGTAAATTAGATGAGGGCAAATGAGAGAATGGAATATTTAAATCATCCATTCCATATAATTCAGAACAAGTTAACAATCCTTATATTCTGAGACGGAGGGTGTTTGCACTTTCACAGTATAATCATATTGCTCCAGACAGCCACACCCAGAAAAGAACTTCAAGACAAGCAAATCATGGCGTTCATTTGTCATGAAAGAACAAACCCTAACAGCATAGCAGCCTGATACATAATGGTTTGATCTACAATTAGTTTTTCTGTTTAAGTCAGCTTTATCTTCTGAACATATTTTGATTAAATGAAAATTAGTCACGAAATGGTTTCTTGCCAACAGAGAGACTACCTCATTCTTATGACCAATCAATGAACTGTAAGAACTCAACATATTTCAGTGATCCACTAGCATCCTTAACATTTCTAGCGTAATATTCGACTGCATAGTGATGTAGAGCAGTTGGCATGCAGTGGGTAGGGTTACTAATAAGAAACTGGCCAGTCCAGAAACACAGAGGATGCTGGTAGACATTGGGTCTTTTCCAATAAATAGAGCCTAATGTGATGTTTGCTTATGGGAATGCGCCAAAGTGCTGGAGATGTGTTTGAATAATGAGCCAACAATTTCAATAATGAGCAACTGGAGATACACATTGCCATCCAAAAGAAGCAAGACATAAGAATTTCAATAATGTGCCAACAATTCTCTCGTGGAACAAGCTGGGGTACTGATAGAAAGTCAAAGTCTAAAAGATAAAGTAGCCTTCTAATGGAAAAGGTTCAAAATGATGGATATGAACAGAGAATAACCACTATGCGAACCTAAAACATCACAGGTTTCAGCCTCCCTCAGTAAATTCTGCTAGCCCACCATAGGACCTGTATAAAGTCCAATCGTCATCCTGAAGCTACAAAACCTATCACAAGGCATCTTACCTCCCATGGAAACTGGAAAGGGAACCAAACAACCCTTCTTGTATGCCAAATGGTGTGACTATACATGGATTGCACACAGAGGGCAAAAACTGTACATACATGCATTGTCAAGTTCTCTCTCCCTCATGTGGATCATATATCATCCAAGCACAAATCAGAAGATCAAGAGAACTACACAAATCTACTCCACCAAGACCAGTCTTACAGCATGAATGAGCACTAAGAGGTATGAAATATACCTCTGTTCATGCATCGACAGGTAGATTTGCCTCCATGTCAGACTGTGATGTGGCCATGTCAACTCGCCATTGAATGAATCAACTGAGAGCAGCTGCCACATCCTCCAGTCCAAACTGACGGCCACCCAATCGTGATTCCTTACACCTTGCTGCAAAGTAGAACATCAGCCACACCACCATGAAGTACACCTCTGCAAATGAGTGGAGGAACCCGCCAAGAACTTTGCCACCAAATGTAACCATAATGAGCCGCCCCATGCTGCCACACACCACTGTCTCCCAGCACTTGATCAAGGTGGCATCGGTTGCCATCAATGACACAAGATAGCAGCCTTCCTTCACAGCATTGCGGCCAGGTGGACGCGGATCACGATCCATTGCAACCACCCATGGCACCACCGTGAACAACACCGATACAACAGCATCAAGAAGAGCCCACGCAATGAAGAAGCCATCAAGCTCTGGGCCAGAAATGGCTGCAGCAAGCCATGGGTTTGCAGATGCCGAAAACGGCATGAGCTTGGCAACCACAAAGAGCCTGAACAGCTGCGCCTGGTCGTGCACGTCAGCAAAGAACCAGAGGCAGAGCATCTGCACAACCGCATCCCGAGTCGCCCACCGCAGGAATGCAAACCCAGTGAGCCTCCTAGCGCCCATTGCCGCACCGGAAAGGAAGAACCCTCGCCGTCGTTCAGGCAGGTGGCGCCCGGCTACAGAAGCGAACACCGTGCCGAGAGCTATGGAGTGCACTGTGATGTACCCGAGGATCGCGAGCACATGAGCAGACGAGAGCAGAGCGAGGAGGTTGATGATCGCCGCAGCGTCGCGCCTGGTCAGGTCGAGCAGCCTGAGCTCACCGCCCCGGGGCGAGGCAGGCTTCTGCGAGGAAGTGTCGTTGTGGATGGCAAGGAGGAAGGGGGAAACGGATGAGGGGAGCAGCTGGGAGAGGGGTACGGGGTAGGGTTTGGGGGTGGAGAAGGAGGTGAAGAAGATGTTGTGGTAGGAGGCGTTGCGTCGGCTGGAGGGGGCGGAGGAGACCGGGTCGAAGGGTCCGACGAGGAAGTCGTCGTCTGAGAGGGAGGACGAGGAGGAAGTGAAGGGGGACCGACGGCGGGGGAGGTGGTGCTGCGGAGCCGGCGGGGAGGGCTGGGCGGGAGGGGAGAGGCGGAGAAGGAGGGAGCGGAGGGCGGGATCGCGGTCCGCGAAGGAGGAGAGGCGAAGCGTGCCAGCAAAGAGGGCTGACCGGAAGAGGAGGAGGAGGAGCGCCGCGAGGAGGAGCGGCGGGAGCGAGGCCGGGTGGAGGAGGTGCGCCGCCGCTCGGCGCAGGACGCGGCCGCCCGTACGCGCGTCCAGGCTCGGCGCCGGTGGCGCGGGCGCGGGCGCGGCGGCTGCCGGCATGGCGGTGGGAGCGCTGGGCAGTGGGGATCGGCGAGGCGCGGCGAGGGCAAATGGGGAATCGAGGATGCGGAGGTTGACGCGCGGGTGACGAAGGGAACTGGAGACACGGGCTAGGCTTGGGCTTGGGCTTGGGCTTGGGCCAGTCTGGATGCTTTGGTTGGGCTTGCTAGGGCGGCATGTGATTTTGGTTTGGGTTAGAGATTTCTTTCCATGTAGTACTATTGAAGAGAAGTAGGTTTTTCTTCTGCCGCTCATTGTAGCCTGAGAAATTTAGGTCCCCACCTTTTAAAAAGAAAAAAAAGGTTCCCTCGCCTCCAGCTGTCATCTTGACGCTGAGAGGTGGGGGGCCTCAGATCTTCAAGATTTCTATGTTCTTCATCAACGTCTAATGATTATCATAATTTTGCGAGTATAATTTTCCTCTCGTCCTTTTGACGGTGCCATGAGGTTAGAGAGTTTTTTGTCTTTGCAGATTCTATTATTCGGATCTGATGAGTTTATGTTGATGTGTTAAGGTTTTTTTTTTTGTTGGTCTGATTCTTTGTGAAGTTGGAATCTTGCATCGACACCATGGTGAAGATATAATGATTCGATGCCTTCACTTCTGGGGGGTGGGGGGTCATCCCCGGCCCAAGTACGTTCATCGATCAAGGCTTTCCATCTTTTTGGATGGGCGACTCAAAGTGCTTTCAAAAACCATTATTGATAATGTCCGTGCGGGTGAAAGAGTGACACCATCGTGCTCCAATCCAATTACAGCATGTTTACCGAAGTCTTCAGAGTATCTCTTCAAGCAGAGATTGATACCGCGAAGAAGGTGTTTTCAAGAGATTTCATTGTTATTCTTAGTCATATGACTTACTTTGTATTTTCTTAGATCTTAGATCCAAATTAGTATATTTGTAATTGTTATGAGTATGAATAAAGTTATAGGTGTTTCTCATAAGAAAAAAAAGAATTATTTCCATGTTACTCACGCGTAATAGATAACAGCATGCATGTTGGGTACAATCCATTATTGGTGGTTACTACTGTTTCACTCTCGGTTCTTTTTTGTGGGGGAAAAGCTCAAGGAATTTCACCGATGAGTACGATAAGGTGATTGTGTCTCTTCATATATTTTTTGCAGGTAACATTCTTTTTGTTTCTGATTGCAGCTGAAGATTTGTCATGCTTGTTAAAAAACAGGAGCGTGGGGATTCTTCAAAATCTTTGAGGTCTCAAATTGTGGCACTTATGAATTCTAGTCAATTATTTTCTTTTCGTAAATGACATCTAATACGTCTCCAACGTATCTATAATTTTAAATTGTTTCATGCTATTATAATATCAATCTTGGACGTTTTATATGCAATTACATGTCATTTTATATTATTTTTTGTGACTAACCTATTAACCCAGTGCCAAGTGTCAGTTGTTGATTTTTGCTTGTTTTTAGTTTTCCAGGAAATAGGTACCAAACGGAGTCCAAACGCTACGAAACTTTTTGACGGTTTTTTTCTGAAGAAGAAAGACCCTAGGAGCTTTGGGAGGAGACTAGACGAGAAGCTAGGAGATGGCAAGGCAACAGGGCGAGCCCTGGGGTATGCGCGCCCTGATGCCTTGTGGGCCCCACGTGGCTCCCGCCTGACCTAACTCCACCTCTGTAAATTCTCTAAAATTGAGAAACCAACAAAGAGCCACCCCCAAACACTTTTTCCGCTGTCGCAAGTTTTTGTTCTTCTGTGATCCCATCTGGAGACCTTTTTCAGTACTCTGTCAAAGGGGGAATCGATAACGGAGGGCTTCTACATCATCCTTGCAGCCTTCAAATGATGCATGCACTACTGCAAGATGGTCCAAACGCGACACTACGATCAGAGACCCTTCGACGAAACTGTGTGCGATGCCATAATCGCAAACGGTGGTGTAAAAAACCGTCAAAAAAGATGCAAAACGTTTGCGATGACGGATGCATCAAACACGGTTCATATTTTAGTTACGTGTGCGATGCAGGGCATACGGTTCAGTTCAATTAACTGTTTGCGATGAGGAGGAACAAAACAAACGGGCAACCAGATGAAGGTGTGTGTGATATACAGCATACGGTTCACTAGGATGAACTGTGTGTGATTAGGCAACACAATCGAAACGGTTCAACTGAACAAGATGTGTGTGATACGCGCAAACATGTCCGTAATCGTAAATGTGTGCGAAGACCAATAATAACACGTATTTATTGCTGCTAATAAGACGTGTGATTTGCTCGCTCTACGTAAGAATAACATGTATATATATAACTGAAATAAACATCCAATTACATAAGTGACTATACAGATCATTCGCACACACCTCAATAAACAATTGCATGCATTCTAAAGTAGGAGAAACGATCGTCTAGTCATCTACTTCTTATGACGCTCCCGCCACTGCTCTGTGGCTCGATCCCTCATCTGGGGCAGGAAGAAGACACTTCCTCATGTCAACGATCCGCCTGTACATCTCGTAGCTTGTGTACGCGTCCTTGGCCGCGTACTTGACATGTTGTTCATCCAGTCTCTCATGCCACACACTGTGCCAGGCGTTCTTGTCCTTCTTGCTCTCATTCTTCATCTTCATGTAGTAGGGGTCGATGATGGCCGAGGCGAGGTCAACCAGGGAGTTCAGTTTGTCTTTTGTCGCTGCCCTAGACCTTGTAGTGGTGCTGGATGTTGACAAGATTCGGGCATTTCAAGCCCGAAACCTTGAGCGCTTTTAGATCATTGGTGGTGTCCACCGTAGCGAAACTGTAGTCGGAGCTGTTGATAAACCTGGAGAAACGCTCGAAAGGCCTTGTGGCCAGGTAGTAGTGGTAGATGAGGACATCATGTTGCACGCACAACTGGGCGATAGCAACCTTCTGATCGTGCCCGACACGACCGATGGTGTACTCGAGGTCGAAGCTGACCACTTGGTACTTGTCCTCGGCAAGGAACTGCTCCATATTTTGGATAGAGCTCTCCATCGAGACCGGATCGTTCGTTTACACCACCGAGAGGGCCTTCCTCCTCACGTGGGTGTCCATGATACGTCCATTTTGCATCATGCTTTTATATCGATATTTATTGCATTATGGGTTGTTATTACACGTTATGTCACAATACTTATGCCTATTCTCTCTTATTTTACAAGGTTTACATAAGGAGGAGAATGCCGCAAACTGGAATTCTAGGTCGGAAAAGGAGCAAATATTAGAGACCTATTCGCACAACTCCAAAAGTCATGAAACTCCACGAAAGTTATTTTTGGAAATAATAAAAAATACTGAGCGGAAGAAATACGTTAGGGGCCACCACCGTCCACGAGGGTGGGGCGCGCCCCTCCTCTCGGGCCCCTGCTGGCTCTCCGATGGCCATCTTCGCTATATGAAGTCTTTCGCCTAGAGAAAATCATAAGCAACCTTTCGACGAGACTCGCCCACGAGGCGGAACCAATCTAGGGCTCCGCAGAGCTGTTCTGTCGGGGACACTTCCCTCCGGAGGGGAAATCATCGCCATCGTCATCACCAACGCCTCTCTCATCGGGAGAGGGCAATCTCCATCAACATCTTCACCAAAGACCATCTCCCTCAAAACCCTAGTTCATCTCTTGTATCCAATTCTTGTCTCCAAGTCCGGGGTTGGTACTAGTAGGTTGCTAGTAGTGTTGATTACTCCTTGTAGTTGATGCTAGTTGGTTTATTTGGTGGAAGATCATATGTTAAGATCCTTTATGCATATTAATACCCCTCTGATTATGAACATGAATATGCTTTGTGAGTAGTTACATTTGTTCCTGAGGACATGGGAGAAGTCTTGCTATTAGTAGTCATGTGAATTTGGTATTTGTTCGATATTTTGATGAGATTTATGTTGTCTAGCCTCTAGTGGTGTTATGTGAACGTCGACTACATAACACTTCACCATTGTTTGGGCCTGGAGGAAGGCATTGGGAAGTAATAAGTAGATGATGGGTTGCTAGAGTGACAGAAGCTTAAACCCTAGTTTATGCGTTGCTTCGTAAGGGGCTGATTTGGATCCATATGTTTCATGCTATGGTTAGGTTTACCTTAATACTTTTGTTTTAGTTGTGGATGCTTGCAATAGAGGTTAATCATAAGTGGGATGCTTGTTCAAGTAAGAACAACACCCAAGCACCGGTCCACCTACATATCAATTTATCAAATACCGAACGCGAATCATATGAACGTGATGAAAACTAGCTTGACGATAATTCTCATGTGTCCTCGGGAGCACTTTTCTCTATATAAGAGTTTGTCCAGGCTTGTCCTTTGCTACAAAAAGCATTGGGCCATCTTGCTGCACTTTATTTACTTTTGTTACTTGTTGCTCGTTACAAATTATCCTATCACAAAACTATCTATTACCACTTATTTCAGTACTTGCAGAGAATACCTTGCTGAAAACCGCTTATCATTTCCTTCTGCTCCTCGTTGGGTTCGACACTCTTACTTATCAAAAGGACTACGATAGATCCCCTATACTTGTGTGACGCCCCCGATTTAATCGTACACTAATCATGCACGCAAATGTGTACGATCAAGATCGAGGACTCACGGAAGATATCACAACACAACTCTACAAATAAAATAAGTCATACAAGCATCATAATACAAGCCGGGGGCCTCGAGGGCTCGAATACAAGTGCTCGATCATAGACGAAGTCAGCGAAGCAACAATATCTGAGTACGCACATAAGTTAAACAAGGTGCCATAAGATGGCTAGCACAAACCGATATCAGATCGAAGAGGAGCAGGCCTCCCGCAGGATCCTCCTAAGCTACTCCCGGTCGTCGCCGCCGGGCTGCACGTAGTAGTAGGCGCCCAGTGTAGTAGTCGCCATCGACGGTGGTATCTGCCCCGGCTCCATCGTCTGTTGCAGCAATCGAGTAGAGGTAGGGAAAAAGGGGAACAAGGCAACCGTGAGTACTCATCCAAAGTACTGCAAGCAAGGAGCTACACTACATATGCATGGATATATGTGTAAAGGGCCATATCGATGGACTGAACTGCAGAATGCCGTAATAAGAGGGGATAGCTAGTCTTAACGAAGACTACGCTCGACACCTATCTTGCAATGTAGGAGGGACAAACCAAGTCCTCCAAGTAAACATCATATAGCAATAATCCTACCGGCAATCCTCTGCTCATATCCCCGAGCGAGAGCGACCACCGGTTGTATCGGCACTTGGAAGGGTGTGTTTTATCAAGTATCCGGTTCTAGTTGTCATAAGCTCAAGGTACAACTCCAAGTCGTCCTGTTATCAAGATCACGGCTATCCGAATAGATTAACTTCCCTGCTGTGGGTGCACCATCTTACCCAAAGACGCTTGATCCCATTTGGCCGACACACTTTCTGGGTCATGCCCGCCGCGAAGATCAACACGCCGCAGCCCCACCTAGGCACAAGAGAGGCCAACACGCCGGTCTAAACCTAAGCGCCAGGGTGCAGGGCCCATCGCCTCGAAAGCACACCAAGACGTTATGTAGGGCGGCCGAAGCGCACTCTAGCCAGCGTGCGTTCAGTCCAATCCGGCTAGCGCGCCTCGTCGCGACGTCTCAAGTATTTCGGTGATACCACGACGCCGATACCCATAACTACTCCCGCGAGATGGTTAGTGCGTATAAGCTCGTAGCCAACCCAGATCAAATACCAAGACCTCGTTAAGCGTGTTAAGTAACGCGAGCGCCGAACAGGCCAGGCCCACCTCTCTCCTAGGCGGTCTCAACCTGCCTGCCGCCTCCGCCTCAAAGTAACAGCTTGGGGCCGTCGGGAACCCAGCCCACCTCTACCGGAATGGAGCCACCCGTCCTTTCACCCCCATCTCCTAATAGTACCACAGTAATGTAATAGTGTACAAGATATAGATATACCCGTGATCACCTCCCGAGTGATCACGGCCCGATAGTATAGCACGGCAGACGGACAAGGATGTAGGGCCACATATGAAAGTACTAGCATCCTATACTAAGCAAGAGGATAGCGGTAAAGATAACAACAAGAGTAACAAGGACAAAGCTATGCAGCAAGATAGGAGTATCTCAAAACAAGAATATGCTATACTACTCTAATGCAAGCAGATAGAGAAGAGTAGGCGATATCTAGTGATCAAGGGGGGCTTGCCGGTTGATCCGGCAAGAGAGAGGGTCGTCGGTGACGTAGTCGATCGCAGGACATCAAGATCGGTCTCGGGTCTACCGGAGAGAAGAGGGGAAGAAACAGTAAATACATAGCGAGCAAGTGCATAACAGACAACAGATGAGCTAGACGTGTTCTAACGCAGCACTAGGCGACATCGGCGAAGGGGGAAACATCCGGAAAGTTTTCCGGTTCGAGACGTCTGTCGATGATGAACCGGAGAGAAAAGTTTGCAGGTTCGATAGGTTAGGGGTGTGTGGCGATTTAACGGATCACGATCCGGATTCGCCTCGTCATTCGAGCAACTTTCATGTAGAAAGTATTTTCATCGAGCTACGGTTTATTTTATATTAATTTTCAAAGTTTTAAACATTTTTTTAAAATTATTCTAATTTATGTTAAAACAAATATTGTAAATGCAAAATGCTAGGTATACTCAGGAAGGTACCCAGCAGAATCAAAGAAGAGGTCGACTATCGGGGCCTCGTCAACTATCCATCAATGTTTGATCGACCATTGACTAATCAAATGGTGAATAGTGCATATGGGGCCCGCATGTCATTCTCTGGTAATTTTAACACCGGTTTAGCATTTAGAATTTAGTAGTGGGCCCCATCTGTCATTGTCTAATTGATTTTAGTTACTTAGTTAACTTACAGATGGATCCACGTGTCATACATTGTAATTACATTAACTTATTTAAATGGATTAATTAGCCTAGGGGGCCTACCAGTCAGCGTCTCAAGGGCTAATCAACAGAGCCATTTAGTCCCCAATGGTCAGGGACGCGACAACTGGCCGGGGTTAACCGACGGCGACCTTTCGAGCAGCGGAGACACGCCGGAGGTCCACGGGAGCGACGGACGAGGGCAACAGAAGATACCCCACCGTCACACGCATCTAGGGGGCTTCGCAGCAGGCGTTGGAGTTGCCGGAATCGTTGGGAACGACGAGTTCATGGTGGTGGAGCCACGGCCTACTCCGGGTGGTGCACGCACGGCGCGAGCGTCGTGTCTTGCGGTGGTGGTGGTGAACACGAAGCGCCAGCGAGCTCTCGACGCTGTGGTGCGGCAAACTTTGGCGACGGAGAAACGGAAAGGAGGAGCAGGGGGATCGAGGGGGAGCCTCACATCAAGCTGCAGGGAGGTCCGTGAGTTCGGGGGAGGCTGTGGCGGGTCGGAGAGGCGGTCGACGAGGTGCGGGTCGTCGGTGATGAGGCTGTCGGTCAGGGGCGACGACGGGCGGAGTAGATGGGCAAAGCGCGACATCGGGGACGGAGGAGGCCGGATCCGCGATGGGGCCTCGAGGATCCGTCCCATCTCCGGAGGAGGCGGCTTACGTGGCACGAACACGGAGAACCAGGCGGCTGCTGCCATGGCAGGAGCTTCTGCGAGGCGGCGGCGCAAGGACGGCGGTAGGCGGCGGTTCCAGGCGGCGTCGGGGCGGCGGGAGTCGGTGTGGATGCAGCCGGATCAGTCCGGGAATGGGAAGGGGCGACGGAGGCCGGCCGGACCTGGTCACTGGGACGGAGGAGGTCGGGGATCTCGCCTCCCACTGTGGGTGGCGGCGCACGGGAGGACAAGAGGGAGTGGGGGGATTCAGGAGCGAGGGTTGCTGCGAGCTAGGTTATGGGGGGAGTTGAGCTGGGCCTGGCGACGGGGTGGGCCGGCCAGTTCGACCGGCTGGGCCGAGGCGGCCCAGGGGAGTTTGTCCTTTTTCTTTTATATTTTCAGTCTTCTAGTTTCTTTATTGTTTTCTATTTAATTTGTAAAATTAAATGAGTTTTGCTAGAGATGAGACTTGTCACATAAATCAAGCACCTTATTCCTAGGAGACATAAAAAGTTAGAGGCCAAAAGGAGTTGCCTAACCATTTTTATAATGAAAAGGCTAAGTTTAAATGGTGCTGGACCACTAAATAATTTCCAGGAGCACTTTCGGAATACAAAAGGGTTGGTTCCAACATGACAAATATCTAGGGATTATTTGCCACACCTTGAACATTTTAGTTTCATTGTTTGAAAACTTTTATTATTTGCTTGGTTTTAAACTTGAGTTCGAACCGGTTTCGAACTAACGCGAGTTTATCCACAGTAACCGAGGTGACGTGGCAATATTAGTGGGGATTACTGTAGCATAATTACCCGGGCGTCACAACTTGTGGGTCATCAAGACTCTTTTCTGGCGCTGTTGTCGGGGAGTGAAGCGCCTTTGGTAGGTGGAATTTGGTATGGAAAATTTAATATAGTGTGCTGAAATTTACTGTCACTTGTTACTATGGAAAGTAATCCTCTGAGGGGCTTGTTCGGGGTATCTTCACCCCGACCAGTAGAGCAAAGAGTTGCTCCTCAACCTACTGAACCTACTGAAAATGAAAATGTACCCTTTGAAGTTCCTTCGGGTATGTTAGAAAAACTGCTAGCTAATCCTTTTATAGGAGATGGAACAAAGCATCCTGATGAGCACCTAATCTATGTGGATGAAGTTTGTGGATTATTTAAGCTTGCAGGTATACCCGGTGATGTTATTAATAAGAAGGTCTTCCCTTTATCTTTGAAGGGAGATGCATCGACATGGTATAGGCTATGTGATGATACGGGGTCATGGAACTACAAACGATTGAAATTGGAATTTCATCAGAAGTTTTATCCTATGCATCTTCTTCATCGTGATCGCAATTATATATATAATTTTTGGCCTCGCAGAGGAGAAAGCATCGCTCAAGCTTGGGGGAGGCTTAAATCAATGTTATATTCATGCCCCAATCATGAGCTCTCAAGAGAAATAATTATTCAAAGTTTTTATGCTCGGCTTTCTGATAACAATCGCACCATGCTCGATACTTCTTGTGCTGGCTCTTTTATGATGAAGACTATTGAATTCAAATGGAATTTACTGGATAAAATTAAATGCAACTCTGAAGGTTGGGATCTCGACGAAGGTAAGGAGTCAGGTATGACACCTAAGTTTGATTGTGTTAAATCTTTTATGGATACCGATGTTTTCCGTATATTTAGCACTAAATATGGACTTGACTCTGAGATAGTAGCTTCATTCTGTGAATCTTTTGCTACTTATGTTGATCTCCCTAAGGAGAAGTGGTTTAAATATCATCCTCCAATAGAAGTAAAAGTAGCTGCACCTACTAAAGTTGAAGAAAAGACTATCACTTATGATCCTGTTGTTCCTACTTCTTATGTTGAGAAACCACCCTTCCCTGTTAGGATAAGGGATCATGCTAAAGCTTCAACTGTGGTTCGTAAAAGCAATATTAGAACTTATACACCTTCTGAGCAAATTAAAGTTGAACCTAATATTGCTATTGTTAAAGATCTCTTGGCTGATAATATTGATGGGCATGTTATTTATTTCTGTGGTGAAACTGCTAGAATTGCCAAACCTTGTGTTAAGGATAAACATAGACCTGTGGTAGGCATGCCTGTTATTTCTGTTAAAATAGGAGATCATTGTTATCATGGCCTATGTGATATGGGTGCTAGTGCTAGTGCTATACCTCATGACTTATACAAAGAAATTATGCACGAAATTGCACCTGCTGAGATAGAAGGTATTGATGTCACCATCAAACTTGCTAATAGAGATACAATATCACCCATTGGAATTGTTAGAGATGTTGAAGTCTTGTGTGAGAAAACTAAATATCCCGCTGATTTTCTTGTTCTTGGTTCCCCACAAGATAGATTTTGTCCCATTATATTTGGTAGACCCTTCTTGAACACAGTTAATGCTAGGATAGACTGCGAAAAGAATGTTGTTACTATTGGTTTGGGTGATATGTCTCATGAGTTTAATTTTCCTAAATTTAGTAGACAACACCGTGAAGAAGAATTACCTAGTAAGGATGAAATTATTGGTCTTGCTTCTATTGCCGTGCCTCCTAGTGATCCTTTAGAACAATATTTGCTAGACCATGAAAATGATATGTTTATGAATGAAAGAAGGGAAATAGATGAAGTATTCTTTAAACAGGAACCTATCCTGAAACACAATTTGCCTGTTGAAATCCTAGGGGATCTCCTCCAACCAAGGGTGATCTCGTGTTTGAGCTCAAACCGTTACCTGATACTCTTAAATATGCTTATCTTGACGAAAAGAAGATATATCATGTTATTATTAGTGCTAACCTTTCAGAGCATGAAGAAGAGAGATTATTGAAAACTCTGAAGAAGCACCGCGCTGTTATTGGATATACTCTTGATGATCTTAAGGGCATTAGTCCCACTCTATGTCAACACAAAATAAATTTGGAGGAAGATGCCAAACCACTTCGTGATCATCAACGACGGCTGAATCCTAAGATGAAGGAAGTGGTAAGAAAGGAAATACTAAAGCTTCTTGCGGCAAGTATAATTTATCCCGTTGCTGATAGTCAGTGGGTAAGTCATGTCCATTGTGTCCCTAAGAAGGGAGGTATTACCGTCGTTCCTAATGATAAAGATGAATTTATTCCACAAAGAATTATTACAGGTTATATGATGGTAATTGATTTCCGCAAATTAAATAAGGCTACTAAGAAAGATTATCTAAACATACACATTTTTGCTTTCTAGATGGTTATTCTGATTTCTCTCAAATACCTGTGTCAGCCAATGATCAATCAAAGACTACTTTTACTTACCCTTTTGGTACTTTTGCTTATAGACATATGCCTTTGGTTTATGTAATGCACCTGCTACCTTTCAAAGATGCATGATGGCTATATTCTCTGACTTTTGTGAAAAGATTTGTGAGGTTTTCATGGACGATTTTTCCGTCTATGGATCCTCTTTTGATGATTGCTTGAGCAACATAGATCGAGTTTTGCAGAGATGTGAAGAAACTAATCTTGTCTTGAACTAGGAAAAGTGCCACTGTATGGTTAATGAAGGTATTGTCTTGGGGCATAAAGTTTCTGAAAGAGGTATTGAAGTTGATAAAGCCAAAGTTGATGCTTGAAAAGATGCCATGTCCCAAGGACATCAAAGGTATAAGAAGTTTCCTTGGTCACGCCGGTTTTTATAGGAGGTTCATTAAGGACTTCTCCAAAATTTCTCGGCCCCTGACTAATTTATTACAAAAATATATACCATTTGTCTTTGATGATGATTGTGTAGAAGCATTTGAAATAGAAGCATTTGAAATACTTAAGAAAGCATTGATCTCTGCACCTATTGTTCAGCCACCTGATTGGAATTTACCCTTTGAAATTATGTGTGATGCTAGTGATTATGTTGTAGGTGCCGTTCTAGGGCAAATAGTTGATAAGAAATTAAACGTTATTCAATATGCTAGTAAAACTCTAGACAATGCTCAAAGAAATTATGCTACTACTGAAAAATAATTCTTAGCAGTTGTATTTGCTTGTGATAAGTTCAGGCCTTATATTGTTGATTCTAAAGTAACTATTCACACTGATCATGCTGCTATTAAATATCTTATGGAAAAGAAAGATGCTAAACCTAGACTTATTAGATGGGTTCTCTTGCTACAAGAATTTGATTTGCATATTGTTGATAGAAAGGGAGCCGAGAACCCGTTGCGCATAACTTGTCTAGGTTAGAAAATGTTCTTGATGACCCACTACCTATTGATGATAGCTTTACTGATGAGCAATTAAATGTCACAAATGCTTCTCGTACTGCTCCATGGTATGCTGATTATGCTAATTATATCGTTGCCAAATTTATACCACCTAGTTTCACATACCAGCAAAAGAAAAAGTTTTTCTATGATTTGAGACATTACTTTTGGGATGACTCACATCTTTATAAAGAAGGAGTAGATTGTGTTATTAGACGTTGTGTACCTGAGCATGAACAGGAACAGATCCTACGCAAGTGTCACTCTGAGGCGTATGGAGGACACCACGCTGGAGATAGAACTGCACATAAGGTATTGCAATCCGGTTTTTATTGGCCTACTCTCTTCAAGGATGCCCGTAAGTTTGTCCTTTCTTGTGATGAATGTCAAAGAATTGGTAATATTAGTAGACGTCAAGAAATGCCTATGAATTATTCACTTGTTATTGAACCATTCGATGTTTGGGGCGTTGATTATATGGGACCTTTTCCTGCCTCTAATGGATATACACATATTTTAGTTGCTGTTGATTACGTTACTAAGTGGGTAGAAGCTATTCCAACTAGTAGTGCTGATCATAACACTTCTATTAAAATGCTTAAAGAAGTTATTTTCCCGAGGTTTGGAGTCCCTACATATTTAATGACTGATGGTGCTTCACATTTTATTCATGGTGCTTTTCGTAAAATGCTTGCTAAATATGATGTTAATCATAGAATTGCATCTTCTTATCACCCACAGTCTAGTGGTCAAGTAGAATTGAGTAATAGAGAGCTCAAATTAATTTTGCAGAAGACTGTCAATAGGTCTAGAAAGAATTGGTCCAAGAAACTTGATGATGCATTATGGGCCTCTGAGAATCGCATATAAAAATCCTATGGGTATGTCTCCGTATAAAATGGTTTATGGAAAAGCATGTCACTTACCTCTCGAACTAGAACATAAGGCATATTGGGCTATTAAAGAGCTCAATTATGATTTCAAACTTGCCGGTGAGAAGAGGTTATTTGATATTAGCTCACTTGATGAATGGAGAACCCAAGCTTATGAAAATACCAAGTTGTTTAAAGAAAAAGTTAAAAGATGGCATGATAAAAGGATACAAAAGAGTGAGTTTAATGTAGGTGATTATGTATTGCTATACCTCTCTCATTTAAGATTTTTTGCAGGAAAACTTCTCTCTAAATGGGAAGGTCCTTACGTTATCGAGGAGGTATATCGTTCCGGTGCCATAAAATCAACAACTTCGAAGGCACACATCTGAAGGTGGTGAACGGTCAAAGAATCAAACATTATATCTCAGGTAATCCCATAAATGTTGAAACCATTGTTATTGAAACCGTAACCCCGGAGGAATATATAAGGGATACTTTCCGGAACGTTTCAGACTCTGTCGTGGTTTTGTCACGGCAGATGTCCTCATGAAAGGACTTAGTCGTGGAGCCATCGCAACGGGTTAGCTCAAAGGGGTTAAAGCGGACAAGGGACGCAAGAGAGTTTTATACTAGTTCGGCCCCTTACGATGAAGGTAAAAGCCTACGTCTAGTTGTGATGGAATTGATGGGGTTTCGATGACCAGGGAGCGAATACGCTTTACCTGAGTCTCGAGTTGTTGTCTGTTGTCCTGAACCGCCGCCGGGTCGTCCCCTTATATACATGGGTTCACGCCCGTCGGTTTACAGAGTCCCGAGGCCGGCTCATAAATGTGTCTAGCTCGGTCTCCGCTCTTTCTACCTTACAATGCAAGTTACATATCGATGCCGATTTGTAGCTACATGCCTTAAACCGGTTCTAGGCCCCGAGCGTCTCCGTCTGTCTTCATGGGCTTCAAGTATAATGAACTACTGATGAAGTTAACCCAGCCTCTCCTGGCCGGTTTACGCCCATTAGTAATATCCCCAACATTAGGCCCTAGACTGATTTGAACTGGTTCATGTCAGTCCTCAAGAAAACTTCGTCTTCAACATCTTCACAAAATTTTGTAAACCGCCGTGACGTCATCTTCCCGGGCCGTAATAAACTGTCGTGACGTCATCTGTATTAAAAACTGTGTATGACACATCTTCATTAATGGGTCTCCGACGATCGAGGCGACAACTCCGCCTTATTTCCAAATTTCTGGCTCCTCGATTTTTGCGCCTGACACTTATCGTCTTCCTCGCGCCGCTCAACCTCTGGAGCTCCGCCACCACCGTTGACCGTCGCCTCTGCTTCAACTCTGGCCGCTGCATCACCCTGAATGCACCAGAGAACTGCGGTGCTTCTCCGCTCCTTCATCAGCACTGGTAAGCTCTCTGCTCTTCCGCCATAGATCTGTTCTAGGGTTTCGGTGTTCTTCGGTGTTCGTCGGTGTTCATTGCTTGCATAGTAGCCTTTTGATCCAAACCTTGATGTTCATCCTGTCCAATGATAGCCGTAGCCCTTCTTTTCCATCTAATGCACCTCGTTAAAATAGAAGATCCCATCTGAACCTTCATCCAATGTTTCGGTACTACTTCTTAGGTATGAATATATTTTCCTTTTCTGATATGCGGCAGATCCAAAATTGAAATACCAACTTGTGAAATCTGTTTTCCTTCACTTATACATCTGTAGACTTGTATCTTCAATGTTAGACTAGGCGGTTTAACTTTTCGAAAAATGATGACCTGGTATATACCATTAGTCCCCTTGTTGAACCGCCAATGTACTTGAACTTGTAGCCTGTGTTTAGTAAATTCTGGTTTATGGTTAACCAACTCCGGTTTAACAACGTGCTTTCATCCTTGTACCTCCGCATTATTGTCCACTATAAATCTTAAACCGGTAATTATCATGTTGTAGATCATTCATTGCCATAGCCAAGCAAGTGTATGAATGCAACTGGGTCCCTTCTCGAGTAACTGAAGAACAGTTAGGCAACCTTGTCAAAACAGGCGCTTTAACCCAGAAAGATATCATTCACTGGACGGTCCCTCGCCCGGAATGTCCTCCTACACCCAAGGACGGAGAGGTTGTTGTATTTGTTGATCACTTAGGCCGGGGTTTTAATCCTCCCGGTTCAAAAAATTTCCGGGATGTACTGGCCAGCTTTCAACTGCGCCCACAAGACATCGGTCCTAACTCTGTGACCAACATCTGCCACTTCCAAGTTTTTTGTGAGGTGTACCTTCAAGAGGAATCCACAGTAGAGCTGTTCATGGATTTCTTTCACCTAAACCATCGCACGGAATTCAAAGACGGACCCAACACAGAATTAGGTGGAATGGTGGTTCAGAAAAGAAAAGAAGTCACCTTTCCTCATCTCAGTCTCCATAGTCACCCCAAAGAGTGGAACCAGACCTGGTTTTATTGCAAGGACACATCTCCAGTTGACGAAAACCCCCTGCCGGGTTACCGTCCTAAACGTCTGAGCAACACACATCCTCTTCCTCAAAGGCTGACCGCAAAGAAAGGGCCAAATATGCTCCTCAACTATCAAAGCTTAGGGCTTTTATAGCGAACGGTTTGATACGTGTGGATCTTGCGCGCTGCTGGATAAGCTGGAGCATTTTGCCCTTAAGCCGGCGCCCTGGTTTGATGTGTGAGTATACAGGGAATTTGAAGGATGCTCAGCGGCACATTGACATTCAGCTGACAGATGACGAAGTCAATGAAACTGTAAAAAGATGTTGAACGAACCGAAGGCTGCGTGTGCTCAAACCGGACTACTCCCTTTCTGCACCACCAACAAACCGCCAGCTGTAAGAATTATATAAACTGTTTATCTGAAATTGCTTCTGTTCCAATACTCTGTGAAAGTGTGATTATTTTCTTGACAGGGCGATGATCCGTTCTGGAACAAAAAACCCCCGCAAGACAAACCGGTGAAGCCAACCCGTCAAAAAACCAAAGTTGTGAAAAAACTTGCCAATCGGAAGAGGACCACTGCATCCTCCGATCTACCAGCCGATGATGATGTGGGTAATCCGGATTTAGAGGTAGAACTTGACTCACTTGGTTCATTTTTCATACGCCTTATTGATGATGATTATTGTCAGGACGACGCTGAAGCCAGTCACGCCGATGTTGTAGAGGTAATCGTTCTTTCCTCCGATTCAAACCCTTTGCCATCATTAAAAACCCGTCGAGCAAACCCTTTTTCTCATCCTCTTGCTTATTTGGATCCAAACTTTCTTGTGAAGACACAACAGCACGAGGTTCGCCGCACGACCCGGCATAGCGGCCAGGTAGTTACCTCCGCCGGTTTACCGAACAGTCCGGTTCGGAAACGCCGATCAGAGGTCTCTTATTCCCTTGACACTTCACGCCCCAAAGCGGGTTGTTTTCGTCAACCTCTTAATCCGTCTAACTCAAACTATCAGGGCACTTCTCATTCATCCTCTGGCGAGTCATCAGCCACCAAACTTCCACCCCCCCAAAACGGTTCTTGGGTGAGTTATATACTTGTTTTTACCCTTAACATGCATTTTATACATTATACTGACCTCCAGCCTTCTTACTTTTCTCAGTGCTAAGCCCAGACCAAGCAAGAAGGCTCGGTTGAACACACCGGCTGATGAAGACATGGTTGTTAATCCGGAGAAGACTCCAGATCCTGAAGAGGCCAACATTGATGATATGTTGAATGGCCCACCGCCTCAAGATCATAACTTCGTTGCTGAGCAGGCAGAAGTTGACACCACCGGCCATGCTGACCAGCCAACAAGCCCTATCCGGACTGACAAAACGGTCAGTCCAGAAAAAGATACTGACAAACCGGCAACTCCAGTACAAACTGCTGGAGAGAAGGATGATGATGTTCTGATTACTGGCATTGGCCATACTGATCCAGGAAATCCTGTCACTTTGTCGAAGCATACCGCCAAAGAGGAATTTTCTGTAATTGGCAAAGGCAAATGGAATGCCGATATGTCCACCTACGCTCATCTGAATGCTCAAGACCTTCATTCCGGCTATCTGAACCGTCTATATACCAGTCGTGACTATGAAGCCGGCTTGGTAAATATGATGAAGGAACGATATGAGGTAATTTCGTAAGTGTTGCCCCCTTATTCTTTAATTGCAGCTTATTAGCTCCGGTAGCCCCCAAGTGACGGTTTAAGATATCAATATAAATCGGGACTTAGTAAAACTTTTATGCTTTGCATCTGAACTTCACTGAAGTAGCCCCCAAGTGCCGGTTTAACTTTATAAAGATGAACCGGGACTTTATATAAGAAACTCCCGTATCAACATTTGTTGAACATATATCCATTAGCCCCCAAGTGCCAAGTTGAATACTTGTATTATGCTTGGGACTTGTAGAAAATGTATGATGAAGAGCAAATATGCATTAGCCCCCAAGTACCAAGGGCATAACTTGTTGTGTGCTTGGTACTTCAAGTATGTACTGTGTAACGCCCCGGATTCGATGCGCCAGGTGTCTGCCAGTTTTTCGCCGTCTTTGACATGTCATGTGCTTGCGTGTCTCTCTTTGCCATGTCATCATCTGCATTTTTATCATGTCATCATGTGCATCTCATTTTGCATACGTGTTCGTTTCATGCATCCGAGCATTTTCCCCGTTGTCCGTTTTGCAATCCGGCACTCCTATGTCTCCCGGCGCCCCCTTTTACCTCTTTTCGTGTGCGGGTGTTAAACGTTCTCGGAATGGACCGAGGTTTGTCAAGCGGCCTTGGTATAGCACCGGTAGACCGCCTATCAAGTTTCGTGCCATTTGGAGGTCGTTTGGTACTCCAACGGTTAACCGGGTAACCGTAAAAGCCTCTTTTGTATTGCAGCCCAACACCCCTTTCAAAGTGGCCCAAAATCCAGAAACTCCCCTCTATGCTCTCGGTCGTTCGATCACGATCGCGTGGCCGAAAACCGCACCTCATTTGGACTCTCCTAGCTCCCTCTACCTATAAATAAGTGACCCCCTCCGAAATTCACGGATGAACCCCCCCGAAACCCTAGCTTCTTCCTCCTCCCGCAGCCGGACACGTTCGGACCCCGCCGGACATGTCCATCGGCCACCTCGCTCCGGCCAATCCGGTGCCGCCACGTCGCCCCGCCGCTGCTCTCCTCCAACCGGCGCGCGCCACTCGCGCCTCCCTCGCGCCCGGCCACCTGGGCGAGATCCGCCCGCCCGGGCCGAATCAAGACACCTGCCTGCCCGCCCGCCCGCCAGCTCTCCGCTTCGCCGGCGCGCGCCCGAGCCGACCGCCGCCTCCGCCGCCCTCCTCTGCCGGCCCCAAGCGCCTCCTCCGCCCGGCGCCCGTGCCGCGCCGCCCTTGCGCCGTGCCCGCCCTCGCCTCACGTCACGCCGGCCAGCATCTCGCCCGGCCGCCTCCTCCTCCCGCCGCCACCACCGCCCGCCGCCATGAGCCCTACCCACGCCGCCCGATCGCCGGCGCCGACCTCGCCGCCCGCCGTCGCGCCCGCCAAGCCGCGCCGCCCTCGCCCGGCCGCCCGGCCCGCCTCGGTTCGTCGCCACCCGATCCAGATGTGAGTACGAGGTTGACCTCGAAATTCCACTAAGTCCTGAATAGTTGCATATTTTTAGCCATTTTTATCGCATCATAACTCTGTGCATGTAGCTCCGTTTCGTGCGTGTAATATGTCAAACTGTTTGACTCGACGAGTACATCATTTCATCTCATTGCATCATTTACATTTGAGCTCATCTTGATGCCCGAAATGCTGTTAGAAGAGGGCTATGTGATGTTAGTTTCAGATTCTTATCAGAACATGCACTTTTGTCATTTTTGCCATGATTGATGTGTGCACCCTATGAACTTGAGTCCTACATGTGTTTTGTACTATGCCATGCCATCTTTACAGGGGTGTATGCCATGTATTTTTGTGATCTCTGTGGTGACTAGCACAAGCATGCAAACTAGGCTTCATGATGTTGCTGATTTCAGCCCCTGTTCTGCTGATATTTTATGTCATGTTAACTTGATGATACAGAGAGATCCATGCTTATTTTGAGTTACTTCAGTAAGGATTTTTGAAGATATGGTTATTCTCTATCCATCCATGCCCTTGTTTGCAATTATGGAGTGCCATAGCTTGAGTCAATCGAGCTCTACTTTTGCTATAAAATGTTTTCTGGCAGGTTGTTTACATGTTATTCAATTTTGCCAAGGTTGTTGTAGCTGATCCGTGTATGCTATGATGTTGTTCTTGCCATGTATAGCTTTTATGCCATGTCTTCTTTCTGTGAGTTGCCTTGCCATGCCATTTATTGCTCTATGGTGAGTGGTTCAACCTCACCAACATGCCTACTTATTGTTGTTCCTGCCACGTATGAATCTGTAATATAACTTGCCATGTTTACATGGGTGCCATCATATCTTCTGGTCCTTTTTGGCTCATGGTCAGTAATGGACTTTTGTTCTATGCATTTAGTAGATTCATGCCATGCATTTGTTTGCCATGATAAGTTCCTGTAACATGTTGTTTGATAGCTCTAAACATTGCAACCTGATGTTATTTCTGCTAAAGTCTGAAACTGTTATTATTTGCAATCTTGCCATGTCCTTTTGAGCATGTTCTAGTGACTTCTGGAGATAGCTCAGTGTTCATGTTTTGTCATGCTTTACCTGTACATCGTGCCCATGCCTTTTGTTATCATGTTTAGGTACTGTAGCTTGTTGTTTTGATGCTTGCAATATGCCTATTTGCTGTTTTGGACATATTGTTGCTATAACTTGTATTGTGTGTATGTGTTGAACCGTTGCTCCGTTTTGAGTGTGCTCTATATGAAACTTGCTTGATTTTGTATGTAGCTTCATATTATCATGTTGCATCCTTGTTTTGAGGTGTTTGCTTGATGTCTGTATGCATTTTGCATCAATGCCATGTTTAACTTGTTTTGCTCATATCTTCTAGGCCGTAGCTCCGAATTAAATGAACTTTATATGTAACTTGACTAGATTTTCGTGTAGATCATCGTGGTACATCTTAACTTGCTGTTTAACAACTTGAACATAAGGTTTATTCAGATCTGGACCAATTTCGAAATTTGCATATGAGGACTTACCGGAGTTGTTATATGTTGTTTCCGGCCTCATTTAAACTTGCCTTGATGTGTTGCTCTTGTTTGCATCATCTCTTGCCATGAGTAGCCTCATCTAGCCTTGTCATGCATCATGTTTGGTTGTGCATCATATCTTGTCTATGTGTGGTGTGTTTACCTTGTTGTGTGCTTCTTCTTGTTAGTTCCTGTTCCGTTGCGATCGTGAGGATTCGTTCGTCTACGCTTGGTTCGGCTTCATCCGTTCATCTTCTTCATGGACTCGCTCTTATTCCTTGCGGGATTTCAGGCAAGATGACCGCTACCCTGGATCTCACTACTATCATTGCTATGCTAGTTGCTTCGTTCTTTCGCTATGCTGCGCTACCTATCACTTGCTGCTCAAGCCTCCCAATTTGTCATGTCAGCCTCTGACCTTTGTCACCCTTCCTAGCAAACCGTTGTTTGGCTATGTTACCGCTTTGCTCAGCCCCTCTTATAGCATTGTTAGTTGCAGGTGAAGATGAAGTTTGTTCCTTGTTGGAACATGGAGATGTTGTTCCTTGTTGGAACATGTTTACTTGTTGGGATATCACAATATCTATTGTTTAATTAATGCATCTATATACTTTGTAAAGGGTGGAAGGCTCGGCCTTATGCCTGGTGTTTTGTTCCACTCTTGCCGCCCTAGTTTCTGTCATATCGGTATTATGTTCCCGGATTTTGCGTCCCTAACGCGGTCGGGTGATTTATGGGACCCCTTGACAGTTCGCTTTGAATAAGACTCCTCCAAAGAAGGCCCAACATTGGTTTTACCATTTGCCTCACCTAGCCCTTTTTCCCTTGAGTTTAGGAGCCCAAGGGTCATCTTTATTTAGCCCCCGGCGGTGCTCCTTCAGTGTTGGTCCGAACCGAGCAACTGCGGGGCCACCACGGGCAACTCGAGGGTTGGTTTTACTCGTAGCTTGACTTATCCGGTGTGCCACGAGAACGAGTACGTCGACTCCTATCGGGATTTGTCGGCACATCCGGCGGCTTTGCTGGTCTTGTTTTATTCTTTGTCGAAATGTCTTGTAGCCGGATTCGAGACTGATCGGGTCTTCCGGGAGAAGGAATATCCTTCGTTGATCGCGAGAGCTTATCATGGGCTAAGTTGGGACACCCTGCAGGTATAAACTTTCGAGAGCCGTGCCGCGGTTATGTGGCAGATGGGAATTTGTTAATATCCGGTTGTAGTAAACTTGAAGAAAACTCTTCTAAAATACACCAACCGTATGCGTAACTCGTGAGTGTCTCTTTTCGGGGTTGATCGAGAGGAGAACACGGTTTCGGGTTATGTCGGCGTAAGTAGGAGTTCAGGATCACTTCTTGATCATTACTAGTTGACGACCGTTCCTTTGTTTCTTTTCTCGCTCTCATTTGCGTATGTTAGCCACCATATATGCTTAGTCGCTGCTGCAACCTCACCACTTTAACCTTTCCTTTCCCTTTAAGCTTTGCTAGTCTTGATACCCATGGTAATGGGATTGCTGAGTCCTCGTGGCTCACAAATTACTACAACACCAGTTGCAGGTACAGGTTTGCGATGATCATGACGCGAGAGCGATGTTACTTGTTTTGGAGTTCTTCTTCCGCTTCTTCTTCGATCGGGGATAGGTTCGGTCGGCAGCCTGGGCTAGCGAGGTGGATATTGTTTGAGTTTACATTTATGTTTCATCCGTAGTCGGATGTTGATCTTGTATATGATGTTGTTGTATTCATGTGGCATTGTATGCCTTATGTATGTATCCCTTCTATTATGTAATGTTGATGTAATGATATCCACCTTGCAAAAGCGTTTCAATATCTTGGTCTATCCTTGGTGGGACCTTGAGTTCCTTTTGGATAGGGTCGCATATTGGGCGTGACAAGTTAGTATCGAGCCTCGACCGACCTTAGGAGCCCCCTTGATTGATCGTGTAGTTTGGCCGTTGTCGAGTCTAGAAAGAAAACTGTTTTTTGAGTCTAGTTATATCGGAGAGTAGGAATTCTTTTTACTCCTCTGCCCCTTCGTCGCTCTGGTAAGGAATCTTGACATAGGTGTTTTGAATCACTTCTCTTCCCCTTCAAATTTTCTTTAGGATCACGCAGTTGGTTTTCCGATCGTTGGTTCTCATCTCTTTTCATCCGGTGCATTTTTCGTCAAGTTGACTCGAACCTCTTTGTCTTGCGCTAGATCAATCCTCAGTTCTTCCTCTGACGTCGTTGTTTTTCCTTGTCCGAACTTGTCCTTGTTTTTCCCACCCGCCCTCCCTTCTTCTTCTATAAACCGGAGTCCGTAATCGAGTATCCATCCTACTCGTGTGAAGTCTTTGCTTTCTTTCCTTAATGATTTCAACCGGTGTTGTCTTTTCAAGTTGTTCGTCGGTTCCCCTTCCAAGTTGCCTCTGTGTTTTCCCGCCCTCCCACCCTTTTCTTCCCGGAGTCTGAGTCTGTTTCGAGCACCAATTTCATCCATGCGGAACCCTACAGTCTTCCATCAATCATTTCAACCGGTGAATTCTCGTCTCGGTGGACATTCTTCATCTCTTTTTCTTTTCCGGTGAATTCAATTCAAGTTTTTCGTTGTCAATCGTATTATTTCCCTCAGCTCAAATATTTCTCTTTGCTCGTTCGCCTCTCGCCAGTTTATCCTTCCGGAGTGTTCAAGACATCTCAGGAGATTCGTCTGTGTTCCAATTAAGTCGAGGTTGTTACCTCATTCAAATATCTCAATTGTTCCGGTGCATCATCTATCTATTCATCAATCCTTTCCGACGGTGTTATCTATTCAGTGGGCCTTAACCCACAGGTCTTTTCCCAGGATCTTACCTGACGCTTCTAATTCCCCCGGAGTTATTCTCAATTCTTTTCAAGTGTGATGTAAGAATGGATTTCATCAGTCACTTGCCTTTTCCAAGATCGATTTCGAATCATTTCATTGTTGGCTCACCTCTTTGCTTTTCATTCTACCGGAGTATCTCAATAATTTTGGTGGTGTTTCTCGTCGTCATTCTCAACATTTGAAGACCGAAGTAGAGTTTCTCTTAAATCTTGTCCGTTCCCCCGGAGATTCATGGTGCTAGCTCGATGTTATCCTATCTAATTTGTTTCCAGTTGTACAATTCTTTTCATCCATCCAGAGCATTTCAGGAGTTGCTTTCTCTCTCGATCATCCGAGGCCATCTTTTCGGAAGATTTCGTCGTTCTAAGTTTTCAGATTCATTCCCCAATTATTCTATATCCGTGCCCCTTCGTTCGTCTCAATAATCTTCCGGTGCCGCGCTCAAGTGCTCTTTAATCAGTTCGCGATCTCTTCGCTCTTTTGCATCTAAATACCCTCGAGCTTATTAGTTCTTCTAATTCTTCCCGGTGATTCATTCTCTTTCATCAGTCATTTACAAATTCTTACGGTGCTTCGTTCAAGATTATTTTCTTTGTTTATCATATCAATTCATTCGTTCTTTTCAGTCCTACCGGTGGTTCATGAAGACCTTCTCAAGGTGGCGCTATGTCACTTCTCAATCCTTTTTCAAGAAGAATAAGTTGCATGCCAAATCCATTGCTTGTCATCAATCTAATTTGATGAAGGATAAGCATACAATAAATCTTATTCTTATTTCATCCAAGTGATTAATCCCTTCCTTCGGAGTTTGTTCTTGATGAATAAATTCTAGTTCCAAGTGTCTTCAGCTTTTCTTTTCCGGAGTTCAAATTTTCTCGGTCATTTCGTCGGAACCTCCATCTTATTCATCGCAAGGCTTTAGTCTTATTCTTTCATTCTTCATTTCTATCTCATCATCCTTTTGTTACCGGAGTTCTTCACGGTGGTTCTTCATGATTTAATTCATTCTTCAAGAGTTCATCAAGGTTCTTGTTGGTGGAGTTCAAGTATCTTTTCTTCTCGCATCTCGAAGCACAATTAATTCTCCGTATTCTTATGAATTGGAGTTTTGCATTTCTTTGTTCTTCTCAGATATTCAAATCCACTCAATCCTTCCTTCTAAGTTCTTTTCATTCAAAATTTTCCAATTCTTCCGGAGGTATTGCGTTGCTTATGTCGTCAAGTGTCATTCCATCTTGTGAAGTTCGTGTTCTATTCTTTCCTTGTTCAACCGATGTGCTGCCTAAATCCTTTCAGTCTTATTCGTTTCTTTTCTCATTCTAACCACTCCGGTTAGAACGAGTTGTTTCATAGTCTATCTGATTCTGTGAGCTTTCGATTCTCGTCATTCTCATCGTTCCTCTCTTCTTCTCGAGTACTCTCGATTCTTTGCTTCTTCTCTTGAGTTCTTGTTTCACCTCATTCCTTTTTCCCTTCCGTCTCGGTCCTAAGATCTCGGGACGAGATCTCTTGTTAGTGGAGGAGTGTTGTAACGTCCCGGATTCGATGCGCCAGGTGTCTGCCAGTTTTTCGCCGTCTTTGCCATGTCATGTGCTTGCGTGTCTCTCTTTGCCATGTCATCATCTGCATTTTTATCATGTCATCATGTGCATCTCATTTTGCATACGTGTTCGTTTCATGCATCCGAGCATTTTCCCCGTTGTCCGTTTTGCAATCCGGCACTCCTATGTCTCCCGGCGCCCCCTTTTACCTCTTTTCGTGTGCGGGTGTTAAACGTTCTCGGAATGGACCGAGGTTTGTCAAGCGGCCTTGGTATAGCACCGGTAGACCGCCTGTCAAGTTTCGTGCCATTTGGAGGTCGTTTGGTACTCCAACGGTTAACCGGGTAACCGTAAAAGCCACTTTTGTATTGCAGCCCAACACCCCTTTCAAAGTGGCCCAAAACCCACCAAACTCCCCTCTATGCTCTCGGTCGTTCGATCACGATCGCGTGGCCGAAAACCGCACCTCATTTGGACTCTCCTAGCTCCCTCTACCTATAAATAAGTGACCCCCTCCGAAATTCGCGGATGAACCCCCCCGAAACCCTAGCTTCTTCCTCCTCGCGCAGCCGGACACGTCCGGACCCCGCCGGACATGTCCATCGGCCACCTCGCTCCGGCCAATCCGGCGCCGCCACGTTGCCTTCGCCGCTGCTCTCCTCCAACCGGCGCGCCACCTCTCGCCTCCCTCGCGCCCGGCCACCCGGGGCCGAGATCCGCCCGCCGGCGAATCAAGACCACGCGACCCCCGCCGCCCAGCAGCGCCTCTCGCTCGCCCGGCCTTGCGCGCCCGCCCGCCGCCGCCTCCTGCCCTCCTCGCCGGCGCCGCCCGCGCCTCCTCCGCGGCGCCCGTGCCGCGCCGCCCTTCGCGGTGCCCGCCGCCTCGCCTCCGCGTCGCCGCCGCCGCGGCCGCATCTCCGCCCGTGCCGCCTCTCCCTCGCCCACCACCGCCGCCGCCATGAGCCTTGCCCCGCCATACAGTCGCCGGCGCCGACCTCGCCGCCCGCCGTCCGCGCCCGCATCGGCACGACCGCTGCTCGCCCGGCGCCGCCCTCGCCCGACCGCCCGGCCCGCCTCGGTTCGCGCGCCACCCCGATCCAGATCTGAGTACGAGGTTGACCTCGAAATTCCACTAAGTCCCGAATAGTTGCATATTTTTAGCCATTTTCATCGCATCATAACTCATTGTATGTAGCTCCGTTTCGTGCGTGTAATATGTCAAATTTTTCGCCTCGATGAGTACATCATTTCATCTCATTGCATCATTTACATTTGAGCTCATCTTGATGCCCGAAATGCTGTTAGAAGAGGGCTACGTGATGTTAGTTTCAGATTCTTATCAGAACATGCACTTTTGTCATTTTTGCCATGATTGATGTGTGCACCCTATGAACTTGAGTCCTACATGTGTTTTGTACTATGCCATGCCATCTTTACAGGGGTGTATGACATGTATTTTTGTGATCTCTGTGGTGACTAGCACAAGCATGCAAACTAGGCTTCATGATTTTGCTGATTTCAGCCCCTGTTCTGCTGATATTTTTATGCCATGTTAACTTGATGATACAGAGAGATCCATGCTTATTTTGAGTTACTTCAGTAAGGATGTTTTGAACATATGGTTATTCTATATCCATCCATGCCCTTGTTTGCAATTATGGAGTGCCATAGCTTGAGTCAATCGAGCTCTACTTTTGCTATAAAATGTTTCCTGGCAGGTTGTTTACATGTTATTCAATTTTGCCAAGGTTGTTGTAGCTGATCCGTGTATGCTATGATGTTGTTCTTGCCATGTATAGCTTCTATACCATGTATTCTTTCTGTGAGTTGCCTTGCCATGCCATTTATTGCTCTGTGGTGAGTGGTTCAACCTCACCAACATGCCTACTTATTGTTGTTCCCGCCATGTATGAATCTGTAATATAACTTGCCATGTTTACATGGGTGCCATCATATCTTCGGTCCTTTTTGGCTCATGGTCAGTAAGGGACTTTTGTTCTATGCATTTAGTAGATTCATGCCATGCCTTTGTTTGCCATGATAAGTTCCTGTAACATGTTGTTTGATAGCTCTAAACATTGCAACCTGATGTTATTTCTGCTAAAGTCCGAAACTGTTATTATTTGCAATATTGCCATGTCCTTTTGAGCATGTTCTAGTGATTTCTGGAGATAGCTCGGTGTTCATGTTTTGTCATGCTTTACCTGTATATCGTGCCCATGCCTTTTGTTATCATGTTTAGTTACTGTAGCTTGTTGTTTTGATGCTTGCAATATGCCTATTTGCTGTTTTGGACAGATTGTTGCTATAACTTGTATTGTGTGTATGTGTTGAACCGTTGCTCCGTTTTGAGTGTGCTCTATATGAAACTTGCTTGATTTTGCATGTAGCTTCATATTATCATGTTGCATACTTGTTTTGAGGTGTTTGCTTGACGTTTGTATGCATTTTGCATCAATGTCATGTTTAACTTGTTTTGCTCATATCTTCTAGGCCGTAGCTCCGAATTAAATGAACTTTATATGTAACTTGACTAGATTTTTGTGTAGATCATCGTGGTACATCTTAACTTGCTGTTTAACAACTTGAACATAAGGTTTATTCAGATCTGGACCAATTTCGAAATTTTCATATGAGGACTTACCGGAATTGTTATATGTTGTTTCCGGCCTCATTTAAACTTGCCTTGATGTGTTGCTCTTGTTTGCATCATCTCTTGCCATGAGTAGCCTCATCTAGCCTTGTCATGCATCATGTTTGGTTGTGCATCATGTCTTGTCTATGTGTGGTGTGTTTACCTTGTTGTGTGCTTCTTCTTGTTAGTTCCTGTTCCGTTGCGATCGTGAGGATTCGTTCGTCTACGCTTGGTTCGGCTTCATCCGTTCATCTTCTTCATGGACTCGTTCTTCTTCCTTGCGGGATTTCAGGCAAGATGGCCGCTACCCTGGATCTCACTACTATCATTGCTATGCTAGTTGCTTCGTTCTTTCGCTATGCTGCGCTACCTATCACTTGCTGCTCAAGCCTCCCAATTTGTCATGTCAGCCTCTAACCTTTGTCACCCTTCCTAGCAAACCGTTGTTTGGCTATGTTACCGCTTTGCTCAGCCCCTCTTATAGCGTTGTTAGTTGCAGGTGAAGATGAAGTTTGTTCCTTGTTGGAACATGGAGATGTTGTTCCTTGTTGGAACATGTTTACTTGTTGGGATATCACAATATCTATTGTTTAATTAATGCATCTATATACTTGGTAAAGGGTGGAAGGCTCGGCCTTATGCCTGGTGTTTTGTTCCACTCTTGCCGCCCTAGTTTCCGTCATATCGGTATTATGTTCCCGGATTTTGCGTCCCTAACGCGGTCGGGTGATTTATGGGACCCCTTGACAGTTCGCTTTGAATAAGACTCCTCCAAAAAGGCCCAACATTGGTTTTACCATTTGCCTCATCTATCCCTTTTTCCCTTGGGTTTAGGAGCCCAAGGGTCATCTTTATTTTAGCCCCGGGCGGTGCTCCTTCGAGTGTTGGTCCGAACCGGCAGACTCATGGGCCACCACGGGCAACTCGAGGGTTGGTTTTACTCGTAGCTTGACATATCCGGTGTGCCACGAGAACGAGGTACGTCGACTCCATCGGGATTTGTCGGCACATCCGGCGGCTTTGCTGGTCTTGTTTTATTGTCTGTCGAAATGTCTTGTAGCCGGATTCCGAGACTGATCGGGTCTTCCGGGAGAAGGAATATCCTTCGTTGATCGTGAGAGCTTATCATGGGATAAGTTGGGACACCCTGCAGGTATAAACTTTCGAGAGCGTGCCCGCGGTTATGTGGCGATGGGAATTTGTTAATATCCGGTTGTAGTAAACTTGAAGCAAACTCTTCTAAAATACACCAACCGTAGTGCGTAATCATGAGTGTCTCTTTTCGGGGTTGATCGAGAGGAGAACACGGTTTCGGGTTATGTCGGCGTAAGTAGGAGTTCGTGATCACTTCTTGATCATTACTAGTTGACGACCGTTCCTTTGTTTCTCTTCTCGCTCTCGTTTGCGTATGTTAGCCACCATATATGCTTACTCGCTGCTGCAACCTCACCACTTTACCCTTTCCTTTCCCTTTAAGCTTTGATAGTCTTGATACCCATGGTAATGGGATTGCTGAGTCCTCGTGGCTCACAGATTACTACAACACCAGTTGCAGGTACAGGTTTGCGATGATCATGATGCGAGAGCGATGTTACTTGTTTTGGAGTTCTTCTTCTGCTTCTTCTTCGATCAGGGGATAGGTTCCAGGTCGGCAGCCTGGGCTAGCAGGGTGGATATTGTTTGAGTTTCTATTTATGTTTTATCCGTAGTCGGATGTTGATCTTGTATATGATGTTGTTGTATTCATGTGGCATTGTATGCCTTATGTATGTATCCCCTTCTATTATGTAATGTTGATGTAATGATATCCACCTTGCAAAAGCGTTTCAATATGCGGGTCTATCCTTGGTGGGACCTTCGAGTTCCTTTTGGATAGGGTCGCATATTGGGCGTGATATACTGTCACCTCATCATATAACTGTCTCTTTGCAGGCCGAGCTGAGCAAGAAAGATAGCCAAACCGCTGATCTGCAGGAGAACCTTAAATCGCAACAAGCTGAAACCTCCAAGGCGAAGGAAGAATTGACCAGCGCTCTAGGTGCTATGGAAAAACTGAAAGATGGCTTCAACAAAGAGCGGTCGGATTGGGAAAGTGAAAAATCCGATTTGATCAAAAGGGCTGAGAAAGCATAAGCCGCTCTTAAACCGGTGGTTGATGAACTGACCAGCGTAAAGCGTCAGGTTCATGCCATGACCGCAGCTGTGTTTGGTAAGCATCCTTGATTTCTGATTTCAACATATCCTTTCATGTATTTGCCGGTTTACTAATCTTTATAATGATACAGGAACTCATATTAGCCACTTGGGATCTGATGTTCAGAAGAAACTGAAAGCAGCTTATACCCTGATAGAGCAGCTGCATACCGGCGCGCAACGGATCATATATACCGCTTCACACAACAATCCGCCTCCCACCTTGATCAAGGATACTTTAGCAAGGTTATCTATGCTTCCTGCCCGGGTTGACGAGCTAAAAAAGTCTGCTGCTAGAACGGGCGCTTTGGCCGCACTGATCCGGGTAAAAGCATGGGTACCTGACTTTGACCCAGTTGAAGCGGCCCAAGGTTATCCTAGTTTGAAGGAAGACGGAACAGAATTTGGCGAAGATGATCTCCGGATCATAAACCGGGAAGTACGCCCATTGGCTTGTCAACTTGTTGAAGAAGCGGACCTGTCATACTATCAAGCCAGCTATGATGACAAGAACAAACGGGTTGCTGCACCAATTCCAGAAGCTCAGAATCTTATCCCGCCAATCCGTAAGCACACTTATGCCCCTGACATTGAACCGTCTACGCTGTTAAGTGATCAAGCTGTATTCCAAGCCCTAACTGGGATCGACTGGGCAACTGTTGATTTCCAGCCATTAGGGAGGGAAGAAGAAGTTGAACCGGCGCGAGATGATCCGCAACCATCAGGTCAAGCTGATGACCAATCATGAACCGGAGGCCGGTTTAGTCTTCTACATGTTGCGACATGTATTTGAGAAAACAATTATCATTTTGGGCACTGGAAACGCCTTGTAATAGACTGGTTAAAATACTTGGTCTGGAATGCCTTCGTGCATATTTATCTGCAACCAATGCTTGCTTAATCCGACATGTTTACGATATGATATTCATAATCCATAGCCATTTAGTTAAGTTGTCCCTGCAGATAAAAAGCTCAAAGTTCCCTGGCGGTTTACCACCGGGCGGGTCATGATACCCATGTATATATATGACCAAGGATTACAACCTAGGTTACGAAAAAATAACCAAATATGGAAACATATAATACCTGCAACTTTGAGGCATGATGTTGGCTGACCAACCTTGTAGCGAGGGTTATAATCCAACTCTTGGAGGAAAAATACTCTTGTTTATATAAGGCCGGTTTATAGTAAAACCGTTACGGGTTATGATAAACACCGGTTTACTCCATACTGGGACTTTGATTCGAAACCAAACCGGGCTGATAGTCTCCGGATTATGAGTTGATCGTGTACTGTCAACTTGTAATTGGCAGTCTAACCGGGTTGATAACACCGGTTTAAAAAACATCATAAATCTTATCAAAAAAGAGAGCAAAACTCAATCAAAGGCAAACAAAACCGTTGTAGTAGAGGCTTTTCACGGGCTGCCAGGCCCCAAATTCGAGGCTTTTCATGGGCTGCCAGGCCACTAAGTTAAACCATTTTTGCAAAGCCTTTTAAGATGGTCCGCAATCCTTAACCAATCATCGTTTTAACTTGACAAGTTCAGGGTCTGTATTTTAGAGTAACTTGTCAAAGTTCGAAGGTTCATACCAGGTTTACCTGGGCGGCGTGACTTACTTAAAGAGGCAGGTTAACCCGGGGTTTTAGGTGTATACACCAGGCTTCCAAGCCATGGCTTGATAGCCCAATTACAAGCGTTGATTCTAAGTTCATTGCAATAGCAAAGAATCCCCAAGTAACATTTTGAGCAGTGCTCAGTGGGTGCCTATGTTTGAGTTGTTGTTTTTGACAACACTCTCTTTGGCCCCGGTTTTGGCGTTGAGCCGATCAAGAGGTGTAGCTATGGTTCGGATACGACCAAGCCCCCAAGTGATACTGTGGTATTGCGCCGATCAAGAGTTGTAGCTATGGTTCGGATACGACTAAGCCCCCAAGTGATGTGGTATAAATCAAGGGGTAAACCGGACGCCGCTTTAGAAACAGAAGCTCCATGTAACCACACATGATGGAAAAAACAACGGATACCCCGCTTTAGCTGAGGTTCTGGTTTATTGTATTGATCATAATATATACATTGTCATAATATGTACATAAGCAGAGCCTATAGCTTAAGTATAGTAGGGCCAAAGATGAGAAATATTCCACGGCCGGTTGGTCTCCTCCTCCGATTTACGTGAGTCTTTGCACTCTCGAATATCAATTAGGTAGGACGACCCGTTATGCAGATTCTTGCTGACCACAAAAGGTCCTTCCCATGGGGGGGATAACTTGTGCATATCCGTCTGATCCTGGATGAGTTGAAGCACCAAATCTCCTTCTTGAAAGGTTCTGGTTCTAACCCGGCGGCTATGATAGCGACGCAGATCTTGCTGATAAATCTCCGAACGGGCTGCCGCTATGTCACGCTCCTCATCTAACAGGTCAAGAGCCTCTTGCCATGCCTTCTCGTTGTCAGCTTCAACATATGCCGCTACACGAGGTGAGTCATGACGTATGTCACTAGGAAGAACCGCCTCCGCTCCATAAACCATGAAGAACGGCGTGTATCCTGTCGATCTGTTGGGTGTGGTGTTGATGCTCCATAACACAAAAGGTAGCTCCTCAACCCAACAACCCGGCGTCCGTTGCAAAGGAACCATAAGCCAGGGTTTGATGCCTCTCAAAATATCTTGATTGGCCCTCTCCGCTTGACCATTGGACTGCGGGTGAGCCACTGATGATACGTCAAGCCGGATGTTTCACGCTGACAGAAGTCCTTCATGGCGCCCTTTGACAGATTGGTACCATTGTCTGTTATAATGCTGTGTGGAAAACCAAACCGGAAGATCACCTTTTTGATGAATTGAACCGCCGTGGCTGCATCACACTTGCTAACTGGCTCTGCCTCCACCCACTTTGTGGACTTGTCAACCGCTACCAAAAGGTGGGTCTTCTTGTCCTTGGACCTCTTGAAAGGCCCAACCATGTCCAGCCCCCACGTTGCAAACGGCCAAGTGATTGGAATCATCTTCAATTCTTGAGCCGGTACATGAGCGCGCCTTGAGAATTTCTGACAGCCATCACACCGTCTTACCAAGTCCTCAACATCAGCATGAGCTGTCAACCAATAGAAACCGTGACGAAACGCCTTAGCCACCAAAGATTTTGAACCGGTGTGGTGACCACAATCTCCTTCGTGGATCTCACATAGAATTTCACAACCTTCTTCAGGAGACACACAACGCTGAAACGCCCCTGTCACACTGCAATGATGCAACTCTCCATTGATAATGGTCATGGACTTGGACAGCCGGATTATCTGCCTGGCCAAAGTCTCATCCTCTGGTAACTTGCCTCGGTTCATATACGCCAGATAAGGAATCGTCCAATCCGGGATAACATGAAGAGCTGCGACCAACTGAGCTTCCGGATCAGGAATAGCCAAATCCTCTTCACCAGGGAGCTTGACGGACGGGTTATGCAGAACATCCAAGAAGACATTAGGCGGAACCGGTTTACGTTGAGAACCTAGGCAGCTTAAAGCGTCCGCCGCTTCGTTCTTCTGCCGGTCCACATGATCCACCTGATAACCTTTAAAGTGACCTGCAACAATATCCACCTCACGACGATATGCTGCCATGAGTGGGTCCTTGGAATCCCAAGTGCCAGACACCTGTTGAGCTACCAGGTCCGAGTCACCGAAGCATTTAACTCGGCTTAGGTTCATCTCCTTAGCCATCCGAAGACCATGGAGTAAAGCCTCATACTCAGCTGCATTGTTAGTGCAAGGGAACATTAAACGGAGAACATAACAAAACTTATCACCTCGTGGGGAAGTTAATACGACTCGAGCCCCCGAGCCCCCCAATTGCCTAGACCCATCAAAATGAATAGTCCAATAAGTGTGATCTGGCTTCTCTTCAGGCGCTTGTAGTTTTGTCCAATCGTTGATGAAATCCACAAGTGCTTGAGATTTGATCGCCGTTCGAGGTATATATTTTAACCCGCGAGGCCCAAGCTCGATAGCCCACTTGGCAATCTGGCCAGTTGTTTCTCTGTTCTGGATTATATCTCCCAAAGGAGCAGAGCTGACCATCGTGATGGGATGACCTTGGAAATATTGCTTGAGCTTCCAGCTTGCCATGAAAACCCCATATACCAGCTTCTGCCAGTGTGGGTACCTCTGCTTGGACTCAATAAGTACCTCGCTGATATAATAAACCGGACGCTGAACCAGATATTCCTTTCCTGCCTCCTTGCGCTCCACCACAATAGCCACACTGACTGCTCATGCATTAGCCGTCACATATAGCAACAATGGCTCTTTGTCAACCGGAGCAGCAAGAACCGGCGGGTTAGCCAGCTGCCGCTTTAAGTCCTCAAACGCTTCATCTGCGGCAGAGCTCCAGACAAACTTATCTGTTTTCTTCAGCATCTGATACAAAGGAATGGCCTTCTCGCCGAGGCGGCTGATAAACCGGCTCAACGCGGCAATCCGGCATGCCAAGCATTGAAAGTCATTGATACACTTTGGTTTAGCCAAGGAGGTGATGGCCTTGATCTTTTCCGGATTAGCTTCAATGCCTCTGTTAGACACCAAAAAGCCCAAGAGCTTGCCTGCCGGTACACCAAAAACGCACTTGGCCGGATTGAGCATCATCTTGTAAACCCGTGGGTTATCAAAGGTTTCCTTTAGGTCATCAATCAATGTTTCCTTCTTCCTTGATTTCACCACAATATTATCCACATAGGCGTGAACATTACGGCCGATTTGTTTATGAAGGCAATTCTGCACACACCGTTGATAAGTCACCTGGGCACTCTTGAGCCCAAAGGGCATGGACACATAGCAGAAGGCTCCAAAGGGGGTTATGAAGGCCGTCTTCTCCTGGTCCTTAACTGCCATTTTGATCTCATGATAACCAGAATATGCATCCAAAAAGCTCAAACGCTCACAACCTGCCGTAGCATCAATAATTTGATCAATACGAGGGAGGGCAAAAGGATCTGTTGGACAAGCTTTGTTGAGATATGTGTAGTCCACACACATACGCCAAGTACCATTCTTCTTAAGGACCAACACCGGATTGGCCAACCACTCAGGATGAAATACTTCAACGATGAATCCAGCCGCCAAGAGCCTGGACACTTCTTCTCCAATAGCCTTGCGTCTTTCTTCATTGAACCGACGGAGAAACTGCTTGACCGGTTTATACTTAGGATCAACATTAAGAGTGTGCTCAGCGAGTTCTCTCGGTACACCTGGCATGTCAGAAGGCTTCCACGCAAAGATGTCCCGATTCTCACAGATGAACTCGATGAGCGCGCTTTCCTATTTTGGATCCAAGTTAGCGCTGATGCTAAACTGCTTGGACGAATCGCCAGGAACGAAGTCAACAAGCTTAGTCTCATCAGCTGATTTAAATTTCAGGGCCGGATCATGCTCTGTAGTTGGCTTTTTCAATGAAGTCGTATCGGCCGGATCAACATTGTCTTTATAGAACTTCAACTCTTCTGTTGCACAAACCGACTCAGCGTAAGCCGCATCACCTTCTTCACATTCCAGAGCAATCTTGCGGCTCCCGTGGACGGTTATAGTTCCCTTGTGACCCGGCATCTTGAGCTGCAGATAGACATAGCAAGGCCGTGCCATGAACTTAGCATAAGTCGGCCGTCCAAACAGGGCATGATACGGACTCTTGATTTTCACCACTTCAAAGGTCAAAGTCTCTGATCTCGAGTCATGCTCATCACCAAAATCCACCTCCAGAGCTATCTTACCAACAGGATAAGCCGATTTACCAGGTACCACACCATGGAACACCATATTGGACGGTTTAAGATTTTTATCTGTTAACCCCATGCGACAGAATGTTTCATAATAAAGTGTGTTGATACTGCTCCCTCCATCCATGAGTACCTTGGTGAACTTATAACCTCCTACCTGAGGTGCCACCACCAATGCCAGATGACCCGGATTGTCAACCGGGGTGGATGATCTTCTCTACTCCACACAATCAGTTGCTCAGACCAGCGCAGGTAACGGGCCACTGCCGGTTCAACGGAGTTCACTGCCCTCTTATGAAGCTTTTGGTCACATTTGTCTAAGCTAGTGGTGAAGACATGATACTGCCCACTATTTAACTGCTTTGGGTTGCTCTGGTAACCCGACTGCTGCTGCTGTTGCTGATTGCCCTGATGATTGTATCCACCTTGGTTGCCCTAATTACCTTGATTGTTATGTCCACCCTGATTACCATGGAAGCCTGTACTGGAATTTCCTCCACCATACCCAGGTCCATGAGATCCGTGGCCCGAACCGCCACCCGGCCCATTATCATACCGGAAAGAGATAGAATTCTTGAATTCTTACATGATGTAGCAATCTTTCCAGAGATGTGTGGACGGAATTTCCTTCGTCCCATGTTTCGGGCACGACTGGTTCAGCAAATAAGACAGACGGTCCGGGTTAGGGCTCGGTGCTCCACCGCGCTGGGGTGGTTTACCCTTACGTCGCTGGCCCTTGTCCTGCGTGCTGGTATTAGCCACAAAGTCCAAGCCGTGATCCGCTTTACGTTTGCTGCCGTTTTCATGACCCGCCGGGTTGTGGTGTTGTCCCTTGGTGTTGCCGCTCTTTTTTCCCTTCCCTGTCTTATCATCATTAGACTCGGGATCCTTGGTACTATCAGAGTCGGCATACTTTACTAAAGCGGCCATGAGGGTTCCCATGTCATTGCAATGGCGTTTCAGCCGCCCCAACTTCAACTTTAGAGGTTCAAACTGGCAATTGCCTTCCAAGGTCAGAACTGCGGTATCAGCATTGATGCGGTCTGATGAATGCAAAATTTCTGAAACCCGACGCACCCATCGGGTTGTCGACTCTCCTTCCTCCTGGACATAGGCAGCTAAGTTCACAATCGACATAGGCTGCTTACATGTATCCTTGAAATTCTGGATAAACCGGGCTCTCAACTCGGCCCATGACCTGATCGAATTAGCTGGTAAACTCTTTAGCCAAGTACGGGCCGTCCCTTCAAGCATCATGGTGAAGTATTTCGCACATGCCGCATCATCCACATCCAGCATCTCCATGGCCATCTCATAGCTATCGACCCATGTCTCAGGGGACAAATCCGCGGTGTAATTCGGCACCTTGCGCGGGCCTTTGAAATCCTTGGGCAGGCGCACATTGCGCAACGCTGGGACGAGGCATGACACTCCCAAAGAGCTAGAAGTAACTCCTGGCTCTACCGACGTGGTTGGACGAACTGGAGTAAGCTGATGGGCTTCATGCTGCGCCGCTAACTCGGCCTCCCTGCGTGCTCGAGCCCAGTCCACCACCTCCTGGGCATCACCAGCGCCACCTGCCGGGTTGTTTGCATGGGGCGGTTTACGGTTCCGCGCATTTCTTGACACGGCCGGTTCATCCATACGCCTGCTGTAACTCTGGCTTGGACAGGGGGTGGAATGAATTCGATCACGACTGTATGAATAAGCCTCCTGTTGAACCAAAGCTGTCCGAAGAAGCTCTTTAACCCGACGCGTCTCGACTGCCGCCGGAGAGTCGCCTTCAATCGGGATAGCCTCCAGCCGTGAAGCGGCAGCAACAAGATTGCCCATCGGAGTAGAATAATGGCCTGGCGGCGTTGGGACAGGCCGCGTCACAATGTTGTTCTGACGAGGCGGATCCGTCAAACGGGGCTGAACCGGCCCCCCTGCTCCCGGCGCCCCCGCCCGGTTTGCTACCGATGGATTACTGGTCCCCGCTCCTCGGGTATTAAAGAGGTTCCTAGCGTCATAAACCGGAGGCAGGAAAAATCGGTGTCTCCTTTTCAGGACTTCGTGAGACGCATTCTGATCCAGCATAAGCCGGTAAGCCTATGCGTCCAAAGCGGCCCGCTCTGCGGCCATCCTGGTATCTTCAGCTGCCAAGTCGGTTTTGGCCTGAGTAATCTGGTCCTTTACCTTCGTGATTTCCGCATTGTGGGCGTCCTGATCCGCTGGGTTAGCCTCCGCCATCAATGTTGCCAACGCATCAAATAAATCAGATAAAACCTGAGCCGAAGGTCGCACAGGGCCTCCTGCCCCGGCTACCGTCGCCGCTGCTGATCCGAAAATCATCGCTGCTGCGGTCGAAGAGTGGAGCACTGGCTGTGTACCGGCTATGAAGATCACAACCCGGTTTGGCAGATCAGAGGCGTCCGGAATACTATCGCCATCGGAACAGCCCCCAATCCGTCCATCTTGTAGTTGATATAACGACTCGGTCTCTCCGGTCGATGACTCGTCGCCGGAATAAATGAAGGTCTCACCACCAGATTCCGATCTGTCCTCGTATTCCCCTCCATGGATGACTCCAACGAAGGCACGCTTAATGACAGGCTTGACCTGGGCAGATCTCGCATGCTGAGCCGTTTTGATGAGGTCAGTGCAGATGTCCGGCTCAGGGCCCGGTTCTCCGATCTTGCCAATGAAAACGTGTATGCCACCAAAGGGGACTCGGTACCCGTACTCGATTGAGCCGGCCTCGGGGCCCCAGCCTACATCGTCGATGTAGAGCTTGCCGCGACGACTCTTGGTCATCCGGCCCACAACATAACCCTTGAGTCCTTCGAAGTTGCCCTCCAAGAACTTGAAACCATCGTGCGATAGCCCCACGGTGGGCGCCAACTGTCGTGGTTTTGTCACGGCAGATGTCCTCATGAAAGGACTTAGTAATGGAGCCATCGCAACAGGTTAGCTTAAAGGGGTTAAAGCGGACAAGGGACACAAGAGAGTTTTATACTAGTTCGGCCCCTTACGATGAAGGTAAAAGCCTCGCCTAGTTGTGATGGAATTGATGGGGTTTCGATGACCGGGGGCGAATCGCTTTGCTCGAGTCTCGAGTTGTTGTCTGTTGTCCTGAACCGCCGCCGGGTCGTCCCCTTATATACATGGGTTGACGCCCGTCGGTTTACAGAGTCCCGAGGCCGGCTCATAAACGTGTCCGGCTCGGTCTCCGCTCTTTCTACCTTACAATGCAAGTTACATATCGATGCCGGTTTGTAGCTACAGGCCTTAAACCGGTTCTGGGCCCTCCTGGGCCTTTACATAGCGTCTCCGTCTGTCTTCATGGGCTTCAAGTATAATGAACTACTGATGAAGTTAACCCGGCCTCTCCTGGCCGGTTTACGCCCAGTAGTAATATCCCCAACAGACTCCGAAAAGGAATAGGTATGTGGTACGGTAAGTAAACGACTCCAAAACAATTTTTATGGCAATATTTCTCTGTTTTGGAATATTTAGAAAAATAGAAAAATAAGAAGAAGTCTGGGAAGGACATGAGGGCCCCACGAGGGTGGAGGGCGCGCCCTACCCCCTGGGCATGCCCCCTACCTCGTGGGCACCTCGTGTGCTCTCCGAACTCCGTTTTCTTGCACGATACGTATTTTGGTCGGTAAAAATTCATTATATATTCTCCTGAAGGTTTTGACTCCTGTATCACGCAATTGTCCTCCGTTCTTGTTTTGAGCTGTTTCCTGTTAGGGTTGTCAAGGCCGAGCATCATGTCGTCCCCCTCCTCCAACAATGGTGACAACGATGCTTGGCTAATGAAGATAGAGCTGAAGAGGGAAGAACCCATGGAGATCAACAAGGATGAAGGGATCAAGAAGGCCACGGAGGATCAAGCTCCGGTAGCAGAAGACATCCTTCAACTTGATCACAATCTTCTTACCCCAACTGAGATCGAAGCTTTCAAGATGATTGAGTTAGCTCGTATACAGAACAAGTATGTCACACATGAAAATATTTTGTTGAAGGAGCATATCGTTGCACTCAAGGGCATTATCCGCAAACTGGAGGACCTCTTACGTTCGATGTGCGACTATCCATCATCAACAACCCCGCCACCTTCCTCACCAGCAAAGGAGACATAATCACATGGGTATGGGCACTCCCCTTGGCAACTGCCAAGCTTGGGGGAGGTGCCCCGGTATCGTATCACAACCACATCTCCTATCTTTACCGTTTTTCTTAGTTCAATCCTTTTAGTAGTATCTTGATCTAGTAGAATAAAGTTTATGGCATGATCTAGTTTTGAGTTTTTGCTTTATGATCCCTCTGTGTAATCGAGTTCGTGATCTATATAATAAAGATTAGTGTTGAGTCAAGGGCTTGATTATTTTGCCATGATCTTGAGTGAATAATAGAAAAAAGGGGGGAGAATAAAAGGAAACAAAGAGTTCATATTGATCTTATTGAGAGTAATGACTTCACATAGAAAGAGTATGATGATTAAAAGTTGTTGGGAGTTGGCAAACATAGCTTTGGTCATTGTTGCAATTAATAGGAAGTAATAAAGAAATCACATATAAATATACTATCTTGACATCTTTTATGATTGGGAGCACTCATTAAAATATGACATGCTAGAGAGTTGATGTTGGACAAGGAAGACATCGTAATGGGTTATGTTTTCTTATATCTGAGATAAAGTATATTGTCATGGATCATCCAACATGTTGAGCTTGCCTTTCCCCCTCATGCTAGCCAAATTCTTAGCACCAAGTAGAGATACTACTTGTGCTTCCAAAAACCCTTAAACCAGTTTTGCCATGAGAGTCCACCATATCTACCTATGGATTGAGTAAGATCCTTCAAGTAAGTTGTCATCGGTGCAAGCAATAAAAATTGCTCCCTAAATATGTATGATTGATTGGTGTGGAGGAAATAAGCTTTATACGATCTTGTGATGTGGAAGAAATAAAAGCGACAGACTGCATAATAAAGGTTCATATCACAAGTGGCAATATAAAGTGACGTTCTTTCGCATTAAGATTTTGTGCATCCAACCCTGAAAGCGCATGGCAACCTCTGCTTCCCTCTACGAAGGGCCTATCTGTTACTATCATCTTCTACCCTATACAAGAGTATTAGTGATCTTCACCTTTCCTTTTTATATTTTATCCTTAAGCAAGCACACTGTGTTGGAAAGATCCTGATAGATATATCTAATTGGATGTAAGTTAGCATGAACTATTATTATTGACATTACCCTTGAGGTAAAAGGTTGGGAGGCGAAACTATAAGCCCCTATGTTTCTCTGTGTCCGGTTAAAACTCCATAACCACAAGTATTGCGTGAGTGTTAGCAATTATGAAAGACTAAATGATAGCTGAGTATGTGGACTTGCTAGAAAACTCTGACATAGACTCTTTCTGATGTTATGATAAATTGCAATTGCTTGACTGAGATTATAGTTTGTTAGTTCTCAATAAAATTTATGATTCGTACTTTTGCATTGTGAATAGATTATTACTTGAGCATAAGAAATCATATGACAATATCCATATATGTTGCTGTTATGAGAATAATCATGATGCCCTCATGTCCGTATTTTATTTTATCTTATCGACACCTCTACCTCTAAACATGTGGACATATTTATCGTTATCGGCTTCCGCTTGAGGACAAGCGAGGTCTAAGCTTGGGGGAGTTGATACGTCCATTTTGCATCATGCTTTTATATCGATATTTATTGCATTATGGGTTGTTATTACATGTTATGTCACAATACTTATGCCTATTCTCTCTTATTTTACAAGGTTTACATAAGGAGGGAGAATGCCGGCAGCTGGAATTCTGGGCTGGAAAAGGAACAAATATTAGAGACCTATTCTACACAACTCCAAAAGTCCTGAAACTCCACGAAAGTTATTTTTGGAAATAATAAAAAATATTGAGCGGAAGAAATACGTCAGGGGGCCACCACCTGTCCAGAAGGGCGCGCCCCCTGCCTCGTGGGCCCCCTGTTGGCTCTCCGATGGCCATCTTCTTCTATATGAAGTCTTTCGTCCAGGGAAAAATCATAAGCAACCTTTCGGGACGAGACTCCGCCGCCACGAGGCGGAACCTTGGCGGAACCAATCTAGGGCTCCGGCAGAGCTGTTCTGCCGGGGACACTTCCCTCCGGGAGGGGGAAATCATCGCCATCGTCATCACCAACGCTCCTCTCATCGGGAGAGGGCAATCTCCATCAACATCTTCACCAGCACCATCTCCTCTCAAAACTCTAGTTCATCTCTTGTATCCAATTCTTGTCTCCAAGTCCGGGGTTGGTACTAGTAGGTTGCTAGTAGTGTTGATTACTCCTTGTAGTTGATGCTAGTTGGTTTATTTGGTGGAAGATCATATGTTCAGATCCTTTATGCATATTAATACCCCTCTGATTATGAACCTGAATATGCTTTCTGAGTAGTTACATTTGTTCCTGAGGACATGGGAGAAGTCTTGCTATTAGTAGTCATGTGAATTTGGTATTCGTTCGATATTTTGATGAGATGTATGTTGTCTAGCCTCTAGTGGTGTTATGTGAACGTCGACTACATAACACTTCACCATTTTTTGGGCCTAGAGGAAGGCATTGGGAAGTAATAAGTAGATGATGGGTTGCTAGAGTGACGAAGCTTAAACCCTAGTTTATCGTTGCTTCGTAAGGGCTGATTTGGATCCATATGTTTCATGCTATGGTTAGGTTTACCTTAATACTTTTGTTGTAGTTGCGGATGCTTGCAATAGAGGTTAATCATAAGTGGGATGGTTGTTCAAGTAAGAATAGCACCCAAGCACCGGTCCACCCACATATCAAATTATCAAAGTACCGAACGCGAATCATATGAACGTGATGAAAACTAGCTTGACGATAATTCCCATGTGTCCTGGGGAGCGCTTTTCTCTATATAAGAGTTTGTCCAGGCTTGTCCTTTGCTACAAAAAGGATTGGGCCATCTTGCTGCACTTTATTTACTTTTGTTACTTGTTGCTCGTTACAAATTATCCTATCATAAAACTATCTGTTACCACTTATTTCAGTACTTGTAGAGAATACCTTGCTGAAAACCGCTTATCATTTCCTTCTGCTCCTCGTTGGGTTCGACACTCTTACTTATCGAAAGGACTACGATAGATCCCCTATACTTGTGGGTCATCAGTCCACTATGTGATGCATGGTGAACTGCCCGCCGTTGTCATCGTCGGCCGCTGGGAGCGCCATTGGAGCCACGGGGATCGCCATTGGAACTGCTGGATGTCCTCTCTGTATGTGTCATCGTGGGTGTGCTTGTTGTGTCATTTGACACGAGAGATGAAGGTAAATGGCCGCATGAATAATGAGAGCCGAGCGGCCTGGATCCTCTGCGCGTCCGCATGGCAGTTTTTGCAGCGGGTAACTGCATTGTCGTGCAGCGCCCGGCGCAACCGCATGCACACGAACGTGCGTGATCATGCGCCGGCCCCAAACACTGGCAGTGCGCGTGGAGGGACGAGGGCAGAGCACTCGGAGAGACGCAAGAGCAGAGCGCGTCGCGGCCGCCTCAACCGCAAGCAACCACAACATAGAGCAGGTGTACACGCAGGAAATGGTCGCCTACAAGACAGCCGACAGCTGTGTTGCTGCATAGAGAGCGGCCGTGTGCTACTACCTCCGTCTTGGTCTATAGTCCCCTTTATATTCTGGGCCATACTTTGCCCTCAAATTTAAACAACAAAATGTTAATGCATGCTATAAAAATTATATAATTGGAAACTATGTTCAAATACGAATCCAACTAAATAATCTTTGGCGACATGCATTCGTATTTTATTAGTTAAATCTTACTTATGAACTAGGATGGGGGTATAGTAGGTAATTAAATCGCAAGGTTTTCTATTAACTGTACATGTACGTGGCCTTTCGTCCTCCTCTCGCACGTCTTCTCACCCCGCTGCCGCAGACGGCTTACAACGCAAGATTGCGCCGCGCGCAGATGCGTTCTTTTGGCCAAACGGTGGCGCCAATGAATCGTCGGTGAGCCCGTTCCTATTGGGGAACGTAGTATTTCAAAAAAATCCCAAAATCACGCAAGATCTATCTAGGAGATGCATAGCAATGAGATGGGAGCGTGTGTCCACGTACCCTCATAGACCGTAAGCGGAAGCGTTTAGTAACGCGGTTGATGTAGTCGAACGTCTTCGCGATTTAACCACCAAGCACTGAACGTACGGCACCTCCGTGTTCAGCACACATTTAGCACGATGACGTCCCTCGAGCTCTTGATCCAGTTGAGGACGAGGGAGAGTTCCGTCAGCATGACGGCATGGTGACGGTGATGATGAAATTACCGGCGCAGGGCTACGCCTAAGCACTAGGACAATATGATCGAGGTGTGTAACTGTGGAGGGGGGCACCGCACACGCCTAAGAGAAGACTTGGTGTGCCTTTGGGGTGCCCCCTCCCACGTATATAAAGGAGGGGGGAGGAGGAAGCTGGCCCAAGGGGGGGGCGCCAAAGGGGGGAGTCCTACTTGGACTCCTAGTCCAAGTAGGATTCGCCCCCCCCCTTGCTTCCTTCCACCGGAGAGGGAAAAGGGGAAGGGAGAGAGAGGGAGAAGGAAAGAGGGGGGGCCGGCCCCCTCCCTGAGTCCAATTCGGTTTGGTAAGGGGGCGCCCCTCTCATGTGGCCTCTCTCCTCTCCTCCAATAAGTCCCAATAGGCCCAATACTTCTCCCGGGGGTATCCGGTAACCTCCCGGTACTCCAGAAAAATTCCCGAAACACTCGGAACCATTCAGATGTCCGAATGCAACCTTCCAATATATGAATCTTTACCTCTCGACCATTTCGAGACTCCTCGTTACATCCATGACACCATACGGTACTCCGAACAAACTTTGGTCATCACATAACTCATAATACAAATCATCATCGAATGTTAAGCGTGCGGACCCTACGGGTTCGATAACTATGTACACATGACCGAGACACATCTCCAATCAATAACCAATAGCTGAACCTAGATGCTCATATTGGCTCCTACATATTCTACGAAGATCTTTATCGATCAAACCGCATAACAACATACGTCATTCCTTTGGCATCAGTATGTTACTTGCCCGGGATTCGATCGTCGGTATCATCATACCTAGTTCAATCTCGTTACCAGCAAGTCTCTTTACTCGTTCCGTAATGTATCATCCCGTAACTAACTCATTAGTCCTATTGCTTGCAAGGCTCATATTGATGAGCATTACCGAGAGTGCCCAGAGATACCTCTCCGATACACGGAGTGACAAATCCTAATCTCGATCTATGCCAACTCAACAAACACCATTGGAGACACCTGTAGAGCATCTTTATAATCACCCAGTTACGTTGTGACGTTTGATAGCACACAAAGTGTTCCTCCTGTATTCGGGAGTTGCATAATCTCATAGTCAAAGGAATATGTATAAGTCATGAAGAAAGCAATAGCAATAAAACTTAACGATCATTATGCTAAGCTAACAGATGGGTCATTGTCGGTGTCAAAACCGGCGGATCTCGGGTAGGGGGTCCCGAACTGTGCGTCTAAGGCGGATGGTAACAGGAGGCGGGGGACACGATGTTTACCCAGGTTCGGGCCCTCTCGATGGAGGTAATACCCTACTTCCTGCTTGATTGATCTTGATGATATGAGTATTACAAGAGTTGACCTACCACAAGATCGTAGAGGCTAAACCCTAGAAGCTAGCCTATGGTATGATTGTTGTTGTCCCACGGACTAAACCCTCCGGTTTATATAGTCCCGGAGGGGGCTAGGGTTACACGGAGTCGGTTACAAAGAAGGAGATCTACATATCCGTATTGCCAAGCTTGCCTTCCACGCCAAGGAGAATCCCATTCGGACACGGGAAGAAGTCTTCAATCTGTATCTTCATAGTCCAATAGTCCGGACAAAGGATATAGTCCGGCTGTCCGGAGACCCCCTAATCCAGGACTCCCTCAGTAGCCCCTTGTAGCGACCTGACCCAAAATCGGTCAAATCTCTGTGTCTGTACCATCCCAAGATCATGCTGGTACTCACAGTACATCGATGAAATAATCAAAGTTCAATCACACCTGAATTTAGTACACGATTCTCATATAGAGTCTTTATTACAATAGAATAAATTCGGCCGAAGGCCAACTCATGAGAAATAAACTACTAAAGCTGCGGAAGCGTAGACGAAATAGCGAGTCCATCCGACTCCAAGGGCAATCGCCAAGCGCGGAGCGTAGCCTCACTCCTGATCGGAATAAATCTCTGCAACATAAGACGTTGCAGCCGTGTAGGTCAGCTTTTTGAATAAGCTGGCAAGTCATGAAGAGCATAACAATAATATAATTCTACACTATATGCATTTTGGCTGTGGGGCTCTAAGTTTCATCATTTTGCGAAAAGCCAATTTTCTCCTACTACAGTGGACTTACTTGCAAATACTACAAAATTGTTGGTAGTTATTGAGATGGTTCCGCCAACCAAAGTCTCATTCCCAAATTATTAAGTCATAACCCCCTCAAATTTATTTATTAATTTTAGTGTTGAGATTTCCGAATACTTCCAAGTTCCAGAGGCTCAAATTGTCCGTAACCGGGGACACGGCTAATCGATTAGATCTTTAACTCTGCAGAGGTTTGCGCACTTTACCCGCAAGAATCACTCCCTCCTTTTAAGTCTTCGCACTTCATGGTGTTTGAAGACGGGATGAATGAAACAGGTCTTCCAAAGAGTTCTTCCGCCACCGCCGTACCCATCCAATCCTACCGTTCTTCTACATCTCGTAGTACCGCCCAGCCAGCGTCACTACTAAGGTTAACCCAGCCAGAGCCCATAATGGCTTGCGGCTGCACAGTAAGCTTCCGGTCAATGGGGCATCCATCCGCCTCTTCGTGGCTGGGTGAAGCTTTCCGCAAGATGTCATGGCACTTCTCCATTCATCCCGCCAACCACTGGGTTCTCCAGGTGCCCACAACCGCCCTCCACCGAGTAGTGAATTCCGAAGTCCATCTTGATCTTGAAGTTCATGGGGTTGTCATCATCATTGACTCTCACATCTTTCTTATGAATTTCACTCAACCAAACCCCGTCTACGAGCATAGCAAAATAAACTACTCCGTCCCGGGTCATGGTAACAAGGGGATTGGTTCATCCTACCACATGATACTACTCAAGAACATAACTTCAAAATTTCAACTACTGCATGCATGGTGGGAAGGTATATCTCTAATGCAATAAAAATCATAGGTATTGAAAATAACATGATCAATGACTTGCCTTCTTGATGATCCTCGTAAGCTAAAGATTCAGAGTAGCAAGCTTCAGCACTCGGAAACTCTACCAAAACAAACAATAATCACAATAAGCATATAGCATATCATCACTTAACACAATAGCAATAGCAACTTAACACACCAAAACAAACAAATCAAAACCCAAAGGAAAACTCAAAGAAAATCCAATTCAAAGTTTTCCTACTTCAAGCAACAACTAAAATAGTTTTATATAACAAACATTTTCTCAACATAACCTAATCATGGATTTAGGTTAACTTAACAGAAAAGAATGCATTAAGCAACTAGGAGCAAAAAGAATCAATTTAAAATCTATTATGAAACTCCTATTAGGCCTAATTCAATTTCTATTAAAAAAAGTTTTATTTATTATAAATAAAAGTTCATCCTATAAAGTGACAGAAACTATCCTAGAATAATCAATCACATGTGAAAAACAAATTTATTTGCTAATTAAAATAATAAGAAAACAGTAGCTAGTTAATTAATTAGGATTAACAAGATCCTGCTTAAAACTAATTTTTTATTAATCCTAAAATACCCAAATTAATTTCTATGGTTAGGTAATGTCAAAACAAAGTTGGGACAAAAAGAATCATATAAAAATAATTTTCCTAGCTCATGTTATAACAGATTTACTATTCTGACTAAAACTAAATTAAAGCAATTTTAATTAATTTTAACATAGCTAAATATATTTTCTACAGAAACTATAGAAAATTTACAAACCAACAAAAAAGAATCACTCAAAAATATTAAGTAGAACAAAAGTTATGAATTTTTCAAATCAGAACTATTACGCTAAAACAGAAAAACAAAATAAAGAAAAATGGCCTAATGGCCTAACCTACGACCGAGCGTAATATAAACTAAACGGGCCTAGGGTTAAACTGAATCGGGCCGGGCTAAAATAAAATAAACCCTAACTTAAATTAAACCAGACTAAACCGGAGCGAACCGGTTTTATCTAAAAGAACCTACCCCTTCGGGGGTGTTCTAATCTACACCGTAGATGTGAGATCGGACGGAGGAGGGTAACTCCGGTGGCTTACCGGAGCTTGACGGCGGCGGCGGCGAGTGTGTTGGCCTCTCCTGTCGTCGGGGAGGTCGGCGGAGTGTGCCGGCGGGTGCGGGGCGACGAGGGGGTGTTTGGTGGAGTCGACGAGGCTCGGGGGGGTCTAGGGCGACGGCGGCGAGGCGAATGGCGTGAGGGGAGAGGAGGGGTTCCAGCGAGGGGGCGAGGGGGGGGGATGGGGTGCGGATGAGGGGTATAAATAGGGGGTCCTCGGCTTGGACGAGGGGAAAGGGCGGGCGAGGAGATCGCGGCGGATCCCGGATCTCACGGGATCCCATGAGCGGCGGCGGGTCGCGTGGGCGAGGGGTTGAAGGAGGTGGGGTCCGCTGGCGAGAGAGAGAGGGGGGTGCGGCGTGTCGGGCGACCGAGCCGAAAGCGGTTCGGACGAGGGGGTGGCGGTGGCCGGCTGGCTTGGCTCAGCCCTGGCTGGGCCTCCGGGGCAGTCGTGGGTGGCCTCGGTGGTGGCCTCGGGCGATGGCTTTGGCTGGCGCCCTGGCGAGGGGGTTTTTTTTTAATTTATTTTTTAATAAAAACAAAAATAGGATAACTTATAAAATATAAATATTTTATATAGGACATATATATACCAAAATGATCAGGGGAATATTCCCTATCATTTGAACATTTTTCCAAAGGCAAAATCCAAACTTTATAAAATTCATTTTTTTCAAATTCAAATAAAACTCAAGTTTGAATTCAAAACTTTTGGCATTGTTTTCCTCTGATATTTTTGGAGTGTCATGTTTACTCCTCTCATACTTTTGCTCGAGTATTTATCAGGCATAGTTTTTGAAATGATTCCCACTTGCCATAGTTTGAATTCAACTTTTAAAACTCAAAACTCTTCTGAAACTTCAAATGGCATTCAAATTCAAATAGGATGCATAGATGCTTAGCTGTAATTGTAAAACATTCCAAATAGGAAATTTGGGATGTTACAAACCTACCCACCTTAAGATGAATCTCGCCCTCGAGATTCGGGTTGGCTAGCAAATAGGTGCGGGTGGTCTCAAGAAGGTCTTCTTGCTCCTGTGTGGCTTCTTCCTCGGAGTGGTGACTCCACAAAGACCTTGCAAAACTTGATGACCTTGCTGCGGTGACTCTGCTTTCGCAGCTCGAGAATTCGGACGGGTTTCTCCTTATAAGTCGATCACCGTCGAGCTGTATGGCCTCTAGGGGCATCTGTGTCTCTCAACGGAATATCGGCCATGTCGGCATGACACTTCTTCACCGAGAAACATGGAAGACATCATGAACTCGGACAATCCTTCCGCAATTCCAACTTGTAAGCAACTTCTCCACGATGTTCGAGGATTTTGTAGGGGCCAATGAATCGGGGTGCTAACTTTCCTTTGACACCAAATCTCTTGATTCCACGAAGTGGAGACACACGAAGATATGCTCGGTCTCCAGCTTCGTAAGTTACTTCCTTGCGTTTACTGTCGGCATAACTCTTCTGTCTCGACTGTGCTATCTTGAGTCTATCCCGAATCAGCTTGAATTTCTCTTCGGAATCTCTGATAAGATCGGAACCGAAAAGTGATCGATCTCCAACACCATCCCACAGCAATGGTGTTCTGCACCTCCTTCCGTATAGAGCTTCGAAAGGGGCCATCTTCAAACTGGACTGATAACTGTTGTTGTATGAGAACTCTGCGTATGGCAAATTATCATCCCAGCTAGACCCATAGTCTAGCACACAAGCTCTCAACATGTCCTCCAGAATCTGATTGACTCTCTCGTCCATCCATCCGCGGATGAAAAGCTGTCTCAATTCCAGCCTCGCACTCCAAAGTTTCATGCAACTGCTTCCAAAACTTTGAGGTAAACTGCGTTCCTCTATCTCGACACGATTTTCCTCGGAACTCCATGCAGACATACGATCCTGGTCATGTATATCTTGGCCAACTTAGCACTGGTATAGGTAGTCTTCACGGGAATGAAGTGAGCTACCTTGGTCAAACGATCAACCACTACCCAGATAGAATCATAACCTGAACGGGTCCCGGTAATCCCGTGATGAAACCCATTCCAAGTTTCTCCCATTTCCAATCGGAATCGGCAAAGGTTGAAGTAACCTGCTGGCTTCGATGTTCTGCCTTTACTCGTTGACAAACGTCGATATCGCTACGTACTCGGCAATATCCTTCTTCATACCTGTCCACCAGAAACTTTCCTTCAAATCCAGATACATCTTGGTGTTACCGGGGTGAATCGAGTACGGTGAATCATGAGCCTCCTGAAGAATTAGCTTCCTGAGTTCGGGATCATTGGGTACATAAATACGATCCTCGAACCATATAGCTCCGTGTTCATCCTTACGGAATCCTTTAGCTTTTCCTTCATTCATCTTCTGCTTTATCTCATCAATTTCCTTGTCCGACTTCTGGGCTTCACGAATCCTTTCGGCCAAAGTGGACTGAACTTCCAGAGTTGCAACATATCCTCTCGGAACTATCTCCAGTCGGAGATCTCGAGGTCATCGACTAACTCTGGGGGTAATCCTCCTGCCGTAAGAGTATTCACATAACTCTTATGGCTCAAAGCATCTGCTACAACATTAGCCTTACCGGGTGGTAATGCAATCTCATGTCATAGTCCTTATCAACTCTAGCCATCTCCTCTGCCTCGAGGTTCAATTCTTCTGCGTGAAAATATACTTCAAACTCTTGTGATCTGTGTAGACATCACAACGGTTTCCGGCGAGGAAATGTCTCTGTGTCTTGAGTGCATGCACTCGGCTGCTAACTCCAAATCATGTGTGGCATAATTCATCTCGTGAGGTCGTAGCTGTCTGGAGGCATAAGCTACAACTTTACCTTCCTGCATTAATACTCCTCCGAGTCCTTGACGAGAAGCGTCACAATAAACCTGGTATTCCTTGTGTATGTCCGGCAAAATAAACACTAGGGCTGTAACCAAGCGCTTCTTCAATTCCTGAAAACTGGCTTCACAGTCCTCGGTCCAAACATACTTGGCTTCCTTCTTCAACAGCTCAGTCATGGGCTTGGCAATCTTCGAGAAGTTCTCAATGAACCTCCGATAATATCCTGCGAGTCCGAGAAAACTGCGGATCTCCTTGACTGAGGTGGGTGACTGCCAATCTATGACTGATTCAACCTTGGCGGGGTCAATTGCTATTCCTTCTCCTGAAATAACATGTCCGAGGAATCCAACTTCCTTCAGCCAAAATTCACATTTGCTGAACTTGGCATACAACTGATGTTCTCGAAGTTTCTCCAGAACTAGACGCAAATGTTCCTTATGCTCTTCCTCACTCTTGGAGAAAATCAGTATATCATCGATGAACACCACGACAAACTTGTCCAGATATTCCATAAATACCTTGTTCATCAAATTCATGAAGTATGCAGGAGCATTAGTCAATCCAAATGACATGACGGTATACTATATAAACCATACCTCGTAGTGAATGCTGTTTTGGGTATATCCTTTTCACGGATCTTCAACTGATGATACCCTGATCGAAGATCGATATTTGGAGAATACCTTGGCTCCTACTAGCTGATCAAATAAGTCATTAATCATCGGCAGAGGGTACTTGTTCTTGATGGTCACTTCGTTCAACGCACGATAATCCACAACCATCCTCAAGGTTCCATCCTTCTTCTCTACCAAAAGAACTGGGGCTCCCCAAGGTGATGAGCTTGGCCGAATATATCCTTTCTCCAATAACTCATTAATTTGATCCTTGATCTCTTTCAACTCATTCGGGGGCATCCGGTAATGTCTCTTGGATATTGGGGCTGTGCCGGGCAATAACTCAATCAGAAATTCAATGTCTCTGTCCGTGGCATTCTGGTAATTCCTCCGAAACACATCGGGAAAATCTTGCACTCTCGCACTTCCTCCCGAACAACTCCCGTGAGGGAATGCACCGATTCTTCATCCGCTATGCCTGCTACATACTTGATCCTCTTCGCTCCGGGGTGGTGAGTAGAATAGACTTGCGGGCACAGTCTATGTTTCCTTCAAACTTCGTCAACCAATCCATGCCTAGGATTACATCCAAGGTCTGGGTTTCCAATACTATGAGGTCTGCGGAAAATTTATGATTCCCGATGTTGAGGGTTGCATGACAGCCTAAGCCTGCCATCATTTCTCCTCCGCTGAACCGACGTGAAGGGGCTTCTAAGGGTTTTAGTGGGCAACCCGTACTTTTCCACAACTACCCTTGATATGAATGAATGCGCTGCACCGTAATCAAAGAGTACCAATACTGAACGTGAATTCAATAAAACTTACCAACCACGATTATCCGGCTGATCATAGACGTCCTCCACGTCGATGTGGTTCACCTGAGCACGAGGGAAAGGGTTGGGCTTCTTCGCTGAGCTTCCATTGCCGTTTCCATTCCTCCGCTTGGCCTCCGGGCGGTCGGTGGCATAGTGCCTGTCTTCCGCACTTGAAACAGTGATGTGGCTCAGATCCTTCGAGCCGGGGCAGAACGATGCTGATTGCCATTACCGTTTCCATTGCCTGACTTGTTGTCCTGGTTGCGGTTGTTCCCATTTCCTCCATGGTTATGGCCTCCATGGTTGTGATGGGTATGCCCTCCTGAGTATGGTGCATAACGGGGCTTCTGCTGAGCTCCTGAGTTGTGCTTCCCCTGGCTGTACTTCCGCTTGCGGCTTTCAATCTGCTGCTGCTTGCCTTCAAGTATAGTGGCCTTGTCTACCAGCTCCTGGTAGTTGGCGAAGGTAGCCACCATAAGCTGCATGCCCAGTTCATCATTGAGTCCCTCGAGAAACTTCTCCTGCTTTGCGGCATCTGTGGCCACATCATCCGGGGCATAGCGAGCTAGCTTGTTGAACTCATCCACGTCTTCGCGCCACAAGACGGTTCCCTGGCGTAAGTTGCGGAACTCACGCTTCTTCGCACTCATGGCTCCAGCTGAAACATGAGCGGTGCGGAAGGCTCGCTGAACTGATCCCACGTGATGTTGCCAATGGGATAAGTGGCGTGTAGTTCTCCCACCAAGAAGCTGCAGGACCATCAAGTTGATGTGCGGCAAAGCGCACCTTCTCTGCATCGGTGCATCCAACAAAGTGATTAGCTCTC